>JAPWDM010000001.1:112521175-113146175 GCA_035578155.1 Brachynemurus nebulosus
ATCGATTTTTTAACCCTTACCTTACCGTCTTTAATGGAAAAATAACTATTTAATTAAATGTAATCTCGTGTGACATGAACTAAATTTCTGACAAAACGTTGTATATGATGTACGAGTTTCTGTGTAAAGTCTTTTTTCAAACAGTAACGTTTTTTATAAGCATACGTCGTATTTGATCAAGACACAGCTATCTAACAATACAATTCGCCAGCGCTCTATGTTCATACGTACCATATTATTATTGGCTGTATGTGGGTGATTCTACTTTTTAGGTCCTTCAAAAAATTAAAGTTGTCTCCACAATAAGGAAGGTTAAAACTATATACAGAATGAAGATACTGTTATTTATTTTATTTAAATAAAATTAATTACTCCTATTTAGATGACGTACCTACATTTACTTTAATTTTTGATTTAATTTTTTTTATAAAAATGGTGTCAAACTTTTATTGCAGTTCTAAAACGCATGTGATCCCTATTACATATTGCTTGGAACTATAACGTGTTTTAAAAATAAGTTTACTGAAACCACACAATTTTATAAATAAAAAAGAGAGTTAAATTGTTACGCATGGTAATTAGAAAGTTAAATTTGATTTATCTGCAGAATTATTTTTTTTTTTTTTGGTGGGACAAAAAATTGTCGCGAAAATTTGAGTATCCTTTGTCACGACTACCAAATATTGCTATAATTTAAAAAAAAAATAGGTCAACGGGTCATGTTTTTTCGTAAAATGGAACGCCAAAGACCATAGAACACACAGGGAAAGTCAAATCAACTGATTGATATAAAGAGCTTGTTATTTTTTTAGATCAAGCAAGAAAACCGGCTGCGTGTGTTTATTGCGTGTATCCTTCGTCACGGCTTCTTCTGGTATGTATTTAACGAATTTCAAAACGTTTTTACGTAAATATTACTTGTAATAATGTAAGCTTTACGATAAACTCAAGTTTTCGAACTAAATGATCGCTGTTCACGATTAATAACGATTTTGTTGGAAAATTGTCTCCTTCGTCACGGATCTATCCTTCGTCACAGTAGAATGTGACGATGGGAAACATGAAAGTGGCGAAGGATGCGATAATAAAATAAGTATATATTTATTACATCAGTGTTTGTTCGTATATCAACTAAATTTTTTAGTTAAGTTGATTAATTTGGTCAACTTTCCTAACCAATTTTTTTATATCATAAAACACAAAACAACACACACACACTCTTCAATTTTTCGCAAATCAGACAAAAAAGACCAACTTTTTTTAATTGGTATTAGGAGAACATAATATAAATATTATTTAAATAATAATTTTAATTTTATTATTAAATTTAATTTAAACATTTTTTTCTGTCTGGATTCAGCAATTCGCAAAAAAATATTGGTTTTAGTATGAAACCGAGCTGCTGGTCTGCAGATACCGAATCTATGATAATTTTCCTACATTCTAGTCGCATGAAATCTACGAACTGGCTCTGTCAATTTTTTCTTCTGGTTGAGACCTAAAAAGTAGAACCACCCATGTACATAACTAGTATTTAATCAAAATACTTTTGGACGTTAGAGTTCGCCAGTACTGTTATGTTAATATTAAACTCGGTAAAATCTATTTTACTGATCTCATATATATATATATATATATATATATATATATATATATATATATATATATATATATATATATATATATATATATATATATATATTTATACATATATATATATATATATATATATATATATATATATATATATATATATATATATATATATATATATATATATATATGTTACTGTGAATGTCCGAAATTGGTGAATGTTAAATAAGATACACCGGTGTATGTCGACAATCACCAATTTCGATGGTGAATGTCCGAAATTTTTTAATAAATCTTTTTAAATCGGACATACACCGGTGGATGTTAACATACACCAAGACGATTCTGTGAATCTTAGATATAACGATTTAAAAAATACGTAAATGTTAAAACACGTCATTGTTTGTTTAAAAAGAAGTTATGTTGTAACGAATAGATAATGTTTGTTTAAAAATAATTCATTGTTGCAAGATTTAGTTTGTGGAATTTTATCCTAAAATAAATAATGTAGTTCGTTTGTACTTCGTTTGTAGCCGTTTGTACCGCACTTTATTTTTTTTTTTGTACCTCGAAGGGTAAACAGACAGAAAAAATTTTAAGAATGGCCAGCGCCCAATTTTGAATATTTTAATCTTATTAGTATTCTTTGGTAGAAATTCGCTTGTACCTATTTGTATCTCTATTATTTTCGTTTGTACCTCAAAAGATTCGGGGATTCACGGTTCCCGAAATTCTGGGTAAAACCAACTTGTTTTTTTTAAATATTTCAATTTTGAAAACAGCATTCGATAGAGATCCGTTTGTACCTCTTTTATTTTCGTTTGTGTCTCAAAGGGTTTGGAAAATCACGGTAGGTACTCGAAATTCTAGGTAGAATGAATTTGGTCGTTTTTAGAAACATTCAAAATTTATAAACGGTATTCGATAAAGATTCGTTTGTACCCATTTATGAATCTTTTCTTTTCAATTTTACCTCAAAGAGTTGGGAGATACGTGATACTCGAAATTCTAGGTAGAATGAAGTTGGTTTTTTTTAAAGGCAATCAAAATTTGTAAACGGAATTCGATAAGGATTTGTTTGTACCCGTTGGGAGAAACATGATATTCGAAATTCTGAAGAACAAAATTTACTGTTTTTGTAGACATTTAAATTTTTGAAATTCGCATTCGAAAGAGTATGATTTGTACCCGTTATAGATCTTTTAATTTCGTTGGTACCGTTCTTTCAATTTTCAATCCATTCGAAGATATGCAGTACTAGATATTCTAGGTAGAATGAATTCCGTAATTTCTAGGGATACTCAAAATTTGAAAACAGCATTGGAAAGACTATAGTTTGCAGCCATTTGTATACTTATTACTTACTTTGTACAAGTAATTTTTAAGCTTTTAAAAATCGCCAGATTATCATATTACCGTTAAGTCGCAAGTTAGAAAATTGTACTTTCAAAATGGTTGAGGTACAAACGAAAAGAAAATATTACTAATGAGTATAAATGAATTTTTGTCGAATGCTGTTTTCAAAATTTTATTAAAATATCTCAAAAAACAATTGTTACGAAGTAACCCTTACTGACGTAAAAAAAAAAAAATAAAAAAAAAAAAAATAAAATAAACTAATTTCACCCCAAGAGGAGAAACGAAACTTAAAAAACCAAAACTTCAAATAATTTGTCAAAAAAAAAAAAAAAAAAAAAAAAAAAAAAAAGAAAAAATTGTAAAAGGATATTTTTCCCAAAAGGCAGACGGTTTAAAGTGTATGACAGCTTTCAGCTGATTGCTATGTCGTCATACATCCAGTAATGCGCGATTGATGTTTACAACTAATTGGTAGGAACATTAAAAAATTTTCCTTAGCACTGAACGCTAAAAATTTGTCCTCTTTTTCCGATTCGACTTCGATCGAGGACGTTCTCCAAGTTCTCCAAATTCTTCAATTTTCTTCTCATTCTTAAGTGTTGTAACAATTGAATCACTCTTTAATTTTCACTGTTATTGAACTTGTAATCACATAGTTGGCTTTAATTTCTTTACACACATAAACCAGGTACGTGCTAAATGTTAGTTGAATTGCAATCTGGAAAATATTCGACAGTGTTAATAATAGTTTATTCTTACATTGAATCGGAATTTGGCTCACCTTTAGGTTAATATTTGGTAATTTAACAGCATCAATCGCACTCAGATAGGTTAAACCTCCACCTGGTTTGGTTCAACTCGCAGTTTAGGAAAAATATCCTTCCGTATTAATCGGATCCTTCCATTCAGTCGTATGTCCTTTTAAATTCAATAATTCGTCCGCAGTTCTAATTTTTTACTTATTTCTTAAATATAATATTCTTATCAACAGATAATCTGATATTTGCAACTCAGGCGTTCTGTTCAATACACGTTCACCAATTGAACGTATATGAACAAACGTACCAATTGATCGGAAAAATTATAGATAACTTTTGTAAATCTTACAAATTCAAAATCTATCGCTATTTATATGTAATTTCTTGTACTGTATTTGGATTGTTAATTTGTTTTTCTTAATTTGTTAGAATTAATATATGAGTTGTTTGAAATTCACACAATCTTTTAATTACTCATACCTAAAAACATACAATATTTCAGATAATCACTACACACGTAACGAATCAATACAATCAATAAAATAAGATTACTTTAAACTCCGGGATCAAATACCCCGCCGAAAAGCCATAATCTTACAGATAATTTCATATTTAAATTGTTAATCAGATTAAAATTTGTTATTATTTCTTTAATCATTTTCTCATTCATCATCGATTCATATTCAACATACGCCATTTGCAAATACCGACCGATACCCAATTCTTACCGACTCCACGATACATCGATAATACAGATAAAGCCACTGTTCATACGTATATTTTACACAAAAATCAATAAATGGTGTCAATAGTTAACCACCGAGATTAAAGATAAAGCGTTTTAGGAAAAACACTGATCCAATAGATCTCAGGGCATAGGTTTGGGCACTCAAAATTAATTTTTAACCAAAATTAAGAGTCACGCTTCCACGACTAACACCTGCGCACATTCTTATGTACCAGAATTCTATTTTCAAATTCAAATTTCACCACACTTTATATCAAATATTTATTTTAAAAATTTATTACATTATACACGCAACATCTGCAAACACATTTACACATCAGTCACTACCTTACAGCAATCGCCTAATACACTACAGTTATCAATAGTACGACCAATACTTCTGGACAACAATAATCAATAAATTTTATCAATAATCAAATCAGATAAAGTTAACACACAAACACATAATCAACACAAATATTAGTAACATTTGGTAACACAATTAAGTTTTTTCTACTTAGAATTTCGAATACTGTGTTCAGAGTAGACTCAGAAATGATTACTAACAATTTTACTTACTGTAACAATTTTTGTATAACAATAGCAAGTTTTTTATATCATTAATAGCCATAAATTCGCTCATAATGAACATATACCAAGGCGTCGTGGTGTATGTTAACATTCACCGGTATATGACCGAAATCGTCATTAAGAGAATAAATAACGGACATACACCAACTAGCTTGGTGGTTGTTAACATACACCAGTGTATCTTAAGAAACACTGCATTTCGGACATTCACAGTAACATATATATATATATATATATATATATATATATATATATATATATATATATATATATATATATATATATATGTAGCCGCTACCTTTTGACAGGTTCAGGCCTCTCCGCCCATGGATAGAATAAGCTTAATTTCGGTAAGTGAGGTTGTTTCCTATGCAAAACAATACCATATAACATTTCTTTCTGCCAAATGATTATAATAAGACTGTGTCTGTTTTTATAGAGGTCAGTGTATTAATTTAACACTTGTTTAAATTAAATGATTATTTGGTATCTCCTGCGAAAGAGCGCATGTAATTTCCGCCCTTTTTTTAAAATGCATCAACTGTTGTTGATTTATGTGGTAAATTCCTCACTAATCAGAAAATTAACATAAATATGTACACGAAAAACCTATATAGCGGGTGAGTTTTTTGATAATTTACATTCGATTTATTCCTAAAATATTCACAACAAAAATGAAGTCATTATTTTATTTTATAAATTTGGTCAAAAGAAAATGCTAATTATGAAGGTGATTAATATTCAGCTAGCTCATTATTATCATGAAAATTTAGACAAAGAAATAATAAAAACGCTAATCAAGTAGATAACTAAAAGTATTTTTTGGCCACTTTTTCCAAAATATACATATAAAGTCGAAGTATATTGTTAAAACTAACTTTAATGACCTAGTCTTAACTAACCTCATCACGTAGCTTTTATATCAAAGTCGAAGTATATTATCAAAACTAAACTAAAATAACCTAACCTTAACTAACCTCATCACATATTGTCAAAACTAATTAAACTAACCTAACCTATCTTAAAAAAATATTCGATAATTTAATATTGTGTTTAGTGCTAATGAACATTTCCTTAGGTTCGGTTAGGTTAGGCCAAGTTCCGTTAGGTTCAGTTAGTTTTGAAAAATTTTCGTTCACTCCACCCACCGCCGGAGATTTCTAGAGCCGCCCCGGTAGCTCTACCTCCTCCTTGGGGTCGGTCAAAAATATCGGGTGGTGGGTCCAGAACTGTCCAATCCACTACTGACTTTTTTTTCTTATTTTCTCAAAAACTAGCTAACCTAGAATAATAGTTCAAAAACCTTTTTTATGTGATTTTTTTCCGTCTTTGCAATGGTGTAAAAAAATGTGGCAAAAACTTTTAAATTATAGCAAATTTTGACAAAAGACTAATTTTTTGCAAGAACAAAAGCCATGTTCCTGGCATCCGACGTGTCTGGCTGAAGAACTCATCCAAGATTTTTGGACTTCCAACGTTCTCACCAAATTTCGTAAATCTAGGACATTTCGTTCGAGAGGTATACATACATATATATATATATATATATATATATATATATATATATATATATATATATATATATATATATATATATATATATATATATAGTTATATAGCGAAATGTGTCTTAATGTGTTCTTAACATGTTTAAAAGAACCGCTTGGATCAGTTGTTCGTGCTAGGGCACCAATATCACTAAAAGATGCATTCGATTATTGCATAAAAGAGCAAAACATTTATTATACACGAAACGTAGGTCAACCAATTCATAAAAACATATTACCGCGTAAACCAATCGCATAACCATTTCAACCAACATTTAAACCTAGACCAACCACATTTCAACCCCAAACATTTCCGCAATACACATCACACCAACCCCCACAACTAAGAAATCATCAACCCCAAATCCGAACCCCTCCTCAACAATACAATCAATTTAGACCCCGCAAAATTATTTTAATAAACCTCAACCATCTACATCTAAACCTACACCAATGGACATAGGTAGCAATCAAATTAGTATTCGCGCACACAGACCACAACAACAACAACAACCTAGAATAGGAAATAATTTCTTTCAATCAAATAGTCAACCCACATTCACTAGTCGCGAACTACATAATGTAGAACAACCCCAAATCGATTTAGATCAATTTGTTGAATATGAAACTGAACAAACTTTAGACAATACTGTAGACGATACCGATAACGGACATTTTGACATTGCATATGAAATTGACAATACGGATTTTCATTGCGACTACCAGAATCAACAGGATACATAGATTTAAATACGCACGGTACAACCCTTCCTTATATCCATATATCAACTCCAGAAAACAAACCCTTAAAATTCCTTATCGACACTGGAAGTTCTAATTCCTTTATAAATCCCGAATATGTCTACCCTAACGATATTAAACCTATCCCAACATTAGAAATTAAAACTGTATTAGGTTCACACAAAATTAATAAAAAAACAACATTACCTATTTTTATCGAATTTAACCAACCCGGTAAATTTGACTTTTTAGTTTTCAAATTTCATAATTACTTCGACGGACTATTAGGACTTGACGCTTTAAACACGCTACATGCAAAAATTGACATACATAACAAAACACTAAACACACTAAATTCGACAAATAGACTTTTATTCAAACCTAACTTTACATCAGGCAAATACACAATTCAACCGAAAACACAACAACTCATACGATTACCAGTAGATGTTCAACAAGGAGATGTTTTGTCAAAAAACATTTACATTGGAGAAAAATTCCTGATACCTGAAGGAATTTATTCCGCTGATAATTGGTACATAACAGCCCCTGTTATAAATTTATCGGACCTTACACAAACCTTTTACGTAGAACAACCATTACGAGTCGAACTACTTACACACGAGACAATTGACTTTAATTCACACCAAATTACTTCACCCGATCCTAACCTACCACCTATTGAAAGCTTAATTCGTGTTGATCATTTGAATAACGAAGAAAAACATGCAATTATAAAAGTTTGCAAACAATTTGAAGACGTCTTCTTTAAAGAAGGCCAAGATCTATCCTTCACTAATCAGATAAAACATGAAATTAAGACAAAAGACGACGTTCCAATCTACACCAAATCCTATCGTTATCCCCATATCCATAAAGAAGAGGTACAAGCTCAAATTAACAAACTACTTGAGCAAGGTATTATACGACCAAGTTACTCTCCCTGGTCCTCTCCTATATGGATAGTTCCCAAAAAATTAGATGCTAGTGGACGTCAAAAATGGAGACTTGTCGTTGATTATAGAAAACTAAACGAAAAGACGATTGACGACAAATACCCTTTACCTAACATTTCGGACATTTTAGATAAACTAGGCAAATGTATGTACTTTTCTACACTAGATTTAGCTAGTGGATTTCATCAGATAGAAGTACATCCAAAAGACGTTGAGAAAACAGCTTTCACGGTCGAACATGGCCACTGGGAATTCGTAAGAATGCCCTTTGGATTAAAAAATGCCCCTGCGACCTTTCAAAGGGTCATGGATAATGTACTTAGGGAATTACAAGGAACGATTTGTTTAGTTTACATGGACGACATAATAATATTCTCGACTTCATTACAAGAACATATTGAAAATCTCTCTAAAATATTTGACAGACTTAGACAAGCGAACTTAAAAGTGCAACTAGACAAAAGTGAATTCCTGCACAAGGAAATTGCTTTCCTAGGACACATAATTTCGGACCAAGGAATTAAACCGAACCCTTCTAAAATCCATGCAATCACCAACTATCCACTACCTAAAACACAAAAGCAGATAAAATCATTTTTAGGACTACTGGGCTACTATCGAAAGTTCATCAAGGACTTTGCGAAGCTCACAAAACCCATGACGAACTGTCTTAAAAAAGGAGCTGATGTAAAAATCACTCCTGAATACATAAAATGTTTTGAAATCTGTAAAACACTTTTATCAGAAGACCTCATACTTTCTTATCCCGATTTTTCCAAAGAATGCCTGCTAACAACTGACGCGAGTAACTTTGCTATTGGCGCAGTTTTATCCCAAGGACCGATCGGAAGCGACAAACCAGTATGTTACGCCTCACGGACATTAACGACTACTGAACAAAACTACTCGACAATTGAAAAGGAACTTTTAGCAATTGTCTGGGCCGTCCGTTACTTTCGACCATATTTATTTGGACGAAAATTTAAAATCATTACGGACCATAAACCATTAACATGGCTTATGTCGCTAAAAGAACCTAACAGTAAACTCATACGGTGGAGACTTAAACTTGAAGAATACGATTATACAATATTACATAAAAGTGGAAAATACAACACTAACGCAGACGCCCTATCCTGTATAAAAATTGAATCCCATAATATTGAATCCTTATCCTCAACCAGTTCCCGACAAAATGACAGTAACGCTAGTATAATGACCGCTCATAGTGCAGAGGAAGACGACACATCACTCATACGAATATCTGAAAACCCTTTAAATGACTTTAAAGAACAGTTAGTAATTTATCAAAGGAAAGGACCAGCTAAACGTAAATTAGAAATCTTATTCAAAACAAAAAGACGACAAACACTTCACTACCCCAATATTTCCAATCAAATATTAGTTAATATTTTTAAAGAATACCTTCATCCTAAACAACTTACTGCAGTTTATTGTCCTGATGATCAAATTTTTAACCGTTTTCAAGAAATTTACAGTCAATACTTTTCACAATCGAAACAATTTAAAGTCATTAGAACCACAAAAATCCTTACAGACGTGACCGACGAAGACGAACAAGACGAAATTATTAAAAAACACCATAGTCAATCACACCGAGGAATAAACGAAACATTTGACCACATACGACGTGAATATTATTTCCTGAACCTAAAATCTAAAATAACATACTACATCAATAACTGCAAATACTGTAATGAAAACAAATATGATAGGAGACCGCCTAAACAAAAATTTCAACTAACAGCAACTCCGGAAAGACCCTTAGAAATATGCCATTTAGACATTTTCTACTTAGATCGTTTAATTTATTTAACCATCATAGATAAAATTTTCGCGATTTGCACAGGCATACGTTGTTGAAACGCGAAATTCCCTTCATTTAGTAGGCGCTTTTATACAATTCATTGCAGCATACGGTAGACCAAAATTAATAGTAACTGACGCAGAAAAGGGCTTTGATTCGATAAGATTCAAACAATTTTGTGAACAATATAATATCAAAATGCACATAACATCTATCCGAAGTTCAAATTCCAATTCCCCTGTGGAAAGACTTCATTCCACACTCCTTGAAATTTACCGAATAGTACATAACAAAGACAAACAAGTTCACCCCGAAATTAAAATGTCCCAAACCATTTTCACCTATAACAATACCATCCATTCCGCTACCAAACACACACCATTCGAATTATTTTTCGGACGCACATACGACATTAAATTGCAACCAAATTTAGACGATATTCAGAATAAACAGGAAATTTTATACAATAAAGTTAATGAAAAAGTAAAGAAATCTAAACAAAAACACATCGCAAAAATTAATCAAAATCGTGAAGAACCCAAAGAATACCAACCAAATCAAATAGCGTATTTCACCGAAAATAAACATAACAACAAACTTCATCCCAAATTTAAACAGATTAAAATTAAAGAAAATAATAATGTTACTATTACTGATACCAAAAATCGTAAAATCCCGAAACAAAAATTAAGAAAACCACACTTGTTACAGGATCATAACGTTGACAATAATAACCATGACAATGACTCAACGAATCGAAATACAAGACTTGACGAACAACCCGGGACTTCTCGCGATCAAGATAGGCAACAGTAAAATCATTGAAAATTATTACAAATACTTACATTATATAGAACTAGACGACTACAAAATTAACTTAAACAAAATCTCTCAATCTCTAAGTCTCATTAGCGATAAAACAAAATTAGGTAGTATTAGAGAAGTACTGAATCTAAAATTCAAAGCACTAGAAAATAATCTGAAAATAATTTATCCCTGCAAAACTCAAAAGAGGAGCCTTTTCGACGGTCTTGGTATCGCCATCAAGTTCATAACGGGCAACATGGACAGTAACGATGCTCAACAAATTAATAAAGAATTAACAGACTTAAAATCAAATCAAAATAATTTAATATTCCAATCTAATAAACAAGTAAAATTAAACGAACAAATGATTCAAAGGTTTAAAAACATTACAGATCATATTAATTCACAACAGGACGTTATAAATAAATACTTAAACAGACTAGGATCCGATATTCAAAATAAGGTACGGGAAGACGAAAATGATTTCAAATACATGCAGTACCTATATCAACTTTCTTATAATATTGACTTACTTAATAACCATATTGAAGATATTATCGAATCAATCAATCTAGCTAAATTAAATGTAATTCCAAAAAACATTCTTATACCGGAAGAGCTTGAACACGCGTACCAGCTCCTTAAGAATCAGAATATTTCAATAACATCAACCGAACAAATTTACGAACTTTTAACCCTCCAAGCTTACTATAATCATACAGCTGTAATATTCAATATCCAAATTCCTCATTTCCAACCAGATACGTTTGAATACAATTTAGTAGAACCTATACCCACACAAAACAAAATATTAAAAATCCATTATCCTTTTATTCTTTCCAACGAGCATCAAATGTATTTTGCTAAACAAGGCTGTCCCAGAATTGAAAATCTACACATTTGCAAATTGGAAAACCTAATCAAGATTCAAAACGATCAGTGCTTTAAAAAAATTCTCCGCAGCTATCCAGGAAACTGTACCTATGAAGAGTTCGGGAATCAAACGGAAATTAAGAAGATCTTAGATTCCTATGTCGTTATAAAAAATGCCATCAATTTGACTTTAGCATCGACATGTGGTGTAAAAAGAAGACAACTCACTGGTACTATGTTAATCAACTTCAGAAACTGCTCGCTGACGATCAACGAACTTACATATCAAAATATCGAGTACGAATTTCGTGACCAACTACAGATCCTTCCGTTACATAACCTTCCAATCGTCGAAAGTCATTTTGAACCTAAGATCAACTTACAAAAACTAAACGACTTTCATTTGCAAAATAGGAATGAAATCGACAAGATTAAAACTCATGGGTTCATACATATTACAACTACCTACAGCATCATCGTGGTCTTCACAACCATAATAATCATTTTCCTAATAATCAACAAATGTCGCGGACATCACACCCTCCAGGAGGACCCATCTCCAGTCGTCACCGCACCTTCAGCTCCAGTCATAACCACAAGTTCAGTTCCGGCTCAAGAAACAAAGTTCCTTTGGCCTACACTTCACACTAAGGGCGGAGGAGTTATATAACAGTCAAATTGGGATTTATTAATAAAATAATTATTACCTTTTATTTCAGCTTATTAAGCAATTTTGTAATAATATAATTTTTCTTTAACTCACAAACAGGAAATACTGATACAATACTTTTTCGATTTTATTAAATAAATTTGTAAAGATCAATGTTCAAATTCCACAAGCAAAGTCAGCATATTGAAAATTATAAAAAGAAGGAAATAGCGTTGCTCGTGGAATTTTACCTATCGAGATTTTGAATTTAAACTAGTAATTTTGTAGTGATTCGTTTGATTATTGTAAATAAATTTTCTTGCGGATTTCGATTGTTGTAAATTAAAAATAAATAAAGTTTTTTTAACAATCCTTCAACACTGGAAACCAAAAGTATATATATATATATATATATATATATATATATATATATATATATATATATATATATATATATTCTATATATATATATATATATATATATATATATATATATATATATATATATACTCAAAACAAATTTCTGCCACGGTCCCGGGTTCAAATCGCGTCATGACAGTGGCTGTAATAGCTGAATTTCCATTCTGGAAATTCGCTAAAAATAGGGTTGGGCTGACTGGAGTTTAAGGTGTTCGTTGCGAAAGTTTTCCATGTGGGTCATAATGGCTCCCCCTTCATGTTCTAGAAACGGTTTTAACACATTTTAGTTACATATTACCGTTCCAAAGATACAAGCCTGGCTTGTCTTTAAATTGCTACTCTGTATCATTATGTATTATTAGGGTGTGCTAAAAAAAAAATTATATTTTTTTTCTCGCTCTCAGCTCAAAATATTGTAGGATACGTCTAAATAAACATCCTCACTAAAGTGGAGCGCATGATTCCAATTTTTAGAGGTGCATCATCGAATCTAAAGTTTTTCCATTTAAATAACACAGGAAAAACGATTTTTTGTATTATTTACTCCTGCAAACTATGAAGAATTTTTTTCCATAAAATGAATTAAAGCACCTTATTAAGGATTAAATTTTGGACAAAAAATTTCATTGAGTCAAATTTCTATCACCAATATTTCACTTTCTACAGAGCCTTAAAATTTAAATTTTTTGTAATTTTGCTTTTTTTACATTTTTAGCTAAACTATTAAAGCTAGGACAAGAAGTAAAATGACAATTTTGTAGTCCAACTGACGCTTTACAAAAAAGTTCCTGACAAATTTCTCGTATAACAAATAGTTACAAAGTTACAGACCCTCAAAATTTATTTTAATTATTTTTTTAGCAAAAAGGAAATTAAGCTGTTACAGCGGGTGTCATGAAATAATGAATTGGTCATACATGCCAAAGTAAATCAAGTGTTCAAGTATCAGGTAGGCTAGACATCAAGTGAACATATGAATATTGATTTATGTGTAAATCCGAGCAAAAGTTCGTTATTAATAATGTTTCATAGGCACTGAATAACATTTGAAATTAAAAATATAACTGCGTCTCCCATTAAAGAGAGGGTGTGTTTGATTATCAGGTTGGATTGGCACTGGAACAATCGGTCGGTAGCCTAATTGGTAAGGCCCTTGGGTAGCAAACTAGAGATCCCGGTTCGAGTCCCAGCCGATCCAGTTTGATAATTTTCCAAACACTATGTGAATTTTAATTAACATAATATTTCAAAATAAAAACAAATATTATGTAAATTATGATCGTTTATTATTACTATGTTTTAAAGCTAACGAAAATATTGAAAATAAAAAATTTCGCTTTGCAAATGAAAATTATCAGAATTGATATTTTTGTTTACAAATTGTAACGTCGTTTTAAAGTAACAGCGCATTTTCAACCATTTGAATCATTGTTGAAATACAGTTACCAATTATTCAAATTGAATGACTATTCAAATTTTAATTTTGGTGTGATTGATTACCTAACAGACATTCAAAATTTTAATTTCCAACCAAACATTTCCAAATTCTGTACAGAATTAATTCCTTATAGTCCATTAACTCCACTCGTTAAACAAGGCTAATCTGACAGTTGTCATATTTTAACAGCGTATCCAATTTCCATACCTTCTGACCTTTCCATAGACCAGAGATATTTTGGACCTTCTATAACCCTAAAAAACGATTTTAAATTTACGTTCATTTTTTTCACGATCTCAGTAACATTTGAACAAAATATGTGTATAGTCGAGATTCGTGCAGTTTATTGCTGACCCCTTTTTGAGAATTCTAACGTACTATTTTAATTTCATTTTCATTTTCTCCTGGATCTGGATAGTATTTGAACAAAATTTGGCCGAAAACCATCCAACCGTTAATTTTGGGCTTTGTCTAAAGAATCGTACATCTTGGTCGAAATCCTGATAATTTTTCTGAGACTTTGTGAGAGGTCTATTCGTATCACTTTTGCTTTACTTATTGTAATTTTATCTAAAACAAATCAGAAAAGTATACGACATACCTATTTTATTCTTATGTGTATATAAAGAGGTTAAATTAAATTAAAAAAAAAAATCATTCTGGATCAATTCTTGGTTATGTGAAATCCTTCTAAAAACGCAAGTTAAAAATAGGTTGTCCATTTGCCACGAAATGCAACGTTATATAATTATAATGCACAAAATATAAAATTCTATTGCTCAAAATGGTAATACTGGTCTTAAAATAATGTAAAATGGAAAATATTATTGCACAAATCCTGATTTTATTGCTTGAAATATAGCGTAAATATAATACACAAAAATATAAAATTCTATTGCACAGAGTGGTAAATCTATTGCTCAAAGAATATAAGATAATGCGCGCTTAAATGATAGCCTTTTTTAAATAATTTTTTTTTAAATTGAAAAACTTATTTTTAGAGCTTAATTTTTTTACCTATTTATAATAACTTAGGATCTATATTTCATAAAAAAAATTTTTTCTTTAATTATAATTTTTTTTAGTATGGATTCCCGCACTTTTAAGTGTCTAAACGGGAAAAAAAGAAAAAAAATGACTAGGTCGGTGAAAGATCCACCATAGTAAACAATAAACAAAATGGGCCATGTTTTATTAAAATCGGATGAAAAGTTTTGATCTAGGATTTGCGCAAATTTGAAAAATGTCGTTTCGAGCAAAACACATTTAGTTTTTTTAAAAATAAATTTTTACTTATATTTTATATAATATTTATAGCTAAAAATACTAGTAGCTAATCAGCCAATCCGGGACCGCATAGTAATCCATTAACAATCGCAAATTCTTCCTCCTGTAGTTTCCTGCTCTTTCTTTGTTTGGCCTTCCAGTTTTACGGAGCATCGCGTCGTTAAAAAATGACTATACAAAAATCAGTATAACTTTTTTCCTACTTGGAATTTTGACTTGAAATTTTAAACAGATGTTCTTGAGTCGATAGGCTATAAGAGAGCGGCCGCACCGTAAAACTAACCAACTTGAACCCTTTTGCCAATGTTTGAAATCATATAAGTTTACGGTACTAGTGCAAACCTTAACCTTTGACCCGGCACGTACCAAGTACATGTATTTAAAATTTGTTGTTGACATTTGACCCCACACGCGCTCATACTGTTGGCCTTGAAACTCCAAAGACCTGAGTCATCACCAGCAACCAAATTAATTTATGTTAACCCATTATGCGCCATCACAATTTACTTATAACAATTTGGTTTTGTGTTAACCCATTACCCGCCAGCACTGACGTAGTTTTTGAATGCAAACCTAACGCATGCGCAGACTGAATTTAAGTACACGACGCATGCGCAGACTGAATTTTAGGTTACAATTTGATAGATGGGGTACACTACCGCGTCAAAAATGTGGGGATACCCTGACTCGGGGGTGGCCCCAAACTTTTGACACCGTACTGTACTTAAATTTTTGGTACACTGCCATGTCAAAAGTGCGGACCCCCCTGACTAAAAAGGTATCCGATCACTTTTTGAAGCGCACTGTACTTATTTTTTGTGTGTACATGCAAGCCTTAGCCTTTAATCTCACTTAATTGAGTCATCTTAAACGAAAGGTACACTATCACGTCAAAAATGTGGGGAATACCCTAACCCACGGGGTGGCCTCAAACTTTTGGCACCGTACTGTACTTAAATTTTTGGTACACTACCATGTCAAAAGTGTGGACCCCCCTGACCAAAAAGGTATCCGATCACTTTTTGAAGCGTACTGTGCGTGCAAACCTTGACCCTAACACGCGCTTGCCTTAACTGCGTCATTTTAAACGAACTACCGCGTCAAGAATGTGGGATTACTCTAACTCAAGGGGTGGCCCCAAACTTTTGACACCGTACTGTACTTAAATTTTTGGTACACTGCCGTGTCAAGAGTGCGGACCCCCTAACTGAAAAAGGTATCCGATCACTTTTTGAAGCGTACTGTGCTTATTACGTGCAAATCTGGGCCTCACTTAATTGCGTCATCTTAAACGAAAATTGGGAGGCCGCTAAATTTTGTGGGGGCACTGTACCAAGCGCTAGATTTTAAAATCAGACTCCGGGGTCCAGTTTTCTGACCGCTACTGTACTGTAAATCGAGTGTCTAAGTTTAAGCCTGTTTTCAGCAAAGTCAGCACTTTTTTAATTTGTTTATTTATATAAGTTTTAATTTAAAAAATGTTTATTTAAGATTTTGATGACTCAGCAATTTCTTTGTTTGATTTCAAATACGAAATAGTTTTCTTGGAATTTTTAATTTATGGCCTGATTGTTGAATTATAATTATAGTATGATTCAGACAAGCGGGGATTTTTGTTATATTTGTTTATGTATATAATAATTTTGAATCATGTAATAATTTTAAAATTGTTTATTTAAGATTTTGCTGAGTCATCAGTTTCTTTGTTAGATTTTGAATACGAAATGAATTTCTCGGAATTTTAAATTTATGGCTTAACATTTGCGTTGTAAAAATTCTGGTCATCGTAAACGAAAATTAGGAGGCCACTAAATTTTGTGGGGGCACTGTACCAACTGCTAGCCGCAATCATGACTTCAGTCGCCAGGGTCCAGACTCCAGATTTCTGACCGCTTATATATTAAGAATATGTTATGTATACACTCTGTATATCGCTATTTAATTTTAATTTTATAAATACATACTAGTAAATGTAGTCTTTATGTCAACAAAATCTAACTAAAATAATTTATCACTTTTATCAGCATTGGAAAAATATTTGCTTAATTAGCAAAAAAGTAATGTTTGCAAATAAATTCGTATATATTACTGTACAATAAATACTTGGATTATTTCTTAATATGTATACGATAATTTAACTATGTTGTTTAATATAAAAATTATAACATCATTAAGATTTGCTAAATTTTTTTTTTATAAATTAGTAGTTTTGGGGTAATAATATAATTATGATATACAAATGCATGTATAGATGGGTGCAGATATGCATGAGTGTATTCTTATACAGGGTGTATAATGAAATATGCTTTTCAATTAGAATAAAAAAATTTCATAAGATTTTTGTCAATACTTTTATAGATTAACGAAAGTAACTTCTTGCTGTAAAAAATAGGGGAATTCAGGGTAATTATTAAATAAAACGCACATAATTTTTTTTTTAAATTTATTATAGAATAGGGTAAAAGCCCCCTTTGTGGAACGGTATCTAATTATGAACATTTACATATTAATGAAGTTATTTCTGAAAGAAACGTCTGATAACAAAAATTATTATTAATAGAATGATTTCAATTTAAATTCACCTCGCATTTAAAGTTTCCTTACTTAATTAAAGAAATAAATATGTAAATGTCAAAACTGTTCCAGTATTAGATACCGTTTCACACAGGGGGCTTTTACCCTATGTATACAAAAAATTAAATTGCTTAAATCTATATATTACTTAAAATCTATTTATTTTCCATATAAAAATTTTTTAAAAGAATACAATTTTCTAATAAGCAAATTTTATCTGAATGAAGCATACAGCGTCTTGAATAATATACATCTCGCAGAATGGAAATCTTATGATTATCTGGATGGAACTGATAAAGAAGATGCTAGCGATTATGATGATGATAATGATGATGATGATGCTTAATTGATTATCCACACTAAGAATTTACTGAATTTTGGAAAACATAACCGTATAAGAAGCAGCAGTTATCCCTCATTGAATTGTATATTTTATTTTTATATTTTCTAACCCTGTAAGATAAAAAGGCTTTTTTTTCCAAATAAATAACACATATATGTAAATAATTATTGTTCTTTATTTTTAAAATATAAGTATGAATACAAAATATTTTCACAATAAATGTATGTGTAATATTTTTTACAATAAATGTTCTGTATATGAAATATTTTTTACAATAAATGTATATGAAATATTTTTTACAAAAAATAAATGTTAAAAATTGTATGATTTGTTTATATAGTCAATAACACCCGAACGTAACTGTTTCATGTTTTCAGGTAACTGATCCCATACTTGACAAATTCGTTGTGCATATTCGGGTATCATATATGCATACAGATGTTGCACCCAAATATCATATTTCAATAGTTGTTTTGTTAAGTATAATAACATATCGAAATTTCTGACTTTTGTATACAAATAAGGATGAGTCAGAAATATGTCTTCAACGTGTGAAATCCGTGTTGCAAATGTCAATGGTTCACCAACGGGCGGTTGAAAGTTTTCCTCCATTTTCACGCAACTCTTGCACATTTCACAGCGAATTTTCAAACCAGGTGGTCCATCAATATGATCTTGTGACCATGGTCGATTATAATGTTCAAAACATGATTCACATTCTTGAAACATGGCTCGATAATCGGATGGTAACCAAATCCAGGCTCGTTGTATGATTTTCGCACCATAACTTTTCAGCACATTCAAACTGATTCACTTGTAGATTTGAAGAAATGTTTCCAAAGTCAGTTCGTTCAGTAGCATTGGTTCACGTTTGAAAAATTCACCAATTGAAATATCCATTTTATTCCAGTCCATTGATTCCAGTTCAGACAATTTCATTTATATACTTAGCTCATTTGCTTCACTGAGCGACTCATTTGACTCCAATGTGTGACTCATTTTGCTCCCGGAGTGACTCATTTTGCCCCCCGGAGTGACTCTTTTTGCTCCAGGAGTTACTCATTTTGCTCCCGGAGTGACTCATTTTGCTCTCGGAGTGACTCATTTTGCTCCCGGAGTTACTCATTTTGTTCCCGGAGTGACTCATTTTGTTCCCGGAGTGACCCATTTTGCTCCCGGAGTGACTCATTTTGCTCCCGGAGTGACCTATTTTGCTCACGGAGTGACTCATTTAGCTCCCGGAGTGACTCAATTTGCTCCCGAAGTGTCTCATCTTGCTCCCGGAGTGACTCATTTTGCTCCCGAAGTGACTCATCTTACTCCCGGAGGGACTCATTTTGCTCCCGGAGTGACTCATTTTGCTCCCGGAGTGACTCATTTTGCTCTCGGAGTGACTCATTTTGCTCCCGGAGTGACCCATTTTGCTCCCGGAGTGACTCATTTTGCTCCCGGAGTGACTCAATTTGCTCCCGAAGTGTCTCATCTTGCTCCCGGAGTGACTCATTTTGCTCCAGGAGTGGCTCATTTTGCTCCCGAAGTGACTCATTTTGCCCCGGAATGAGTCACTTTGCTCCCGGAGTGACTCATTTTGCCTCGGGAGTGACTCATTTTGCTCCCGGAGTGACTTATTTGCTCCCGGAGTGACTCATACACCTTATCATGGTTAAAGAGCTCATACACCTTATCATGCTTAAAGGGCTCATACACATTATCATGGTTAAAGGGTATAAAATAGTTAAACTTACACAAAATATTGTCAATTTACCGGTGGTTGTCAAAGAGTTAACATCTCTTTCACTGAAATAACAATTTCGTGGTAAAACAATTGCATTTCGAACCATGATAATTTACAATTCAGAGCAGTCCACCGCTAAACAACCTAGCAAGGGACTTTCGAAACCTAAGATCATTAAACGTAAAACTTTTAAGCGACAACACATTTCACCCGAAAATTTAGCATTCCTTAAATCACTAGGTCTTAAAGTGAAAAGAACATGGTACTCACCAATGTGCTAATTATTGTTAACAGTTTGTAATTTGATGATCAACTAGCAATAGCTATTAGTAGCCATTTTCGAATACATCCCACAAATTAACTAACTATCCTCACCAATTTTAATTATTTTATATAAAGTTGTGGATTGTGTGAGTAAATTCAGTTCTACGGCGTCGATCAAAAATGACGTTTCGTTACATACAAGGCTGTCAAGGAGCTAAGACCAATTTTATTTTAAAGAAGTTGGTATCGTTGCGGAAAATTCGGATGAAATATTACATCTTATATTCGACGCACCGTTTGATTTCAACGAGTTGCCGAAGAAATATGAACGGGTTGCTGCACGTTGGCTTTGCCGAAATTGGCATGGGATACCTTGGTCGTATGGATTTATTCCGTACAAAAAACTTCATACCATATTGAAACCTATATTAAAAAATTTTGATGTCATATACGTCAAGCGGGGTGAAAAAAAGAAATGGATTTCAAGTTTGTTTGACGGTACCGAAAACCAGCCGTGGATTCTGAATTTGGAAGAAATATTTGATGTACCGAAGATTTCCATTCTGCGAGATGAATATTATTCAAGACGCTGTATGCTTCATTCAGATAAAATTTGCTTATTAGAAAATTGTATTCTTTTAAAAAATTTTTATATGGAAAATAAATAGATTTTAAGTAATATATAGATTTAAGCAATTTAATTTTTTGTATACATAGGGTAAAAGCCCCCTGTGTGGAACGGTATCTAATACTGGAACAGTTTTGACATTTACATATTTATTTCTTTAATTAAGTAAGGAAACTTTAAATGCGAGGTGAATTTAAATTGAAATCATTCTATTAATAATAATTTTTGTTATCAGACGTTTCTTTCAGAAATAACTTCATTAATATGTAAATGTTCATAATTAGATACCGTTCCACAAAGGGGGCTTTTACCCTATTCTATAATAAATTTAAAAAAAAAAATTATGTGTGTTTTATTTAATAATTAC
The DNA here is from genome assembly GCA_035578155.1 of Brachynemurus nebulosus. Classification (NCBI taxonomy): domain Eukaryota; kingdom Metazoa; phylum Arthropoda; class Insecta; order Neuroptera; family Myrmeleontidae; genus Brachynemurus; species Brachynemurus nebulosus. The sequence goes on from JAPWDM010000001.1 coordinate 112,542,661, forward strand.
CCTGAATTCCCCTATTTTTTACAGCAAGAAGTTACTTTCGTTAATCTATAAAAGTATTGACAAAAATCTTATGAAATTTTTTTATTCTAATTGAAAAGCATATTTCATTATATACCCTGTATAAGAATACACTCATGCATACCTGCACCCATCTATACATGCATTTGTATATCATAATTATATTATTACCCCAAAACTACTAATTTAAGAAAAAAAAATTTAGCAAATCTTAATGATGTTATAATTTTTATATTAAACAACATAGTTAAATTATCGCATACATATTAAGAAATAATCCAAGTATTTATTGTACAGTAATATATACGAATTTATTTGCAAACATTACTTTTTTGCTAATTAAGCAAATATTTTTCCAATGCTGATAAAAGTGATAAATTATTTTAGTTAGATTTTGTTGACATAAAGACTACATTTACTAGTATGTATTTATAAAATTAAAATTAAATAGCGATATACAGAGTGTATACATAACATATTCTTAATATATAAGCGGTCAGAAATCTGGAGTCTGGACCCTGGCGACTGAAGTCATGATTGCGGCTAGCAGTTGGTACAGTGCCCCCACAAAATTTAGTGGCCTCCTAATTTTCGTTTACGATGACCAGAATTTTTACAACGCAAATGTTAAGCCATAGATTTAAAATTCCGAGAAATTCATTTCGTATTCAAAATCTAACAAAGAAACTGATGACTCAGCAAAATCTTAAATAAACAATTTTAAAATTATTACATGATTCAAAATTATTATATACATAAACAAATATAACAAAAATCCCCGCTTGTCTGAATCATACTATAATTATAATTCAACAATCAGGCCATAAATTAAAAATTCCAAGAAAACTATTTCGTATTTGAAATCAAACAAAGAAATTGCTGAGTCATCAAAATCTTAAATAAACATTTTTTAAATTAAAACTTATATAAATAAACAAATTAAAAAAGTGCTGACTTTGCTGAAAACAGGCTTAAACTTAGACACTCGATTTACAGTACAGTAGCGGTCAGAAATCTGGACCCCGGAGTCTGATTTTAAAATCTAGCGCTTGGTACAGTGCCCCCACAAAATTTAGCGGCCTCCCAATTTTCGTTTAAGATGACGCAATTAAGTGAGGCCCAGATTTGCACGTAATAAGCACAGTACGCTTCAAAAAGTGATCGGATACCTTTTTCAGTTAGGGGGTCCGCACTTTTGACACGGCAGTGTACCAAAAATTTAAGTACAGTACGGTGTCAAAAGTTTGGGGCCACCCCTTGAGTTAGAGTAATCCCACATTCTTGACGCGGTAGTTCGTTTAAAATGACGCAATTAAGGCAAGCGCGTGTTAGGGTCAAGGTTTGCACGCACAGTACGCTTCAAAAAGTGATCGGATACCTTTTTGGTCAGGGGGGTCCACACTTTTGACATGGTAGTGTACCAAAAATTTAAGTACAGTACGGTGCCAAAAGTTTGGGGCCACCCTGTGGGTTAGGGTATTCCCCACATTTTTGACGTGATAGTGTACCTTTCGTTTAAGATGACTCAATTAAGTGAGATTAAAGGCTAAGGCTTGCATGTACACACAAAAAATAAGTACAGTGCGCTTCAAAAAGTGATCGGATACCTTTTTGGTCAGGGGGGTCCGCACTTTTGACATGGCAGTGTACCAAAAATTTAAGTACAGTACGGTGTCAAAAGTTTGGGGCCATCCCCGAGTCAGGGTATCCCCACATTTTTGACGCGGTAGTGTACCCCATCTATCAAATTGTAACCTAAAATTCAGTCTGCGCATGCGTCGTGTACTTAAATTCAGTCTGCGCATGCGTTAGGTTTGCATTCAAAAACTACGTCAGTGCTGGCGGGTAATGGGTTAACACAAAACCAAATTGTTATAAGTAAATTGTGATGGCGCATAATGGGTTAACATAAATTAATTTGGTTGCTGGTGACGTCTCAGGTCTTTGGAGTGTCAAGGCCAACAGTATGAGCCCGTGTGGGGTCAAATGTCAACAACAAATTTTAAATACATGTACTTGGTACGTGCCGGGTCAAAGGTTAAGGTTTGCACTAGTACCGTAAACTTACACGATTTCAAACATTGGCAAAAGGGTTCAAGTTGGTTAGTTTTACGGTGCGGCCCCTCTCTTATAGCCTATCTACTTTCTTGGATCATTTATAGACCCTTTGTAAAAAGAAAAAAAAATCGAAAAAAATTTTCTTGACTCGCTAATAGTAAAGTTTAATTTAGCTTTTTTTTATCTGTTGATAGGGTAAGATTTATATCACTGTTGCAAATTTTTTTAATAATATTAAAAATATTATTCAGAAAAACGCAGAATGCTAGACTTTGTCAGCAAAAACGAGGTGTCAGTTTAAGAAATCGTAAGGTTTTTTGTTAATTTGTTTTATATAAAGCATTTACAGGTGGTATACTCCCAAGTGATTAAAATACAAACAATTTTAATTACACTTTGGGGGTATAGAAGTCGTCGAACAAAACTTTTCTCTGTTTATGTGGGACTCAAACACATCGAAACTTGTAGCTAAACTTTTAGAAAATTTAATCTATCATGTTTAGTAGAGCTATTTAAAATTACAGAGTTTTAAAAAAACAGAGAACAGGAATTGTCAGTGAACTTGGTGAACAGCCTCCACGTGGTGATTCTTGCGTTCGACTATACGCGAGTAAAATAATAAGCCAAGAACTTAGACCCACACACTCCATCTGCATCTAAAAATCTTCTAGAATCTTTTTTCTGGTTTAGGGTTTATACGCTAGACGTTTACGGTTAAGCCTAATGATCTCAGGGATTATAGATTTGTGGTTTATGGGTTTATAGGATACATTTCTCCATCTTTTTAGATCGATGATTTAGAAGTTTCAGCTCCAAAGTTCATGTATCCAGAGCACATGATCCTAGAATATATGCGAGGTAGTCGAACAGAAAGTAACATGGCCACTTTTTGGCTTTTGGCTTTTTTTTGCAAAATCGTATTTAAATCTACAAACTACACATCCTAGTTGAATTTGGTGTGTTAAACAGTAATAATTTCCCCAAAAAAACGAGTCCCAATGGCGATTTCCGAACAAAAAGGAACATATCCATTTCTTTATAAAAGTGTTATTTTAGTTCCAACAAAAACTGACATTTTCTTATGTAATATTAGATTTAGATTTAGATTTTTAGATTTAGTAGCTAAAAACATTAGAAAAAGTTAACCAAAGTTTATTCGAACGATTATTTTATCATCATTCATTACCACTATCTGTATAGAGAAGGTTGAAGCGAAAATATCAATGAAGAATATGATCCGTTTGCAGAACGATCTTTGACTCAGACTAATTCCTACAAAAAATGATTTAGTAATTATAATCGTGATTTACATAATAAACGTTGAGCTCACCGACATGGTCGAGTGTACTTTCATGTATTTACCTAAAAAGTTCTTACATAAAGAGCTCTAAATTTGTAAAATTCAATTTTATAAATGATAAGATAAATGCACTGACTTTAAGTATAAACTAAAGTAATCAACATTCATAGAAATGTTGTTTTGTATACAATAATTTTAGAAACAATAACATATTTTTATTCTTTTTTTAAAAGTCGGTTGCTTTTTAACAATAAAACATGACTTTAATTTTATTGCTTTTAATTAAATTCTTTCCATCCAATGATAATCAAAAAATGACACTTTCAAAGGAAGGGTATCGATAAGGCCTTATTTCTGCCCCAAAATGACGAAAAAAATGTCAACGATTTAATGTTTTCTTTATTTATCTTGAAAGTAGACTAAATTCTTAAAAAATAGAGTTTTCCCATAAGCGCCCGTGTTAAAACTACAAAACTTTGAAATAGTTTTTTTTCAAAATTGGGGTAGTCAATTTTAATCGGAATAGGCTCGTATTATTGGTATTGAATTAAATAAATTTCTAAAGAAGTTTCGTTAAAATCCTTTGAAAAAATCGTTTTATTATTGACCAGCTACCTTAAGTGAATTATTGTATACTAGTTGTTACCCGCGGCTTCGCAAACGTGAATTTCGTAATTTAGTAAAGATAATTCCTTTTAGGTAGTTTGCTAAAATATTTTGCCCCTAATTTCTTATCATAAGCTGAAATGATAAGCTTTATTTATTGATAAGCTCACTCATCAGTTCTCTTTATTTTTAATTTCTCTTTTCGGCGAGTTATCTCGGAACAACTGAAAATTTTTAAAACTAATTAGTCATTTCTTCAAACATATAACATAGACTAAAAATCTACAGTAAGTCTATTAAAGTGTCAATGAATTTGGTGTTGACTTAAAATACTCAAATATTATATATTTTCAAAATACCTAATATTTTGTAGACTTTACTCTAAATAAGTATCCTCCCTATTCCTATTAGGAAATTTAGATCCCTACATCCCCTATAACTTTGTTTGCATTATATTTGAACATTTCCTAAAGTAACTGACTCATTGGTGGAGACGCTAGAACAGCAGGCGTTGGAAATGCCAAGTTTGACCTCACCCTTATTTTTTTTGCGTTTATTCCCTATTTTACTCTTTACAGGATTAATTTTCAAAAAGTGATGAAACACGTATTCATTAATATATTTTTGACCTCCTTTGACTATGCCCTCCAGTCTCATTCGTGTAAAATTATCTTAAATGTGAGTAAAGCTACCTTAAATCAGTTATTCCGAAACGAATCGGACAAATCTAGTTTCAAATCAGTTCTTTAAAGTGCTTCGCTTCACTCGTCAAACAGTTCAAAATTCTTTAGAAGGTTAATTCCATGAAGTAACCATTAATATATCTAATTTTCACACTCTGAGATCTTCCCATAGATTCCTATATTGACGGTTTTAAAATTAATTCAATTTTAGATCCCTTTCGGGATCCCAGAACCCTGGTGGACTTTTTAAAATTATGTTCAGTTCCTCCGTAATTTAGCTTTACTATTATCCTTTTCTAAAGTGAAATTTTAGTAAAAAAGTTTTGAAGTCAACATTTAAATTTCTAAATATTATTTTTATCTTTTATAATCTTTTAAAATTATTCTTTTGTTTCCTTTATTATTGAAGGAGTGTTTTTGACATATCACCTTTTGTCTTGAATATATCAATCCCCATAAAGAATATTGTGATAATTTTGACTGGAGATGTTGTCGATGGTGAGATGGTGAAGCGTCTAAGGAAAAAATTTATTAAGTTTCACTGAAATCTGTCCCGTGGTTTTTGTGTCAACCGTGCCCATAGAAAACCTAACTGATCATTTTATTATATGAATTCTATCTAACTTCCAAAATATCAGTTTTAGGTATAAGAATATTTTATAGTAATAGATAGACTTTACATTTTTCTACATAATTATGGTAAAAAATATAGGTGATTCATTTAAAAAAAAAGATTTGCACAATAAACAAAAAATGTTTAAAAAATGTTTTATGTGATCACCCGGTATCAAGTCAAAAAGCTGAAATGTCACTTTCACATCGAATATTAGTAATAATTTCCAGCGAATTCAAATTTGCTCTCAAAAACACTTCAAATAACAAATTTGGTGTCAACTTCCGGTATAACCGAAAAAGGCACCAAGTTAAAAATATTTTAATTAAAATCTTCATAATTGAGAACTTCTATAACTAAATTTTCAAAAATCTACTTTACTTCGAAGACCATAAACTTTTAACCCTAGAACGACAAGGCTCTGTTATGGGACAAATTTAGCAAGTGAGTGTTATAAATGACATCTATAATACACCGGTTCTAGTATGTCAAATCGATATTTAATTGATGTCAGTGTCAATGTCTATCTGTCTAGATGGTATTCAAATTTTTACCAAAAAAGAAACTTATTAGATTATTGTCAACTTCTACATTATCAAAAGTTACAGCGCTGAAACAAAAAACGTAGGTGTCATGCATGACATCGACTTGTCGTTCTAGGGTTAATGAACATTCTATTTGAATCATCCTGTACATAACCATTTGGGAGATCACATTAAAATGTGATTTCCCAACCATAAAACCATTGGATAAAACCATTTGGGAGATCACATTAAGATTGATCGGGAGGTTAATATCTATATTCCCTGTAAATTCCAATTCAATAGCTTTAATAGTTTTTGAGTTAAATCGGTTCGTACAAACAGACAGACAGACAAAAATTTTTTTAAAGTTATATTTGGTATATATGTCGAATTTTCTAACTGAAAAACATGCTAATACTTAAAAATTCGAAAATCACAGTCAGACCCTTCTATATTATTTATAGCTATTGACAATTTTTAATGCTGTCCTTGTCAGTGTAATAAAATATATCAGTTTCAATTGTTGGAACAGAACATTACACAATTAATACATATCAATATATATTTGCTGAATGTGTGTATTTTATCATTGCAATAGTAATATGTCTGTTTCATTTTTAAAAAAAAATAAATAACGGGATTTTGAAAAATGCGTCATGCAAAATGTAAGTGAAACATCATATTTTGATTACGCTAACAAAGGCTTGTATGCCTAAAAAAAAATAGTGGACACATTTTGAAAATTTTTTCACTGTTAGGAAACTAAACAATTTTCAATGGATACCAGGCATTGTTATATGAGGTCCATCAGGACCCTACGGATCCAGAAATGCCAAAAATCAACTATCCAACCGGTTTTGAAAATTTTCCTTTGTTAGAAATCTAAACTATTTTAGATGAATGTAAATAATGTAAAAATGAGGTTAACAAGACCCTATCGGATCGTCACGAATTATGTTACATGAGGTACGACAGGATCCTTAGAACTCAGAAATGCTAAAAACAAACTATGCAACCAATTTTGAAAATTTTTTCACTGTTAGGGAGCTAAACTATTTGAGATAAATATGCAGTCTAGGCTGTCCTACTTCAGGCCCACTATGATCCTGGAGATCCAAAGATACCAAAATTAAACTATCCAGCCGATTTTAAAATTTTTTTCATTGTTAGAGAGCTGAATTATTTTAGATGGGCGGAGGCTATGTTATATGATGTCCGCTAGGGTCCTGGGGTCCCAAGACTGCCTAAAATGAACTAGCGAAGCGGTTTTGAAAATTTTTTCACCATTTAAAACTTTTTTAAATGAATATATGCTATATTATATGAGATCTGCCAGGGTCCTAGGACCCAGAAGCGTTAAAAATTAACTACTCAACCGATTTTGAAAATATTCTCACTGTTAGAGAGCTAAACTATTTTAGATGGATACAGATTTTTATATTAGATCCGGCAGTGTCCAATCTTTGGAAATTCGCTAGGTTATGCAGATGCTGCGACAGTGGTATTTTAAAATTAAAATTAACTAGATTTTTTAAGAATACGTTATGGCAAACAAACTTTGGTATGATGTGATCATTTAGAGAGAGAATGTAATACATTTTTTTCATAATTTTTCATCTTGTACATAATGAGAATTTTCTGTTCTGTTTTGATAACAAACAGCTTCATTTAAGTAAATTTAAACAAATAATGTTTCAATAAATTAATTTAGTAATAAATTTCATAAAATATTATATATTTTTGATAAAAATGTAACTTTTAATCGGTCACTTACATTACACCTCTTTGGTCACTTACATTACATTCACTTTAAAACAAATTTTATTAAAAAGTAAGTAGTTTATTAGTTTGATTTTTTGGAAAATATGATAGATAACAAAGATAAAAGTTTATTTTTAGTAATTAAAAAACGTCTGTCGGCTTTGATAGCCTCCATTACTTGAATTCGTAGCTTGACAAAAAATTAAAATAATACTCAAAATGAGTATAGTAATTATTTCAGCATAAAGAAAAAGATAAATTTAGCTATATTTTAATATTCATGTGAAAAAAATCACAAGTTACAATATTTTTTTTTATTAATACATTTTTAAGCTAAATTTACAAAATAAAAACAATTAAAGTTAAAAAAATAAAAAAAACGTTGTATATCAGTGATTTAGTCTTTTGAGTATCAAGTAGGCATAATTTTGATTAATTATTTTCATTTCTTAATTTTTACTAAAATTCCATCATTTCATGAAATTGCCCATTTATGTTGTTAATTAATGCATTAGATCAGTTTTATCGAAAAATTAATATATAGTCTCATTTAAAAATCCATAAGTCTGTATCATAGCTTGAAACCATAAGAGCGATAAAGCTCCTGATTATAGCAATCGGTTGCCCCCGTCGGTATCTACAACTTTTATTTGAACAATTTTTCGATTAAATCAACGGTTTGGCTGTAATAAAAATGGCAGCTCTCAAAAACCTCACACGGTATATATATATATATATATATATATATATATATATATATATATATATATATATATATATATATATATATATATATATATAGTACATAAGGTCCGCCCTGAATATACGGTCGAGCTGATTTTTTAATGAGGTCCACTGGGATCTTGGTACAGACTTGGGAACACCAGAAAACTAAGTTATTTTAGATGGATAGCAACTATGCTGTTTAAAGTCCGTTTGGGCTCTGGGATCCCAAAAATACCAAAAATAAATTACCCAGTCGACTTTGGAAATTTTTTTACTTTTAGAAAACGGAACTATTTTAAATGGGTATAAAAATGAACTACTCAATTGATTTTGAAAATCTTTCCACTGTTATAAAGCTAAACTATTTTAAATGGGTTTAGGTCTTAGCTGAAGTCCACCAATGCCCAGTATTTGGAAATTTGGTATGTTATATAGAGGCTGCGACAGGGGTATTTTATAATTAATAATATGTAATAGTTAAAATAATTTTGAGCCGCTATAAACAGTTATAAGTTATATATTTTGATCAATACTAAGTCTCTGCAAAGTTTCAGGCGAATCGGGTTCTGACCGATGGGGTAGTGTTACTTGTTGAATTTCTTTTTCAGATCTAACTCAATTTTTCTTGTTTTTGGCACTAGTCCGTTTTTGAAGTCCAATCTTCAAATATCAAATAAATACACTGGCCCGCATAAAAAGCACAGTGTCCTATTGTCCTTTGGCAGAAACAAATTATTTTATTTTATTGTATTTTTTTTAATTTGTCGTTTTGTTTTAACTTGTTATCACTTATTGGATTTTATAAGAAAATTTATTTAGGTATCTAATATTTTTAATTGTTTGCGGTTTTACTAATCTTTTGTTGACTTTTTAATAATTTATTTTAATTGACGTTTTATACTAAGAATATTTTTCCGTACATTTTACCTTTTTTTCAACATGTGTTGTTAATTTTTTGATTCCAAACCCAAAACATACGTTGTGCTATAAAGAAATAGTATATTCCATGATTGAGGTTTTAAATTGCAAATTCCAGTTGCATAAGATCCGCGCAAAGGCGAGTGTATAATTGCGCGAGTGTGTAATTTGCCTTACAACTGAATTACGTACTATACTTTATCTACGACTGGAGATATTTCCAATTAAGGGGGGGGGGAATCGATAAGGCCTTATGTCGCTCCATCCCCTCATTAGGTTTACATGAAAGTAAATATTAATATGGAATAAATATTATGCCGGAATATTCTCATTTATCATTTATTTTTCAGTTGATCTCGCTATTATAGAAAGGTTTTATGAGAAGGCAAAATTATGAAATTAATCAATTTTATTTGGATAATTTTAAAAGTTTCAACATTTTTAAACTTATTTAGTCTTCAGTCTCGTCACTCCAATATCCTTCAACATCTGTATCGATTAAAAATTTTTTGAAGTCACGAGTCTTCGAGTAGTATGATTCTGATATCTGTTGTAACTTAAATACCAGATTACGGAGGCAATATGAGCGCAACAACTAACAAGTCTTGCTCCTACTTTGCACTGACAGTACCAGGTTAGTACAGTGGTGGGATTGTACTCTATCCAAAGGGAGTATATTTTGGAAGCTGTGTGTCTACACTGAATTTTTATTCTCAAAATGTCACTCGATTCTTTATGTAAAAATATTTTGTAAAGACCTTGGTCATCTATATAAAATTGAGCAATTTTCATTTTTGTCACTTCTGTACGCCGTCACAACGACGAACTGATATGTTCCAACAAGTTTGTGCATTTCAATAATCTATTTTAAGAATTTATATAATGACCAATTTTTTAATTATAAAATCATTTTATTTGTGTTTACCTATGAGTGCAAAAGGGAAGCAACGTAATTTTTAAATAAATTGTACAGTAACATGAGAACATTAAAATAACATAAGAATGAAACTGCTTCCTAGATGTGTTCTATATAAAAAAAAATTGAAATGTTATTGAAAATGTGTTCTTTTGAACGAAAATCACAGTTAGAAAGTTTGGCGTCCCATAGGTAATACCAATTGTACTTTTTTTCTTTTATATACATATTTTCTTGTCAGGCATATATACTTTCAAGATATATAAAGAAAACATTAAATTGTAGACATTTTTTTTCGTAATTTTGGGGTGGAAATAAGGCCTTATCAATACCCCTATTTTGTTAGCTAAGCGGACTGTAATAGCACAGTATCACAGTATGTAATAGTTTAATACCATAATAAATAATTTAAAAAAAAAAAAAAGTACACTTACCAATATGGCTGATGTTCGGCCTTCACTTTAAATGGTAATTATGGAGGGTGGATATTGTTCGGGTAAAAACGAAACCATTTAAAGGTGAAATATAACTGCACTTTAGTTTCCACTAAAATTTTCACTTAAAGTTCCTTTTTTTATTACGGTAAATAATTAAATAAAAATTATTCAAACTAAGCGGCGTAAAATTTGATAAACAAACGGTTTAACTATTAAATTTTGAGTTTTACTAAATATGTGAATTTTCGAATAACTATATTGAATGCGGTGATACTATATCCGTTTCGGTAGCGGTACGAAAACTATCTATATATTTTTCTTTTGACCGCTTAATCAAGAGGGTGATCTGTGTATCCGTTTCTAATTTGCGTAAAGGATTTAGAAAGTAATTAATGCGCTGCCTTCTAGTATGTGCATACTTGAGGCCAATCAATCTATTTGTTTGTCACATTTATTTAAGTAGTAATTTTATAAATTAAATTTAAAATATGTAGGTGATCCCTATGAATTGGATCACGCCAATCCAACGACTAACATGAAATTCACAATAACCGATAAAAATTTGGTACAAATATAATCCACTAAAATTATGTAGAATTTGAAATTTATTAAAACAAATATAAACATCCAGTTGCTAAGTAAAATTTTTGTACAACTTCTAATATAATGTACAATATAAAAATCAACAAAAGTGTAGTAAGCTGTGGTATTTTACGCATACACGCGTGTAAAGAGCCCTTTTTTGTAGAGCTGTGTGTAAAACAAAGCTTATCTAGATACTATTTTGTATAATAAACAAGAATTTCATGGTAGTCATATACAACATTATTTTTCGGTTGGGCCTTGTTATGCAAAATGGAATCATTCCACTGTTATCGAAACTGAGGTATTGAGCTTCAAAGTTTAAACTATGTTAGTAGAAGAGCTGAGCAATTCCATGTATAAACCGATCACCCAAAAATGGCATGTTCCCCAAATTTAATTTCATTGTGTTTTGAGCCATGAGCCATTAGTTTAAGTGGTATTGACCCATGCACTCGAATATTATTGAATTATCTTCTACTTTGTCGGAGTTATAATTATTCAAAGGTGCGTTCAAGGTCACAAAATGGGGATTACCCAAAATATTTTATCAATTTTTTCAGAGTCTAAGAATAATTAAAAAATGATTACATGTGACATTGAATGTACTTTACATACACTTTCAATCAGACCAAATTCATCCCAATATATGCACATGTATTGAAGTAATTGCAAGTTTTATTTTTTTTCTTTAATCGCTTATACTGAAAATACCTCATCTTCGATTTTCGATTTTGTTTTTTTAAATTAAAATACTTGGTCCTCTCTATAACGTGGGACTCGATCTTTTTTGTTTTTTTTTTGAGTTTTACGGATTTTATGGGGCTCACTTCAAAAATACGTGGATTTTTTAACTAATTGGTAAAATGAAGTATTAATTGTAACATTATTCCACCTTTGATTTTCGATATTGTTTTTAATCAAAGTACTCAGTCTCCTTCATAATGTGGTACTCAATTTTCTGTTTTTTATTTAATTTCATGGATTTTACGGGACTCAGTTTTAAAAAAATACGAAAATTTTTTAACTAATTGTTAAAATAAAGTATTAATTGTAACATTACCACACCTTTGATTTTCGATTTTCTTTTTTTAAAGTTTCAAGTCCCCTTTATAATGTGGTAGTGGATTTTCTTTGTTTTTTTGAATTTTACGGATTTTACAGGACTCAGTTTAAAAAAAATAGGAAAATTTTTTAACTAATTGTTAAAATAAAGTATTAATTAACACATTACCACACCTTTAATTTTCAATTTTCTTTTTTTAAATTAAAGTTTAGAGTCCCCTTTATAACGTGGTACTCGACTTTCTATGTTTTTTTGAATTTTAGGGATTTTACGGGGCTCAGTTTTAAAAAAATACGTGAATTTTTTAGCTAATTGGTTAAATAAAGTATTAATTATAACACTACCACCCCTTTGATTTTCGATTTTCTTTTTTTAAATTAAAGCTTAAAGTCCCCTTTATAACATGGTACTCGATTTTCTTTGGTTTTTTTTTTTTAATTTTACGGGACTCAGTTTTAAAAAAATACCAAAATTTTTGACTAATTGTTAAAATAAACTATTACCATAGCTTTAATTTTTGATTTTCTTTTTTTAAATTAAAGCTTAGAGTCCCCTTTATAACGTGGTACTCGATTTTCTATGTTTTTTTGAATTTTAGGGATTTTACAGGGCCCAGTTTTTAAAAAATACGTGAATTTTTTAGTAAGATAAAGTATTAATTTTAATAGTGTTTCATTTTTGATTTTTCATATTTATATTTGAAATTAAAGTTTACGATCCTCTTGATAACGTGGTACTCGGTTTTCATTGTTTTTTAAGTTTTATGGATTTTACGAGGTTCAGTTTTTAAAGAATACATAAATTTTCTAATTAATTGATAAAATAAAGTATTAATTTAAATGTTACCTAAACTTTGATTATCCACATTTATTTTTTAAATTATAGTTTAGAGTACCCTCTATAATAGAATTCTGAATTTTGTTACATATTATTATTATTATTTATTTATTGATTTATTTATTTATTTTTTGACTTTAGAATATTTTTTAAATAAAATTTTGTGAAGAAACAATATTAAAACTAATACTTTATTTTACCAATTAGTTAAAAAATTCATGTATTTTTTAAAAATTGAGCCCCGTAAAATCCGTGAAATACAAAAAACAAAGCAAATCGAGTACCACGTTATAAAGGAGACTCTAAACTTGAATCGAAAATATAAATATGAAAAATCAAAAATGAAACACTATTAAAATTAATACTTTATTTTACCAATTAGCTAAAAAATTCATGTATTTTTTTAAAACTCAGCTCCGTAAAATCCCTAAAATTCAAAAAAACATAGAAAATCGAGTACCGCGTTATAGAAGGGACTGAGTACTTTAAAAAAAGAAAATCGAAAATCAAAGGTCTGGTAATGTTATAATTAATACTTTATTTTCCCAATTAGCTCACGTATTTTTTTTTGATACTGAACCCCGTAAAATCCGTAAAATTAAAAAAAAAAAAAAAAAAAAAAAAACAAAGAAAATCGAGTACCACGTATATAAAAGAGACTGAGTACTTTAACTTAAAAAAAGGAAATCGAAAATCAAAGGTGGGGTAGTGTTATAATTAATACTTTATTTTAACAGTTGGTTAAGAAATCCACGTATTTTTAAAACTGAGCCCCGTAAAATCCGTAAAACTAAAAAAAACAAAGAAAATCGAGTACCACGTTATAGAGGGGACCAAGTACTTTAATTTAAAAAAAGAAAATCGAAAATCGAAGATGAGATATTTTCAGTATAAACGATTAAAAAAAAAAAAAAATAAAACTTGCAATTACTTCAATACATGTGCATATATTGGGATGGAAATCGGTCTGATTGAAAGTGTATGTAAAGTACATTCAATATCACATGTAATCATTTTTTAATTATTCTTAGATTCTGAAAAAATTGATAAAATATTTTGGAGAATCCCCATTTTGTGACCTTGCACGCAACTTTGAATAATGATAATTCCGACAAAGTAGAAGAAAATTCAATAATATTCGAGTACATAGCTCAAGACCACTTAAACTTATTATATACACAGGAAAATTAAATTTGGAGAACATGCCATTTTTGGGTGATCGGTTTATACATGGAATTGCTCAGCTGTAACAGTTCTGGGCCACCGCAAAACTAAGCAACTTGAACCCTTTTGCCAATGTTTGAAATCGTGTGACTTTACAGTACTACACATTCCGAACTGATGAGTAATCAAACTGTATCGATGTGCAAACCTTGACATTTGACCCCACACGCGCTCATACTGCTGGCCTTGAAATTCCTAAGAGATGATTTGGATTTGTGTTAACCCATTACCCGCCAGCACTAACACAGTTTTTGAATGCAAACCTAACGCATGCACAGACTAAATTTTAGTACACGCCGCATGCGCAGATTGAATTGTAGTACACAACGCATGCGCAGACTGAATTTTAGATCACAAATTGATAGATGGGTACATTACCGCGTTAAGAATGTGGGGTTACTCTAACTCGGGTGTAGCCCCAAACTTTTGACACCGTACTGTACTTAAATTTTTAGTACACTACCGGGTCAAAAGTGTGGACCCCCCTGACCAAAAAGGTATCCGATCACTTTTTGAAGCGTACTGTGCTTATTACGTGCAAACCTTGGCCTTTGACCCCAACACGCGCTTGCCTTAATTGCGTCATCTTAAACGAAAGGTACACTATCGTGTCAAAAATGTGGGAAATACCCTAACTCGGAGGTGAAACTAAACTTTTGACACCGTTGATCCAAACTTTTGACATCCATGGCCCATTTCTCTCGACTTAAATAAAATTGTTATTTATGTAAATCGTGATAGTAATATGTGTGAATATCCGTCTGAGCCGTCAAGATCAAACTTTTCTTAGGCCACTTCGTTGTCCAGCCATTATACTAACATGCAAAATTCAAACGGTCAAGTTTATGTTGATGAACACAAACTTTTCGGAGTCGAAGAGAAATGGATGATGGATCAATAATGTTTTGGGAGTGATTAACATCAATAAAGTTATCGATCTTGTTATTTTAAAAGGATGGCAGGATTCAAAAAAATATGCAGGCACTCTTTTTCAACGAGAAGTAAAAAAAATGAGGTTTTACAGGGTGGAAACTGGATATTTCAGCAGAATAATGTCTCAATTCACAATGCTAAGTGTGTACAGGAGTGGTTTAAACCAAGAAACTGAATTATTTTACACGACCAGCAAGATCACCTGATCTGGACACCTTCGAAAACGTATCGAGTTATTCGACCCGTAAAGTATACGATAGCAGTAAACAATATAATTTCAGAAAAAATTGAAAGACAATATTGGACGTAACTGGCACCAAATCCCACTGGAATATGTAAGGAATTTATATGAAAATATTCCAACAAAAATTTCACAAGTAACTGATCTGTTTTTTCTCAATTTTTTAGTTTTAAGGCTAGGGTTTGATAACTAGGAGGTAATTGTGTCGATATTTTAATGTAAAATATCATAAATTTAACCGTTTTCAAAGGAACGTATCGATTTTAACAATGAAAACATTCAAAAAAGTGTTTTTGTTTGGCAGAACTGCCAAGAACTTACTGAAATATTCTTTGATATTTATATTTATAATAAAATATTGAGATGTTGATTTGATTTGTACTTGGTAGATATATACAGTTTTTAATAGTTTCTTTTTTAGTAAGAGAACTTTTTATGGGGATATCTATGACTAGGGTTCCAATCTTTTTTTAAGAAAATTAAGTATTTTTAAAATTTTGTGCAAAAAACAAAGTACAATTAACTAAAAAGAGTACGCGTTCCCACTTTTTGGATTTTTCAGTATAAGAAAGTCCTTATAAATTCGTCATATCTGTCATTGCATTTACTAGCTTACATCCACTTGACCTCTTTTAAATAGTCAGAGTCAGATCTTACGCAATTCAATAAACAGTGTCGTTTTGATTTTTTTAAACTCATTTAAGATATTTATTGTTAGTGATATTTGAATTATTATCCTAAGTAATAAATTGAATTCTGTAGACTGTAGATTTTGTAGATAAAGAAAATAATTCTTGGTTGCGTCTGTATTAGACAAAAGTCTGAAAAGCAGACGTAGAATCTCACTGTTATTAATTGTTATGTTTTGTAGTCTTTTGAAAAATTATTTTTTGAACTAAAATAAGCTAATAGGAGGAAATTCGCTATGTTATGCAGATGCTGCGACAGGGGTATTTGTATTTTTAATCACTGGAACTTTTGTGAAAAAAATAATTATCCTTCTACCCCAGAAATATGATGAAACAATTATAGTTGAAAAACAAACCTAACAACCTTTTTTTGTTACGGTTTCAGTTGTGGAGTCTCTCATATTGTGCCCTTATATAAGTGTTCTTATATAAGTCCAGCATTACTGAAATTTTAAGATTAATTTATAATAATATTAGTTTTAAGTGACGGAAACCTGTAAACTTGTAATAGGCTTGAATACATATTTATTTAATATTAATACGAATTAATAATTTATATTTTATCAAATTAATACATTACTTACGGTAATTAATTATTCATAACAAAGACAGATAGTAATTAGAAATATCAAAAACAGATGTGATATGTCTGAATCACGAGAGGAAATATATATAGGGTAGAGCGGGGTAAAAAAAAGACAAAATCAAATCGTTTCCTTTTTCATGTAGAAAATATTTGTATTTTTACACACAAAAAATACTGTGTGATGTTAAATTGTTTGTATTTTGAGATTTTGCATGTTTTTTCACTAAACCTAGTGACATAAATCTATAAAAAAATAAAAACGTCAAAAAAAGTTAACTGATGCAAAAGCTTGACTCATAGGAAATTTCTTTGGACTTTAAATATTAAAATAGTTTTTATTTCACAAACGTACAACTAATAAAAAATTTATTGTAGCTCATTAAAAAACCAAATATGTTAATCTGAGGCTGTCTTTTTTTTTACACCACTGTACATAAAGTAAAAAAATAAATCAACATAATCTATGAATGAGTTAAAAATACTAAATGTGTGCAGTAAAGCATAGTTATACATTATAAAAACAAATAAATTTTCATGGGTCAAAAATACAAATTTTCGAATAAGCTGAAATTGATATTCATGAAAACCGTCCCCTCACTAAAAAAATTGTTTTATTGAAGAATCAGTATTTTTTTAATCCATAAAATATACATAAACATGCCATTATATAGTTTTAAAATGAAAATTCTTGTGAATAATTTTTAATTTCCCTAAATTAACCCCTTGTTATGTTTTTTTTTAGACCATTTTGTTCTTTTTTTTTAACATATAAAAAAGATTACAAGCAGTTGGACCATTTAAATAAAACTTTGTACTTTACTAAAGCATCTGGAATAACAAGAAAAAAATACAGCACTCTATCTTATCAGATTTTTTACTTACTGAAAAAGTTTATCGTCGCGGAATGAAAGTTTTTGCTCATGAATAACAGAGGTTTGGGAGAAAATTTTTTTATGTTATAAGACCCTCTCCAAAAAATAATTTTTTGGCCCAGACAGCTTAAAATACTAATGCATTTTGTTGTAATATTTTTTATTTTTCGAATTTGACACTGTTGAGTTGAGAGATATAAGTATGTATTTTTTTTTACCCCACTCAAGCAGTCTTTTTTTACCCCGCCCAACCCTACGTACCTATTTACATGTATAAAATAGGTAGACAGGGTATTTCTTTAGACTGTTAAATTGTTTATTACCGTTGAAAGCTAAACATAAATAATAATATGCCTGGAATGTCTGTATGCTAGAATTAGATAATATGTACTTATAAATATTGATCGTAAAAGTCACGGGGCTGACCAGAGAAACCTAGAAGGAATCCAACTAGCTCTTTTCTGTAATCACTCATGGGAATTTCTGGGCACAATAGGCTACTTAGTAGTCATTCATTCGGTAGCATTCGATGAGTGTGTTTCGTGTATTTCAGTTGTATAGTCATATTGCCACCGTCGTATTAATACGGTATACGTACCGCATACATACGTGTGTAGTATTATGTATATACGTATGCAAGATTGGTTACCTCACTAATACACACAACATACTTCGCACTAACACACACTAAACCGAGTGCACATACATAACATATTAGTGGGATATTTTCTATCCTTTGTGGTTACACTGGTTTCAATAATATAGAGATACGAATAGTACCTCTGTCCTCTGTGGGCTGACAGTTTTGTCTTTATTTTTTTAAGGTATTAAAAATTGTTTATTTTTTTTAGATAAAACATTTTGATGCGATTCTAGAAATAGATAATACATATGTATATATGAATATACCGTTTTATATCCCTTTATTTTGAACATATTTTTAGATATGTACCCATACATTTCTTGATAAAAATTGTTTGTGTAACTTTAATTTGAATACCTATATATGCATTATGTAAGGTATTTTTTGATGTTACAAATAAATGATTTATGTGTTCAATAAACATTAATTATTACAAAACAAAAAACATCTTTCTACTAATGTCGTCATTAGTAGAAAGATGTTTTTTACTTTACTTGATTGTTTTTAATTAGTACTATATTTTTACTTAGTTTTCATTATGTTTTTTATTAATAATTTAATTGTTTTGTCTAATTATGTGCAGTTTTTAACTTCTGTAAACTTCAATATTTTATTTTATTCTATTTTTAATTTTAATCTTATTTCTTTTATCTTAAAATTGGCGTGTTAAAGGATACTTTTTAAAAAATTTTATTTGCCTGATGAGGGGGATGTTTTCAAAAAAACCCCGAAGCGTACGTCGCACTGAATAAAAATAATTTTTCAAATTACAACTGGTGATTATTTTCCAAAAAATCCTTTCCTTAATATACAACATCACCAAAAACCCTTTATAAATTTTAATAATTGAAACAAAAGAATCGAAGATCAAAAACGGCGTACGTGCGTTATTTGACAATGTCATAACTAATGTTCGATTTTTGTTATCACATCACCGTTTTTATATTCTTATTTTCTTTTGTTCTAACAGGAAAGTTTCTAAAATATTACTTGCATTCACTTTTGAACCTTGATATGATTTTTGGTGTGTGATTTGTGTGATCATGTGTCGTCTTTATGATAATTATGTGTTTGAAAGGAATTCTGACGTTCAACGCCAAGGGTGATAGAAAAATATAACAATTTGTAGATAAGAATTTAAATGTCGCTATGTGTGTTTGAAAAGAATTAGGTGTAGTTTGATATAAGTAATTAAGTAATATTATTTTAGAAAATACTTAAATTAATTATTATAATTATTCCCTCCTAGGATTTCACTTCCAATTGATGCGGAGAGCTGGATCCTTGAATTGGGATGAGCTTGAAGTGGCAATTGGAATGTAACGTACTTCTGGTTCCAGTTTTCTGTTGCTGCTTTCAGTTGTCTTCTTTTTCCGCTTAATAAAAATGTAGGTACTGATTCCCAATAATATGCTAATGGCAATGATTAGTGCGTAGATGGTGTAATTTCTTTGTTGTGTTGTAATTACCAATAGTTCCAATTCCTGTCGGTTTTGAATTTCACTGTCTTGTAATTTAGTTAGACTTAACTTGGGTATTGGCAATGTTTCGTTGAAATCTATGTCCATGATGGGAATCTTTGCTGGTTCCCTCTCTTGATTTGTGTTGTATGGGGTTCCGTTGATAGTGATATCTTATTGATGATACTTTATTAAGTAATTACCTCGTAATGTTCTTTTCTTGATTGGACAGCTTGTAGTGATATTGATTAACTGATTACAACTGATTATGATGCCAGGATCAGGAGTCAAGACGTTGTTTTGGTTGTGGTTTTCGTAGATGCAGTTTGTTGCCTCACCAGTCAGGAGTGGATAAACACATTTCGATTTGGAGGTTGGGATCTTGTAGTCTTCCTTACCACATAAGTATTACTGGTTCACTTCTTTGCATTTGCCAACATAAAAGTACATTGTTTCATTATTAAAGGATAGGAAAGGATATTGGATTTGGATTGATTTTTTTTTGTTATTTGGTATAGATATTAGGTGGATGAAATTTAACTGCGTTTTTATTAATTGAGGAATTCGAATTTTAAATATAAGATTTGTATTGGAATAATAAGCTTGTAGTTCTAACGTTTCGTATAATTCTTCGTCCGTTTTAAGATTGAGATTTTGTTTGTTACGTATTGAGAATATTATTTTTAATTCGTTCGGATGGAGTATATGCCTTGATATTGATCCTAGTTTTGCTAAAGTAATTGCTTCATCTAAGTCGTTGATTTGATTAAGTCATAAATTAATATTGTAATTAGTTATTAATAAATAAGCGGTTATTTTACTTTATAATTTGAGTTTACTTAGTTCCTTAGAAAATTCTGAATCTTTGGAATTTATTGCGTTAGAAATCGTTTGCTGCTGTTCGTTAATAAATTGTGTGATATTTTTAAATCTATTAATCATTTGATTGTTAATTGCTATATTTGTTGTTTAAGTTCAAATTTTAAGCTCTGTTCGTTGTTTTGTATTTTTTCTATTTGTTCGTTTAGTCGCGTTACGTCGTTGTTATCCGTATTTCCTGTTACTTGTTTGATAATAGTACCTAATCCGTTTATTAATCCTCGCTTGTTTCTAATTTTGGGATAAATTATACTAAATCTAGTAGTTAGTAAATCAAATCGATTCATTGTAATGTTATATAATTCTAAGTTTTCGTTAATGATTTTTAAATGATTTAAGGAGGTGAGTATGTGGGTTATGCTGGATTTGTAGTCTTGAAGGTTGACATAATGGATGTAGTTAGTGTAATGGTCAATTTTTAAGTTAGGTCCTAATACTAGGGGTAGAAGAACCCGGTGTTTCTGTAGGTCCATCACTTCTAGTGTTTGGGGGTTCGTCAGTTTGGCTAATGCCAGTATCCTGAAACAATAGTTTGGGTCTTCTTAGTTTTCCCTTGTGTATTTTTCGTTTATTGTTAGTGTAGTTGTAATTCCAGGCTTAATTCGGGGATTTGTTTTAAAGAATGGATTTCTACTTTTCGAATTTCTCTGGATTACTCTTTCGTATCTACTAGTTTCATTCGGTGGTTGTTCTCTATTTGTATTTAATTTGTCTAATAGTCGTGTTTTTCTTATGTTTTGTTGAATTTTCAGTCTTTGTCGTAAGTCTGTGTTATATTCTAATAGTTTCTGATAATAGTCGTGCTCTTTAAAATTATTAAGAGTCTCTAAAAAGTCGTTCGGTCTTCCGAAGTATAGTTCAAATGGTTTAAATTTAGTTGCAGAATGTATGGAGTCATTATAAAAGAAAATAGCGGATTTAATTAGTTCTGTGAAAGGCTTCTTTGGATTTAATGTTTTTTGTATACGGTAGTGTTCTATCAAAGTGGAATGAAATCTTTCGATTGGTGAATTTGAGGTGTGATTACCTACTGACGTTTGATGTAGGATTATGTCTAGTTTTTTACAATAATCAGTAAACAGGTGATTAGTGAATCCTTTTCCCGAGCCGTATACTAATTTTTTAGGTTTGCCGTGTGTTGCAATGTGTTCCTTAAATTTTGTTATTACGTCCACCATATTTTTTGATTTTAGAGGATAGCATTGTGATTGTCCATATCTACTAAATTTATCTATTGTAGTTAAGGAAATGTTACCATCGATTGTAAATATGTCGATATGTAATATATCATTCGGGTGACTAGATATTTCTGTTTGTTGGAATACTTATTTAGACGGGTTTCTATCGTATTTACAAATCTGACAAGTATCGCAATTATTAATAATTTGTGTGATTTTTGATTTAATATTAGGAAAGTAAAATTCTGATTGAATGCGTTTCATTGTTTCTTCGATACCTCTGTGATTATTGTTTTCATGAATTTCTTTTATTTTATCAAATTGTAACTCGTTGGATTTGATGTCGTGTAAAAATTTGGTACATCTAACTAGTTTGTCTTTTAATCTACTAAAAAATTGTGATATAATATTTTGTATTTCGATGAATAGTTTATCATCGGGACAATAAATAGCGTATTTATTTTTTGGATCTACATATTGTTTGAAAATGTCTATAATGGTTTGGTTACTGTAATTTATGTATTGAAGTATGTGCCTTTTTTTTGTCGTGTGTATGTATTTAAGAATATGAGCGGGTAATTTTGATTGATTTTGTTTTTCAAGAAATAGTAATTGTTTTTGAAAACAATTTACTGGAGCCTCACTAATAGGTATAAAGTTACTATTATCAGAGTCTGCTGAATGAATAGTTGCTTGTGAACTGTCATTCATGTTTACTTCGGGTATACGAGATAATGCATCTGCTACAACATTATTTTTCCCTTTGATAAACATGGGCTGAAAATCAAATTCTTCTAACTGGAGTTTCCAACGTGTCAATTTATTATTAGTGTTTTTCATGTGATGTACTGATTTAAGTGGTTCATGATCTGACAATAAATTAAATTTTCACCCATATAGGTATGGTCTAAAGTATTTACATGCCCATACAATGGCTAACAATTCCTTTTCTGTCTTACTGTAATTACACGCTGATTGATTAAGTGTTCGAGAGGCGAAACATATAGATTTGTCGTCCCCTATTGGTCCCTGGGAAAGTACAGCTCCTATAGCAAAATTACTGGCGTCTGTTGTCAAATTTAAGGGCTTGGGAAGTCGGGGTATTGTAATATCGGGGCATTGGTTAGTAAAGTTTTACATTTCTCGAATGCATCTATAAAATCTTGTGGAGGTTTGGTCACGTCTTCACCTTTTCTAAGTAACTTTGTCATGGGTTTCGTTATTTTTGCGAAATTAGGGATAAATTTTCGGTAATACCCTAAAAGTCCAAGGAATCTTTTAATTTGTTTTGTTGTTTTAGGTAAGGGGTAATTTTTTACTACCTCTATTTTTTGGATTTTGCTTAATTCCGTCTTGTGATACTATGTGACCTAAGAACTCAATTTCCTTTTGAAGAACATGAGATTTGTCTAACTGAACTTTAAGGTTTGCATCTTTTAGTTTTTGGAATACTTTACGAATGTGTTCCTGAAGCGATGTTGAGAAAACTACAATATCATCAATATAATCTAGACATACTTTTCCAATAAGGTCGCGTAGGACGTTGTCCATGACTCTTTGAAACGTCGAGGGAGCGTTTTTGAATCCAAAGGGCATTCTAACGTACTCGTAATGGCCGTTATCTACCGTGAATGCCGTCTTCCCAATGTCTCTTGGATCAGCTTAATTTTGATGGAAACCGCTAGCTAGATCTAATGATGTAAAGTACATGCATCGTCCTAATTTATCTAATATTTCAGTAATGCTCGGGAGTGGATATTTGTCATCTATAGTCTTGTCGTTTAATTTTCGATAATCTCTGACCATACGCCATCTTTGTTTTCCCAAGGCGTCTACTTTCTTAGGTACGATCCATATAGGGGATGACCATGAAGAGTAGCTTGGTCGAATTATACCTTGTTCTAATAATTTTTCTATTTGTAACTGAACTTCCTCCTTGTGTATGTAGGGGTATCTGTATGATTTAGTGTAACACGGTATGTCGTCCTTAGTTTGCATTCTATGAGTTTTGGTTAGTGACTGTGAGGTTTCGACCCTCTTTGAAGAATATTTCTTCGTACTGTTGGCACAATTTGATTAGTTGTTCGCGTTCCTCTAAATTTAAATGATCAGTGCGTATGAACTCTTCTATATCAGGTAATTTTACGTTGTCAACTTCCATCTGAGTGATGTTAGTGTGACATTCATAAAAATTTGATAATAATATAAATATAAATGCTTTCTTCAATATATAGATTTTTTCCAATGAAAGTTTCCGGTATATAGATTTGTCCGTTATCTGTGTCTACTGGTATTGCATAAAAACTTTTAGAAAATGATTCTGCGAGAAGGATTCCCGATTTTAAGCACGGTTTCTTTTTTATGGGGATTTGACAACTGGGTGTGGATACATGTGGTGGTTGTGATAAATGTATAGAAGCGTTCAATTTGATCAATAAATCTTCCCCTATTAGTCCGTCAAAATATTGATGAAAATCTTTTACGTACCAGTCGAATGTCATATCTACTTCGTTAAATTCGTTGAAGAGAGGTAACGCTATTTGCAATTCTACTTCGTGTGAACCGCCAAAAGTGAATAGTTTAACGCGTTCGCCGATGTATGTGAAATCTTTATTAATCAATGAGTGGTTGATAAAACTAACTGAACTTCCGGTATCTGTTAAAAATTTAAGTACTTTATTGGGGAATATTGAATTAATTTCAATGTATGGAAGTGTACTAATATTAGCAAAGTTCTCTACGTTTGATTCGTTTCAAGGCTTGGTAATATAAAATTTTCCTCTTGTATTTCTGGTTCTAATGTTTGTGGTTCACAAGAATTATGTGAATCCAAATAATCGCCATATTGTTCATATGGGACATATTCCTCAAATTGTTCGTTGGTGTACACGGGGTTAATATCAATTTGTTCGTCAGTTTCCTAATTAAATAATTCTTTACTCGTAAAAGTTGGTTTTTGTCCATTATTATTAAAGTAATTGTTTTGAGGTCTGTTATTCGTAGTGTGTAGACTTATGTCCATAGGTGCAGGTTTGTATTGTGGTTTAATACTGCGTTGGGTAGGTGGATTAAATCTAGATGGTTGTATATTGGGTTTTTGGATTTGAAATTGTCCAGGTTGGACGTATCTTGGTGGTTGTAGGTTAATTGGTTTAGTGAAAAAATTTTGTCTTGGATTTTGTCTATTTAAATGTTGTTGGAAATTAGGTGTAGGTTTAGGTAATGTGGTAGGTGTGTATGTAGGTTTATGTGTGTGAAATTTTGGTACTGTTAGTGGATTGTTTTTATGGCCGTATTTGGTCTGATGTGAATGTATATGGTTCATTTGGTCCTGAGCAAGATCGTATGTCTCTTTTAAACTGCTAATTTGTTTGGTTCGGATATAATTACCAATATCGGTTTTTAATCCGGTTGTAAATTCGCGTAAGACATCTTGTACGTATGTGTCTATTAGAACTGATTTGATGTCGGGACTGAATGTTGGGTTGATTGTATTTATTAAAGCCGTTTGTAAATCGCTAGCTGCTTGAAAATATTCGTCTAACGATCTATTTCCCTGTTTAAATTCAGTTAATCTACGTTTTATAGTATCTATTGATCGTTTGTCAGAAAAATGTGTTAATAAGTGTCCCTTTACCGTAGGCCAGTCCAGTGGATTTCCCACAGTTATTAGAGAATTATTAGCATTACCTATTATTTTATTTCTAACTACACTGCTTAGTATTTTTCTAGTTATTTCGTCGGTTACTAATCCTAGATATAAATCTACTTGTATTACGAAATTGTCCAAGGTTCCAGGTGAACCATCATAATTGGGTAACAATTTAATGCAATCAAATGCGTTAATAGACATTTTTGAATTATTTTCAGATATATTTAAGTTTTCAAAAAATTTTTTCTAAAGAACTATTTGAATTACTTGATGTGATAATTAAATTATTTTGTGTGGTTAATTTATTTATAGGATCGATATCAATATATTCTTGATTGTTATTTAAGTGTCGATTTTCGTTCGAGGTAGCAACTATATGTCGGTGTTCGTCCGACTTATAGTTTACTAATGGAACATTAGTGTTACGCACTCGATACTGATGTGTTGGAATTTTAGGCATGAAGAAACAATATACAGTTTGTTGTACTTACATGCAAAGACCAATCAGGATTCTAGTTGTACGTGGGTACTTTTTCCAGGTTGAAGGATTGAAATTCACCAGAGTTCCGTAGTCGATTTCCGATCGGCTTAGAATTCTGTACCAGGCTTGAATCTGTTGTATCTACTGGTGGAGCTGCGATGACCACTGCTTGTCCAATATACGTTTGGATTTGTTGCTTAAACAACCGATCACTCGCGTTACCGACTTTTGATACGTTTTATTAATCGATTTACTTTAGGATCCTATGCATTGGATCTCATCCTCGTCGCCAATTAAATAACTTGAATCGATTAATCTTTTAAAAAATAAATTTTATTTTATTCACAAGTACAACAATTGTTACAATTTTAATAATTGAAACAAAAGAATCGAAGATCAAAAACGGCGTACGTGCGTTATTTGACAATGTCATAACTAATGTTCGATTTTTGTTATCAAATTACCGTTTTTATATTCTTATTTTCTTTTGTTCTAACAAGAAAGTTTCTAAAATATTACTTGCATTCACTTTTGGACCTTGATATGATTTTTGGTGTGTGATTTGTGTGATCATGTGTCGTCTTTATGATAATTGTGTTTGAAAGGAATTCTGACGTACAACGCCAAGGGTGATAGAAAAATATAACAATTTGCAGATAAGAACTTAAATGTCGGTATGCGTGTTTGAAAAGAATGTGGTGTAGTTTGATACAAGTAATTAAATAATACTATTTTAGAAAATACTTAAATTAATTATTATAATTTTATATATATATATATATATATATATATATATATATATATATATATATATATATATATATATATATATATGTATTCTCGCGATAACTCTCGAACGAAACGTTTAATGCACAGGAAATTTGGTGTGTGTATTGGAATCTGGTTGGGCTCGGCTATGTTCGTTAGCCAGACACGTCGGATGCCCAGAAGTAGATTTTTCGGGCATTTTTCGTCAACAAAATGAGTTTTTTGCCTGAATTAAGCAATTTTTCAAAATTTTTTTACTCGAATCGAAAGCAAAAGGCAGTATGCGTAAAAAAGGTTTTTGCACCATTGCTCTAAGTTAATTACCTTTTGAGCAAAGTTAGAAAATATGTTGGAAGAAATCATTTTCCATTACACTCACAGTCTTTTTTTTCTGTCTCATTTTTTGCGATGCTACATTCGAAAAAAACGCTTTATAAGTCGCGTGTCATGATTTTTTAATCCAATTTAACGATTCAGCTATATTCTATTTTTCTCAGTTGAATAAGGTTTTATAATCTATCTATTCCATTTTTTATAGGAAAATTACCAAGAAAGTTTGTTTTATGTGATATGGTCAGAATTTAGATTATGTTTACACATTACTAAAATAATTAACAGTTTGCTAAACCTTATAAAAATTACGTTAAATCATATTGAAACAATAATATTGTTACGTAATTTTCTATCCGACTGAGAATACTGTTATGATTAGAATTGTATAAACACAGCATTTTACTCGTTCGTAAATAAATTTGCACATTCAATCTTTCTTTTTTTTGACAACAAAACAAATAATTTTAAATTTTGACATATTATATCATAGGTGTTTGATGAATATTTTAAGGCGAAAATACATTAAAAGCCGAAATTTGTTTAATAAAAGCCATACATCTGCTCATTTTACCTCAAAAATGTCTGAAAATAGAATATTTTTCAATGTTTAACCCAGAAAAAACATATAAGAGGTAACTTTTATATTTTTTTTTTTTTTTTGAAAATTTCAAAATAAAATGACGTTTGATAGTAGTGTTACAAATGATATTTTTTTTTTTTTGTAGAATCTGGTAAATAGAAATCGTAATAGGTACTCACCTTGAAAAAATTAAACAAGTATTTAAAACAAAATACTATTTCTTAAAGAAAATATTAAAATTATGTACAAATGCCGTCATGATATACTGATATATTCTGTCCATCTTGAGCGCTGAAACCGATTTTGAGGAGCTGGAGTCCCTCCAGGCATTCGCTCATAGCGAATACACACATTTTTAAAATATCCTTTTGAATTTTGTAACTCAATCATAATCTAAATAAAAAATCTATATGACCTTTTTTTCTCAATTTCTAGCATCAATTCTAGGGGTAATTAACTAGGACGTGATTGTGTCGACATTTTAATGTAAAATATAGTAATTTTAACCGTCTTCAAAAGAACGTTTCGATTTTAACAATAAAAAAATTTAAAAAAAGTGTTTTAATTCTGGTAGGATTATCAAAAAGGGACTGAAATGTTCTTAGATGTTGATATATACAAAAAATATTAATGTGTTAAGTACTTGCTAGACTTATAGGTATTATGTGAGTGGTTTTAGCAAATTTCCAGAATGGAATTTAGCTATTACAGCCACTGTCATAACGCGACTTGAGCCCGAGACTATGGCAGAAATTTGTTTTGAGGTCCCTAGAAACCGAAAATAATATTCACTAAAATTTATATATTATATTTGTATTTAGTCCCACACCGTTGGACAAGTTCGTTAGCCAGCCATGTCGGATGCCTGGAACATGGTTTTTTTGGTCATTTTTCGTGAAAAAAATTAGTTTGTTGCCAAAATTGTCTCAAATTAGAAAATTTTTGCGACATTTATTTACACCATTAGAAAGAGGAGGAAAAATCACAGGAGGAAGGGTACAAAAACCACAGAAAAACGGGTTTTTATAAACGGAAATTCACTATGTTATGCAGGTGCTGCGACAGGGGTATTTTTCTATGGTAAAAGTGAAAAAACTACAATATTCTTATGCGACTTGATACACATGAGTTAAATTATCTGAATTAAATATTGTTTAAATTACTTTGTGGGTAGTTTCTATAGACATAATTATAAAATATTTATTAAATGAAAAATCAAGAGGCGGTTTTGCATGTTTTGATTAAATTTTGCATGTTTTATTGTCAATTTGCATGTGGAGAGTATACTTTTCGCATGCAAGAAGCATGTGGGAATAGTAGAGTGGTCAAACAGCTATTTTGCGTACATAAATGTGTGCGCCAAGTTAGTATTTCTTTTGCATGAGTAATAAAAGGTAATTATAATCGTTTATTGTTTGTGGGAAAATTTTCTAATATATTATTAGTGGCGTAATTTGTTTTGGATATTCTTTTAGTCTTTTACATGGTGCAATGTCAGAAGTCATCCACGGTGGTTTTCCAGTATTTGTCTTAATAATGACTGTTGGAATTTCATATTTTAATTGTGATATTGCTATTTCCATCCTTGCTGCTAATGGTTTTGGAAGTTTGTTGTTTAGAGTGAATACTTGTAATAGCCTTGGCGTATTAATCTATTGAATATTGGGGTGATTATTTAGGCTTTTCAGTTTTATAGCATATTTTACCATTAACCACATTTTTCGATGTGTGATTCTTCGATGTGGCAGTGTTATTTAGCTTTAATTGTGTAGGTGGAATGTTTTTCTTTTTTTTCTGTAAAAGATTATACCTTTAGTTTTTTTCAGTCGAAAAATTTAATCCATTTCTGCAAGATGAATTTCCCAAATTATTCAGTGTAATTCAAATTCCATTTTTTTTAAAGGTGTAGCAAGATCATCGGCATACATGCAGGTTTTGATAGGAGATGGTATACTTTGCTCGATATTGTTTGTAGCTATTTTAAATAACAGAGGACTCAGAACAGAACCCTGTGGAATTCCATCTTCTTTCACCTGATATGGAGATTGTAGTCTCAGTGCGAGTGTTAATGAGTCGATCTCTAAGAAAGTTTGAAATGTATTTTATTATATTTCCACGTATTTCCATATCTGACAGTTTACTAAATTTTTTTTATTTAGTAAATCTTATCCAGTAAACTTTATCCAGTAACTGGAATTTACAGATAAAGTACTTTTTGCGTTTCCTTTACTGTATCATTCTAATTTGCCAATTAACGGAACCTTGTCCTACAAAATAGTCTGTATAATTATCACATACAAAGCGTGAGTCTCGAGACGAATGATTGTGGCTATTCCTTGGTAGATCTTCTAATCCTGTTGTGCATCTCTGCAACTTTCTAGAATAATGCAACCACTATGTGTGTCTTCAAAGTCGACACAAAGTTGGTGAATTTACACTGCTTTTAGTTTTATGAAGCCAATTATGTAAAGCACAACAAGCTTTCACGACCTTATCTGTTTTGTTAGGACTAGTAGGGATAGGTCTTTCAAATATTCTGAACCGACCAACTAAAATTCCAAACGCATTTTCTGATATGCGTCGTGTCAGTGATAAACGATAGTTAAAAATTTTTGTTTTAAAGTTAATTTTCCATCAGCGGCAGCGTATTGTTTTAAAAGGTAAGGTTTCAAAGTAAAGGCATTATCACCAACAATGACATGATTATCTGGAAGAAAGTTGTTTTCTAGAGCTGTACTCAAATTGCAATTTCTAAAAACTTCCCCATCCGAGATTCTTCCATTACATCTCACATCTTTGTAACTAAAACAGCAGTCATCATCCACTAGAGCCACCAGTATCATGCTATTTGAATGTTGGAAGTTATTATGAAAGCTTCCAGAACCGGGAGGCGCTTCAATCACAATATGTTTACCATCGATAGCGCCACAACAGTCAGGAAAATTCCATTTTTTACGAAACCCTGATTTTATATTTACCCAGTTCTCACTTGGAGTCTGCAACGAAAAAGGTTTTATAAATTAAATATTTTGATAAAATGATATTTCCTCATTTGTAACATGAGAATAACGAAGAAAACAGTTCTGACAGTATTATTAGGGACGAAAACAGTCATTCTGGATCAACTAAGGAAAGTCAGTTTACAGCACCAACCTCGGCAAAAACGACTCGTAAAATAAGGTTATAGGAGTTAAATTCGTTAGTTGAGAAAGTGGGTAGTATCACCAATAATATTAATACTCCTGAACATAAATTTGATCTTTTTGGTAAAAGTATTGCTGGCTGGCTAAAAAGCATACCTTTGGAACTGGCGCTACGTGCACAACAGCATATACACAGTGCAATATAGTGCAAACAGTATATACACAGTGCAATATAGTGCAAACAGTATATTATTTAAATCAATTACGTTCACAAGAAATAAATAATAGAACAGCTTCTCTCATGCCTTCTACGAAACATTTTATCCCATTACTGTTATTTACCTATTATACTGATTCTCCGGTACACTCACCTTCATGGTTTCAAAACGAACCAATACAGTGAAAAGCTTATATAATTTCGCCATCTCTTTCATTTTCGCAAAAACAGAAATTATATATTTTGAAAATCGTGATGGCTCACAAGAATTCTGTCAGAGGCATTAGCGGATAATGAAAAATATTTTTTCAGTTTATTTAATATTTTATTTTTAGTCAAATTTTTCAACAGCAAAAATTATCTATCAGTCGAATTTTTTAACAGAAAAAATTAGACTAATACAACCTATACGATAAGCACAGGTCGAGGTGAGAATAGGGGCGCTATCCGGTTTCGAACACGTAGGACGCGATTCTGAAGAATATATATATATATATATATATATATATATATATATATATATATATATATATATATATATATATATATATATATATATATATATACAGTGTTATTGAATATCTGCGAAAGATTTTAACAGATGATTACTGAGGTTCTTTTATGTAAGAAAGTTCATATAAATCCAGGTCCGAAAACGTTTAGTTTCCAAGATACAGGGTGTTCAGTTTCTCGTCTTTTTTAATATTTTCCTAAATATTTCAAAACTGTTTTGAGATACTGACACAAAAGGACCTCAGCAATCACCTGTTAAAATCTTTCGCACTTCTTCACTAACAGCCTGTATATACACATGTATAATTATATATACCAGACATATTTTTTTCTTCAGAATCATATTCTACGTGTCCGAAAACAGATAGCGCTCCTACCCTGGCCTCAACCCGTTCTTATCGTATAGGCGACATTAGTCTAACTTTTGCTGTTGAAAAATTCGACTGATAATTTTTTCTGTTGAAAAATTCGACTAAAAATAAAATATTAAATAAGAAAAATCGTGCCAATTACAACAAAACAAAAAGTGAATGTGAAAATTTGTCCAGCAGAGTTCATATACCGATATTAATTAGATGTGAGAGCAAAACCGAAACAACTTTAAGGTTAATATATTTGGCGCTAAAATATAATGTTGCGTAAATATATAAACTTGTATGTAAAAATTCATTGTTGAGCTGTCAATCAATCAAAACAAAAATAACTTACACTTACTTGCAAAACAAAATTTTAATATACTAAATTTATAAAAAATAAATAAATAAATATAATAATAATATTAAACTAAATAAATAAATAAATAAATAATAACAAGAAATAATATTAAAGTAAAATAAAATAAAATGTCATCAGAAGATATTCGTAATGCCTTTCTTAGGATAAAAAATGAATTAAAAAACGATATAAAAAATGTTAATGATAATATTGAAGAAAAATTTAAAAATCTACAAATAGATCAACTTGAATTAACAAATAAAATAAAACAAATTTAATCAGAAATAAATCAGTTGGAAAAGGATTCAAAATGGAGGAACATTGTCTTTCATGGTATAGATACGGAAAAACTATCTTACGAAGAACTGGAACAACTATTTTTGCGTCTATTTAATGAAGCTATGAATGTTCCATGCACTATACAGGATATTGATTTCATAAGGAGAATGAAATCAGAAAGTCCGAATCCGGATTTAGTGATAGTTGGTATAACAACATGGAGAATGAAAAGATTGATATTTAACAACAGGAGAATGCTAAAGAATACAAAAATGTATATTTCCGATGATATGCCTTTAGAAGTACGGCAACGACGTAAAGAACTTGTACCACATATGCTTAGACTCAGGAAGGAGGGCAAAAATGCAACTATCAAATATGACCAAATAGTCGTCGACAGAAGACCAGTTAACACTATTGCAATGGAAAAAAACCATAGTAAGTAAAAAACGTAACTTTTCTGCGGAGGAGGAGGAAACCAAGAATTGGAATACCACAAACAAAGTAGCTAAAATTACACAGGCCAACGACTAAAAAACTTTTTTAATACTTTAACCATATTTTTATGGATTTTAGTGTGCTGAATCTGAAAATAACAATAAAATTGCTGTATCACCCACCATTTCCCTACATTTTACATCATAAACCTTTATATTCAAAAAATAGTTCAGAAAATTAATGCAATCAATATAATACTAAATATGCGAAAGCCAGCGATCCAATATCTTATAATGAATATAATATCTTATAATTCCAATATCTTTGCTCAAAGTTCCCGCATTTATCAGAAGCAAAGTTACAAGAGGGCGTCTTCATTGGCTCTGATATAAGAAAAATGATGTCTGACTCTGAGTTTGAATTACATATAACAGTGAAAGAGAAAGAGGCTTGGATTGCTTTCAAGGAAGTTGTTAACAAGTTTTTGGGTAACAAAAAAGACCCAGACTATAATATAACCATTGTATCTAATATACTTAAACGCTTCAAGAATTTGGGATGTTTAACGAGCTTAAAGGTTCATTTTTTAAACAGCCAGCTAAACTACTTTCTGGACAATTTAGGAGCTGTCAGTGAGGAACAAGGAGAACGTTTCCACCAGGATATCAAGATAATGGAAAAACGCTATCAGGGACGTTGGAACACCAGGATGATGGGAGATTACTGTTGGTCCTTTCACCGAGAAAGTCAGCAAGCGGCACACAGAAAAAAAGCCACATCCGAAGCTTCAAAGAAAAGAGAGAAAGAAAATATAAGCCCATGGACTCTTAAAACCTTCATAAAACTTAGTATTAGGAATAAAAATATATTTTATGTGTTAAAATAAAGCTCTGTTTGTCTTGTACAAGTTATTTTTTTTTACTCTTATAGAATATTAGCATATTTTATTAAATCTGACATAGCTAAAATGTGACAAAACTGTGGGTGATACAAAATAATGAAATTCAAATTCGGATTTAGCACCCAAAAAAATATAAAGATCACCTATTAACATTAAAAAAGTTTTTTATGACCTTAATTTTGCAGGCCTGTGTTATTGATAATATTAACCCAGAAAAATTCCCTCGACAAACAGAAAGGAAAACAAAACCGATTCTTCAAACATCAACGTTGGATGCCTACTTCCGGCAGCGATCAAAGTCAGTGGACTCAGTAATCCCTGCCACTCAATAGCAACTACAGACAACAAACAATAATATTAAAAAGAGTAAGTCGAAAACTGTGTTCTGGAATTGCAATGGAATAAATAACTTTCTTAATTTAAATTATGAGTTTTCAAATTTTAACATAATTGGTTTAAGTGAAACATGGTTGTGTAACGATTTTATTGATAAGTTCAGTTTCCTAGAGAAATATAAATGCTTCAATGTACATGCAGTAAAGGATAAACAAATGGGACGGGCAAGTGGGGGATTAATATTGTTGGTAAGTAAATTTTTAAATGTGGAATTAATAAAAACTTCTCAATTATGGATTGCGGTAAATATTAAATTAGCTGGTAACAATTTAGTTATAATCTTTGTTTACTTTAATCGTTCATACGATATTAATACAACTTTGGATTTACTAAATGACCTATTAACCAGCATCAATGTAAAATATACAAACACATCAGTATTTATTACGGGCGATACGAATTGTAGATTAAGTATGCTTAACCAGGAAAAGAAGAATTTTTTGAAAATACTAGATTAAATAGTTCAAGGCACTCCGGGGATCAAACTGTTGATAAAAGGGGTAAATTACTTACGGTATATCTAGAAAGTTTAGGATTCTACACTTTAAATGGTAGAAGTGAATCTGATTCTACAGGACAATTCACATTTATTAGTAAACGGAGATGTAATATGATTGATTAAGTATGGGGAAATGATCTGGCTTTGAAAGAAGTATTAGATTTTGAAATTATAGGTAATTTATTAATGTCAGATCACTTGCCTTGTATATTGGCAATTAACCATACGATTTCCCAGACAAGACACAAATCTAAACGAAAATACCATAAAATTGACAACCTGATGTGGATAGAAGAAAACCGTGAAAAATATATAGAATTACTTAATAAGTTTGAGTGGCCCATAGAAGATTTATCTGTTACAGAATCATATCAAATGATAGTAAATAATATAAAAAGTACGGCCGAGAAGCTAGGTATACACAAAACCAAAACAATAATAATTACTGAAAATGATGGCATCATAAAGCCAAAAAATAAACCCTGGTTCGACGAAGATTGTAAACAGTTAAAGTTAATTGTCAAAAATAACTTCAAAGCTGCAAAATGAAACAACTTTAACAAGTTAGAAACTAATATCTACTTAGACAGCAAAGCTAATTATAAAAATATTATTAAAGAAAAAACAAGAATACTTCTTAAATATAAAAAATAGATTAACTAATGTAAAAGACAGTAAACAGTTTTGGAATAGTATTAAAGAATTCCGTTTTAAAAATAAAAAGAGTAGTGGTACTAGATCTATAAATAAAACTACTTGGGAAAATTACTTTGCCAGCTTGTATCCAACTAAAGTATGTAATGATGAACTATTTTTTGGTGTTTTTCATCCATATCTCGATGAAGAAATTAGTTTTAATGAACTAGATAGTGTTTTAGCACAGTTTAAGCTAGGAAAAACACCTGCTCCTGATAAAGTAACAAACGAATTTTTAAAATCAATACCAATAGGCGCGAAAAGAAGTTTGTTGAAGATGCTTAATTTGGCTTTCACAACTGAAAAATGCGGGCAAGGCTGGTCTCACTCTGGATTATGATCCGCAAAAAGATAACATAGGGGATCCCCAAAATTACAGAGGAATTGCATTGTCGAACACAATCACAAAAGTATATACTAAAATTCTCAGTAATAGGCTATTAACTTGGGCTGAAGAATTAAAAGTACTACCAGAAAACAAATCAGGATTCAGAAAGAAAGAGAGGCTGTTAAGATAATATATTTGCATTGGCTAGTTTAATTAATACACACATTCGATTACCTAAATGAAAAATCTATGCAGTCTTCATAGCCTTGAAGAAAACGTTTGACAAGATAGATCACACTTTGCTCTGGCACAAGTTGTATTCGATTAGTATTAGCAGAAAGATAATATCAATAATTAGAAATTTATATAGAAATGCACTAATATCAATAGATTTCGAAAAGACAGAAATTACTTTAAAGGTTAACATTACACAAGGAATATTACAAGGCGATTCACTAAGCCCTCTACTGTTTGTCCTTTTTACATACGATCTAGACATATATTTCATTGAAAACAAAAGCAAGGAAGTGAATTTAAATGCTGGAGAAGGATTATCACATTTACTTTATGCAGATGACTGCACAATTGTGGCTGAAACTCCAGGCGATCTTCAACATAATTTAAATATATTCCATAAATATTGTCAGTTAAACCAGCTTGAAATTAACACCACAAAAACTATAAAGTAATGATATTCAAAAAAGTAAACCTAAAGTAAATCCAAATATATTTCTCGTAAGTAATGACGCGCTAAAGATAGTAAATAAATTCGTTTATTTAGGAGTACCTTTTATAAATTCAGGATTATTTCTTGAAGCTCTGAATAACTCTATTAGAAAATCAAACTCAGCTATTAATGGTGTAAAAGAACTACTAGCAAAAACTCAATCTGATTCTTCGGATACAAAATTAAAACTACTAGACACTATTGTAGTAACTACCCTGTTGTATAGATCTGAAACATAAGGTTTGCGATATATATTGAGGAATTAGACAAAGTTCAAAGCAACTTCTTCAAATCAATATTTTGCTTACCTCGAAACATCCCATATTATCTTATCAGGATGGAAACAAATAGGCCTCACCTTGGTTCACAGGCACTAAATAGAATTCTAAACTGGTGGATAAAACGAAAAGGAAAGAAAATAAATGATCATGAAAAACCGTCAGTCTATGAGAAACAGAAAAGTCTATACCGAGAATAAAGGCAAGGGAAACGGAAGAAACGTGCAATTTAACTTCAAACGACTTGCAAAAATTAGTGTTAAATGAACGGTTGAAGTTATGTAGAATGCAAATAAAAACAAAACTTAAATGAAACGCGAGGAAATAAAATTACAGCGAGAAGTGGCGGAATTGAAAAAGTACTGAAGGGGCTACAAATGAAGCATTTGCGCTGGACCAGTTAGTAGTTTTACAGTGACTCCTTACAAACATTATGAATTCCTTAATTTCTGATGATGATACGTATATACTATAGATGTTACCCGTGCGTGACTTTTTCGTGTCACGATGCTGCTTACGACGCTCACGCATGATTATGAGTAAAATTTGAAGTTACTACCGTGAGTAAACGTGAATGTGTTTTATTGGAACAAGTTTTATTGGAATGACTTTTCGTGATTCCTAGAACATATTGCCACTCACGAAAAAAATTTTTTACTATTTTATTTTGTTTTCTAGTTGATCCTATATCTTGTAAAAATGTTATAATTTTTGTCAAAAAAAAAAATCATTTTTACGAACCACTAAATTCTAAACTGAACTCCTGTACCTATAAGATTTATGACAGATCACCTTACGACATAAATTTCAGTCTACATAGTGTCGTTAATCACATAAAAAATTACACAGATTTTTAACACAGATGTGTTATATAAACTGTCAAATCTATGTTCTGTGGATTGACTATATATGTTATGTAGTTAAATATATATACAAGTGACCCGATTCAGGCCATTCACGAAAATATACGTAATTGACGTGACTTATGTCATTCACGAAAATATACGTGAAGGACGTGAGTCACGTTTG
This sequence comes from Brachynemurus nebulosus, assembly GCA_035578155.1. Classification (NCBI taxonomy): domain Eukaryota; kingdom Metazoa; phylum Arthropoda; class Insecta; order Neuroptera; family Myrmeleontidae; genus Brachynemurus; species Brachynemurus nebulosus. The sequence continues at coordinate 112,580,383 of JAPWDM010000001.1, forward strand.
TCTCGTGTCACGACGTGAGTGACGTGACACGAGGCAAAATATATTACATGATCGTGCGTGAACAAAAATATCCTGATTTTTATTTTCATAATTGTGCGTGAGCTTTTAAAATCGACTGTGAGTGTGAATGATCGTGACAGGAAAAGTACTCACGACAACATATCTAGTATATACTTGACACCGGTCAATTTAAACATGCAAGGGTACAAAAATTAGGGGAGAGCTGAAAATTGGTATGAATATTCGGAACACCATTATAAATAAGTGTTGAAAAGTCCTCATCGATCCTGTACGTGAGAAAAATTTTATTCAAGGTCAAAGGTGTCAAAAATGGATTTTTCGCGTTTTTCAGCAAAACGGTAAGTTTTATCATAAAATTAGGTCAGACAAAAATTGTAGATCATATAATAATCTATAAAAAATGACTCAATACTTTTTTCTTAAGAACCACCGTTTCTGAGATATAACTATTACAAAAGTTGTAATCTCCATAATATGCACACGTTTTCACGCCACCTGTGAGGTAGTGTACTTAGCGGGTTTGTTAAAGGGTTTCCCCGGTGGGCCTATTCCACGGTGTTTCGAACAATCGTACCAATTTCCAGCTCTCCCCTAATTTTTGTATCTTTACTACTATTTTTTGGGCTAAATTAACCGGATAAAAAATAAAATTTTTCATTTAAGGTTTTTACTTTTTACTTTTATTTATTTTGGAAATTAAATGTTATTAAAATGTGCATATACTCATGGATTTTTTTTAAAATTACAAACTAATTTATAGAAAATTTAATAAAAATTTATCTAAAAAATAAAAATATCCTAAGATTATCTGAAAACAAAAATTTGAATTGCTTTTTATATTACAATAGCAACAAAGAAATTTAAATATTTTAATTGGCAGCGTTGGCAAATGTATGATAACTTGATGGTGACGTACGATAACATTTTCGTCATTGTATGAGAAAATACAATAAGTTTTCAGTAAACTATAAAGTAAAATTCGTTAAATTACATAGCGTATGATAATTTATTTCAAAAATACCAAACATACCCAACACTGATTAACGGTCGTATTCCACTAACTGCTACATTCCATCGCCGAAGTTGTCCAGATAAATAATTTGAATTTTTATATAAATAAAAATCAGCACACTTTGCTTTTGTCTGGTAGATTTTGAGTTCGTAACCAAACGGGGGAGATACGTCATCTACATTACTATACCGCTTATCTATCAATAATCATTCCAATATCAAAATCAGTTATGTATTACTTCAAATACAAACAAAAACATAACCAATATCAAAATCAGTTATGTATTACACCAAACGATGTATACAACCGTAGTAGTTACTTAAGCAATTGATAAAAAAATCAGAGTATTTTATTTATTCATATCGTTCAGTACTTCAAATCAATATTACGCACCTTGCATAAAAATCTGAGTTAAAAAATAAATTGAAATTTTTATAATTATAAACTATATCGACTGTTTTCAATGCTGATTATCGCCCCGTCACGGTCTTTTATGTAGTAGAAAAACTTCTTTATTTGAATCATCAAATTGTTAAAATTCTATGACAGAAATAAAAATTAAAAATATTGAAGGTTAGTAAATAAAAAAATTTAGTAACTTTTACTCACTTGATATCAAAATCTCGTTAGAAGTAATTTGATATTGTCAATTTTCTGCATACTAAAACGTTTTTGTTTGATAGCGATGATACTAAGACAGGGGTGACGAACCCGCGGCCCACTTTGAACTTTTTCTTGCCCGCGAGATTCATCACACATACAATATATGTTTATTTTATAATGACCAAGGTAGTGAAAACCAATGTATTAAAATAATACATAATATATGGGAATGGTAATTTTACATCTGGCCCGCGGAGTTATGATGCGCTTACAAAGTGGCCCGCAAGATCATTTGGGTTGGTCACCCCTGTACTAACAAGTAAAGATCTTGAAGTGATAATTCAGGATTTTGATGAAACTTGGTAGGTGTGTAGAGCAAGGAAAAATAACAGACACATATTTCTTTTTATCTTTCTATTTATGGCCAAAAACGCCATTTAAGGGGTGAAATCCACCCCCCAAAGTTGGGGTAAAAATTTAATTTTGCCAGAATACTCGAAAACTATAACAGATAGAAGAAAAGTTTAAATTGACACAACCCTTCATTTTCAAAAGTCTTTCTATTTATGTACTTAAATCCAGGGTCGGACATACTGGGAGGGGGGCCTTGACTATAAAATTGGGGGTAAAATGTGAAATAGGGTGAATATGATTCGACCAATCAAAATATTGATATCAAATATGAAAACTACATCAAAAATACTAGTTTACCTGTTTTTGCTAAAAGCCGTACGTTAAAGTTAAAACCTCAAATCTTAATCTGAAATCTTACATGTATACCAATATTTTACTTATAATATCTTTAGAAATAACTTTTTAAATCGTTTTTAGTTATTGTATTTATAATAATAATGTGGTTAACGTCCGTTTTTGAGACCATTTAATCTATAACAGACACCACCCACATCATTATTTGTATACTTTATTTATTCGTTACACATTATATTCGTTACATTATACATTTATGATATGGGTGGAGGACAAGGAAATATTTATTGTAATTATACTCTATAATTAATATTTAAACAAAAATATTGGATAAAATTTTATTATATAGTTATTCGTACAAAATTAAGGGGTCTGTATAAATTCCGGTAGCTCTAGTTAATATTGGAAACTGCCGAAATATTTTAGAAACAGAATCGATAGAGATAAAATTTAAATGAGCTAACATTTATATTTATATATAATTACTACATTTTTTATTATATGTACCAGAAAATGTCTTCTACGCTGATTTAAATAATTGTGGATGTGTTTTTTTCTTATTAAACATAATTTAATTATTATTAGCTAGTTATTATCAGCGCCGAAATTAATTTTGTATATAAACAGCATGTATTTAATATTTTATACATATAATTTAACCAATTCATACATAGTACATAACAAATTTTATTTTACATTATAAATTTAGGGTTGATAATCCTCACAGTAATGATATTCCTCGAAACAATGTTTTAAGAAAAGAAATTTTTGACACCATGTGCATCTTATAATCGCAGGTTCACCACACACAGCACATTTTGGTTCCTCTGATAGTTGATCAAAATTTGTTTTAAAGAAAGCGTATTCTACGGGATTGATAAAATAAGGAGGTCTTTGATCAATATAACCACTTTTGTACCAAGAATATTTAAATGTATCTCTAAAGCGTGGCGATGATAACTGATTGTGTGCCAAAGATTGCATTTTTATAATGTTATTTCTCGAATGAAGATTAATATCATTATTTGATAAAATGATTAAGTCAGACAATGTTCGAACATAATTCTTCCAAAATCGGAATCCAAAAACATCTAATGGTTGCAAATAAGCTGTTGTTTTAGGAGGTATAGTTAATATTTTAACTTCTTTTTCTTTAGGAATAACGTCTTCTATAACAGCAGGACACTGCTCACTCCAAGAGTCGAGCAACAAAACAGATTTTTTTCCAGTTTTAGGTAGGTAGACGTTTTTAAACTAATCTTTAAAGTACTCCGTTGTTAATTTTCCAGATTTGGAAGCCGAAATATAAACGTTTTTTGCTTTGAATAATGATTGTTCTACCTTGGGGCCTAACTTCTCAGTAGGTTCTTTTAAAACTACAAATAGAGGTGAAAGCAGTTGACCTTTATCAGATATTGTTGGTTGAATAGTATAACTATGTGTCATGGATGATAGAGACTGAATAATGGCATCGACTTTTTCTGAACCTTTTTCCGTCAATGTTCCCCCTGAATGTATTTCTAAATTAAAACTACTTTGGTCGGAATTAAAAATATTCTGTAGTTCATAATTTCCCACATAACTCTTTACGTTATTAATAAAGGGTTCGCATGTCTCTTTTAAGGATGATGATTGTTGGTAAGATGATTTTGTAGTAAATTTTGTTATTTTTCTTGAAACGATGCCAAACATTTTTTTAAAGGCGCACAACCAGCCTTTTGTACAGAACAAAAGTAACGAGTTAGTTGTTGACCGGTGTGAACCTGGCGCCCGACTTTCGAAAATTTAAAAATAAATAATACAGCTCGTTTGTACTTCGTTTGTACCCGTTTATACCTCGAAGGGTAAACACCTAGAAAAAATTTAAAAAATGACCGGCGCCCAACTTTTAGACATTTTAATTTTATTAGTGTCATTCGACAGAGGTTCGTTTGTACCCGTTTGTACCTTTTTTCTTTTCGTTTGTACCTCAAAGGGTTCGGAGATACATGACATTCGAAACATTCTAGGTCGCATTAAATTTGTGTTTTTAGAGACATTGAAAATATGAAGACGGCATTTTATAGAGGTTCGTTTGTACACGTTTGTACCTTTTTTCTTTTCGTTTGTACCTCAAAGGGTTCGGAGATACATGGTATTCGAAACATTCTAGGTCGAATTAAATTTGTGTTTTTAGAGACATTGAAAATATGAAGACGGCATTTTATAGAGGTTCGTTTGTACACGTTTGTACCTTTTTTCTTTTCGTTTGTACCTCAAAGGGTTCGGAGATACATGGTATTCGAAACATTCTAGGTCGAATTAAATTTGTGTTTTTAGAGACATTGAAAAAATGAAGACGGCATTTTATAGAGGTTCGCTTGTACACGTTTGTACCTTTTTTCTTTTCGTTTGTACCTCCAAGGGTTCGGAGATACATGGTATTCGAAACATTCTAGGTCGAATTAAATTTGTGTTTTTAGAGACATTGAAAATATGAAGACGGCATTTTATAGAGGTACGTTTGTACACGTTTGCACCTTTTTTCTTTTCGTTTGTACCTCAAAGGGTTCGGAGATACATGGTATTCGAAATATTCTAGGTCCAATTAAATTTGTGTTTTTAGAGACATTGAAAATATGAAGACGGCATTTAAGAGAGCTTAATTTCCGTACGTTTTCGTACTTTCCGTACTTTCCGTACGTCTTCATATTTTCAATGTCTCTAAAAACACAAATTTAGTTTGACCTAGAATGTTTCGAATGCCATCTCGAATCTCCGAACCCTTTGAGGTACAAACGAAAAGGAAAAAGGTACAAACGTGTACAAACGAAACTATAAAATGCCGTCTTCATATTTTCAATGTCTCAAAAAACACAAATTTAATTCGACCTAAAATGTTTCGAATATCATCTATCTCCGGACCCTTTGAGGTACAAGGGAGCACAGGGCAACAACATGTGACGGTTTACATACGACGACTGATTAGACTATCTGAATTATATCTAAGCGTTCTTTAGTTTGGAATTTATATACTTTATATTGCTTTTTAGTATTTTTTTGGTTTCGTTCAGACGATTTCAATAATTTTGTATTACATTTTAATAAAAAATGGTTCAAATTGTGGGAAATAATATAAATAGATTAAATTTGAATACCAAAAAATATTGGAAATACATATTTTAATATAAGGAGAGGATTTAATTTTAGTATTTTAATAATTAGTTTTAAATCACTTAAATGTTCTAAATTAACAGTATTGATTTGGGGCGACAGTAGCTTTTCAGTAATTTTATTTATTATAAATATTATATTGAGTATTTTTGATTATTATCGATAGGAGCCGAGAAAATTAATTTCGTACGACACTGAATAGGCTTCGAACAAGATCCTATTCGCTGAATCCACAAATGCGTCTTCAATGTTAATAAACTAAGACGTTTACTACAACTCGTCGTTAAGAAATTCGACTATGAACGACCCTCTAATAAAAATTGAACTCGCTGAATTCTACCAAAATTATTTGTAATATGCAACTACAGAGAATAACAAAACTATCATATGTTTCAGTGAAACGATAAATTTTTTAAGTTCAATCGAAAAAGGATTATATTTTGTTGAAGAGTTAACGTTATTAGTAGTTTAACTGTTTCATCTAAAGTATTCGTTGGTGGGCCAATATTTTCAGCCGATACGGACGATTTCTAAAAATGTAATAAAAAATGACGGCGAAAATGACATTTACTACAATTAATTATTTTTAGACCGACATTGAGCGACTCGATGATTTGGTTTTAAAAACAATATACACAGAGATTTAAATTTTATAAAATTAAATCTTTCACTTGGAGATAATTTCGAAAATTTCCTACAATTAATTCGAATTTCCACATTTTACGCGATTATTTTTAAGTGGACTCGGATTTATATTGCTTATGAAACTATGGGTAACTTTTGATTTACCCATATTAAAGGGTTTACCGCGATTTATTAATTTAGTTTGATCTTGTATAAATGGGACAATTTCTTGGTACTTTGGTAATGAAGATTTACCACATCGAAGCATTTCGAAAGCTTTACCAGTATCCGAAGGTAGCTTTGATAATGCTAAAAACGAGATAACGAAATCCGATAAGTCATTAATTAAGGACTTATGACCGATCAAAAATTAATTAAGGGGTGTCGAATTCTCAACTGTCAGTCTTTTAAATTCTAACACTTGTTCGAGATACGTATTTGCTAAAGATCTTTTATCAAAATACTTATCTATTGAGGCCTGATAAATTATAAAATAATTAGTACCGACAGGAGGTATACCGGGAGATACATTTAAGGTGTACCCAAATAATTTAATTTAATTTTTGGAAAATGAAGCTTTGTTTGAAAACTTTGATTAGTGTTGGATGAACCAGGATTGGATACTGGTAGAACTGGGGCTCGTTTTTTGGGGTCGTTCGTATGGTTACGTATATGAAAGTTGCGAATACTGTAGATGCATATATGTTTTTTTAACCGTTCGCAAGTAGTTTCTCGAACATCTCATAAGAGTTCGTTATACAAAAAGTGTAGTTTTATTTTTTACAAAAATTTTATACGACCACAAATGTGAACTTTTATTCTTTTTTAAACAATAAAAAATTGATTATTTCTTTGGTAACAGTACAGTTTAAATAATAGTTTGTTTCACAGTTACGAACCGAGATGACGTAAGAGTGTACGTCTGGAACTTAAAAATTCCAAAAGTTTTCAATATTATGTAAATAATGCATAACGATATTTATTTTTTAACAAAAGTTGTGTAATACACTCGATTTTTGTTAATTTTATAAATGAAAATATCATCACTAAATTAAATTTAATTTGGAAAAACAAATTTGTAGGTTTAAAAATTTTTGGTAAAAATTTATTGTTGATAATTATGTAAATTATTTACTTTGTCTAATTTTCACTGATATTTTTTAAAATTTTTAACAACTATCAACTGCTATTAAATTTGTATTATTTAAAAATTAGCTTGTCACAAGCAATTCTTAACATTTTCTTGTAATTTTAATGTGTTTTGTGATCTTTAAGATATTTTTGATATTTAATTAATATTAAGGTGGCTTAAAATGTCTGGTGATAACTACTCTTGTCCTGCTAAATTTTGTTTAAATAATTCAAAGGAAAATTCCAGTTTAAGTTTTTCTTGAGTGCCGTCTGGGTGGATATACTGTACAAATTTTAAGAAAATCAAAGTGCGCGGTTTTTTGCTATGAAGGTCCAAATTTGGTCATGTTGGATACCTATAAATTTAGTCATATATTAAAGACGGGAATAGTTCTTAGACACATATCTTCCCTATAATGTTCCCTAAGTACGTACCAAATTTTGTTATTTTATCTTTAATAACGTCAGAGATCTTCAGCTTTTTTAAGAGTGTCGAAAATTGGGAAAACTTTATGCAAACTTCATTACACCATAGATTCCATATTTATTAAAATTGAACAACCTTGACTATCGGGCGAGGAAGCAGTGGTGATTGCGAGGGACCGGACGATGGCTGAAGGAAAGATGGCAACCCTCGATTTTTATTAAAACAAGTGTCTAGCCGTAATTTCATTGCGAAACATAGCAACTCTTATTAATAACAGTACTAACGGTATAGTGAGGCTATATTTAATTGATATCTAACACATTACCGGCCAAAAACGAGTACCTAGTTACGAAGATAACTAAGAAAATAATTAAAGATAACTGCTTTCGTCAAAATTTTTTTTCTCGCTAGCTACTTAACATAGAAAGTAATTCTAATTCCACATGAAGGCCAACAGTCTCGAGAATATTAGACATTTATTAACATCCCAATTGTCGTTATTAAGGATAATAACAAAAATAAAATCCGATCCAATGTTATTTTCATAGGGTTCCTATTGAGTTACAATCTCAAAAATGTATAGTAACTATGGCTTAATGTACTTTATTACCATATCAAGTTTTATTTATCAGTAGTAAGAAAATATAGCTTTGGAGCCCTCCTTCCCTCTTGCCGACTTTTTGAGCGACCTCGGCAGAAGTTTGTTCGGCTCATATTTGTTAAGTGACTTAGGTAAGAAAAGTTTGCTAACATGGGGTTGTAGTATTCTGCGGTAGCCTGTCCTGTCAGTCTTTAGTCGAGTTTTCAAAGTAAATACGTATGATGAATTGGTTAAGTTCGTCTATTCTAATCATTCGCATTTGCTTCTTCCCAGCCTTCGCGGTTCCCAACTCATCGGTTAGAGAAACAGTTTCGGTTGAGGCGAAACCTAGATATTTCGCCGATCCGGCCCGGTCGTTTGAAGGGCCCACTTCTATTCTTGCCAACGAGGGACTGAGACTCGATGGTATTATCAACAGTCCCCACTGATGGACCATTTCTATCCAAGGTATTTATAATTTTTCGATTCATTTTATCATAATTCTTTGCATGTTATACCTTCTGCTAGGTTTGTACATTGGACACTACCAGCCTTAGGTCGGGCTCTGGGAGCGTTGGTTGTTCTTTAACATTTTTTTTTAATTTACCTTAAAATTATTAATTTTTTAAATTTCTTAGATATAGTTTGGGAGCTGATCCTCATTTTATTAATGTCATCAACTACGCAAATGAATTTGTTTTTATTGAAATATTTACGTTACTGTGAAACGAATTTTTTTTCCACATATAGCCAATAAATGGCCGCAAAGTCGAAAAATTTTTTGTTATAAATCATTTTTCTCAATTATCGTTTCATGGTATATAAGAACGAAAGAGTACTAGCCGTACTTTCATGGGAAAACTGGCCTCCCAGTAGCAACTCTTCATATCTACCACCTTCTCGGTCAAAACCGAATAGTCACAAAGATGACTAAAGAATAAAAAATGACTACTTTCTTCAAAATTTTTTTTCTCGGTAACTACTTAACATAGGAAAATAATTTCAAAGCCACATGAAGGCAAAAACTATCGAAAATATTAGACATACTTATTAAATATCTCAATCCCCCCCCCCCCTTAATAAGGATACTAACAAGAATACAATCCAATCCAATGTTACTTTTATAGGATTCTCATTGAGTCGCCATCTCAAAAAAAATATAGTAATTGGGTTTTAATCAACTTTATTACCATACAAAGCTTTACTGAAATGCAAGGGGTACAACAAAAAAAAATAAATGTCACGTATAACATGTCGAACAACCCTTCCAGTAAATTCGACCCTGGAATTAAACACGTCAACCGAAGGCCTCTTGAAAATAAAGTGTTAGGTCTAATAAAATGCTTTTCTCTGTCTTCCAGTTTTCGAGATAATCAAGGAAAATTGAAAAAGGGTATAACCAGATATAAGGGATCTGTTCCTGTTAAAAGCTTATATCAGTAACTATGTTATGACTTAGGTAACACTGTAAATACCTTTTAATTATGTATAACTTTCGTAGCCCAAACAAGGCACTGACAGAAATATAATAGAATCTGACATGTAAAATATAGTACTACAGTCAAACCTGAGTAAGGGAGAATTGAGTAAGCGACAAAACTCCGTGAGTGGGAGTACTGTCAGGTCCCGTAATTTTACCACTCTAAGACCTCTATGAGTGAGAAACAAAACCTGTATAAGTGAGGGCCGTTTCTCGCTCATAGACCTCCATAACTGAGACTACTAATTGCCTGTACCTCTACAAGCGACAGTTAAAACATATTTAACATTTCTCATTCTTAAATTTCAAAGAACTGTTTTTTTTTTTTTTTCAAATAAATTTTGATATTTTAATGTTAATTTATTTTTTTATTTTTTTTTTTTTTTGTAAGCATATTTATGTCTAAACATATATTACGCTAATAAGTAGTATCCATACTATACATGCATGTTTCCCAATACATATTGGTTGTATTTTTTCTAAACCTCTATAATTGAGATAGACCTCTCCCGTACTTTTGTAAGCTAGAAACGCGGGTTAGGGAGAAACCTCTATAAGAGAAAAATAGATTGCGGTCCCTTGAACTCTCGCTTATCTATGTTTGACTTAGATTTAATTACTTTACATAGTAATAAAATTCACTGATAGCACTTTATCTCACAATTTTCTGTTGTATTTCCATAACTGATTCATTTTGGTCTACGGAAATTATACATATGAGATACTTACAGTGTTACCTAAAGGACTGATACAAGTTTCCATAAGGGGCAGCTTTCCTATATCTATTCCTTACACCCTTTCTTCGATTTTCCCTGGTTATCTCGAGAACTATAGCAGATAGGAAAAAACATTTGTGAGACATAACACTTTATTTTTAAAGAGCTTTCGATTGACATGTTTAATTCCAGGATCGGACCTACTGGAGAGGCTGTCCGACAGATTAGGAGTGACAAATATTTTTTTATTATTTTGTACTTCTTGAATTTAAATAAAACTTGATAAAAGTAGAAGAATATGGGGCTTTGGAGCCCTCCTTCCCTCTTGCCGACATTTTAAGCGACCTCAGCAGGAGGTAGAGCTACCGGGGCGGTTCTAGACACCTCCGGCGTTCGGTAGAGTAATGTGAACGAACATTTTTTCTAACCTAACCTAACCTAACCTAACGACACCTAACGGAACTTGATCAAACCTAATCGAACCTAAGGAAATTTAGTCTAACCTAACTGAACCCAACAAAATTTTGTCTAACCTAACCTAACCTAACCGAACCTAAGGAAATTTGGTCTCAAACCTAACCGAACCTAAGGAAATTTTTTCTAACCTAACTGAACCCAACAACATTTTTTCTAACCTAACTGAACTTAAGGAAATTTTTGTCTAACCTAATCGAACCTAAGCGAACTTAGCTTAACCTAAGAACTCAAAATTTCCCTAATAGTTGGCGCAGCCACCTTTGAGCTCTGTAAATTCCAAGTTTTCACTACTAGATGTCGCTAACATTGGATACTAGCGATCCCTGTGCATAAGTTTGAAAAATTGTGAATATATGGCGTGCAACGTCTGATTATTGTAAAATTAATACATTTTATTCTAAAATAAAACCAGCAAAAATGAATTTTATCATCTAGTTGTATATTTTTATCTGAAAACAGGTTTAAACTCGTACAAATTGTCAGCTGACGTCACTAGAAGGTATACTGATATTAAGAGCGAAGATTTCTGTCTAATATGCAAAAAAAAATGAAGCAACAGGTTTTAACCTGTATGGCTACATAAAGTCTGATAACTTAGTTACCTAAGTGGTAACATAGTTACTGATATAAGCTTTTAACGGGAACAGATCCCTTATATCTGGTTATACCCCTTTTCAATTTTCCTTGATTATCTCAAAAACTATGGAAAACAGAAAAAACAATTTTATTAGACATAACACATTTTCAAAAGGCCTTTGGCTGACGTGTTCAATTACAGGGTCGGATTTACTGGAGGGGTTGTTCGACAGGCTAGACGTGACAATTATTTTTTTTTATTATACACCTTGCATTTAAGTAAAGCTTTAAGTAATAAAGTTGACTAAAACCCAATTACTATATTTTTTGAGATGACGACTCAATGGGAATCCTATGAAAGTAACATTGGATTGGAGTTTATTCCGGTTATTATCCTTATTCAGGGGAGAGATTGAGATGTTTAATAAGTATGTAACTTTTTATTCTTTAGTCATCTTTGTGACTATTCGATTTTGACCGAGAAGGTGGTAGATATGAAAGTACGGCTAGTACTCTTTCGTCCTTATATACCATGAAGCGATAATCGAGAAAAATTATTTATAACAAAAAGTTTTTCTACTTTGTGGCCATTTTTTGGCTATGTGTGGAGAAAAAAATCGTTTCATGGTAATGTAAATTATTCAATAAAAACAAATTCATTTGTGTAGTTGATGCATGATATTAATAAAATGATGATCAGCTCCCAAACTATATTTAAGCAATTTAAAAAATTAATAATTTTAACGAAAATTGAAAAAAAAATGTTAAAGAACAACCAGCGCTCCCAGAGCCCGAGCTAAGGTTGTAGTGTCCAAAGTACAAACCTGGCAGAAGGTATAAAATGCAAAGAATTATGATAAAATGAATCGAAAAATTATAAATACCTCGGATATAAATGGTCCATCAGTGGTTACTGTTGATAATACCATCGAGTCTCGGTCCCCCGTTGACAAGAATAGAAGTGGGCTCTTAAAACGTCCGGACCGGATCGGCGAAATATCTAGGTACCGCCTCAGCGAAACTGTTTCCCTAACCGATGAGTTGGGAATCGCGAAGGCTGGGAAGAAGCAAATGCGAATGATTAGAATAGACGAACTTAAGCAATTCATCATACGTACTTACTTTGAAAACTCGGCCAAAGACTGACAGAACAGGCTACCGCAAAACACTACAACCCCATGTTAGCAAACTTTTCTTACTTAAGTCACGTAACCGAACAAATATGAGCCGAACAAAAATGGGTTGTTCTTTCCTAGAATCTAATTCCTTCCACGCAAATTGAACATAGAACACACAATCACACAAATTGGACAGTCTTGAGTAGAAATACGGATGCATTAGCAAACAGAGAAAAAACCCTGAGATTATAGCACCTGTTTTAACTGAGATAATTAACAACATATTGCTACCTGGTTTTATAGACAAAAACATAACATGCTTCATGCTACATAGCAAATTTTACTACATTGATACTGAAGCTGCACGCTCTAATGGCTCGAAATTAGAGATGAGCTAAACGGTTATTTTCTAATAACTGTTATTGCAATAACAGTTACTGAAAAATAACTGTTATTTATAACGGTTATTATAATAACTGGTATGGTATTTGGATATTTTAACATATTGTAAGATATTCGATATGCGTATAAACGGTTCTGTTAGTGAAATATGCACAGATCTATAATACTGACGGATACTAAAGAACATTTTTTGCTTTATTGTACTCCCATATCTGTTCAAATACTTGTCTATACAAAGATTTAGGGTTTATATACACATTTTTAACAATTTTATGGATACAAAATTACAAATACAAATAGATAACTGTACAATAGACAATAGTTCATTTTTAAGGATTTTTTAAAAATCAGTGAGGAAATGTGCTTCAATAGAAAATGTGTAACTTGCCTGGGGCGTTATTATTTTGAAATTCTCCGTAGGTGGTTAAAATAAATAACTGTGATCCTTGCTTTCAAATATATTAATATTGACCTATGTTATCGATATTTCCAAAGGAGTTATTTAAGTAACCAGTTACTGGGTATTCCAGTTATTGACGATAACTGTTATCTTTCTATACTAGTTATAAAATAACAGTTATCGATATAACGATCACCTCTACTCGAAATTAATATAAAGGACAGAAAAAGTAATAAAAATAAAAACGGCAAATCTATCTGGCAAAATCAGCTGTAGTCACGCATTAACAATATCCGATGCGACTTATGTAGGATAACTTGGTATCAACATGAAACGCGTTCTAGAAGGCTCAACCACATTAAGAAAATTACATATAAACACAACACTCGCGTACAAAATATGAGGAATTCAATAAGACTTTAACTCAGGATAAAGACACTCTTTGACAGAATCTAACCGCACTAACGAAGAGACTTCGACGTTATAAAATTACGACGGAAAAAAGCAAAAAATTGACATTTAATCGAAATGAGAAAGGATTCTACTGGTCAATGGACCAACAAGGCCATAAACACCAAGAGTCATAACCACATTGCTCCATAGATTGAACGTGCACGTAAAAGCACACTATACTTTATAAATATGATACACACGCACTTTACTACAGTCGACATCGCACCCACAGAGAACTGGACGGCAGCTGGTATTGACGCTATACATAATTTACTGACTAAAACACTTTATGTATACACATAAGTATCTCACTGATCATTTCCCCCCAGACAATATGTCCAAAATTCCTAACAATAGGAATTACTTACCTAATACTTAAAGATCAAGACCCAAATAAACCCTACTAAGTACAGACCAAACTATATTCGAATCGCTTTATAAGTCCGCTAATGGGGCTGTAGGAGGATATAATTCTAAGAATTCTTGTACCTCCACTTGTGCATAGCAGTCGACCGTCGCAACTCGCACTTCCCCTATTTTTCAAGCGTGTGAGTGTGTACTTATTTATATTTAAATCGCTGACGTCTACTGTATTATAAACCATCTTGTCAAAAAATTGTATATTCTCAGGAGCGAAAAAATTAGTACGGGGGTTAAGAAATGACAACAAACTGTAATTTCAAAACTGTTGAAGAACGCAAGATGTTTTTTCATTGTCTGAATATTTTCAATTTGATTTAAAATTACATTTTATTGTATTATCGTCTAATTCAAAATACTGTATTGTATTGTACATTAAAACACAATCGTATACACTCCTACACACACACATGTGTCCAATAACACACCAGTTAAATACACACAGGACACAGTCACCATCACCTCTCTTGCATCATTTCATTCCACATACAATCAGCGGTATCATCGCTATAGGACTACATGCATACAACATATGTGAGCCGTTTGGTATCAAAACGAGACACATCACTTGAACCAAATTTTTCAGGAAAGGCAAAAAACTGAATAGGTACTTTGTTTAAATTGGTGTATGTGTATAATTTTTTTAAAAGCTGTAAGTGACATAGACGAAGGTTTTCCAGAAGTTTCAAAAGTTTTTCTGTTTTATTTTCTAATTTAAAAACATTTTTATTTTCGATGTGTCTCAGTTTGTTTTAAAACTTATTGATGTATTTTGTTTTGTAACATAGTAATTGGATGTGTCTTTTGAAACCAATATTTTTTGATTTTGAAAAGAAACCCATTTTGTTAATCATAGAACATTATTTATTATTAAAAAAATACAAGAATGTGAATCATTGTAAATATTAGTAAATATTAGAAACATTGGAAATATTAGTAATAGTAAAAATTGAGATAATTTCAGATTAAGTCGTAAACGCAACCAATGTCTTTACATAATCAAGTCACTGTCTCGGCATTCGTTGTCACAGCTGGCAATGTTTCTCTCGCCTGCTTCATTTTCTGCCATAAGCCTACTGTTGAACTCAATGTTTTTGTAGAAGAATAAAATCTCTAGCGACCTCCAATCTTCACCAAAGTGTTTTGCCAATAATTTTGACACATCCCATACTTTCACTTCTGCCAGTGGAACTCCTGGGAGGATTTTCTTAGGAAGCTCAATATCTTTAAATTTCGTTCCTGCTTTACATATTCTTTTGTACTCATAAAACTCAGACCGATAATGAACTTCACCTTTAAGCTTAACATCATCTTCTTTTTTAGTTCTTTTTAGAAAAAAACGTTTTGTTGGATTGAATTTGAAATTCCACTGGCCTGATGGCCGTATAACATTTGCCAAAGTACCTTTCCAATCATAGTTTTTGTCATTTAAGGGTGTAACGGTCGCGAATTTTGAAAATATATCTGTATATTCTTCTGGAGCAATGATTGTATTATGTTTTTTAATTTCCTTTTCAGTCATCCCGAATATTCTGTCACAGGGTAAAAAAGAATGGCTTACAACAGGACGCAAATACTCAATTGTTTTAACAGTTTTCGGACATATGGTTAACAGCCAATTGCCCAGCATACCCATCATAAAATTGTTCTTGTTCTGGCCTCCACATCTGTCAGAGGCCAGACGAAGAACTTTAATATGCTTCGGTATGTCAAGTTTTGACAAGCAGTCGTAAACTGCAGAGCAAATTTCATTAGGACTTTTGTAGTGGGTATTTTCTTCCCAATGATATATAAATACATTGTCCTTAGTGAGCTTGGCTTTTGAGTTCCCTACAACGATAGTAAGGTTGTATTTATAAATATGGCGAGAGTAATATGCACTCTGGTCTTGTACACGCGGAAGAACTTGGTTCTTTTGACAATCAAAAATGACTGTCATTAAGTCATCTCTTGACTCTTTTAAAATGAGTAGAATGTGTTTGCCATTAATTTGTGAACTCTTCTTTCTGTCAGGCAGTTCTGTTTCTCGATGTTATCTTTTGCATGTTTCATTCTCTAAATAAGGGAAAGGCATGTGGAACATTCATCTGTCCCCGGCGTTCCAAAACCAATATTAAAGTTGTGTATAAATATGTAGCGGAAGTAAGATTCTTTCACTATTAATGACTCATCTGTTGTTTCATTATCGTACATCCTCCACATCTTTTTTATGTTTAGATCGGAACTTAGGTAGACTCTGCAGCTTGTTTTGCTTCTGCAATAATAATGCCATTCAATAACTTTAAACTTCTTTATAGAATTAATCACTGACTGTTTCTTTGCTTGATATAGGTTTAGCCCCACCTCTAGTTTCTTTTGAAATTTCTCCAGTTTTAAAAAATCGAGATACTATTTCTACTACACGAGTTTTGGAAAGTCTGAGAGTGCCTAAAAAAGCTTTTTGACACACTGGAACACGCTCTTTGGTAGAGCTTTTATAAATAAAGTACTTTGTGGACATAGACTTTGCACCTTTACTGTTATTTATCAGTCTAGTGATTTTTGGTACGCGACCATCTGTGAACTTTAAAATGAAACTGTCCTGTCTAATTTTTAAATCTGATATTTTCCCGGAAATATTATAGAATTTCCCATGAAATTTGGTCTGATCGTGGATAGTCAAATTTTGGAATTTGTATGCTTTTTTTTTCATGATTGCAAGTTATTGGTTTCGGGGGTCCAGGAGCGGCATATCTGAAAATAAATTGGGAAATTGTAAAGTCATTATCGTAACATTGGGGCTTAAAATAATCATTGTAATAATTTTAAAACAACAATAGCCTAGATGTCATAACCAAAAAACCGGCCTACCTTTGCTTTTCCTTTTTAATATTTTCCACATATCAACGTTCCTACGACGTTTTCTGGTACTTTCAGGACACTCTTTAGGATAACATTCCATCACTTTAGGGTAATATTCCATCACTTTAATCACTAAATAATAGATAATTAAACTAAAAAAATAACAATGTAAATACACAGGCACGAGTAGCACGGAGTAACGGCATTAACAACAAACAATGATAACGTGTCGTTTGCTGGTGCGCAAACCCATGCGCAGCAGACTCTGATAAGATGTGTCGTGTTTTGATACTCATACATCTACTTGTCTTATTTTGAAATCAACTGACCACTTCACTATTTAAAAATAGCATGTTTTGTCGTTTTTTTGAATGATATTTTTTCTCCAGTTATACAGAGGACATTTTGAACTTGTAAAATCTGCTGTTATCTTAAAATCGTAAAAATAGTGATGTCGCTTCATTATTGCAATAGGCGGTTACCTGGGCAAAATTACGTTTTTGAGTTATCCACAGCATTCGAAAGAGGAAAAGCGTATTTTTCAGATGCTACAATCAATTAAGCTCTAAGCTTAATATTTTTTCTAATATAATCGATATCCTTGTATGACAATGTTAATATATTTAAATTCTAATTGTTGCAAGACTAAGATATATCGATATATCCTTCTTGCTGAAGCGTCAAATTCAATTTATTTTTATTACAATACTAGGTTATTGCATTTTATCCGAGTATAAAAGCATGAAAAATTTTCAAAACTTTACAGAGTAGACAACATAACCGAATTTTAAAATTTTAACGTCTTCTAATGATTTAGTTTCTGTAGGTTATTGTGTTTTTTAAATAAATGTTTAAGTTTAACTGATTTTTTTATTACGTGGTGTTGACATTAGTAACAATAAGAAATTCGTTAAGTCAAATCAAACAAGGAAAATATTAGCAATGTTGTAGATGTATTACAAAATGCATCGTTTTATGATTAGTATAATGTTATTGAATCAATTTTTTAATTATGTTAGTAGAATTTTACTACGTTTTAACTATACTGCCCGGATGTCCAAGAAAAATCATAATAGGAGAATACCAGGTCTCAAACTTTATCTTTGCTGTCCTGTAAAATTTGTAAAATTGTCGCTATTAAGTTCTTTCTTTTTAGGTTTTAATTAGTGATAAGTTTGTTAACATTTTTTTTTTGGTATTTTTATGTTGAAGAAAATGGTTTTATTTCAATTAATAATGGTTTTCATTTTTAAAATTGGGTTATTTTCACCATCGTAGTAATTCTATTCAAAATATTTTTATGCAATAGTCAGTTATCTGGGAAAATTTGAAAATTTGGGCCGACAAAATAAAATAGTTCTTTTAATTTTTATAGCATTATTTAATATCGTGTTTAAAGAGTTTTCTGTCAAAATTGCATTAAAATTGGATTTCAAATAACTCTCAAAAGACAATAAATATATTCTAAAAAACTTTAAACTTGAATATCTCAAAAGTTGGTATTTCCCAGATAACCGACTATTGCAATAATGGAGCGATGTGTCTCGTTTTGATATCAAACGGCCCATGTAATAATTTCTACTATACTTGTGTGTACTATACTTTCTACTATAATTTCTACTATACTGTGACAAAATTTGTAGTAATAAGAAAGATCCATAATTTTTGTTCCATAGATTATATATTTCCATTTTGGAAATTTCCAGAATGTTTTTTTTTTTTTTTGTTCTATACGGCAAAGAAATACATTTTATCTAAAGTTAAAGTGAGATAGAAATTTTACTTAAGTTAATATTATTTTTTCAAGAATTATCCCTCAATTTTCTAATCTCATTCGTCAAGTGTGTATCGTTACCATATCAGCCTGACGTCATACTTCTAACTTCTTCTAATGCATTTATATTTTGTCAGTAACATGAGTTGTGCTTTTTATGCAATGTACACTACATACTTGTTCAACATATTGTCGACCTATCTGAGTTAATGCAAATTTGAATTTTACGTGATAAATTTACTGTTTTTCATGTTTTCTAAAAGCTTTAAATGAAAATTTTGTTAAAAATTCCCAGCGCCTGTTACAGCATCGTAACAGATACCCCCCGGCCAAGGTTTTTCTTCGCGGTTGAAATCCCGGAAAAAAGATCTGACCAACAAAAAAAATTTTTTTTTATTTCTTCAAAAAATTGTAAACATTAATTTAATAAACTTAACGAAAAATAAAAATTTCCATTATAAAGTTGTTTGTTTTAAATATCTGAGTTACAACAATACTTATTTTATTTTGGAAAGAACAGTGATTTTTATTGTTATTCAGAAATTGTGTGAGATAGTAAGAGATGGAATTTATTTATTCTATTTGTCACTATTATTTCCAATTACAAAGTTTTTTCTTAAGTTAAATTTTAGATTACCTTACTTAGAGTTCATATTTGACCGTTTTTTCAGAAGGAAACTATTTTCACTTTTTTACTTTTCACTTTGTATCACTTTAAAGATTTTCGCTATGTTTATACATATAATAATATTTAACATAATTGTTTGTTTTTAGAAGCTAGGTGTATCAAAGAATTAAACATGTTTGTTTTGTATCTTTTTTGAATTTATAAGTGATTATAAAGTTTGTTAACAAATTACATAAATACCATTAGTTAGGGCGAATCTGAACAGTAGGGGAGAATCTAGACAGAGGTGCCTCTCGATATTTCTTCGTTAGTGTTATGACTGTACAAGGTCATAGATCAATCTATGCTACTGAATTTTGTCAGTTATGACTTAGTCATCAAAGAAAAGCGGTGAACATGACATTTTTGTATTTTGTTATTTCACAGGCGCATTGTTTATATTTTTTAAAAATTACGCGCGTTTTGAAATCTTATAAAGAAACTGCTGTACAAAAAGAACACAGTTATATATATATATATATATATATATATATATATATATATATATATATATATATATATATAATATATATATATATATATATATATATATATATATATATATATATATATATATATATATATATATATATATATATATATATATATATAAAGTAGGGACTGGCAACAAAATGTTTGGCGTTATTTTGACAATATATGTACCAAAAATGAAAGCTGTATTGTGCTTAATTTATTAGTCGAATTTTTCAACTGAAAAAATGAGACTTATACAGCCTAGACTTATACGGCGAGAGGCGAGAGTAGGGGCGCTATCCGTTTTCGGAACCGTAGAACACGATTATGTAGAAAAAAAATGTCTGATATATATATATATATATATATATATATATATATATATATATATATATATATATATATATTCCCGCTACCTTTTAATATGTTTAGGGCCCCCCTATGGAAGTTAAGAGCTCAAATTTGGTAAATGGGTTCATTCCGATGCACAACAATACTATCAAAGTGGGGTCAAATTTTGGGCAAATTTTGGATTCGACCCAAATTCTAAGGGGGTGGTGGGGGGCGGAAAAGCAATAAAACTTTTCCAGCCCGGTTGGAAATAATATTTCAGTGTTTCGGTCAATTATCTACCACATATCCAAAATTTAGCTTCCTAGGATAGTTTGGAGAGAGTAGAGTGGGAAAAAACGATTTTCGCTGGATCTAACACGCCCCCAGCCCCCCAGAATTAACATAGAGGGTTGAAATTTGGTGTGTTGATAGAGTTCATACCTAGGTTGTGCTTTTTGGAGGTTTTAATATTTTACCCCCCCCCCCCATCATTTTTAAGCTGCTATTTGTGTAGCTTAAACTGTACACAAAATTTCAGCCCTCTAGGTTTATTTGGGGAAGTTTTGACTCGAACGAAACTGTTAAAAAACAAGAAAAATCATGTTATTTTTGGTATAAAAATGGTGGGGGGTTAATTCTGCTGGCTGGGGGCGTGCTAGATCCAGCGAAAATCGTTTCTTCCCCCTATACTCCCTCCAAATCATCCTAGGAAGCTGAATTTTGGATATTTTGTAGATAATTGACCGAAACATTATTTCCAACCCGTTTGGAAATGTTCTATTGCTGTTCCGCCCCCGCCCCCCCACCAGCCCCTTAAAGGTTGGGTCGGATCCAAAATTTGCCCAAAATTTGACCCCACTTTGATAGTATTGTTGTGCATCGGAATGAGCCCCATTTACCAAATTTGAGCTCTTAACTTCCATAGGGGGGCCCTACACATATTAAAAGGTAGCGGGAAAATCTATATATATATATATATATATATATATATATATATATATATATATATATATATATATATATATATATATATATATATATATATATCAGACATTTTTTTTCTACAGAATCGTGTTCTACGGATAGCGCCCCTAGTCTCGCCTCTCGCCGTTCTTATCGTATAGGCTGTATAAGTCTAATTTTTCAAGAAAAAATTCCACTAAAAAAAAAAAAAGAAATGAAGATACTTTGTTGAACAAATGCAATACATAAATATTAAGTAATTTAAAAATGTTATTAAAGTTAATGTTTATTTATAAAGTAGCAATTTTGGATCTTTTGGAAAGAAAAAATATCTTCATAAAGGCCTTTCAGTTTACTATTTAAGGTCCTTTTTAATATTTAAAAATAAAACACAAAGGCAGTTGGCGGATAAGCATGGGTAGGAATGCTCTCGTACGAATTGTGTTGGCTTTTTTCCTGCTAACTACTATCGGCACAAAATTGAAATTTACTGAAATTCAGCTCTTAAAAACTTAAAACCCTTTTTTTAAAGACCCGATCAGCCGGACACTCATCATCAATTTTGAAACCATCAAAATGACAAATCGCTTCTAGACTTTCAATCACATTTCGCTTGTAGACATCCAATACCGAAGATGTAGCCAAAAATTCGACTTCCGTGATGGGGCCCCTTTGCTCACGGCGCGGCGTTTCTTTTTTTTTTAAAATTGATTAACAAACAATAAATTGTCTATAGGTGAGGCGAATTCATACACCATGATGCGTCAATATAAAAAGAAAGTGGGTATAAACTACATAAACTGTAGTCCAGATAACATAAAATCGGCTCTTTTCGGCAGAGACGCAACAACTGGGGAGGTCCAAGGGGTCCGGACCCCTTAAAATCTTCTGGAAATTTTCCTTCAATTTATTTTATTTATATTAAAAAGTAAAATTATTAGTGGTTTACTAAGATTTTTTATTTGAAAATCAAATTTTCGGAGACGACATTTTATTACAACATTTTTCATTGTTATCGGAGAACTGCGTTATCAAAAAATTTGGTTATTTAAATTTTTGTTGGACCCCTTGTAGATATGTAGTTGTTGCGCCCCTGCTTTCCGTTATTAAAAATAAAAGAAAATCGTTCAGACAAGCTGCTGAATTTTTCCATGTTCCCAAATCGACCTTGCATGATAGACTCAAAGGCAAATCGAAATAAAATTCATTTAAATCCAGTGTTTTATTCCCCCCATCAGAAGTCATTCGCTGATGCAGATATTTATCTTACCGAATTTCCAGGTTGAAAATTCAGCTATTTTTATCTTTTTATGTCCGATTTTACCCATGTGCATGACTGAATGTGATTTATATTGCAAATAAAGCACTGTCTAGATTCGCCCCACACATAGGGGCGAATCTGGACGCTATATAACCAAAAAAAATGTTGTAGTACCAATTTTGATATTTTTATTACTGCCCTATATGCTTGTATGCTTGTGATATTAAAGCATTTATATTATTTTTTTAGAAGTTTTTAGATAAACTCTAAACAATTCATTGCCAAAAACCTGAAAAAATCGTCCAGATTCGCCTTAACTGACGATATATTAGATTTTGATATTTGTAAAAATTGAAAATTATGAAAAATGCAGGAATGTTTTATTCTTTAAAGGGTTTTAGATTTATCGTGTTGTACACCCCTTTTGTGATATTAGAGTTGGGATACTGTAAAATATAAGCATTTACGTATGTAATCTCCCCCCCCCCCCTATTTAATTTTTCAAAATTTTGTTTTTTGCTGAAGATCTAGAACGTGTTTTTAATAGTACTTTATTACCTATTTGATAAGTTTTTGTTTGATGTTTGTTATGTCGATTTTTACTTTGTAACTCTTTTTTGAAAGTATTTTGTAAAGCTAATTGTCTTTACAATCTGATAAAACAACGACTTCCTGCACAAAGATGAGACCAAAAAACAAACGTTGTGGATTACGAATATGAGCTACATATCCGTATAAGTCAAAACAAAAACAAAATGAAAAAGCAAAATAAAAAACATCACAAAGTGAAGATCAAAAATGAAAATATAAAAATAAATTTTTAAAAATTTGATTTTTGATCTTCACTTTGTGATGTTTTTTATTTTGCTTTTCCATTTTGTTTTTGTTTTGACTTATACGGATATGTAGCTCATATTCGTAATCCACAACGTTCGTTTTTTGGTCTGTGTGCAGGAAGTCGTTGTTTTATCAGATTGTATTTAATCTACCTGCAGTTGAATATTTTAAGCTAATTGTCTTTTCTGTTGAATGTTAGGGTTATCAGTATTTGTAGGAAAGGAAATAATTTCATTTATTGGATTTGGAAGAGGTACTCCGAACATTAATTCATATGGGGTATAGTTACTTGTATCATGTGGTGAAAAATTTAAGCAATCTTCGATATGTTGTAAATAATCAGGACATGACTGATGCCTGTTTGAACAATACGTCCTGAATAAACGATTAAGTTCTCGATTTACACGTTCTTCGGGATTGGCATGCGGATTTTATACACTTATAGTGTACACATTGATCTCTGCGTCCCTTAACGCGTATTTCCACATTGTTGGGGAAAATTCTGACCCATTGTCAGAATATAAATTTTGAATACGTCCAACAGATGGCGTGAAATGTTTAAGTATTTCATCAGCGCATTGTTTAGCTGAAGATCCTTTTAGCGGATATAATTTAATGTATTTTGAAAAATTATCTTTTACAGCGCATATCATATTGTAGCCTAATCTTCCTTTATAAATCGGGCCAAACAAGTCCACATACACATCCTGGAGTAGGGATGCAGAAATAATATTTTGTAATAGTCCTTGTGTAAAAAAGTTTTTTGCTTTACATTTTTGACAGATGACACAAGTTTGTATTAATTTATCTTCCCGACGATAAATATTTTTTATAAAAAAGAATTGCTTTAAAATTTTATTTGTTTTTCTAGTACCGAAATGACCAATCTTTTTGTGTACAAACCATATAATTTTATTTATTATTGACTCAAGTAAACATATTTGGTAATTGAAAGGATAAAATTTATTCTTATGAAATACAATATTATTATGTATTTTAAAATTATCCTTGAATAAAGGTAAGTTTCTACGAACATTTTTGCAGAATCTATCATAACGCTGTAATTTAGGTATTTTCTTCAAAATTTTATTAAGTGCACATGTTTGAAAATCGAGTTTCGTAGCATTTATTTGTATCGGCATATGTTCCTGCAAACCAGTTTTATTATCATATTGTATACTATTCATTTTAACTAGTGTCTGCTTGCAATTGTTTTCAAAGTCATAAGAGTTTCTTGAAAAGAAATCAGCAATAAAATTTTGCTGGTCCTGAATATATTCTATTTTGAAATCGAATTAATTTAACGCTATAAACCATCTTAAAATTCGACTGTTTGTCATTTTAGCTTCGTTGAGAAAAATGAGCGCCCTGTGATCTGGCCGTATAATTAATTTTATGAACCAAAATACTATGTCTGAACGTGCCAAAACTGAAGACCCAGCTTAATAATTCCTTTTCTGTGATAGAATAACTTAACTCAGAAGTGGAAAATGCACGAGATGCAAAAGAAATGGGATTATGCGACCCATCCAGAATTCAATTGATATAGATAACCACTTATTGCCCTATTTGACGCGTCAGTATTAACGTAAACGGTTTTATTAAAATCAGGAAACTTAAGTAATTCAGTTTTAGAAAATAAATATTTTAAAGTTTAAAATGTTTTTTGCTCTTTTTCACCCCAATGCCATTTTGCATTTTTTCTTAAAAGATGAGAAAATTGTGAAGCTATTTCACTACAATTGGGAAAAAGTCTCCTATAACAATTTAATAATCCTAATATAGATTGCAAAGATTTTATGTTGTTTGGCGGTTTGAATTTAGTAATTGCTTGTATTTTATCTTCCGATAAACTAATTCCGTTTTGAGAAATTTTATGACCTAAGAATTTAACTTCTTTCTTCAAAAAGTTACATTTGTTAAAATTTATTATAACTCCAGCATTTTTAATTTAGTTAAAATAATATTTATATGTTCAAGATGCGATTCAATGTCGTTTGAATCGATTACAATATCATCCACGAAAACGTGACAAAAATCTGGTACAGCATTGCCCAAAATTTGGTGAATGCATTTTTGGAACATACCAACAGACAGGTTAATTCCGAAAACTAAAGGAGTAAATTGATAACATTTTCCGTTAAATAGAAAACCAGTATATTTTTGACTCTTTAGATGCAAACCAATTTGCGAGTTACCAGATACTAAATCGACAGAAGTGAAAAACTGTTTTTGTTGAAACTTTCCTAATACATATCAAATAGATAGAGGACACTCTTTATCTGAAACCACCACATAACGGTTAAGATTCCCCCCGTCGAGGCAAATTCGAAGTTGCCCATTTGGTTTCACAACGGTAAGTAAAGGGTTAACATACGGTGTATAAGATCTAACTATAAATTCCCATTTTAAAAGACGTCTAATTTCAGTTTCGACTGCTGGAAGTCTAGCATAAGGAACAGGATAACACTTACTAGAAAATTCTTCATGTTCTCGAATTTTAAATTTACATAGAGAATTTTTTACAAAACCCGGTTTCGTTGAAAATGTCTTTAAATTTATAAAATAAATTGATAGTTTTATTACGTTCAATTTCAGATAAATACGTTAAATTATTAATAGACACTGTTACGTCGTTAAAGGGTATATATATTGTTCGTCATCATTGTCGTTAAAAGCAAGATTGTTTATTTAATAAAAATGTTGTTTATTCAGATACTGTTTATCATAAGAAATACTTTTAATGTTAGATATGAACAAATCTGAAACACAATCACTATCATCAGACAGGCAGTTCAATGCAAACTCAATCCTATGTAAATCATTATTTAAATTTAACGTTAGAAATTTTTGATCAGAATTAATTTTTACTTTATATTTGGATAAATAATCCATGCCAAAAATAACAGGGAAACTTAAATTTTTATTATTACACAATTTAAGGGTATTGTAAGATATTTGATAGATTTTGTAATGTAAGATCATTACAAGTAAATTCTATATATACCGTAAAACCGTCTAGACCTGGACAGGGGTCTAGACCCGGGCACTTTGCACCAATCTTCAAAGTAAATAATTTCTACATTAACCTGCAACAATAAACATTTGTTCTTGACGTCATTAGAGAGAGAAAAACATCCTCTGAACAACTGCACCAATAAAAACTACGGATTTCAACTTTTACTATCTCATTTTACAGGATTACTATCCTACAGTTTTTCAAAGAAATAAAATGTATGTCTAACTTAGACATGTAATTTTCGTCAAAGTTGTCATATTGTTTTTGTTTTGATATGTATGTGTTCAGAATTTTATCGCGCATCATTTAATGATGTTTGAAGTTATATTCGATGTATATATAAAAAAATGCATGCTATATATATATATATATATATATATATATATATATATATATATATATATATATATATATATATATATATTTATATATATATATATATCCGTATATCCGTTTAGACCCGGATACATCAGTTTATTACACTAAAGCCGCGATTCGCACTGACTGTAACTTCCACTATCCATACGCTAATATTCCCCCCAGAATTACGCGGTTTATGCCTCTTTTTGGTGTCATATCGTATGTTTACTTCATAGAGAGGCATACTATGCATTGCCCCCTCCCCCTTCCCACAAAATATTTTTAAGTCTTTGAGAGGTTCAATGACATCAGACGATATAAAACACTGTCCTAAATCTAACGGGAGAGGTTAGTTTGCATGTTATTTCATTATTTAAGTAAGTGTCCGGGTCAAGACTGATTTAGTTTGTAGACCCGGACACTTACTAATTTTTTTTTAGTTTTTTTATTTTTACTTATAATGAAACAAATGAGTCAGGGATATAACAAATAATATACACTCTTTCTAATGGTAATACTTTTATTGGTGATATCTATGAAGGAAACATGTATAAATATAAAATTAACCAAAAAATGTAAAAAAGTGTCAAAGACTAGACGGTTGTACGGTACCTGACTATCTATAGGCAACGATTTTTTCATAGTTGCAGTAGTTACAAAAATTTTAATTGTAGATTAACCAGGTAATGGTTTATGAGTTTTCGAAATATTTATTTAATTTCTGAAAAACTTGATAGTTAATCGCCGTGATCACACTTCCGGTATCTGCCGAAGTTTTAATAGTCTTATCGAAATATTTAAATTCAATAATAGGTAAAATGTCGTTAGAAATTTGAGTATTTGTAAAATTTATTCGATTCGACTCATCGATTAAGTCATCAAATTGATTATTTGCAAAAATGCTACAAAGAAAAGTGTCGTTCAGTGTATAATGTTTATTGAAATAAAAATAGTTTAAATTCTTAGAAAAATTATTTGTTGAATTAACACGTAATAAAGAATTTGTATTATTAAAAGAAAAATTATTATTATTGTTAACATTCTTGTTAGAAATTAGATTTTCATTCAATAAGGACGATTTCCTTTTGAATGTTTCATTTAGTTTTCTCAGTCGTAAGAGAAATCTATTAATTAGACCGATAGCGCTGGTAGAAGCTACAGTGTGGTCACTTTTACGAATATTTGAATTTTTATTTTCAGGTGGAGCTTGATTGTTGTTAAAATGTACACGTGGTTTTTGAGAACAGTTTGATTTTAAATATTTTCCTAACAATTATTGTCGTTTTGGGTGTACTTTTGAGGACTATTTGGACGGTTGTAAGGTTGATAATTTGTTGAATTGGGATTAATAGGACACATTTTTATAAGGAGCTTTAGTATAACGATTATCAAATTCTTTTAATTCATCATATAATTTCCTAATAGTGCAATTCCTTAAAATTCGCCTAACATCAAATTTAAAATGAGAAGAAAATATTTCGATGTTTTATCATCAATTTTATTATTTAAATGTTTAATTATACCAATAAAATAAATGTTGTACATAATGCGATTTCGCTACTATGGTTTTGTTTGGATTTGTATAAAATTTGATTAATATTCGATTTTGAATGTTAGAATTCCAATACGTTTCTAATAACCATTGAGAAATCATAAGTATTAATAGAATCCTCAAATAAAATAACATATTTTTTACGGTATCAGTCAATTTTGATTTTGCAAATAAAATTTTATCATTTTCAGAATAATTAGTTCCCCTAAAATAATATTCTAAATTTTTTAGAAAATCAGTAGGATGCCATACGTTAATCTTTCCGTTAAACTCGACAATATTAAACACATTTATATTATTATTCGGTGATAAGAAAGAAAAAATCTGATTATTAGCAGTATCGTTAAAAAGAGCTGTATAAGTTTCTAAATTTGCAATACTTTTTTCGATATTGTTTACAGTTTGAGTGATTTGAAAACTATTTTTCGAAATTTTCAGATACTTTAATATCTAAGTTAGAAATAATTTGTTCATTTTTTATACAATTATTTTGAATAGAAGAAATTTCATTCTTTAAACTATCTTTTTGTTGGTTAAGATTCAAAATTTGATTGTTAAAAGATTTTTGTAAATTTTCAATTTTATTATGTACTTCAATATGACATTTTGAATATTGTAAAGCAATATTTTCAATTTTTTCCGTGAATTTAGCTTCAATATATTTTATTTCTTTGTTTTTTTTTTTTTTTTTTTTTTTTTAATTAAAATTGGGGTACTGCTGCCGGTGGATGGCGCGGTCAGCAGCACCCGGCGGCATCGCCAACCAAGGGCATGCGCCGCCAAAAACGGTAGAAAAAATAAAAACAACACATAAAGACAGGGACACATAAATGCACTAGACAACGGACAAACATACACATAATAAAGTCCATCGATGGGCCCTGCCATCCCAGGGCTTAAAAGAGCGGACAGTCCTTGGTGACGGTACGATAAGTACTAGACAGAGCGTCCGGTCACCAAGGCCTGGAAGCCATCGCTGGAACTCCCTCCGAGGTGTAAAGGACCTCGGAGTGGAGAAAACCGACTAGAAATACACAAATATCACAGACCATTATCACAGTAGATCACAGATAAAACTTATTGCGTCACTGGGAGGCCACAGGCCGACCAGTGACGCAATAAGGAGTTAAAACAATACCGCTGTGGAGCCATAACAACAGGCCCACAGCGGCATAACAAAATATCACAGAAAGAAGAAACAAATGATGTACCACCTCGGGTGTAAAAGGCCCTCGGTAGTACATCGTTAAAAAACAATAACAAAACGGAAAATACGTATAAATAACAACAGTACCACTAAGGGTGTAAAGGCCCTTAGTGGCATAACAAAAGACTAAAAGTACCCTGCCAGACCAGCTGGAACAGGGTATCGTTAATAAATAAGACACTCACACAAATCATTTTAAACACATAAAATAAAATGCTGAAGATAAAATTTACTGTCGGGGGAGAATTAAGAGACGACTTTCTAAAATTTAGAGATGTAATGCCCCTAAAGTCTCTGAAGGAGATGCGAATTTCGGAGAAATTCAAGCATCTTTCTTTCAGAGACTGCATCATAAGCTAAAGCTTCGGCTACACTACCTGGGAGCTGCAACCTCTGGCGCAAAGGCTCAAAGGTTACACATTCCTCAACTATATGCCTCACGGTTAGCGCCGTCCCGCAGGCGGCGCACCTTGGCTGATCCTCACCGGCGAGAAGATGACGATGTGTTAACGCCGTGTGGCCCAAGCGTAAACGCGTCAGGGCCACACTCTCTCGCCGGCTCAGATTTACAGGTGCCGGAGTTCTTCGGACCTCAGGTTTCACCTGTCTGAGCTTCGCCGTGAGGTTGTTCCACTCACGTTGCCATTTCTGGTCAATCGCGGATCTAATGCACACTCTCAGATCCTCTGGGCGTATGGCAATGTCCTTTGGCTCACCGACTTCGGCTGCATGACGTGCTGCCTGGTCGGCGAGTTCATTGCCAGGTATCCCTACATGTCCGGGAATCCAAAAGAAGGTGATAGACTTTTGGCGGAGCATGTAGAGATACGTCAAGATGTTCTGCACCAGTGGATCGATGGTATGAGAGTGGCAGATCGCTTGCAACGCGCTCAACGAGTCGGAACAAATGAGGAATGCGCTGTCTTCGGATGTTTGACAGAATCGCAGGGCTTGCAAAATAGCAAATAATTCCGCAGTATACACAGTGGCCTGGGGAGGAAGTGTCCAAGCGTGAGGATCGTCACGAATGACGATGGCACTTCCCACACCCGTAGCTGTTTTGGAACCATCTGTGTATATACAGAGAGAGTCAAGTTCGCTAATGATCTCATAAAAGCGGGATCGGTATTCGAATGAACTGGTCTCCTCCTTGTTGAGACCAGTCAGGTCGAAACGACACCTTACGTTAGGGATCAGCCAAGGAGGTACTTCCATAGGACGTTTAGGAAGTACCTTGGCGAACTGTAAGTGCAGACTCTCTAATAACTCCTGCGTTCGAACGGCCACTGGTCGACTTATGGTGGGACGTCGACCGTAGAGCCCCTGTAAACGGTATCTGAACAGAGTCGGGTAGTTTATATGTGTAGGTGTTGCATATACCCCTGCTGTATAATTGAGCAAGAGACGCTCACGTCTCAGTCGCAGCGGAGGAAGACCCGACTCTACGCAGAGGCTCATAGAAGGACTCGTTCGAAATGCTCCCGTAGCCAGTTCTTATGCCTGCATGGTGAAGAGGATCTAGGAGTAGAAGCGCAGACGCCCGGGCGGAGGAGTAAGCAATGCTGCCGTAATCAATCCTGGTCAGAACCAGCGATTGATACAGGCGAAGCAACGACTCCCGGCCCGCAACCCACGATGCACCAGCCAAGCACTTAAGCATGTTTATTGTCCTACGACAACTCGCAGCTAAGGCTTGGAGGTGTGGGCGCCACGTAAGTTGTTTATCAAATGTAAGTCCTAGAAACCTGACGCTATCGACGCACTGAAGGTTGGATCCTTTCAATGTGAGAACAGGATCCGGATGTGCGTTGCGCTTTCTGCAGAAGTGAACCACCGATGTCTTTTGGGGTGAAAATCGAAAACCAAGAGCTTCTGCAGAAGTCACCACTTCGTTGATGCCTTGTTGCAGCCGTTGTTGGATATCCTCGATGGAATCGGCTGCATAGAATATGGTGAGGTCATCAACGTACAAGCAACGACGAATTGGGGCTGAAGCTGCAATATGACTGACTGCGATGGAAAACAAGGTGACACTAATAGTGGAGCCTTGAGGAACACCATTCTCCTGGGAGTGGGCCTCAGACTCAGTGTCACCTACCCGGACACGGAAGGAACGGTCAGTCAGAAAACTTTTTACGAACTGAGGGAGGTTACCTCTTAAACCCCAGTCGTGCAGCTTCTTGAGAATGCCATACCTCCAGGTCATATCATAAGCTTTCTCCAAATCGAAAAACACGGCCACAAGGTGTTTTCGTTGGAGAAACGCGTCTTGAATGGCATTCTCGAGGCGAACAAGATGGTCCGTAGTCGAATGGTATCGGCGGAACCCACATTGATGTTTAGGTATAAGATTGTGGGATTCCAGCCACCAGACGAGACGGTTGTTCACCATTTTTTCCAATACCTTGCTGAAACAGCAAGTCAAGGATATTGGACGGTAGCTAGTTAGTTGCGATGAATCTTTACCCTCCTTTAGCAGCGGAATGATGGTAGCTTCTCGCCACTGCGAAGGGTAGACGCCTTGCCTAAAAATTTCGTTGTACAGATCCAGCAACCTACACTTACCAGGATAAGGTAGGTTCCGGATCATGGCGTAGGGATCTCATCAGGTCCAGGGGAGGTGTCCCCAGATCCCCGAAGCGCCTCCAGTAATTCTTGCATAGAAAACGGTTGGTTATACTGAAGGGATTCATCTGAGAAAAAATCAAGATCGTTTTGTTCGTGTTCGATCTTGATTCGCAGGAAGTCCGGGTCATAATTCTGGGAGCCACTGACGCGCTCAAAGTGCTTAGCTAAGCAATTAGCTATTTCCGCACGTTCAGTGATGTTCCGACCGTCAACGACGAGAAGGGAGGGCATAGGTGAACGGGAATATTTCCCAGTAATGGCCCTCACTCTTCTCCATACCTCTGAGGTGGTGGTGGAGGTATTAACGGCCGAAACATATTGCTCCCATGATAGCCTCTTCTGTTCTTTAATTGTGCGTTTCCAGCGTGCTTGTGCACGCTTGTAGGCTATCACATTTTCCTGCGTGGGGCGACGTCTGAGTTCGCTGTACGCCCGCTTTTTCTCTGCAACTGCTACACTCACGACTTCATTCCACCATGGTACATGACGTTTGGGTGGAATGCTGGACGACTTTGGTATACTCTGATATGCTGCTTCAATGACACTGGAGGACATTTGCTCCACATCATCTTCTACGTCTCCAGTCAGCTCGGGTGTACGGAATGAATCTACGTACCTATCCCAGTCAGCTTGACGAAGACGCCATCTCGGCGCAGATGATTGTGGAGTCATCGGCGTGGTACTGTTCAATATAATGGGAATATGGTCACTACCGTATGAATCAGACGCCAGCGTCCATTCATAACGGTGTGCCATGACCGGTGAGCCGAGTGATAAGTCGATAGCCGACAACTCACCGGTTCTTGCGTTAATGAAAGTACCTTGACCGGTATTCAACAAGACCGCTTCGGACTCATCTAGAAACCGTTCTATGAGTCTTCCACGGGCGTCTCTTGTGCTACAGCCCCACATGGGGCTGTGAGCATTAAAATCTCCTAGTAACAAAAATGGACGTGGTAACTGTAATGTGAGCTCGGTCAAATCTTCGACGTTCCAGTCGAAGTCTGGTAGATAGACCGAGCATACTGTGAACTGGGGCGGTTTCATAAAACGAACTGCGATGGCTTGTAGGGGAGTGTTTAATGGGTGGTCCCGGAAAGGGACGCCATCTTTGATAATGATGGCAACACCCCCCCTCGCCCTGATGTCTGGCTGTACGTCGTGCCGGCGGATTTGATGGTATTTGATAGTAAATTGTTCCGCTGGCCGTAAATGTGTTTCTTGGAGGCACACGCACATAGGCGTGTGCTCAGCCAGAAGCATCTGTAATTCACAGTAATGGTGCTTTACACCATTACAGTTCCACTGTACGATAGCCATTTCTGTTACTACTAGGGTTGCTCCCTAGGAAGTGTGGCTACTTCCTAGGTTTCCCCTTAGGCCAGCCTTTTTTCCTTTTTGTAACTCGCACCTCGGCGTCGGAGTTGTCCGACTCCGTAGCCGAGGTGTTGGTGTACGCGTCGGACGTCGGGCGTTTAATACCCGAACGTGCCGACGTTGTGGCACTTTCCGAGTCGCTCATGGGTGTTATCATGGAGCGACTCGGGAGGGGGGCGACCGGGCGTGTTGGCGTACCCGGTCGTGACGACTCCGTCGATGTTACTTGCGGAGTCGCCGTGGGTGTCGGAGGCGGAAGGAATTCCGCCTCCGATTTGGAGGTGACAGGTCCCTTTTTGGGGGACCTTGGTTTGGTCACCTCTTTTTCCCCCTCACTACTTCGTCTTCGCCCAGGCGTGGTCCTCTTTGGTGAGGACTTCTTCCTGGGGGAAGTTACCACATTCTTGACTATTGGTCCCTGAGGGGTTGGTGTTATAACCCTCTTCGTCTCAGGGACCTTGGCTGACGCGACAGCGGTTGTACTTGGTGTAGAGCTAGCTACACCTAACGAACGCAATAGGCTCTGCTGCATACTTTCTATATTAGCTTGCATTCGTTTCATCCTTTCTTGGAGTTCATTCACTTCTTTATTTCTCTCAACCGCTGCAGGGGCGGGGGCTGCAACAGTGCGTGCGTAACCATCCAAGGCTGAACGACGGGGCATACTGCCCAGAAGTTTCCGGCGGGCCTCTGGATAAGATAACCTTTCCAGGGCTCTCAGCTCTTGGATGGCTGACTCTTGTTTGTAGATGGGGCAATTTCTAGATTTTGCAGAATGATTGCCACCACAGTTGATACATTTGATCGGTTCGCCGCACGGTCGTCCCTCGTGCATCGGCTTACCGCACACGCATATCTGTTGCTCGACATTACAACGCTGTGAGACGTGCCCGTACCGTTGACAGTGATAACACCTCATAGGTGCTGGTATGTACGGTCGCACGTCCACTTTGTTGAAAAGACCAATGACCACTTCTCTTGGTAGTGTGGTCTTGTTGAAAGTTAACAGTATGAGGGGGGATTCTGGGTGTTTATTCCCCCTATTATATTTCAACCTTTTGGCCTCTATTACCCCCTGAGGAGACATCTCCGACACTATCTCTTCCAGGGTACAGTACGCTAATGAAGGGTGAATAATGACCCCTCTGGAGTAATTTAATACTCCATGAGGCGTCACCTCAACCGCGTACTGTCCTAATTTCTCTAGATTTTGAATTTTCGATGATTGTGCCGGTGAGGATGCCTCCACGAGCAACCCTTTGCCCGATAGTTTGGCATCTTTTACCTGCCCAATATCACTATTCACTAACTTACTTAGAAGGAAGGGACTGATCTTGCTGAAGTCTCCTTCCTTCGGTTTAATTACGAGAAATCTAATATAAGAATCTTGCACTCTTGGGGCGTCCAAGGGAATCAGACGCCCACGATTTTTCCCTTTTGATTTCTTGCTGGGAGGAGGGTTACCCCCCGAAGACTTAGTGACTGGACCACCGGCTGGTGGTGCGGTCACGCTTGATGAGGTAGCGACTACAACCCCGCTACCGTTGCTCCCACCAGATGTTGTCGGTGGAGCAGGGTTCGCGTCCGGTTTGTTGGGCCCGGACTCGCCCGAAGTTAAAATATTTGTTTCCCCCATAAAATTTTATACAAAAAATCCCCCACCCCGCTCCCCACCCTCCACGGAGCCTCATAAGGGACGTGGGACTCCCACGCCAGGGATACGGGAATGAGGGGCCCTAGGGACAAGCCCATTGCCCCAGTGACACGCACGACCCCGGGGCGCTCGAATTTA
Source organism: Brachynemurus nebulosus (assembly GCA_035578155.1). Classification (NCBI taxonomy): domain Eukaryota; kingdom Metazoa; phylum Arthropoda; class Insecta; order Neuroptera; family Myrmeleontidae; genus Brachynemurus; species Brachynemurus nebulosus. The sequence goes on from JAPWDM010000001.1 coordinate 112,615,769, forward strand.
CTGCGGCCGGTGCATAACCGCAGCCACGGTCTATGCTTGAAGCCAGGGCCAAAGTGAAGTGTTGTTCCACCGTACTCGCAAGTACGGCCTCCCTCAGTCACCAGGATCCCCTTTTCCAAACAACGCCGCTAAGCCACACACGAGCTAGTGTGGGTCCCGAAGATGACTTGAAGTTGGGACAACAAAGAAGAACGAAAACAAAACAAAACCAAAAACAAAAAAGAAACAAAAGATAAAAGAAAACCTGAAATAAAAAGAAATAAAAGTAACGAAAACAAAAAACAATAAAAACGAAACGAAATAATAAAAAAGGTTAATAAATGAACGATCGAGGATTTCTCCTCTAGATCCGGCATCTTTTGTGAAAACGGTGGTACCTCGAGAAGGAACGGTGCCGATCTTGGGTAGTCAGAGGCTAATGGAATCCGAAGATTACTGTATTGCGCATAAACTACCCCTGGAACCCTTAGCCTCCTTGACACCAATGGGGGATAAATATCCCTCACGGGTGCCAAGGGCAGCTGCTATAGGTGTCCTCACCACCTATTTCTTTGTTATTATTATCAATAGAAAAATTAGATCGTTTAATTTACTAAAAATATTACTTAACATACCAAGAATGTCCGTTGCACGAGGTTGTTCTGAAGAGGATACTGCTGTTTGTTGTTTAGATAACTGCACGTTGTAGGACTCGTCTAATGTTTGTTCAATATCGTCTTCAAAACGTGTTGATGATTCACCAGCTTCGAAGGTGGGTTCACTGTCCATTTCGCTGAAGAATTTGTCGACGATGAAAATTGTAGACTTGTAGTCGTAGCAGTTATTACACCTTTTGAAGTTGCGATGCTAACTTCAATTTCCCAAACAGTAGGATGCCAACCTAATAGGCTGCCCTTGTAGTATTCGAAAGAAAATCCAGGAATTTTCTAATCACGGCTGAAAGTTTTCTACGTCCTCGCGATGTTATACTTTTGTCCCTCTTGATGGTCGAATGTTCTTTTTTGGTCGGTGATAACAATTGCCAGACTTGGTTATCAGTCATAAATAAATACACTCGCGTATTTAATTAAATAAAATTTGTTTATTAATTAATAATAATCTTTAACAAAAAGAAAACAAATAACAATACAAAATTCAGTTACAAATAGTTAAACAATTGTTTGTTACAGGTTGTGCGTTCTTTAGCCAAGCGTAGCTATGATAACAGTTCGACGACAAATTTGTAGTAATAAAAAAGATCCTTAATTTTTGTTATAAGAGATTACATATTTTCATTTTGGAAATTTCCAGAATATTCTTTTTTGTTCTATACAGTAAAGAAATACTTTTTATATAAAGTTCAAGTGAGATAGAAATTTTACTTAAGTTAATTTTATCCCTCAATTGTCTATTCTCATTCCTCAAATGTGTGTCGTTACCATAGCAACCTGACGTCATACTTCCAACTTCTCCTTTTAATGCATTTATATTTTGTCAGTAATTTATGAGTTGTGTTTTTTATGCAATGTACACTACATACTTGTTCAACATATTGTCGACCTATTTGAGTTGTCGCAACTCGCTTTTCGCTGAAACGTTGAAAATTTGAAAATTCAGCTGCGCCAGATTCTTGTTTTTCCACGGTACAATATCAAAACCGCTGGACGCCTGGAGCGTGAGACGCCCTTTAGAAGTCGCAACTTGTTAGAAGATACCTTTCGGTAGGTTCCAGCTGGACTCCCGTAACTGATTCTGCTTGAAGAGTTGAATCTTGTTTGCCGGAGCAGTTTGGATTGCAGTATTCCTCTTCAGGAGCAGGAGAATTCCTCTGAATTCTTATGTTGTTGCTCTATCGGGGCGACGATCCGGAGGCTTGTGATTTCGATGATTAGTTTTCGGCGTTGTTTTTCTGTTTTCTTGATGATGATTAGTTTTCGGCGTTGTTCTTCTGTCTTTTTCGAAGTTCACTTTTACTTTATTACTTTTTTACTCGTAGGTATTTTATATTAACAACGAAGTTATTTTTAAGTTAAAATATATTTATTGAAGAATATTACTTACAAATAAAGTTTACAAAGCTTTCGCAAGACTATTATCACAAGACTAATGTTATGAATACTCTCACAAGACTAACTTTCTGAAAGAGAAATTAGCTATTTATATATTTTTTAATTATATGTGGGGATCCCTCGATGTACTTCCCGGTGCGGTGGTTCCCGGTGTTTCTGTTGACTCGGGGAATTCCATCGGTGATTCCCTTGTGGTATTTTTTGTTGTGTTTGCTGATTACAGCATACGACACTCCTCCTGGGGGAAGATCAAATTTCTTAAATTTGATTCCAGCTTTCTTCTCTGGAACTGGTTTCTAGGTTTCTTCGATACTGCACTCTGTTCCTTTGAATGGTGAGACACGGCTGCTTTGTTTCGAACGTAGTTGTTTCATCTTGGTCCTTGGTGTTGATTTTCACTCTTCCTTGTTTCCCGTAGAATATGTTGTATATGTTACAGGAACCATTTTCGTCGGTGATTGACTTACATTTGGCGAATGGTTTCTTGACGAGTAGTGTCCATAATAACTTGAACACCCCAAATTTGTAGCTGAAGTAGATGCCTGCTATTGATGCTAGCGTGATTGCTGCCCGTAGAGACCATGTGAGGATACTTGCTTCATATTTAATGATGAATGGTTTTTCCAGACTTGCGTTGACTTCTTGGTTGAGTTGATTTAACTGATGTCGTACCATATGTATTTCATCGAAGTTGATATTGTCGATTTTTAATGTTTTTAATGTAGGTGCTCTTGATAAAGTTTCTTCTTTGCATGGGACTGTGCAATCTTCTTTTGTGATGTCGAAATTCGGAATGTAAATATCGAAAGTGTGGTTTCTTCCATTTTCTTCTGGGTATAGTATTTGTGTTGACGTGAAGATTTTACAGGATGGGTTTGTTATGTGGATGATACCAATTTTCTTTATTTTGTGCACGATTCTTTTGTTTTCACAGACGGCGTCGATGTCCTTTTCCTCGTTGGTAATGTATAACCATTTGTTGTCCATTAGTTTGTAGTAGGTTTCGATAGATCCTAATATGCTTGTTGTCCTACAGCTCCTTGGTATGATTTCTGGATTGTTGACGAATATTTCAATTTCGCAAATTTCTTCTCTCTTCGTGAAGATTTGACGAATGTTAGTACAGATGTAGTATCCTTCGATTGTTGTACATTTTTCTTCTTTTTTATTGATTAGGACGATTTTTCTTAAATCGTTGGTCGCTATGAAGTATTTATAGTTGCTGGCGATGAATTTGATTGTTTGGTAGTAATCATTTGACGGTGTTGGCAGCGGCATAATTTCATATACGTTGAAATCTTCTTTTTGTGTGACTGGAATTTTCATTATGATTGTTAACACTCCTTCTTTGATGAATGCTTTTACTTGAATTAGTTTGTAGTAGTATTGAATATTTTCTTGATCCAGTGTGATGGGAAACTCGTGTTTTTCTTTAATTGATTGTAGTTCCATTAGTAAGTTTTCTGGATTGACCAAATCTTCTGTGACGATGTTGCTTCGTATTAACACCAAGTTTTCTTTAATCTTCATGATTTCATTGTTGATTCGATTTATTAGCGTTTGGAGAAGCAGTATTTGCTCGACGATTAGTTCTTCTATTACTAGAGCGTTGATTTTTTCATTTGATTCGCCCATGTATTTGTTGAAAAGTTTTGTATTTTCGTTGAATTTTTCTTGATATGTCCGTATCCCTTGTGCAGTTAGATTGATTTGTTGCAGCGTACTTGACATTATGTGGATTGAGTTTTGTAGCATGAGTTTTGTATTTTTGTTGTCTTCTATTATTGAATTGATGCTATTTTGGTAGAAATCGGCGTCTTCTGAGTCCGGATTTCCAAATAACCATTTGATTGCTTTTCCTCCCAGGTTGAAGGCTCCACGTTTTCCACGATGATAGCTCTTCAGTATTCTTATTTCTTTGTTGGCTTCTTTTAATTCTTTGTTTATTATGTTGAGTTGAGCGTTGCATATTATGTGGCTTCTTTTGATTGTTGCGTTTAGTTTGTTGCAGAAATAATGTGTCTTGGCGAATTCTTCGTTTATTTCTTCTAAGTTTTCATTTAACTTGGATATATTGTAGTAGTGTACTAGGCTAATTTTTTCTACGCTAATTTTTCCTATTCCTAATTTATTGTAGAATATTCCGCTATTCTTCTCTATTGGCATTATTTCAATGTTTTCACTGCTCGTCTTCTTGATGATTATGATCATCAGGATCGGTAGAATTTTCATCTTCATCTTCGTTTTTCTTCCTCTTCTCTTCTGGAACAAATATTTTTATTCTATTAGTGCTTATTCTTTGCTTCTTACTTCCAACTTTTATTTCCACTGTATTATTATTAAATATTTTAGTTATTGTGTATGGTCCTTTAAATTTTGTATTTAATCCTTGTTTAATATTTTTTATTAATATTTTTTGCCCTTCTTTAAATTCACTTTGTTTTAAATTTTCGTTTCTATTCTTCTTTTCTGCTTGTACTATTCTTGCCCTTTCTAAGTTTTCTTTTGCGCTTTGTCGTAGTTTTTGTATTTTTTCTACGATTTCGTTGTTGATGTCGAAGTATGTTTTTCTTCTTATTTCTGTTTGTATTGTTCTTGCTTTATTGCCGAAAACTAATTCATATGGTGTTGCTTTTGTGTGTTCGTTGATTTTTGTGTTGTAGGAAAATGAACATATGTAGAGGTAGCTGTCCCATTGTTCTTCTTTTTCCAAATAGTTTCTAAGGAATTTCTTGATTTCTTGATTTGCGCGTTCGATACTTCCATTTGCTCTTGGATTGTATGCGGTTGTTGTTTTATGTTTCACTTTTATTATCTTCATTAGTTCCTTGATTATTTCGTTAATAAATTCTTTTCCATTGTCGGACAATATCTCTTCTGGATATCCGAAAATGTGGATGTGTTTGTAGAGTGCGGCTGCTACTTGTTGTGCTGATTTTTCAGTGATGGCGTAGAGTTGTATGAATTTGGTTAGATCGTCTTGGATTGCGACTATGTATCGGTTGTTGTTTTCTGTTATGGCTAGCGGGCCTATTAAGTCGATGTTAAGTTTTTCATTGAAGTTTTCCGGAGTTTCTTTTACTAGGATCTTCTGTTTTTCTGTTCTTCCTTTATTTAATTGACATTGGGCACATTTATTGACGTAGTTTTTCACATCTGTTGTCATTCCATTCCATTTAATATTGTTGAGCTTCATATCTTCGATCATTTTTGAAATTCCTTGATGATTTTTCTCTATTGTGTTGTGATAGAGATGTAGGTAATTCCTGATTTCTTCTCGGGATAAATTTTTCTTTTCTTCATTATTTTCTTTTTCATTCTTCTTGTTTTCTTGGACTTCTTGTGACTTTTCTTTTGATGTATTTTCTTGAAATTTTTCGTTTTCTTCTAACGCCCTTGGTTTTTCTTGAGTTTCTTCTTCTGTTGGATTTCCTTTTTCTTTTTCTTGTGTAGTATTTTCTTTTTCTTTGCTTTGTAGTAATTGGTCGGCCATTTCTTCGGTAAATAAATCTATTTCTTCTAACGTTGTTGTATCGTAGTCTGGTAGTTCGTAGTATGAATGTTCGTCGTCTATGATGTACCAATTGTCTTCTTTTAATATGTATTGAATTGTATTGTAAAAATGTTGAGCTCTGATGTTGTTTCCAAACGAAAAATATTTATAGTTGGCGACGTTAAGTTCTGGTTTGTTTAAGTTTTTTAATTTGATTAATGTATTTGCGAATTCGAATAAGTTGCTTGGATCCTTTATGAAGATTATTACTTTTCCTTTTTCGGTGATGTGTTCGATGAATGTGAATTGTTCGATGTACTTTATTATTGTTCTTCGTAATTTTTCATCTCGGACTCTGTATTTGATTTGGTTGAAGGGTAGTACGATGTTGTTGTATGTGCGTAAGTGATCCCATTTGTAGCGTTTCGCGTTTACTTGTTTATTCGTGTTGACGTAGTTTCTTAATTCTTCTTCGTTGATTGCATTGATTGCGTTTATGGGTCTGGATAGGAAATCTGCGACTTTATTTGATTTTCCGTTGATGAATTGTATTTTGTATTGGTAGTTCATTAATTTTAATCTCCAACGTATTAGGCGACTGGTTGGATCTTTGACGTTGTGTAGCCATACTAGCGGTCGATGGTCTGATTTGACGATGAATTCTTTTCCATATAAGAAGTGGTGAAAATTTTTGATGGTTTTCAGAATTGCCAAACATTCTTTCTCGATAGTGCTGTAATTTCTTTCTGCGCTGTTGAGAGTTCTTGAAAAATATGCGATGGGCTTGTCTTTTCCATTTTCTTCTTGTGCTAGGACTCCTCCGATGGCGTCTTGGCTGGCATCGGTTATGATTATGAACGTTTTATTTTCGTCGGGATGGATCAGTACTGGGTTTGAAATTAATTTGTCGATTAATGTTCTGAAGGCTTTTTCTTGTTCTTCACCAAAATTGTACTTTACACTCTTCTTTAGTAGTTTTGTTAACGGTTTTGCGATGTCGGCGTAGTTTTTTATGAATTGTCGATAGTATCCAGTTAATCCTAAGAATGACTGAAGTTGTTTGACGTTTTTCGGTGGCTTGCATTCCTTGATTTTCGCTATTTTCTTCTCCTGTGGTTTTATTCCGTTGATATTTACTGTGTGACCCAAATATTCGATTTCTTTCATTAGATATTCGCACTTGTCCGTGTTGATTTTTAATCCATTGGTGTATAATTTTTTGAAGATGATTTCGATGTTTTTGAGATGATCCTCTAGGTTTTTTCCGAGAATTATGACGTCGTCAAGGTATACCAGACATATATTCTTCTTAATTTCTTCATTGAAGATTTCGTTCATCATTGTTTGGAACGTTGCTGGAGCGCTGACTAATCCGAACGGTAATCTTAGAAATTCGTAGTGTTGGCCATTGATGCTGAAGGCGGTTTTCGGAATATCTGTTTCTTTCACTGGGATTTGATGAAATCCAGAGGCTAAATCCAATGTAGTAAAATATTCGTTGTTTCCTAACTTTTGAAGAATTTCGTCGATCCTTGGAATGGGATAGTTGTTTGGGATTGTGATTTCGTTGAGTTTTCTGTAGTCTATTACCATACGAAATTTCTTTTTTCCGGAAGCATCTTGTTTCTTCTCTACGATCCATACTGGAGAGTTGTACGGTGATTTCGATTTTCTTATGATTCCATCTTCTAATAATTCTTGCACTTGTCTTTCGGCTTCTTCTTTTAAATTAATGGGCAAGGGATATATTTTGTTTTTTATTGGCGTGTTGTCCTTTAATATTATTTCGTGTTCTATTACGTTGGTTTTACCAGGTTTGTCGTTTTTTAATTTAATTATTTTATTGTATGTTTTTAGTAGAATTAATATTTTATTTTTTTCGTCGTTGTTTAAATGTTGAAGTCTTGTGTTCTCTTCAATTTCTTTGAATCGTTCCTCTTCTTTATTCTTTGTTTCTTCTCTTTTGAATTCTTCTTGTTTGAATTTTTCTTTCTTGAATTCTTCATTTTTCTTTATTTTTATATTATTTATTTCTTCTGTGTTTCTTGTAAATTGGACGATCGATTCCTTGTAGAGGATATTTACTTGGAAATATTCGAGGAAATCGTTCCCAATGATGCCATCGTATAGGAAGTTTCCACGATCAACCACTTGAAATTCGAAGTTTATTTTCAAATTGTTCGACTCCTGGATCAATGGTAACGATAGTGTTCCTAACGTTTTTATACTTGGACCGTTGATACCAGTTAAGTATTTGGACTGATGGCTGTCGATTCCTTTTAATGATTTTAGCGATGATGCTTTAACCAGAGAAATCATTGCACCAGTGTCCAGAAGAAATTGGAGTTTTCCATTTCTTGATTTTTCGCTTTCAAATGTTATCTTCTTATCTTTGACTTCTTCTTGTGTTGCTGGTTTCCTTGTTGTGTAGGACCTGTTGTGTTGAAGGCATTGATCAATACGAATATTTGTTAGCTTGCTTGATTCGGAGTTATTTTCTTCTTTATAGTTTTCTCTCTTGGGATCCATTCTTCTAAATGGCGACGTGTTTGGTTTGTTTACCAGTTGCTGATTATTTCTTCTAGTTCGACATTCTTCGTAGAGATGTCCTTTTCTTTTGCAGTAGTTGCAGAATTTTTGTGATTGTTGATTCTTGAAACGGCAATCGTTTGTTGAATGATTTGTTCTTCTACAAATCTTGCATTGTTGTTTATTTGTATTGTTTGTTTTGATTGTTGATCGAATGAATGCTTCTTCTTCTCTTGCAATGGATAGTGCTTCCATCATTGTTTCGATGTCCTTATGTCGTAGTATATTCGATATTTCCCGTTTGCAGTAATGGGTAAATCTTCTTAGTGTGTTTTCGTTGAGAAGCGCCAGTTTTCCGTCAAGTAGTTGTGGTTTGGTATTTGATTCGATGATTTTTCTTGCTATTTTATTCGATAGCTGATCCAGACGATTGAAGTAATCGAGGATTGTTTCATTGTCTTTTTGTTTTTCATTTTCCAACTGTTGCTGAAGGAAAGCCAGTGATTCAGTCGTTTGGTATACTGATTGGAGTTTTATCTTTAGTTGTTCCCATGTTTGAATGTTCTGAATGGAAATTTTCGTCTTCACATCGGCGGACAATTTGGAAAATATGAATGGAGTTAAGGCGTATCGTTGCTCTTCTGTAGCGAGTTTCAGTGCATTCTGTGCGTTCTGGAGAAAATTTGATAGCTCTGACGGTCTTCCATCGAATGGTGTGATCATTTGCGTTAGAAATAGTATTGGAATTTTTTCGCTCGGTCTGTTTGTTGAAGTTTCTGGAGCTGGATCCGACTCTTCTGTAAGTGATTCTTCATAATTTGTTGCTTCATTTTCTTCGGTCATTTTTTAGATCCTGAATTTAACGGTAGATGAAAAGTAGTAAATACTTTTCGATCCTGAAGTTTGCGATAGATGAAAAGTAGTGAATACTTTTCGATCCTAAGGTTTGCAGTTCAAGAGGTTCGTCTCTTTTGATAAGACTTCGTATCTTCTTTTTTGATAGAAGCTGAAGACTTCGTGTCTTCTTTCTTGATAGAAGCTTATCCTACCGCGCTGCGCCAATTTTATTATGTCGCAACTCGCTTTTCGCTGAAACGTTGAAAATTTGAAAATTCAGCTGCGCCAGATTCTTGTTTTTCCACGGTACAATATCAAAACCGCTGGACGCCTGGAGCGTGAGACGCCCTTTAGAAGTCGCAACTTGTTAGAAGATACCTTTCGGTAGGTTCCAGCTGGACTCCCGTAACTGATTCTGCTTGAAGAGTTGAATCTTGTTTGCCGGAGCAGTTTGGATTGCAGTATTCCTCTTCAGGAGCAGGAGAATTCCTCTGAATTCTTATGTTGTTGCTCTATCGGGGCGACGATCCGGAGGCTTGTGATTTCGATGATTAGTTTTCGGCGTTGTTTTTCTGTTTTCTTGATGATGATTAGTTTTCGGCGTTGTTCTTCTGTCTTTTTCGAAGTTCACTTTTACTTTATTACTTTTTTACTCGTAGGTATTTTATATTAACAACGAAGTTATTTTTAAGTTAAAATATATTTATTGAAGAATATTACTTACAAATAAAGTTTACAAAGCTTTCGCAAGACTATTATCACAAGACTAATGTTATGAATACTCTCACAAGACTAACTTTCTGAAAGAGAAATTAGCTATTTATATATTTTTTAATTATATGTGGGGATCCCTCGATGTACTTCCCGGTGCGGTGGTTCCCGGTGTTTCTGTTGACTCGGGGAATTCCATCGGTGATTCCCTTGTGGTATTTTTTGTTGTGTTTGCTGATTACAGCATACGACAAGTTAATCCAAATTTGACTTTTACTTGATAATTTTACTATTTTTCATGTTTTCTGAAAACTTTAAATGAAAATTTTGTTGAAAATTCCCAGCGCCTGTTATAGCGTCGTAACAATATACAAATTACTAACACCTTATTTTCCTAACCGCATATTTATATTGTGGTAACAACAACGTACTCACGAAATATCAAAAAGGAAGTCATTCGTGGTTGCAAAGAACAACTACTTATTAAGGGCAGGGTACGGTATTAGAATAATTTTTTTTTGCATTTTTTTTTTTATTTTTTTAACTTAATGCATGATATCTTAAGAATATTATCTCAAAATTTCAAGTTGATTGGAGCAAAATTGACGAAGTTATAAGCATTTTTGTTGTTACCTGGCAGATGTTTCGCTCTCTATATATCTCTCTCTCTCAGTTATATTATAAAAATTTCAATGGAAGTACTAACGTGTTTATACCTGTACTGTATATTTTGTCAGTGTAGGGTACAAAATTAAGTTTAGCAGTAAGTATTCTATATCAGTTTTATACAAGAATTTTTAAGTGTTCAAAACTTTAAAGCGTTTTCCCCACAGCTTACGTTTTCAAAGTCGGTGCCCCTCATAACTTCGAAACTACAGCACCGATTCATTTGAAATTTTGAACACTATTTCTGTACATAATTTACGAGGTAACGCTGGAGAGTTTTTTTCAAATTTGTTAATAATTTTTATTTTACAATAACAAATTAGCCAATTTTTTTTCGCAAAAATCGTGTTTCTCCGCTCTAAGTGTTCCAAAAAAGTGAAAAATTGAAATTTCGAAAAACCCTCCCAGCGTTACCTGAGAAAAACTATTATCTAACGAATGAACTTTAATTTTTTTATTTCGGATGATCCAGCACCAAGTTATGAGGGGCACCGCAATTCTACTTTTTTTCGAGACACGTTCGAATAATTGCTGCCATTACTGTATTTTTTAATATTTCTTCGTGAAAATTTTATACAATATTCTTCGAATGTTATACTTTAATGTACCACTGGTTTTAATAACGAGATTTTAACTGTCTCGTCACAAAAAAATAACAAAACATGCCTTTTTTGTACGAATTAACCTTACCCTCTCCTTAACTCACAAGGAAATGCACCCAGAGTGAAATTCGGGATTTTGATGAAACTTCGCTGGTGTGTAGAATAGGCAAAAATAAGAGACCCGTATTTTTTTTTATCGGCCATTTTCCACGTTTACGGGGTGAAACCAGCCCCTAAAGTTGGGGGTTCAAATCGTATTTCTTAAGATATCTCGAAGACTATAAGAGATAGAGGAAAACTTTAAATTAACGAAATGTTACTTTTTGAAAGACCTATTCACCTGTATAGGTTAAACCAGAGTCGGCTTAATAAGAGGGTCTGGAGGGGTGAAAATGGGGGTAAATTTTCTTGTACAGCCTGAATGGTTCAATTTATCAAATTTTTGCCATCATAAATAGAAAAAGAACCAAAAATTAGGGGATACATGTGTTTTCGTTTTTTCGAAATATGTGTGGTATCCAAGCCATATAAGGAGGAAAAATAGGGTAGATTATATTGCATTATTATTGATTGCAAATACCTTCTATATTTTTTTATTTTTATGTTTATTTTCATCATTAAAATGTAAATTTTTGCTTTCCGATTATGATTCATATATTTTTCAGTACTAACTCAATTGGTAATTTAGCCATGTGTACATTTGGTTACTCATATTAATCATATTCGATATTTTTTATACCTATTTCTGCGAAAGTCAAAGTTCTCTGGTGTGCTTTTGTTAATGAATGCTCGACAAGAAGCAATAATCTCTTTCGCTCACTTGTCAGGTGTTTTGTAATAAATTTTGGGATTTGGGAAATGCGGTTGACACCTATAAAACATACAAAAAGAATAAGAAAAATAGTTTGAATGTTGAGAAAGAAATAAACCGCGTTTATTTGGTTAAAAACGAATTTGTAAGAAGACAAAGGCAGTTGTTGAACGGAAGATTATTGCTTCTTGTTGAACATTCATTAACACTTGCAGACCAGAGAACTTTGGTAAAATAGATATAAAAAATATCGAATATTAGTAACCAAATATACACATAGCTAAATTACCAATAAAGTAAGTACTGAAAAATACATGAATCATTATCGGAAAGTAAAAATTTACATTTTAATGATGCAAATAAACATAAAAATAAAAAAATATAGAAGGTATTTGCAATCAATAATAATGAAATATAATCTACCCTATTTTTTTCCTCCTTATATGGCTTGGATACCACACATATTTCGAAAAAACGCAAAAACACGTATCCCCTAATTTTTGGTGCTCTTTCTATTTATGATGGCAGAAATTTGATAAATTGAACCATTCAGGCTGTACAAGGAAATTTACCCGCATTTTCACCCCTCCAGACCCTCTTATGAACCCGGCCCTGGTTTAACCTATACAGGTGAATAGGTCTTTCAAAGAGTAACATTTCGTCAATTTAAAGTTTTCCTCTATCTCTTATAGTTTTCGAGATATCTTAAGAAATACGATTTGAACCCCCAACTTTAGGGGCTGGTTTCACCCCGTGAACGTGGAAGATGGCCGATAAAAAAAAATACGGGTCCCTTATTTTTGCCTATTCTACACACCAGCGAAGTTTCATCAAAATCCCGAATTTCACTCTGGGTGCATCTCCGTGTCAGTTGCTCTGCAACAAGCATATCACAAACAGCGAAACATCCACACCGCAATTCATTGATTAAAAGAAAGCATTTGATTCAGTGCCACACTCTTAACTTCTTGAGGTGCCCCGCTTGTACAAAGTAGAACAGGCACTTATCAGTTTCCCGAAGTGAAGTAGACCTGTCCGTATAAGGCGGAGTCCACTGTTGTTCTGCCTGGTTTTAAATCAACTTTCCAAATTATTAAAGAATACTGAATACGGTTTCAATATAGTACATGTACAACATCACGAATACAGTATTTCCGAGATGATGTATATACTGTGCTACATGTATAATTTTTAATACACAATTATCATATTACAGATTGCTATGTAAACGTACTAGATAAAGCTCTAGTAATGCTAATGTTATAAATTTCAGTTTATATGCATTATGTCGGGTACGAACATTGCCTTATGTTATTAATATACAGATGCCAGTATAACAGCATGTGTAAGTATAGCAACATAGAGGCTATTCTATATGGGTGTCAGTGCTGTGTAGTGTTGAACATTGTCAGTTTATTTAAACAGTACATTTTTCATTTCCATCTGATATGGATGCTAAATAAATAATAATTATCAAGGAAAAATATTTACTTGTACTTATTAAAATTTTGCAATCATTCCGTGCCTTATGAGAATCAAGAACCCTTAGAGGACCATTGCCACTTGCAGACCAATTCGTGTGGAGAATTTTGAATATTTTACGTGTTTTGTGACCCTTATTTCGCAAAACAGAAAAATTTTCAGAATTTTCCAGCATAGTATGAGACGTGGCATTCTTTCAGTTAACAATTTCGATCAACACATGTTGATTATTCGTAAACTTTAAACGAAATAGCCTTTTTTAATTATTATTCACAAATGGTTATATCTCACCTTTCTATTTTTGTTTATTGCGAATCCTAAAATTCCTTATTTTTTTAGTAATAAATTACTATTATAGATAGTATGTAATTCAGCCTCTGTCGTAGAGTAGAAAAAGAAGAACTTTAAAGAGAAATAAAAGGAATTAAAAATAAAGTTTTAATTTTTAGCAGTTATGGGGTAAACAATAGAATTAAATTTTAATTTTTTACCAATAACTCCAGGATAAAATTTATTCAACTCCAATTAAGAAGTCAGGAAAATTCTGTGAAAAACAAGGAGTAAATTCAATACACAACATTCCACTGCTGAGTAAAGTTTTATTTATTTTTCATCATGGAACCATATATATTTCGACTCAATTTGCTGTCTTTTTCAGTGGTTTAGTTACGTCTGTTATTACAAAATAGTTACAATTAAACATACATAAAGAGTGTTATGATATTTGTAATTACCATACAATTATTAAATTTATGTTAGAAAACTCATAGTTGTAAAATGGAAAGTAACATTACAAATTTTTAAATTCAAAGAATGGTGGTCAATTATCATTTAAGATACAATAAAAAAAATTTTTGTAAAAATATCAAAAATTTTGTAAAAAGAAGGATGGAGACGGCACTATATGAGTAGTTAAAACAAAAAGGACTGGCGCTAGTTCAAACTTAGACAATAACCGTTTAGTAAATTAGTAGAATGGCTAGGCCGGTACGACCGCACCAGCTCTCTCAGTAGTTTGGGTACATCCTGACGTACGATGTACCCACTACATCCTGACGCAAGATGTACCCAAACTTTTGAGACGTACTGTACCTAGTATGTCGATTGACCTTTGACCCGGCACGTACCGAGTACATGTATCAAAATTTGTTGTTGACATTTGAACCCCATACGCGCTCATACTGTTGGCCTTCAAATTCCTAAGAGATGAGTCACCACTTCGAGAAAATAAATTCAAGTTAACCCATTATGCGTCATCACAATTTGGTCATCACGATTTGAAATTGTGTTAACCCATTACCCACCAGCACTAACATAGTTTTTTGAATGGAAGCCTAACGCATGCGCAGACTGAATTTTAGTATACGACGCATGCGCAGACTTAATTTTAGAACACGACGCATGCGCAGACGGAAATTTTAGATCACAAATTGATAGCTGGGGTACATTACCGCGTCAAAAATGTGGGGAATACCCTGACTCGGAGTGGCCCCAAACTTTCGACACCGTACCGCACTTAATTTTTGGTACAAAAGTGTGGACCCTCCTGACCAAAAAGGTATCCGATCATCTTTTGAAGGGTACTGTATTTATTTTGTCTACATGCAAACCTTGACCTTTGAACCCAACACGCGCTTGCCTTAATTGCGTCATCTTAAACGAAAGATACACTACCGCGTCAAAAATGTGGGGTTACCCTAACCTAAGGGGTAGCCCCAAACTTTTGACACCGTACTGTACTTAAATTTTGGGTACACTGCCGTGTCAAAAGTGTGGACCCCAATGACCAGAAAGGTGTCCGATCACTTTTTGAAGCGTACTGTGCTTATTTTGTGTACGTGCAAGCCTTGGCCTTTAACCTCGCTTAATTGCGTCATCTTAAACGAAAATCGGGAGACCGATAAACTTTGTGGGGGGCACTGTACCAAGCGCTAGATTTTAAGCCCCAATCATTATTTTAAAACTAACTTCAGATTCCAGGGTCCAGACTCCAGAGTTCAGATTTCTGACCGCTACTGTACTACGGAAAATCGGATGTCGACTGTACCTCTGGGGATTTTTGTGTATATTTAACCCTGAAAAACATATTAGTTTTTAGAATTTTATCAGCTTAAAATAAGTTTATATTAGAATAGTAAAAAATATCATTAGATTTTTGTTAATACTTTTATAGGTTAACGAAATAAATTTTTTGCTGTAAAAAATAGGGGAATTTAGGGTAATAATAATGAAATAAAACGCATATATATATATATATATATATATATATATATATATATATATATATATATATATATATATATATATATTTAAAAAAATTATATATAATAATTTAAAATATATATATATATATATATATATATATATATATATATATATATATATATAATTCTATAAATATAATTTAAAAATGTATATATATATATATATATATATATTTTTTTAAATTCTATTTATAGAATAATTTATACAAATATTAAATGTGTATATCTATATATTACTTAAAATCTATTTATTTTCCATATAAAAATTTTTGAAAAGAATACAATTTTCTAATGAACAAATTTTATCTCAATGAAGCATACAAGTTCTTGAATAATATTCGTCTCATAGATTGGAAATCTTCGGTATATCAAATATTTCGTCCAAATTCAAAATCCAAAGCTGGTTTTTGGTGTCATCAAACAAATTTGGAATCAATTTCTTCTTTTCACTGCCCGTGACGTATACGACATAATACTTCTTTAATATAGGTTTCAATATGGTATGAAGTTTATTGTACGGAATAAATCCATACGACCAAGGTACTCCATGCCAATTTCGGCAAAGTTATCGTACAACACGCTGATATTTCTTCCGCAACTCGCTGAAATCAAACGGTGCTTCGAATATAAGATGTAATATTTCATCCGAATTTTCCACAGCGATACCAACTTCTTTAAAATAAAATTCGTTGTTAGCTCCTTGATAGCCTTCTTTGTCAAGAAACGCCATTTTTTACCGCCGCCGCTGAACTGGAATTATTCACACAATCCACAACTTTATATAGAACAATTAAAAGTGGTGGGGATAGTTAGTTAATTTGTGGAATGTATTCGAAAATGGCTACTAATAGCTATTGCTAGTTTATCATCAAATTACAAACTGTTAATAATATTCAGAACATTGGTGAGAACCATGTTCTTTTCACTTTAAGACCTAGTGATTTAAGGAATGCTAAATTTTCAGGTGAAATGCGTCGTTGCTTAAAAGTTTTACGTTTAATGATCTCAGGTTTCGAATGTCTTTTGCTATGTTGGCTAGCGGTGGACTGCTCTGAATTGTAAATTAACGTGGTTCGAAATGCAATTGTTTTACCACGAAAGTATAATTTTCAGCAAAAGCGATGTTAACTCTTTGACAACCACCGGTAAATAGACAATATTTTGTGTAAGTTCAACTACTTTATACCCTTTAACCATGATAAGGTGTATGAGCTGGAGTATAACTCAGCAAATTATATAGCGGTGGTGACGTAACACACAAATGTGGTGGTTGTGTTGCGGTTGTGGTGGTTGTGTGGTATTTGTGGTAGTTGTGTGGCGGTTGTGGTGTTTGTGTGGCGGTAGCGGTGTTTGTGTGGTGTCTGTGTGGCGGTGGCGGCAGTTGTGTGGCGGTTGTGGTGGCTTTGTAGTGGTGGCGGTGGTGTTTGTGTGGTTGTGGCGGTGGTTGTGTGGCAGTTCTTTATAAGTTTCTTCCAGATAATCACCTAGTAGCTCAATAACATCAGCCTTTTGAAGTTCGCGAAGTAAAGAGAATATTTCTTGACCGACAGTAGTTTCTTTTCAAGCATTTAACTCCTTGATTAAAGGTTCACGATCGTCAATGTTAAACAACATGTTTTTATTTTCCTTTAAACTCCGAATAATATTAATTATTTTTTCACTAGTCTCTGAAGTTTCGTATGAACGTTGTAATTCATCTATTAAAGTATTAGGATTGTGCCAGAATTTTATTTTTTTCGACTGCCCATTAGCATTTTCAAAATCATCCGAGCCATTGTATTTGATATGCTTAGTAAGTAGTTCTTGGTCCGTTGAATTGACTGGACGTTTCATTGCTATTCGTTCATTAGAATTTCCATCTTTATTTTGAGTTTCTTTGATTAATAAAATATCCAAAACAGATTGAAGTGCTGTATTTAACTTGGGAATGATAACATTTCCACTATCAGGAATGGTTAAAACCATGTTATTAGACTCGTCGCTTGGTGTATAAACATTATTCTGATTTCTTAAATTATTAAATTTAGTTCGAATTGCTTTTGGTGCAGCTTTAATTCATTGTTCAAGTGGATTGGGCCTTTCTTCAACTCTATTGTTTCGAAATTCATCATCAACATCATTCCTCCCCGTATCATAACTAGATAAGTCATCAGCCGTGTCTAATTCTTGTGTTTTTAGCGGATCAAGAGAGTAAGCATTTTCAAACATTTTTGGTGAAAATTCTCGCCTATGTGTATTTTTTATATGACGTGAAAAAGAATCTTTCCGCGAGAAGTTTTATAACACTGCGTACACTCGAACATTATAATAGATGTGTAAAGCTCAACTAGTCTTACAAGATTAATTCAGAATTGTGTTAACGATTACTTATATACTCCGCCACCACAAGTTACACACCGCTATACCACCACCACCACACCTGACCTCACCACCTCATTTTACTGCATGAAGTAGCATTTGGTATTCGGCTTACACATTTTAACTCTTTTTGCTCCCATTACACTCTTTCGCTTAACTGAAATTAGTTCAGAAAAATGAATGAAAAGCTATATGCAAGTGCCAGGTGACCGCATACCTACTCAACACCAACATTAAAATATTTGCTCCTGAATATAGGCAATTACATTGCGTTGCCAAGTGGCCCCATACCCACTGGTTGATAGAGAAGAGTTTTATCAAAATTCAAGATATAATTTGGAGGTTTTAGTGTGTTGAAAAATAAGAACAATATAAGAATTTATACGTAAAGTAATTTATTTTTAATAAAATATACGTTCACAATATCAAAATTAAAAAGTAAATCAATTCATTTTCACATTTGACAGTTTTCTTAAGCTTACACTAAACATCATATATGTTATAGCTATTTGCTAAATTCCACAATATGTAAAATACCACTAGAATCAGTTCCTTTATATGTAATAAAATATTGTCTTGTACGTAAACATCCCATGGTCTGCTCATCCAAATCCGCGAATCGTTTTGGAAATAACACTTGGACATCTGCAAGTTCCACCGCAACCGCTGACGCATATCGAGTTTCCATGCGTCGAGAATTTTCCACGTTCCATACGGCTTGAGTGTAGATAATGATTTTAATGGTTTACCAACACCAAGTTTATTCAACTTCTCTAAAACCGGATCCATTGTTTCATCAGTGACAGTAAAAGTGGTCCACAGATTACTTATACTTAATTCTACATCGTGTTGTTCAGACATTTTGCAATACACTTCCAATTTCTGTTTCAGCACGTTGCTGCTTAAATATTTTGAGTTGCTACCACACAAACACTACCGCCAATGCCACACAAACACCACCGCCACCACCACACAACCACCACAACCGCCACACAACCACCGCACAACCACACAAACACCATCTCTACCGCCACACAAACACCACGGCCACCACCAAACAACCACCACAACCGCCACACAACCACCGCCACAACCACACAAACACCATCGCCACCACCACAACCGCCACAGCCACCGCTACTGCCACACAAACACCACACAACCACCACACAAACCCCGCTACCGCCACACAAACACCACAACCGCCACATAACCAACACACAACCACCACACAACTACCACAACCGCAACACAACCACCACATTTGTGTGGTACGTCACCACCGTTATATAATTTGCTGAATTACCTTTTCATGGTTAAAGAGTATAAAATAGTTGAACCTACACAAAATATTGTGTATTTACCGGTGGTTGTCAAAGAGTTAACATCTCTTTTGCTGAAAATTATACTTTCGTGGTAGAACAGTTGCATTTCGAACCATGTTAATTTACAATTTAGAGCAGTCCACCGCTAGCCAACATAGCAAAGCACGACAAAACCGCTACTGCAAGCTCACGCCAAAAGTAGTAGCGGAAAATGACTCCTGTAGACTTTCCTGGGATCGGTCAATTATTACAGATAAGACCATAAATCATATTCGATCAGATGTCACCTTCATAATGAAAAAAACTAACAAGGAGATGCACCCAGAGTGAAATTCGGGATTTTGATGAAACTTCGCTAGTGTGTAGTATAGATAAAAATAAGGGACCCGTATTTTTTTCTCGATATTTAAAAATATCGAATATGAGTAACCAAATGTACACATGGCTAAATTACCAATTAAGTTAGTATTGAAAAATATATGACTCATTATCGGAAAGTAAAATAATACATTTTCATGATGAAAATAAACATAAAAATAAAAAAATAAAGGACGTATTTGCAATCAATAATAATACTCTATAATCTACCCTATGTTATTCTTCCTTATGTGGCTTGGATACCACACATATTTCGAAAAAACGCAAAAACACGTATCCCCTAATTTTTGGTGCTCCTTCTATTTATAGTGGTAAAAATTTGATACATTGAACCATTCAGGCTGTGCAAGAAAATTTACCCCCATTTTCACCCCTCCAGCTCCCCTTATGAGCCCAGCCCTGATTTAACCTATACAGGTGAATAGGTCTTTCAAAGAGTAACATTTCATCAATTTAAAGTTTTCCTCTATCTCTTATAGTTTCCGAGATATCTTAAGAAATACGATTTGAACCCCCAACTTTAGGGGCTGATTTCACCCCCTAAACGTGTACGATGGCCGATAGAAAAAAAATACGGGTCCCTTATTTTTACCTATACTACACACCAGCGAAGTTTCATCAAAATTCTGAATTTCACTCTGGGTGCATCTCCTTGTAAGACCACCTATCTGATCGATATTGCGGTTCCCAATAGACACAACTTACAAAAAACACACGCAGTTAAATTGGATAAATACACTGTCCTCGCAGCCGAAATAAAACAACAATGGCGAATGGAACATGTCCACATTGTTCCAGTAGTGCTCAGTGCCACCGAGGTCATTCCACACACCCTACACAATAGCCTGGGCCTGTTGTCTCCCAAAATATACATATGTCACTTTGCAAAAGACAATGATCCTAAAGACGTATCGTATAGTACGGAAGTAATACGAATTTGACTGCGATATGTGAAAGCACAAAATCTGCTTCTATACCATCTGAGCCATCTGCAGTGACTGAACAACACACTGACATTCATCTTACAGACAGACAACACACAAACACACAACACAGTAGCACTGAAACACAAACACTTAACACACATACATATCCAGATTCGTCTGATGGAGAAGGAGTTCTGCCGCACTGTCACTGTTATCGCTCTAGTGCATAATCCTCCTCAACATAATAACACACAAGGTCCGTCAATCTCTATATCATCTAAACGCGCAGTTCCAGGAACACCCGATCTTGATGAGCAATTTGATGAACCAGAACATATTTACACCAAGAAACGTAAATTAAAACGACACATCCGCATACATACACGAACACACACACAAACACAAACTATCTTTTCCTTCCTTCTATCCCTACTCCTACCTATCCTCTGAGGACACGAAAACGAACTAGGCTATCACAGCCGTCTGTCATTGAGCTCACAAAAGTCTCGTCGTACGACCCAGTGTACACCAAAATAGACGCATTAAATTTACGTTCTTAAAAAAAAAATAAAAATAAAAACTAAAAAATAAAAAAAAACGCTAAAACGATTATTTCTGTCACCTAACGTCATTGACAAGTAAACATCGAGTCGGAAGAATTTATTTATTTATTCATAAAAAATGGTGTATAAATGTTGTATAGTGCCATAATGTACGGACACAATTAAAAAAGTTCCGGATAAACTACATAGGAAACTCCCATTACGCAAGCCACTGGGACCAAATTGCTAAATGAGAAAGTCAAAGATCACGGGCGTTAATATTTCTGATTTACTTATATATTTGTATGATTTACTGTTACAAACTATTTCTTAGACACTAACACATTCAAACATATTTGCTTTAAAACACGGAGGGGTGCCATTATACACATCTTGTGTGCGACGAAATTGCTAAATGGGAGCGTGAGATATGGAAGTTTCCTATGTATTTGTATCTGTTCCGAAAGATGCAAAATTGAGGAAAAAGTTACTGATACTTGCTAGTAAAACTCAAATGAAATAGTTGCCAATTCCAATGTTTTTTGTTGTGAAGATTATTTTGACGTAAAATCATCCAATTTTATAAAAAAAAGAGTTAATTAAAAAGTAAAAAAACCCGACTGCGTAAAAAGTAAACTAAAACGGTGAAAACTAAAGCAGTCGGAGGCATCATACATTTCTATTTTATTTAGTACAATATGTATGACTCCGACTGCTTTAGTTTTTTATTCATTTTTCTTTTTCTCTCTTTCATCTTGTTTTCACCGTTTTAGTTTACTTTTTACGCAGTCGGGTTTTTTATTTTTTTAATTAACTATTTTATTTAGGTCTTTTTAGTGTTGTTTAATTATTTAGAAGAAAAAATATATACTTAGGCATACGAAATTACAGCGGCTGATAGCCAAAATTACCACGAATTTGACAAAAAAAAATTTATAATAGTTTTCTTTGTCGGTGACTTCCTCCGCATCAACTCGTTGTAGATTGACTAGTTGTACACACTATATCGTTATCGACTCCACCTACCCAGACGAATTCGTAGAGAAAAGTTAGTTTTCATATAAATTTTCATCCCTTACTTTGCCGCCTTAGGGAATGAATTTTCAAAAAGCTACTCTCCGTGCCCACTTACGTTACTAAAGAAATCTCTGTACAAAATTTCACGTTCTCAAATCCAACGATTTTTTACATAATTTTTCATCCCCTAAGGACAGGTTTTCAAAAGTCCCTTCTTAGTGCTCACCTACGTTATATAAGAAACCCCTGTGTAAAATTTCACGTTTCTAGGCTCAGCAGTTTTCTGTATAAATTTTCATCCCCTATTTTAATCCGCTAGGGGACGAATTTTCAAAAATTCACTGTTGGTGTTTGCTAAGTTACTAAAACAACCTTTGTGCAGAATTTTACGTTAATAAACCTAGCGGTTTTCTGTATACATTTTTATCCCCTATTTTAACTCCTTAGGAAGCTAAATTCTAAAAATTCACTCTTACTGCTTGCATGCGTCATTAAAGGAACATTTGTACAAAATTTTACGTTTCTAAACCCAGCAGTTTTCTATATAAATTTTCATCCCCTATTTTACACCCTTAATGGATAAATTTTTAAAAAAATTCTCCCTCTTATTACTCATTTACATTATTAAAGAACCCCTGTGGCCCTATGCAAAATTTTACCTTTCATAAATTTTCGTCCCCAAAAATATACCCTTAGGGGATGAATTTCCAAAAATCTTTTCTTAGTACTCCCCTACGTTACATAAAGAACACGTCTACAAAATTTCACGTTTCTAGACCCAATGGTTTACTATGTAAATTTTGCATCCCCTATTTAGGGGATGAATTTTGAAATTTCATGTAGCCTATAGCAATCAGCAGATTACGACAAATCCAGCGACACCTTCTTTACCAAAATCCGTCAAGCCGTTTAGGCTGCAGGCTGCGCCAAAGAAATATAATTAGAGAAATAATTTCGAAAAACATTACCCTCCTGATGCAGTCGGGTACAAACACTGTATTTACATACAATTAAAAAGGTTAACGTAGAAAGTTTAATGTAAGTTTATTCTGTTAATTTGAGGTTAGCAATTAGAACAAAATGTACTATATTTCTCAAACTATATTTTTCTGTATTTATTGTCGTTATATTTGTTGTTAAAATATTCATTAAAAAATAGTTTCAAATTACAACATAAATCACATACAAATTAAGAAATATTCACTACCGTCAACATTTTCTAGGTTATAAAATGCACTAACAAATATACATAGCGATTATTGTCATATACTACATCATTTACTATATATTATAATTTATACTATAGACGCATTTTTATCAAATGCAAATGATTCATGGCTTTGGAATTTAAAAATGAAATTTTGTTATTTATCAAAGGTATTATAATTCTTATCATCCTTTTTCAATACATTTGGTAGTAGATCTTGTATGAGATAGCTATATTATAAGCATGTCTGCTATGTTGTTGTGCATTCCTATTGCATGGTCTCATTTTCATTTGGTAAAAATGTTACTATACATATATGTAGTTGTTTATACTTGCCTGTGACGTAAGCTGGTTCTTACTGATGTTTTCGATTACGTCATTAAAATTTTTTATTTAATTAAAATTTTTATATTTTTGATTGAAACAATATGTAAAAGAGCATTATTCAATACCATTATAACTTAAATAATTATTTAAAAATCAAAATAGATCTTTTTACAGCTACTGTCAAATACTCTATTTAGTAGTTAGTAGTAAGTTTATCTTTTTTGTTAAGGGGAGCAGACCTCAAATTTTATTTATTTTTATTGATTATTGTAGCTTGTTTTCTGCTCTTTAAATTGATACATAACATAAGACATATTTCAATTGTATTAGACAAGAGAAAAATGTTTTTCTGATACCATGCAAGCGCGATGTAAATAAATCCATTTCTTCGAAAACAATGATTTTTTTACTAAATGTATCTTTTTCTCTATAACCGTTAAAACCAGAACCTAGAAACTTTGCACACGCATGTAGGGCATTATTATACATAATTCCTCCACTTGGTTTTTAAAAATATTTAAAAACAAAAAAGTTAAAAAATATTTTTTATTACTCATGCAGGAGAAGTACTAACCTGGCGCACACATTTTTATACGCAAAATAGCTGTTTGCCCACTGTATTCTTCCCACATACTTTTTTCGTGCGGAAAGTGATTTTTCATTTAATAAATATTTCGTAATTATTTCTATAGAAACCACCAACAAAGTAATTTAAACAATATTTAATTCAGAAAAAAAGACGAACACTAAAAAATATTATTTTAAAAAGTAATAAAAATGTCAAAAATATTAATAATAATAGAAAAAAGTATGTGAAATTCGTAATAAAAAATAGTATGTGCGACTCGTGCGGGATTGTCGATTGCACGTACTTATTACACAATATACTATTATGGGTACTATTATATTTAAAAAATCTATACTCATGAAAAATTTTTACCGAACAAATAAATTGAGCTAAACAAAAAACATTTGGAATAGGGATGGGAAAAACCGGCCGGTTTTAACCGAAAACCGGTTTTTCTGGTTTCGGTGAACCGGTTTTTTTCGGTTATTTTTTTGACTCGGTTATTACCGGTGTTTTTTTCTTAACCGATAACCGGAAAAAAAAACCGGACAAATTAGTTTTGCAAAAGAAATGTCAATTTAAAAAATTAGGTCAACATTTAATAAGTTAATTTCTTTAAAATTCTAATACATTTACGTTAAAACCACCTAACAATTAACATTCAACAATTTGTAATGTAAACAAGTATGTCGATTCTGATAATTTTCTGGATATTTTTATTAGCGTAGATCCTGTCCCTGCCACTCTCCATATGTCTTTTATAAAGAAAAATATATCGTTTACTGTCGACCCTGTAACTAATATACAAGATGGCGTTGCTGGTACTTGTATATAAAATAGAGTCGAGACATGAGTTTTGATTTTAGAGGAGTCAGTTGATGCAAGGGTTGACATCAAAAATGAACTAAACACATCTTATTTATCGCTTCTCGTCAAATAACAAGCGGGCACCAAGTGACTCCACTATTTTTTAAAAAATTAATAATAAACAATTTCCTCACATAAAGCGAACTTTTTAAAAAAACACTGTATTTATTTTAAAATATTTAATTTAATCTATTCCATAGGTCAGTATTTTTCGAAGCCATCTTAGTAGCCGCAAACAATTTATCATTTTATTTGAAATTTTGAAATATATTTACGGAGAAAATAAATTTGAGGAACTCTACCTTAATCCATTATCCATTTTAAAATGATATAATAACTTAAAAAAAAGTTGGTCTGACGTAATCAAATTGATATATCGCGAGCCTAGTGTTACACTGTTCTATGTGACTTTTTTGAGATTTGCACTTTTTCACATGTTTGAGTTCTCCATTTCATTGTATATCTATATAAATTTAAATTTAATCAAAATTCCTTAAAGAACAGTAGAAATCAACAAAACATCAAAATTCCATCTCCTAAAAGTATAAATAATTTTATTAAAAGTTCTATGTTTCACAAAGAATTTGGATGTTCTAAATTATTTTTTCGTTAAATTTGTTATTGTTTCACATAGTATTTTGATATACTGTAATTTGTCTATGCCTGCTTCTTTAAAAATTAAAATTAATTCATATTATACAAATTACATTTTAAAATTATGTCAAAACTTCAAACTCATTTTCCTCGAGATTTTAAAAAGTCGACATGGAACAGTGTTACACTAAGATCGCGATATGCAATAAATGAACCAAAATTAGATGGACCCAGTTTTTTGTCTCTTTTCCTTTTTGTTATTTTTATATTCGAGTGACTATAGTAACATAAATATCTACGTTTAATTTTGCTTTATTTGTTAATGACGTCATACCAACTTTAGTTAATTTGATCTACAGCAAAAGTATACTGTAAAGGTCAAAATACATTTTTCGTTGCCCTAATTATTAAAAAGAACATTGTTGTTTTAAAAACACAGTAATAGTCAGTAATTAAGATATGTAATTTTTTTTAAAATAATTTTTGTCTTTTCAAAGGTTCAAATTTGTTGCCTAACCTGATTTGTTTCCAGCTTTGCTAACGGGTATTTTTAGTTGAAGAATCTTTTCGTTAAATTGCTAGGTAACAAATTTTCGTTAGGCAAGTACAAATTTATCGCGTAATAATCAGTGAAAAACATTTGTTTTTGTTTAGAGTTTGTGTTAGTTTAGTTAATTTACTTTTAAATTTGTATCTGTATTCGCGGTATTCATTTCGTTTAAAAATAAGCGTAAATGTAAAAATAAAAATTTTCTGATAATAATTATTGTTGGTTTATCCTAAAATAAAAAAAAAAAATCGAAAACCGGTTATTTCAAACACCGGTTATTTTGAGCGGTTTAAACCGTCCGGTTAAACCGAGTGTAAAAAAAGGCGAAATAACCGAAAACCGGTTATTTTTGAAAAACCGCTATCCCTAATTTGGAGAAAACGTTAAAAAAGAAGATAGGAAATAGTGGTAAAACTTTCAGATCTCTATCTCTAATGGTTTTAAGAAAAATGTACGTAAGCTACGTGGCGAAAGATAGGGAGGTCTGCTCCCCTTAAATATTTTTATAAATGTGTTCCTATAGTAAATATTACAAATATTACAACAAGCTCACTGCCATCTGTTAAAACTAAACTTAATTTAAAATATAAACTGATTTTGGGATTTTTTAAAATTTTTAATTTTTTTAAAAGTCAGTTTTAAGCTAATGTTCAACCTAATATTTTATAAAATTATAATTTTACGGAGGCGTAGCTTAAATTTTAGTGTAATCGTAGGTGTAATATACTTAAATCTAGATTTTATAAAATCTAGATGTTATAAAATTAAACACCAAAAAAATGCAATAAATGACACCAGAATGCTTCAAATGACATCAGAAAGACACCAAAAATGCACCAAAAAATGACACCAAAATGAACCAAAAAGCACCAAAAAATTTATCAATTTTTGTGCTGCTTTGTTGCTGTCTTTGACATTACTTTACGTCAATTCTGCACTGGTTGTACTATATAAGATCATGTCGATATAAAAACTAATCAATGTTATAAATGGAACTATTGACATCTATCAAAATGTTTAATTGTATACGTTGTGATAAAACATTTTCGCGGAAAGGTTCACTTTTTTACGTCATATGGAAAGAAGATAGCCCAGGTGCTAGGTGACATTGAGTGTACATGAAAAAAGTATAGAATTTGACTTTTGATTATAGTTAGGGGGTCTGAGGTGAGTATGAAAACCCATGTCGTCGACCCCTAGGATGGTCGACAAATTGGGGGGAAAGGGGGAAAGTTGCAGAAAAAGCCGATCGGGAGATCGCTTATATTTTGCTTATTATTGATCGTAGAGTCATAATTTTTCTTTTACTTTGTTTGTAATGAAATGATCTAAAATTTATGTTATCTGCAAATTTTTGATATACCTAACGGTTTTCGTGTAAAAAATGAAAATAGAAGGCAACGTTTAAAATTTAAGTATTTTTAGTATACAGGGTTAGTCAAAACTATAAAAAAGTCAAAAATCTCAGCGGAAAAGCATTTTTGGGATAAACGATGAGGACAAAAGTTTCACCATTTGTTACGGCGCATCCGATGACGATCTTCATCTTGACCTCAAAATCAAGGTACAAGATCATATCAAGGTCAAGTCCGTTTTTTTATATAGCAACCGACACTTTTCACCTCGGAAATGGAAAAACCAGAAAATTCTGTATCCGAATATGACCTTGATCGTGATATCAAGGTCAACGATCAGGGTCCATTCAAGGGCAAATGCTGATTTTTACTGCGCAGGCGCTAGCTGACATTAAGTATGCACTGAAAGTAGTACAGAATTTGACTTTTGATTATTATTAGGGGGTCTTAGGTGAGTATGAACCCCTCTAGGGTGGTCAACAGCTTGGTGGTGAAGGGGGTTAAGTTGCAGAGAAAGCCGATCGGGAAATCGCTTATATCTTGCTTATTATTGACCGTAGAGTGATCTTTTTTTTTTAAATTTGTTTGCAATGAAATGGCCTAGAATTTATCTAATACGCAAACTTTTGATCTACTTAACAGTTTTCGTGTAAAAAAATTAAAACAGAAAATAATGGTAAAATTTAAGAATTCGGGTTTGCCCTTGAATTGACCCTTATCGTTGACCTTAATATCACGATCAAGGTCATATTTGAATGCAGAATTTTCCGCTTTTTCCATTTCCGAGTTCAAAAGTGGGGGTTGCGATATAAAAAAACGGACTTGACGTTGATATGACCTTGAACCGTGACTTTGAGATCAGGGTGAAGATCATCATCGGATGCGCCGTAACAAATGGTGACAATTTTGTCCTCATCGTTTATCCCAAAAATGCTTTCCCGCTGAGATTTTTGACATTTTTATACTTTTGACGAGCCCTATATACTAAAAATACTTAAATTTTAACGTTGCCTTCTATTTTCATTTTTTTATACTAAAAACAGTAGATATATCGAAAATTTTCATATAAAATAAATTTTAGATCATTTCATTAAAAACAAATTTAAAAAAAATTATCACTCTACGATCAATAGATAGAAGCAAGATAGAAGCGTTCTCCCGATCGGCTTTTTCTGCAACTTTCCCCCTTCCCCCCAATTTGTCGACCACCATAGAGGTCGACGACATGGGTTTTCATACTCACCTAAGGCCCCCTAATAATAATTAAAAGTCAAATTCTAAGCTTCTTTCATGCACACTCAATGTCACGTAGCACCTCGTCTAAGAGTGCATACGCGTTCAAATGCTCGGGAACATCAAACAAACAATAATTACCAGATCGCAAATAATCAGTTTGAATATACCACTAATCAGTCGGTAAATAATGGGACACACGTGAACAGTGCGGAAACAGGAGACTTTTAAGAGAAAGTTAATCGTCAGAATCTAATGATAAAGATGGTGATAGTGAAACCGACTATAGCTTTGAACCAAGAAATGACATTAAAGAAAAGGAAGATAAAGCACCAATATTTCAAAATCAACACGAAGATGACACAGATCTATTTAAAAGAAACTTGAATACTTTTGATGAAAGTATGATAGCTGCAGCAGAAGCAATCAAAAGTAAATTCGATTCTTTAAAAAACTCACACAATATTCTACAATCGGTGAATGACGAAGACAATCGATCTAACGAACAAAAAGGTTTACAATCGACTGATAATTACAGAAAAACAAGCTTTACTCCAAAAATGACTAGTTTCTTGCAAACTGCTCTAGACATATTAATGATCAAAGAGCTTCAGAACGCATGCGCAAAGGACGAAGTACAAGCAATAAAAAAATTTAGAAGAAAAGGAACAACCTGCAACATCTAATTCAATAAATGGGAAAGCTAAACGTCTCAAATATGATGATGATAACGCTAACCTTCATAACGCTCATTCGAAACCTGTAGATGAAGAAGAATATTTTGATGATCCATTTAGTAAATGAACTAAAAAGTTTAGTGACTCAGACCCAAATTGGAGAACAAATGGTTAATATTATGTGTAATTTAATGAAAAGGAGTCATATTATAAATCCCAGCTTTACGGATCACATCGAAAATGAGAAAAGACGAAGCCATTTTGATAATTTAAAGAAAAGTGACATTGGGAGGCGAATTGTCTCAATTACTAGTGAATTGGAAAAGCACGACATTAAGCCAGTGTTAAAATATGTATCAAATGATGATGAAGACAGCGATGAAAAAACATCTGCTAGCGACAACGAAGCTATTACGAGCGAAGAAGAAGCTGATGATGATGAGAATACAGTCGCCGACGATGGCGATGAAAATATTGCGAGTAACGGGTTATATTTACGACCCTATAGGCGGCGTTAAAATAAACTCTCAACATTTTATGAGTTGTTAAAAATCATTATAAACAAAATGTAATTTTTCCAGCAATTGTATACTAAAGTTAATTTTTAATAAAATGTTTTAAAATTATGTGAGTGTTATTATTTCTTACATACAACTGTTCTTAAACAATTTTTGTAATTAGTTAAAAAGAACGTCGAAGTGATTATTCTTACAATGAGCTATCCAATGTATATTTTTGAGTAGGTATGGGGCCACTTGGCAACGCAATGTGTTTACTTTCTCCTAAATATAGGCAATTACATTGCGTTGCCAAGTGGCCCCATACCTACTACATGTATTTCTTACCAATAAGTATTTACCCATATTATTAATGATTTGTTAATTTAAAGTATCGTTGAACAATAATGATCTAAAACTGCTGAGCAGGAAAAGGTTAATTTATTGAATACAGCTTAATGCCGAAAAAATATTCCTATGGTTTTAGTGTCTACAGGGGGGCTTTGAGTCGCTCTTTAGAGTTATTTTTTTCACTCTGTATACGTATTTATTCTTAAAGTATTAACTTACATAAGAGATTGTGTGTTTTTTTGCATTAACACATTATTTTCAATTCGTTGTCTAGAAATATTTATATATAATAATTTTTTAGTATTTGCTTGTAATTTGTATGCTGGTATTTGTATTTTTTAAGTGTTTTTACAATAGACATATACGGTTCATACTATTGCGCAGGTCATCTTACTGAACTTATATATTAATAAATTTTATTCAGTAAATTGTTTAAATTGTTTAAAACTATCGATTTTCGATTTTAATTAAAAAATGTTTTAAATAGCATGAATGCTTTTATTTAGGAGTAGAAGAGTTAACGCAACATTAATTTTTTTATTCCTATAAAAGTATTACTTAAAATAACTATCTAGAAAACCAGAATTTTCATTTTCATATCAATTTGAGTGCTCAGTTTATAAAAAATATGCCAGTTTTACTACAGAGAAAGAAATCGTTTTTAATTGTTATCTATTAAATTATCGATGGCCAAACATTTTACGTTAAATGAATAGGTTTTTATATTTATCACGCGATATCGCGTGATTGGTCATATCTTGCGATACCACGTGATCGACAACGAAAGTGTTAAAACTATCAATTTTTACTTTTGTACCGCATATATGTGATTATTAATGATTTGTTAAAAATAAAGTATCGTCGAACAATAATGATCTAAAACTGCTGAGCAGGAAGGGGTTAATTAATTTAATACAACTTAAATCCGAAAAAAATTAAAATTTCATATTCAAATTAAAGTTTTCATCATCATTTTGGCAAACTTGTTAATATATACATAGACATGATTCTTAAAGCAAAAAAAAGAAGTTTAACTGCATGATTTAGTATTTAACCAGAAATATCGTGTAGTCGGTTTGTGATTTTCTTAAATTCTATAAATTTTTAATAATTAAACACATTTTGTTTTAAAAATAAAATTATAATAATATAGAGTAGGTACATATTGAAGTGTAACAAATATGTAAAAATGCTGATTCGATGTTGATAAAAAGAATTTCTTGTTTAAGATATTAGTAAGTAAATAAAAATTTTTTAATCCTATTACAGTCGTTTACAAAAACTAGAGGTCATTTAATACCTATAGGTATATTTAACCAATTTTTAATAATTAAACTAACAAGTAATAAATATAACAAAAACAGATATATTGTTTAAGTATTAATATAAAATATGGGGAAGAAATTTTTCTTAAAATATATGGAACATTGTGCTATTAATTTAAGACTAAAAATATCTATGACGAGAAATTAATGTTTCAAAACTGTTTTAAATTATTGATATTATATATTAAGTTTTAAAAATATTAAGAAATATGATTTTTAAAAATATATTTATATTGTAAAATATGATTCTTAACGGTATAGAAGCCCTTACTTTTAACGGAGTACTGTATAGATTAAGTTTCAAAATCTTTTAAATGAATAGAATGCGTATTCTTACAATAATTAAAACATATATGTATATAGAATGGCTTAATCTATAGCGTGCACTTTAATTTCAAATTAAATTTTTTATAACATTGCTAACAAAAATCTGCATATGAATAAAAAACTAACTCTTTTTCTACTAATAGTCGTTTATTTAAATTGCACAAGATTAATAATAGCAAATATACATA
Source organism: Brachynemurus nebulosus (assembly GCA_035578155.1). Classification (NCBI taxonomy): domain Eukaryota; kingdom Metazoa; phylum Arthropoda; class Insecta; order Neuroptera; family Myrmeleontidae; genus Brachynemurus; species Brachynemurus nebulosus. The sequence continues at coordinate 112,647,824 of JAPWDM010000001.1, forward strand.
CACAGTTATGTAAATTTTATATCGAATTATAATATTCGAGTAATGTTTGTACTTTGAATAAAGCAAGTTATAATATAATTTTTATTTTTACATATTAGATGGAAATTTCCGTTCGTAGTATTAGTAGCAATATATCTTTTAATGACGTCAGTAAACATACATATACATGACTTATTTAAGCAAGCTCACACCTATAAAAACCAGTTTTATTTTAAAGAAAATATTAGTAACTGGAATCTAAGCCGAACAGTTTGACTTTAGACATCGCACAATGACAACCGACGTGGCAATTGTGGATTTCCAAAGCTTTGTAAACGCAACAAAGGGGAAATTCTACATAAAGGAATTGGAAGTGTTAAAATTCGATTCTTCCAAAGAAAATTATGGTGAAGATTATATTCTACAACACTATATTTTGGGGATTAAGTGAAAAAGATCAGCGCAAAGCTCGTTGGTTGCGGAAAAATCATCATGGGTTCTCCTGAATGGACGGACATATTGAATACGAGGAATTACAATACATTTTAATAAACAATCTACACGTAACTCGAAACATCTATACGAAAGGTGAAGAAAAAGTGTGGTCTTTGAAACGACAACTACCATCAGCGCCTATCATGAACTTTGAAGAAGTAACAATTTGTCCCAAGTTAGGAATCATAACATCAACATACACTAGTCCTCGAGGCGGCCATCATTCCGGAGCAACTTCCGCCATGGAAAATGTTACATCCATATATAAATATTATTGTAATAACATTTAAATACTTATTGTAAAATATTTTGTGTTTCTTTTAAAATAAATTTATTAAAATACAAAAATGTGTTTTTATTTAGAGGAAAACCTGTATAAACCTGTTTTCAGATAAAAATATACAATCATAATATGATAAAATTATGAATCGAGGTACAGAGTTCACGGTGGTTCAGACTAGAAACGCCATCTTTTAATGGTTAGTTTAACTATCAAAAAGGATTTTTAGCACCATCTATTGACAATTTTTCAAACTTACGCACAGGGATCGCTAGTATCCAGACTAGCAGCGCCGTCTAGTAGTGAAACTTGGAATTTACAGAGCTCAAAGGTGGCTGCCCCATCTACTAGGGAAATTTTGAATTCTTAGGTTAAGTTAATTTCGCTTAGGTCCCGTTAGGTTAGACCAAATTTCCTTACGTTCGGTTAGGTTAGACAAAATTTCGTTGAGTTCAGTTAGGTTTGAGACCAAAACATTCCTCCACCCACCCCCGGAGGTTTTCCTCGAACCGCCCCGGTAAATTTTCCACCTCCCGAGGTCGCTCAAAAAATCGGGAAGTGGGAAGGTAGAAAGTGACGTTTGGTGTCATTTTTTCTCTAATAATTTAGTAGTCGTTTTTTCAATCGGTTAGATTCGACATAATCGGATTATAAAATCTAGAGATGTTAGGTGAAATACCTTATCAAAATTAATTTTACTATAAAATTATAAATTTAACGTAAAATTAGATTTTTATAAAATCTAGATGTTAGATGGAACATCGGCTTTAATTTAAATTGTTTTTAAATGACTATCCGAAAAAGAGAGGGTATTTACGCTATGTTAAAAAAGGAATCAGCTTTTTTAAGTGACTACTAAAACTTCAGTTTTGTTTCAACTATTTCAAAAATGGTGATATTTATTTATCGAACTACGTTTTTATTTTAAAATTTCAAATTTTTTTCTAGTAAATGTTGTTTTCGAGATTTTTGGTTGAACACTCTTAATAACAGAACTACTGCCAAATAACAAATTAATAGGCATTAATATTAAAAAAAAAGAGCATTAAAAAAAGTAGAAAATAAAAATATATCGGTTAGAATTAGGAACTATTAGTAAATTACAAGCAAGAATCTAAAACATTAACAAAATAACAGCGTGTATTAATATCAGTAAAAAAACATACAAAATAATTCATAAAATTAGGTAGACATTACAATAGATGGACACAACCGTACGAAAATTCTGTAAACAATGCCAAATAAATCATTTCAATTAGAATTTTTACTCACTAATAATAAGGATCAAATTTTTAGACCATCAACAACATAATTATGTAATTTGTAATTCCATTTTTATCAGGTAAATTACTCAAATCTGTCAACATTTGATTAAAGTTTATATTAGGAGTACCATTTTTAAAATAAAAGTCCCTAAGAGCCTTGTAAATAGGGCACTAGAAAATAAAATCTATAATTTGTCTCACTGACATTCAAATTACACAGTGTATAATTCCTGAGTGTGTATTTTGTATGTCTGACCATAAGTTTTAATTATTAAACAATCAAACATTCTCAGTTGTGATGGAATTTGTATGAATTTTATGGAAATGTAGTACGTAATGAAAATGAAGATAAGAAGAAACAAAACTGCTGTTCCTGTTGACAGATAGAAGTGAATTAATTATAAATTATATTATTGTATTTTTCGTTTATCCTTCTTATATCTTGATTAAAGCAATAATTTTTAAGGTTTGTAAGAATGATCTTTTCATTAGAGTTTAGAGTTCTAATGTCAGCGAATGTATCATTATTTATGAAATCTATCTATTTTAAAAATATTTTTTACTTGAATTATCCAGTTATATCTACAGTGAATTTTCAAAAGCTGTAATTTGTACATTACTTTAAGACCATTATTATTTACCATTTTGAGCAAAATAATTTTATATTTTGTATATTATTTTTTCCAATGATTACACAACGTTGCATTTCGGGGCAAACGGATATTCAATTTGTAACTTGCGTTTTTAGAAACAACTCACATAACCCAGAATTGATCCAGAATGTTTTTTTTGTTAAATTTCATTTAACCTCTTTATATATACATAAGAATAAAATATGGATGTCGTATACTTTTCCGAGTTGTTTTAGATAAAATTACAATAAGTAGAGCAAAAGTGATACGAATAGATTTCTCACAAAGTCGCAGAAAAATTGTTAGGATTTCCTAAAGTTGTACGATTCTCTAGACAAAGCCCAAAATTAACGGTTGGATGGATTTCGACCAAATTTTGTTTAAATACTACCCAGATCCAGGAGAAAATGAAAGTGAAGTTAAAATTGTACGTTAAAATTCAAAAAGAGGTCAGCAATAAACAGCTGGACGAATCTCAACTATACACATATTTTGGTCAAATATTATTGAGATCGCGAAAAAAATGAACGTGAGTTTAAAATCGTTTTTTAGAGCTAAAGAAGGTCCAAAATATCTCTGGTCTATTGAAAGGTCAGAAGGTGTGGAAATTGAATACGTAGATAAAATATGACAATTGTCAGATTAGAATTCTTTGGCGAGTGGAGTTAACGGACTATAAGGAATTAATTCTGTACAGAATTTGGGAATGTTTGATTGAAAAGTAAAATTTTGAATAATAAACAAATATTTTACTTTGCAAAATACCACTTTTATTTTTGAAACAATATTGTCACAATTGCAAAATAAAAGTAATATTTTGCAAAGTAAAGTATTTGTCTATTATTTACAAATATGGAATACCATTAAGTAACGTTCAAATCTATTAATATTAAAATTTTGAATGTCTATTAGGTAATTAATCACACCAATATTAACATTTGAATAGTAATTCAATTTCAGTATTAAGTAACTGTATTTTAACAATGATTCAAATGACTGAAAATGATTACTTTGAAACGACGTTACAATTTAAAAACAAAGATATCAATTCTGACAATTTTCATTTGCAAAGTGAAATTTTTTATTTTCAATATTTTCGTTAGTTTGAGAACATTGTAATAATAAGCGACCATAATTTACATAATATTCGTTTTTTATTTTGACAAATTATGAATATCTACAACCAAATCGTTCTCAAATCATCACCTCAACAATGTGCCGTTTTTCGCGCTCATTTTTTAACGAACAGTTATTTTATGAAAATTATTACAAAATTTTCCAAAAAGAAAAAAGATAAAACTAATAATACGAAAAGCATGGTATTTAGAATAGTTATTAAATTTAATTAATAAATTACTGTATTAAGAGGAGATAGTTCTGTAATTGATTCTAAACCTTTTTTACCCTTCTGCTATTTTTTTAGATTCGTTTATATTTCTATTTTTTTATTGTTATGTTTTTAACATTTTTATCTTCCGACAATTGATAACAATCTTATTCTACGTATTCTGTCACAGTACAATGCATATAAACAACATGTGTACCATATTTTATTAAATCTATTGCTCATTTTAGTAATTTTATGGGTCAAATAGGATTTAAGGATCATTTTGAATAAAATAATGGTAGTAAAGTTATAAAAGTGCATTTGTAAATTTGTAATTGTATAGAATATTTTTTAACTGTACGGATGTTTATTTTATGTAACACATCGCGAGCCTAGTGTTACACTGTTCTATGTGACTTTTTTGAGATTTGCGCTTTTCACATATTTGAGTTCTCCATTTCATTATCTATCTATATAAATTTAAAATTGATCAAAAATTCTTAAAGAACGCCAGAAATCAACAAAACATCAAAATTCCATCTCCTAAAAGTATAAATAATTTTGTTAAAAGTTATGTGTTAGTAGGATGGCTAGGCCGATTCTACCCCACAGTAGAACCCCAATTTTCCGGACTACTTTTTCGACGATATTAAAAACCGTGCAGTTTGGGGTCCTACTGTACCTAGTGTATGAATTGACCTTTGACCTGGCACGTACATGTATTTAAAATTTGTTGTTGACATTTGACCCCAACACTCGCTCATACTGTTAGCCTTGAAATTTGTAGAGATGAGTCATTACCCGCAACCAAATTAATTTATGTTAATCCATTATGCGCCATCACAATTTACTTATAACAATTTGGTTTTATGTTAACCCATTACCCGCCAGCACTGACATAGTTTTTGAATGCAACCCTAACGCATGCGCAGACTGAATTAAAGTACACGACGCATGCGCAGACTGAATTTTAGGTTACAATTTGATAGATGGGGTACACTACCGCGTCAAAAATGTGGGGATACCCTGACGCGGGGGTGGCCCCAAACTTTTGACACCGTACTGTACTTAAATTTTTGGTACACTGCCGTGTCAAAAGTGCGGGCCCCCCTGGGCAAAAAGGTGTCCGATCACTTTTTGAAGCGCACTGTACGTGCAAACCTTGACCCCAACACGCGCTTGCCTTAATTGCATCATCTTAAACGAACTACCGCGTCAAAAATGTGGGATTACCCTAACCCAAGGGGTGGCCCCAAACTTTTGACACCGTACTGTACTTAAATTTTTGGTACACTGCCGTGTCAAAAGTGCGGACCTCCCCTGACCAAAAAGGTATCCGATCACTTTTTGAAGTGTACTGTGCTTATTACGTGTAAACCTTGAACCTCACTTAATTGCGTCATCTTAAACGAAAATTGGGAGGCCGCTAAATTTTGTGGGGGCACTGTTCCAAGCGCTAGATTTTCAAATCAGACTCCGGGGTCCAGATTTCTGACCGCTACTGTACTGTAAATCGAGTGTCTACTGTACTTTTCAACAAGTTTAAGCCTGTTTTCAGCAAAGTCAGCACTTTTTTAATTTGTTTATTTATATAAGTTTTAATTTAAAAAAATGTTTATTTAAGATTTTGATGACTCAGCAATTTCTTTGTTTGATTTCAAATACGAAATAGTTTTCTTGGAATTTTTAATTTATGGCCTGATTGTTGAATTATAATTATAGTATGATTCATACAAGCGGGGATTTTTGTTATATTTGTTTATTTATATAATAATTTTGGATCATGTAATAATTTTAAAATTGTTTATTTAAGATTGGGAGACCGCTAAATTTTGTGGGGGCACTGTACCAAGTGCTAGCCGCAATCATGACTTCAGTCTCCAGGGTCCAGACTCCAGATTTCTGACCGCTACTGTACTGCCGGAAATTTGGGTGTCAGCTGTACCTCAGAGGTACAATTTTTGTATATGAGTCAGCACTTTATACGATTAATTTGTTTATTTTAAATTCAGTTTGTTTATTTAAGATTTTTCAGCTAACTATTTATGATGATGTAATAGATACATATATTATATTAATATATTATATTAATATATAATATCACATATAATATATAACGGGTGTATATTTAGTATTTTTAATAAATATTTTAGTATACAGGGTGTATCATGAAATATGTTTTTCAATTAGAATAATAAATTTCATAAGATTTTTGTTAATACTCTTATAAGTTAACGAAAGTAACTTCTTGATATAAAAAGTAGGGGAATTCAGGGTAATAATTAAATAAAACGCACATAATTTTTTTTTAATTTTATTTATATAATATGTATACAAAAAAAAAAAAATTGCTTAAATCTATATATTACTTAAAATCTATTTATTTTCCATATAAAAATTTTTTTAAAGAATACAATTTTCTAATGAACAAATTTTATCTGAATGAAGCATACAGCGTCTTGAATGCGTTTTACAGCGTGTTGTAAAATAAGAACAATATAAGAATTGATACGTAAAATAATTTATTTTTTAATAAAATATACGTCTACAATATTAAAATTAAAAAGTAAATCAATTTATTTTCACATCTGACAGTTTCCTTAAGCTTACACCTAACATCATACATGTGATAGCTATTTGCTAAATTCCACAATATGTAAAAAACCACTGGAATCAGTGCCTTTATATGTAATAAAATATTGTCCTGTACGTAAACATTGCATGGTCTGCTCATCCAAATCCGCGAATCGTTTTGGAAGGAACACTTGAGCATCTGGAAGTTCCAGTGCAACCGCTGGCCCATATCGAGTTTCCATGCGTCGTACGCCAAGAATTTTCCACGTTTCATACGGCTTGAGTGTAGATAGCGATTTGAATGGTTTACCAGCACCAAGTTTATTCAACTTCTCCAAAACCGGATCCATTGTCTCATCAGTGGCAGTAAAAGTGGTCCACAGATCACTTATACTTAACTCAACACCGTGTTGTTCAGACATTTTGCCAATACACTGCCAATTTCTGTTTCAGCACGTCGCTTAAATATTTTATGTGTTGCCACTACATATACCACCACCACCACCACCACCACCACCGCCACAACCATTGTCTACAGTAAATTGCTACTTCGATTGAATTAATAATAAAGTTGTTCACTTCAGCTGCCACCCCGCCACCGCCACAACCGCCATACAACCTCAGCCACCACCACACAAACACCACCGCCACCGCCACACAAACACCACCGCCACCGCCACACAAACACCACCGCCACCGCCACACAAACACCACCACACAACCGCCACACAAACACCGCCACCGCCACAACCGTCACACATATACCACCGCCACCACCACAAAACCACCACAACCGCCACACATATACCACCACCACCACCACCACACAACTGCCACAAACGCAACACAACCGCCGCATTTGTGTGTTACGTCACCACCGCTATATAATTTGCTGAGTTATACTCCAGCTCATACACCTTATCATGGTTGAAGGGTATAAAATAGTTGAACTTACATAAAATATTATCTATTTACTGGTGGTTATCAAAGAGTTAACATCTCTTTCGCTGAAAAAACAATTTCGTGGTAAAACAATTGCATTTCGAACCATGATAATTTACAATTCAGAGCAGTCCACCGCTAGAGAACCTAGCAAAGGACTTTCGAAACCTAAGATCATTAAACGTAAAACTTTTAAGCGACAACACATTTCACCCGAAAATTTAGCATTCCTTAAATCACTAGGTCTTAAAGTGTAAAGAACATGGTACTCACCAATGTGCTAAATATTATTAACAGTTTGTAATTTGATGGTCAACTAGCAATAGCTATTAGTAGCCATTTTCGAATACATTCCACAAATTAACTAACTATCCCCACCATTTTTAATTATTCTATATAAAGTTGTGGATTGTGTGAATAATTTCAGTTCTACGGCGGCGGTAAAAAATGGCGTTTCTTGACATACAAGGCTATCAAGGAGCTAACAACGAATTTTATTTTAAAGAAGTTGGTATTGCTGCAGAAAATTCAGATGATATATTACATCTTATATTCGACGCACCGTTTGATTTCAACGAGTTGCCGAAGAAATATCAACGAGTAGCCCGTTGGCTTTGCCGAAATTGGCATGGGATACCTTGGTCGTATGGATTTATTCCGTACAAAAAACTTCATACCATATTGAAACCTATATTAAAGAAGTATGATGTTATATACGTCAAGGGCGGTGAAAAGAAGAAATGGATATCAAGTTTGTTTGATGGTACCGAAAACCAGCCGTGGATTCTGAATTTGGAAGAAATATTTGATGTACCGAAGATTTCCATTCTGCGAGATGAATATTATTCAAGACGCTGTACGCTTCATTCAGATAAAATTTGTTCATTAGAAAATTGTATTCTTTTAAAAAATTTTTATATGGAAAATAAATAGATTTTAAGTAATATATAGATTTTAGCAATTTATTTTTTTTTTTTTTTTGTATACATATTCTATAAATAAAATTAAAAAAAAAATTATGTGCGTTTTATTTAATTATTACCCTGAATTCCCCTACTTTTTACATCAAGAAATTACTTTCGTTAACTTATAAGAGTATTAACAAAAATTTTATGAAATTTATTATTCTAATTGAAAAACATATTTCATGATACACCCTGTATACTAAAATATTTATTAAAAATACTAAATATACACCCGTTATATATTATATGTGATATTATATATTAATATAATATATGTATCTATTACATCATCATAAATAGTTAGCTGAAAAATCTTAAATAAACAAACTGAACTTAAAATAAACAAATTAATCGTATAAAGTGCTGACTCATATACAAAAATTGTACCTCTGAGGTACAGCTGACACCCAAATTTCCGGCAGTATAGTAGCCGTCAGAAATCTGGAGTCTGGACCCTGGAGACTGAAGTCCTGATTGCGGCTAGCACTTGGTACAGTGCCCCCACAAAATTTGCGGTCTCCCAATCTTAAATAAACAATTTTAAAATTATTACATGATCCAAAATTATTATATAAATAAACAAATATAACAAAAATCCCCGCTTGTATGAATCATACTATAATTATAATTCAACAATCAGGCCATAAATTAAAAATTTCAAGAAAACTATTTCGTATTTGAAATCAAACAAAGAAATTGCTGAGTCATAAACATTTTTCTTAAATTAAAACTTATATAAATAAACAAATTAAAAAAGTGCTGACTTTGCTGAAAACAGGCTTAAACTTGTTGAAAAGTACAGTAGACACTTGAGTTACAGTACAGTAGCGGTCAGAAATCTGGACCCCGGAGTCTGATTTTAAAATCTAGCGCTTGGTACAGTGCCCCCACAAAATTTAGCGGCCTCCCAATTTTCGTTTAAGATGACGCAATTAAGTGAGGTTCAAGGTTTACACGTAATAAGCACAGTACACTTCAAAAAGTCATCGGATACCTTTTTGGTCAGGGGGGGTCCGCACTTTTGACACGGCAGTGTACCAAAAATTTAAGTACAGTACGGTGTCAAAAGTCTGGGGCCACCCCTTGGGTTAGGGTAATCCCACATTTTTGACGCGGTAGTTCGTTTAAGATGATGCAATTAAGGCAAGCACGTGTTGGGGTCAAGGTTTGCACGTACAGTGCGCTTCAAAAAGTGATCGGACACCTTTTTTGGCCCAGGGGGCCCGCACTTTTGACACGGCAGTGTACCAAAAATTTAAGTACACTATGGTGTCAAAAGTTTGGGGCCACCCCCGCGTCCGGGTATCCCCACATTTTTGACGCGGTAGTGTACCCCATCTATCAAATTGTAACCTAAAATTCAGTCTGCGCATGCGTTATGTACTTAAATTCAGTCTGCGCATGCGTTAGGTTTGCATTCAAAAACTACGTCAGTGCTGGCGGGTAATGGGTTAACACAAAACCAAATTGTCCTAGCCATTCTACTTATGTTTCACAAAGAATTTGGATGTTCTAAATTATTTTTTCGTTCAATTTATTATTGTTTCACATAGTATTTTGATATACTGTAATTTGTCTATACCTGCTTCTTTGGAAATTAAAATTAATTCATATTATATAAATTACATTTTAAAATATGTCAAAATTTCAAACCCATTTTTCTCGAGATTTTAAAAAGTCAATATGGAATAGTGTAACACTAAGCTCGCGACAAGTAATGCTTATTTATTTTTTTAAGGGCAAGAATTTATTATCTATGTAACATTTATTTTAATAAATGTACAATATATCTTATTGAGGTTGTAAGTTGCATATTACACATGAGCAAAAAAGTTGCATGTTACACACGAGCGAAAGCTATACAAGTGCCGCGTAACGGCGAGTGCGTAATTGCGCGAGTGTGTAATATGCCTTACAAGCGAGTTACGTACTATACTTTATCTACGACTAACATGAAATTCACATTAAACGATAAAAATTTAGTACAAATCTACAAATTCCAATATATTAAAATTTTGTAGTATTTGAAATTTATTTGCTAGGTAAAATTTTTATTCAGTTGCTAGGTAAACTTTTTGTGCAGATTCTAATATAATATGTATATCATGTGTATCACTGTATAATGCAATATAATATAAGAATTAATAAAAGTGTAGTAGCCTTTGTTATTTTTACTATACATGCATATAAAGAGCCATTTTTTGTACAGCTGGATATGTGGTTGTATGTAAAACGTAGCTTACTTAGATAGTATTTTGTACAATAAACAACCAATTTCATGGTAGTCGTAGATAAAATATTTTATGAATTCTAATTTACATGGTAATGCTGTGTTACGTGTCAATTGTTATAAATTTTAATTTAGTTTCTAAAAATTATAATTTATTTGTAATTCGAACAAGACAGACCAACCGAAAATTAAATGGTATCAGAAAAAACAATTGAGAAATTAACTTAATTAAAAATATTTAGTACTCATAATGCAAAGACTAAATTTTCTTATTAAGTAGATAGAAAGTATTCGAAATTTATATATTGCAAAATATGTAATTTAGGTCATTTTACATTTCCACTAGAAATTTGTCAGAATGTTAAAATTAAAAATAAACTACCAATTAAGTGATTTGATTTTTGAACAATTTTTTAGAAATATTAGAAAAATAGCTCATTTTGTTAAAGTTTATACTTATGTTACACTGAACCATTGTTAAGGGGAACCGTTAGTGTGACATTTTGAAAAAGGTGGAAATTTTTTTTGCATGTTTCCATAGTCTATACCTTTAAAAATAACATACTAAAATTTCAAGTGCATATCTCAAATAGTTTTTGAGTTACAGCCATCCGAAGAGCAGATTCTGATTTTTATTGTTAACTTTGAGGTACTGAGAAATGTATGAAGGTTGATAGTTCGGGAGTTTCTGGACGTGGCTGCCAGTCACATATTGTGGAGAAGCTGGACCCTAGCACATTTAAATGAGTCATCTAGTTTTACTATGACCGTTGTAGTAAGTACATCGTAAATATTTTTAGTAAAAATTCTCAGTGATTAAAACTAAAAGGTAAAGAAAAACTACATTTTTCAAATTTGCTGCAGTTATAACTCGAAGACAAATCATCCGATCGATTTGATTTTTATTGCAGCGTCTTTTTATATATGTTTCTTCGTACCATGAATCTCCAGTTTTCCAATCGAATAAAAAATGTAATTTTCGCAGGCCAAAAATCATCAAATTTTCGAGCAAAATTTGAAACTTTTTTTAAAAAACTCCACCATTTTGTTTCAACTCTTTTTTTTCGATTGAGGTTCATGGCATGGGCAATACTTTCTACTTTAATAGGCTTCTTGTTTTTTTTTTTTTTTTTTTATTTATTTCAAACACTGTGAAGGTCGCTATCACTGCAGCAGTGGGGGAACTTTTTTTTGGAGCCTTGGGAGATCTCGAATGACTCACTGAATTTTCAATTTTTTTGATCCAAAAATTTTATCATGAATTTATTATATATCAACAAATATATCCTTAAAATATTAAAACATTCCATATAGTAATTTTCTTTAAAAAAATTCCAAAAATTCACCATTTTTATAGGCGTTTACACTAGTGGTCCCCCTTAAACTAATGTGATCTGAATAAAAACTTTGTATTCAATTGTTAAGTAATCGATCTTTCTAGATGAAAGTGTCTGGCTTTATTCTATTACTAAATATTGAATGTTTTATTGATTACATAATAGTATTTTCTAGAATATAATGTACGTAAGTTTGTTTATTATGTTGTATTGTGATTAACAATTTTTTAAAAGATTGAGTATCGGCAACTACGCGGTGTCCAGTTCTAATGACTCTATTTATTTTTTGCAAGTATTATCGTTGAGTTTCATTCAGAAGTTTTCGCTTGAAAATCTCCGTCTGTAATTACCTGCTTCTAAGAATTTTTGCATCTTCAAAATCGAATCTGTAGTTATTTTGACGGCATGTTCTGATAAACCCGTTGATTCTTTATGACTTTTTACATCGTATTTATGTTGAGTTAGCCTTTTGTTCAATTTTTAACTAGTTTCAGTTTGTCCATAATAAAACGAATCACAGCCCAAGCAATAAATTTTATATACTACATTATGGTTTTGTTTATTATCGACTCTCAGTCTTTTTTTAGCGTTTTCTAGTTTATTATTGTTAAAAAAAAAAAAAACGTTATACGATTTTCGCTAAATTTCTCCATAGTTGGTTTAATATTTTTAAAGAAAATCATAAGGAAGACAAATTCGTTTATTATTTTCCATTATATCATTAGAATTTGATTTATTTACATCTTTATTTATTGTATTATAAGATTCATGTATGACCTTTTTTTAATAGAATTTATAAGACTCATTGAATAGTTATTATTTCTGGAAATATCAACTTTTCTATTTTTGAAGCTGCTAAGATGTATTGCTCTGAAGAATATATTTTGAACTATGTTATTTTTAATACACTTGGGATGATCCGAATGGAAATTTACTAATCTGTCAGTATAATTTGATTTTCTGTGCCAAATAGTTGATAATTTATTATGATCAAGAGTATCCGGAAACGTAATTTGGTTATTTTCTTCCATTTCGATTATAAATTGCAGAGCCGGATGGTAATTATTGAAAATATTTTTAATATCACCAATTACGGAATACGGAGCACAGGAAATAATGTCACCTACATATTTATAAAAAAAATTCTGGTTTCCATTCTTTAATTTTCCCCATACAGATAGTGTACAAATAGTTCATCACGGAAGAAGCCAGAATTGGACTCAAATAATTCCCCATGGCACAGCCAAATATTTATTTTGAAGTTTGAAAAAATTATATTCAACTATTAATTCAATCCCTTCAATAAAAATATCTATTCCTATCACTAAAATTTTTAATTTTCTACCATTGTTTTTTAATAATAGCTATGGCTAATTTGATAGGAATGCTAGTAAAAAGTGATTTCACATTTAACGAAAATAATTTTTCATTAGAGGCTTTAAGTTATATACTTTTAATTTTTTTTTTTTTTAATTTTTGTTAGATGTGAAACCACTTTTTACTAACATCCGTTTCAAATTAGCCATAGCTATTATTACTTTTTACTAACCACTTTTTACTAACATCCCTATCTAATTAGCTAATTAGATATGAATAAAGACATTTTTATTGACGTTCTTGGAATATTGTCCTTTTTATATCTGCTATCCTATCCACTAGATCACCGGTCACTCTTAGCCATTTAGCGTATTCTAACAATAATATTAGTGTTACTAATTGATATTTATTTTACTTTTATTATTATTATAGATTATTTTTAGAGAAAAGAAATTTCGCTATCAAAAATTTAGGTTATTTGAATTTTTGTTAGATCCCCCCCCTTTAGACTTGTAGTTGTTGCGCTAGTAATCAGCGCTACAGTGTCCCAAGAAAATTCCTAATTTTTAATAGATTTGAGCATTACTTTATGGTATTTCATTTTTGCTATTAATAGTATAAATTTGACATTAATTAGGAAGCGTATTTTGAAAAAACTTAACGAAGGGGTAAAATTTTTTTATATTATAAAAATAAAAAATATTCCAACCAAGTACATTAGTATCCACCTAACTAGTGGGAAGCACCTTACCCACTTGGGCCACTAGTGAGCTTTTCCTATATTTTAACGGGAAATTATTATGAGCAATTCCATATAAAAACCGATCACCCAAAAATGGGATGTTCGTCTTTAATTTCCCTGTATATAATTAGTTCAAAGTGTGTTGGTCTATGTACTCGCATATTATTGAAAATTGTCTTCTATTTTGTCGTAGTTAGCATTATTTAAAGTTACTTTCGAGGTCACAAAAAGAAAATTCCCCAAAATATGTTATCAATAATTCTACAGTCTAAGAATAATTAAAAAATTATTACATGACGTGCCACTGAATATACTTACATACACATTCAATCAGACCGATTTCCCTTCCAATCTATAGGAAATCTAGACCACAAATTGATTATGATTTAATAATTTAATAATTGCCACCGAGATGTCATTGCACGCGACACAGTCACCTGTTAGTTAATTACCCCTAGATATAATAATGGGAGATCGAGCAAAAACAGGTCAATTAGATTTTGTTACGTAGATTTGAAATCTGTAAACAAAATGTTAATTTTTTATTTTGCACTCTCTTTTTCCTAAATTAATCATCAAATTGTAACCCCCAACCACCCTCGTTAATGTAATTTGGAAAAATTGCACCTCAGTTGACAGCTATTTAAAAAGGAGCAATATCACCAATACTTTTGCCCTATCTCTTACCGTGTTAGAAATATTTGAGAAATTAAATTTTTAGTCTCGCTTATTTTTTTTAGTGTTCTACAACATATTCAAATTCCATCCAAATCGATAAGTCCGGCCACAGGACCTTTACTTGTAAGATGACAAATATATAAAACTTGTTCTTACCTTGACGTAGCTTTTCATGCATACGTAATATTTCTATTATATATGTATATTACATTGTCACATGGGTGTCATTTGGTTGACACAAAAGTGGAATTAGATAAACTCCCTAGACAAAACATAAAATATAGAATGAAACTAAATGTTGAAATATATGAACTTATCAATTCAAAAAGTTTTTAATAAATATGTATAAAACCTTATAAAACTTATTCTTTGCGGAAAATGTGACCTTGCTTTTGTCTTCATTTATTACTTGAGTCGTCAAAACTTTTTGGCATTTAATTGTATAAAGGCACGTCATGTTATTTAAAAATTAGTAAAAAACTGATAAAAAGATGCAAATAACGTATGGTTTAAAAAATTTTATTTAATCAATTCATAAAATCACGATTTGTTAAACTAAACGCCTAATAGTTAGAGGTGAAAAAAATGAGCTAGTCGTTTCCTGATATACGGAAAATGATACTTGGACAGTAATTTCGCATTATTTCAAAACTCAGTAAAAAAGAGGAAAATAAAAAATTTGCCTAGCTATTTGCCTAGCTTAAAGAGTAAAAGTAAGCACGACGGAATCGTACTAACAATAATAATAAAAAAGAAATCAATCAAATCTTTCACGTCAATATTTCGCTTAATGTATACGTATATTTCATTTTCATTAGAAAAAGAAAACAAACTGATTTTGTCGGATAAATGAAGTAAGGGGAATACCATTGGTGAATTTACTAGCAGGCTGGGTAGACTGAAGCCTAGAGAGCGACGGGGGTTGTTGAAAGGGCGGCAAAATTTGGAATTTGAAGTGTTTTTTTTTTGCTCGTCATTTATATTTTATAGGAAAAATTTAAAAAGTTATTAAGAATATTTTTTTAGGAAAGGCAAAGGCGGTATTTTTTATGGTGTTTAAGGCGGCACTTAGGGTAAATCCGGCACTGGGAGTACATATTATATAATATCACATGTATAATCGGTTATAGATAATGTATACAATACTGTATAAATTAAACAATTATAGTTTTCTGAGGTGTCAGAGTTTTGTTTATCTATTATATAAAAAGCAAATACCACTCACTCACTCACCTGTCAGAAAATTTCAAAAACTATAATACATATAGACTTAAAATTTGGTACGAAGGTCAGTAGCTAAACTGGGCGGATAAGACGGCAGGCGGGTACAGTGACACACTGCGCGTCAAAAGTATGGTCTCCCATAATGGGTGGTCAATTAATTTTGTGTCGCACTGTACTTGATCTTATTGGCCTTTCCGGTTTGTTAAGTCATTTTAGTTAATTTGTCTGTGCGTGGGTTTTATACTCATTAAAATTAATGGGACATTCTTTGGATTTTGATCTCATTAAAATTAATTTGATAGTTTTTGGATTTTGAGCTAATTAAAAAGTAATTGGCGCGCTCTGATAACCTTTTCAACCCCCCTGAGTTCCCGACTCAAGAATTGTGAGTTAGATCATAGCTACTATTAGAAGTAAATTGTAAGTTAATTGTCATATGCGTGGGCGCAGATAACTTTCTGATTTCGACGCTTTGGAATTTTAATTAATTGACTCATTGTTATTTTTAGCGTTGGAACTTGGTGCGTTGGTTTTATACTCATTAAAATTAATGGGATATTCTTTGGATTTTGATCTCATTAAAATTAGTTTGATAGTTTTTGGATTTTGAGCTAATTAAAAAATAATTGGCGCGCTCTGATAACCTTTTCAGCCCCCCTGAGTTCCCGACTCAAGAATTGTGAGTTAGATCATAGCTACTATTAGAAGTAAATTGTAAGTTAATTGTCATGTGCGTGGGCGCAGATAACCTTCTGATTTCGACGCACTGGAATTTTAATTGACTCATTGTTATTTTTAGCGTTCGAACTTGTTAGCATAGTGCAGGATCGGAAAATTATTAATATGTAAGTTGCAAGTTATTGTTAGCAGAATGTGGGATCAGATATCTGTTTCTATTCTTAGCATGCAAGTTATAACTTGTTAGGGAATCGGAAACCAGCTTTTATTTTTAGCACGCAAGTTAGGACTTATTAGTAGAGCGAGGGATTGGGAATCTGATAGTATTTTTAGCATAAAGCAATTGTTTCCAAGCGTCCACAGTCGAGAAATCTGTTTCTACGATTCCTCAGTTCTAGGTGTTTTTTCTTACTTTCATTCGTTATACAAAATTTTGTATTTAAATAAGCTGAAGTTAATGTATGCACGCGGTATCGCTGTAGAAAGCAAATTTAGAGTAGGCTTAGGGGATAGATATAGAATTTTTATCAGCGCCGCCGATAAGATGTAAATTTAATTAAATAATTTTTACCAAAAATACATTTAAAGAGACAAGTTATAAACATATGACTATTTACGTATGTAAGTTTAATACAAAATATTCAATCTTCTTGGTTAAATAGGTACAATTTATGGATACGTTTAATAAACTTGAATCATAATAATTATATACCTAAATAAGTGCTATCAATTTCAAACTTACAAATCAATTTTTTAGAAGATTGGGAGCTAATATTCATATGACTGAAAAGGAATGTTTTAAGACAATTAAAGTCTTAAAGAATATCTTAAGACAATTAAGACAATTAAAACCAGTTAAAGTTAACGTCTTTTAATAGGAGGATAGAACTTTATTCATATTTATTGGAGGATTAAAATACTAGCGATCACGGTCAGCTGTAAAATATTTATAAATAGTATTATATGAAGATACTAACAATGGGATTCGATTTGAATCCTCCTCTATTAATTTTTGTTTCACACATCAATGATACTATTATGCTATTCACAAGCTAATAATAGATTTTGAGAACTTTAAGTTGATTCAAACTCTAAATTTATTAATAATTTTTGTTAGACGTTCGATATGTTACCTGAAAATATGAAAACTGGGTTCAGAGGTTATTAAACATATACACATATAATTATGAAAATAATTTTATTTTGAACACCCTGTATATTTATTTCATGTATATTTTATAATTTGTTATCTAAAATGTTGCTTAACACATTCATATAAATAATTATAAATATATACATTTTTTTTTTTACTTATTTACAATAGTAGTAATAAAATCTTAATTACAAGTTAATTTGAAAATTTAAACTTCACAACTGCTATCTTCATCACCTAAGAGGTTTTTCTTTATCACAGGCGATGGTTCAATAATGTCAGCTACTTCTAACTTATCGATTACTGAAAAAATTTCTCGTCCCACTTTAGTATTTTTGAGCTTATTGATGTTCTCAATTAAATTGCTGTGATTTTGTAGATAATAACTAAATGTACAGGTTACAAAGAGTCACCTTTTTCTATCATATTTAAACTGCGTAAAATATCTGACATTTCTTGTCCATTTGCTGTGGTGGTAATTAGTTCTAATAACTTATATGTTGTTTTTGGAATTGCCAATTATTAACATACTCCAAGTTTTCGTAATTGCTATTAGCTGTAGGGTTGGCGCATTTGAAATGTTTAGTTGGTACTTCTGTTTCAGCACTTTCATTTCAATCACATATTCTATGACGCTTCAGACCTGCTGGTTTGGTGGAACTGGAAGCTTGTCCTTCATTTTCATCTTTTCTGTGCTTTCAAGCTCTTTGATCATTATAATATCTAGAGTAGTTTTTAAAAGGTTAGTTAATTTTGGAAGTAAGGGTGTTTCGTTAGTAATAGATGTTAACTTATTTTCTCGCCCGTTTTCATTAGCCAAACTATCTTTTTTGTTCATCAATTGAAATGTGTTTTTTGATTTCTTTAGGAATCAAATTTATCTTTAATCGATTCAGCTGCAGCTATCATTCTTTGATCAAAAGGATTCGATGTGTAATCAATATCATTGACTGACTTATTTTGAATTAAGCATGATGTATTTTCTTTATCACTCGTTGTTTTATTACTATAAGAGTTATCAAAAGAATCCGAATCATCGTAGGTTTAATAGTTTCTCCTAATAGTAGTGACTCATATACTTCATTATCACTGCTATTAAGAAAACGTGGTTTCTTAGTAGAAGATTTCTGAGCAGTGCTTCCTGCTGCTGAGGTAAGCCGTGTTACACGGGCGTCCTGGTGGAATTGGACTTCCCGTTGTTGAGATGCGGTAGCGTGTGCGTCCTTTTGTAGATGTGGGCTGCTCCTTAGAAGGGGCATGTACGGATTTTTAATAAACGAAAACAACCCCCGTCAAAATTATAAATATTATTTATTGAAATAACAAAAGAAAATGAAAACAGAAAAAATAAAATAAGAATACAAAAGTTAAGTTCAAAATTTAAGATTCGAGAAAGAAATAGGTACTAGAAAGATCCTACCTTTACACCTCGAATGATCAAAATTTAGCACTACACCGATCAATTATAACTATTATACACTTTTCACAAATAACCCAGAATAATTAATATAATAAAACACAAATACACAATTACGATGTGTATGTCATCACAGACACACCCCGACTCTCCTTAACGAACTCCCAAGAAGTATTGCATCAGTCTCGCTACATTCAAGGCCAAAATCTCTCTATATTTTCTTATCAATTTTTGATACTGCAATATGCAGACTCTAAATGCATTCATACATACGATATGGTTTTGGCGATTGGCGACCGTTATGCAATACCTCTTTACTGGTCGATTCGTAACAATATCCCTCCCTATGAAAAAGATGATTGCTTTACAGAGCAATCAGCCTTTTCGTTTCTTTAAAATAAGTTAATTTTGTTGTAGCCATTTCTCTCTCATTGTATTTCTTAAATCTACCCTAAACTACTCCTATCCGGTTACATTACTAACCTAATGTAGTAGTCTTGCACTTGCCTCGAAAAGTAGTCTTGCACTGTAAGTAAATATTTGTTTCCGTTTAGGGTTGGAGTTAGGGGTCCTACGATATCCATAGCGATTCTTTCAAATGGCCCATTGTCGAATGGTAGTTTCTGTAGAGGTGCCGGTCTTAGGTGTGGAGGTGTCTTGCGTTGGTTACACGATGTACATTTTTCACAGTACTTTTTCACATCACTTGCCATATTCAACTAAAATAATTTGTCTCTTATTCGAGCTAAAGTTTTCGTATAACCCAAATGTCCTGAAAATGGTGTGTCGTGATAGTCGTGTATTACTTTTTCTACTGCTGTTTTCGGCACTACCAATTTGTCATAACGATCGTCAGCCGTCCTTGATTTGTACAAGATTCCGTCGGTATCTTCATAATAGGTCGTGTACTCAGGGTCTGTTTGTAATTTAGCAAATATCGGCTTTAGGCTGCCTTTACACGATCAGTAATACTGTCAGTATTTACTGATAAAAATAATGAATCATTATTTTTATTACTTCAGTATTTTTATGATACCGTACACTATCATTATTTTCTTCAGTATTTTAAAACAAACTGTCAAATTTAATTTTTCGGAATTTTTAAATTAACAAAATTTTGGAATTGTGAACGCAACCTATATTCTTCACAGTCATCGTTGTGAGGTTGATTTGTTTTGCCTTTTGCTTCACCACTTTTTATTTTTGCTAATCCTTTGGAACTGGTTCTGTAGTCCACTGGTTCCGTTGAACTTTTTAAATTTCTCCTTGTGTATGGCGAAATATTCCCATTGATTTTATCGACGAGACTGACGGCGAGTCCATTTGTCTCGGAGAATTTTTAGAAGTTACATTGTTACATGGCGAAATATTCTCATTTTTATTACATTTATTATCCCTAATCACTTGAGTATTCGTTAAATTTTTCTTGCTCCCCATTTTATTAATATTTCTACTTTTACTTTAGTTGTAGGTTTAAAATTGCTATTCCCCTTTTCGATGCACATTTCTTCGGTATTATTTAGGACATTCCCATTATTTCTTTCTATTTCCCTTGTACTTTCTCTAAAATAATTGTAGTGCCCTTTCAGTTGCTTAGAGTCAATTTTGTTGTTGTGACTTGCCACTAAATTCTGGAAATACGTATTATGTTGGTTACCCACGATTTTGTTGTTAGATGTTACAGCTTTATTTTCTAAGGTTATACAGACTATGTCTTCTGTATTATGAAATAGAATGGTCATTCCATCAATTATAAAGCAGTAATTTTTGTAATCGATTAACACTCCGTTTGTTTCTAAAAAATCACGTCCAAGTAAACCATCACATATAAGAGGTAAGTTTTCACAGATGGTAAAACTGATGTTGTAGTGTTGTGTCCCAATTTGTAACTTTACTTGTGTTGCACCCTCACAAGCCAATTCATGCCCCGTTATGCCGGTAAATATTGTACAGGGTTGGATTAAATCTAAATTTTTGGTTCGAGCGATGGAATTATGTTTAATTATGGATACCCCACTACCAGTATCTACTATAAATTTAAGGTAGGTATTATTAAATTTTCCTATTATAATAATCGGTATCGCCTCCCCCGTACTTTGTGACGTGTGTGAGATTATTGGTGATTGCGAGCACCTCCGAGCTGGGGCTCGTTCGAAGGCTCCCACGAGTTTTTAAATTTTGATCTGGTACAGCCCTCCCCTCATTACTATCACGTGTCCTAATTTGGTCCGTGTGATTCTGTCTCATATCACTAGACTGGACTTGTCTAGAGAATGGTGTATTATTTCCTTGCCGACATGAATTTTCACGATGACCCGGCCTGCGACATTTACGACAAACAACCGGTTCTCGACACTGAAATGATAGATGTCCGTTGTCTATTAGTAGATGACCCTCCTCCACGAGTGTGACTAAATCGTTGTTCCAATCTATCTATATCTGTTTCTCGCCCGGTTGAAGGTTGTCTTATATTATGATTTCTCCCATTATTGCTTTGCCTAAAGTTTCTGTTGTTACCCCCCACTGTTATTTTGCCTAAAATTATTATTGTTGTCTCCCCGACTATAATTTTGCCGAAAAATATTTCTTTCCCTTTCATTATTTTCGGTGACATACAATGTGCTGGACATTTGACGTGATGAATTGATCATAATCTGGTTTAGTTCTTCTTGCTCAGCACATTGTAAATTTTTTCACAATTTGAATATTTTGAATACATACTGCGGTATGATATATGTATATGATATGTGGTGATATACATAATAATATGTATGTATGTTGATACCTACTTCAGAAGTATGAAATATATATAGGTGGGTATTTGGTATGTACAGACTATGTTGTATGTTGTATATATTTGATTGTGCACAGATTCATAGTGGTACGTATCCGTTGATTATATTGTAATGCATATAATATGTATGCGATTGTTACAACTTTGCAATGCAATGTGATGTACTTGCTATGTCTTCAGAACCATCGATGCATCTACACACATATGTATAAGAGTGAAATAGTACACAATATGACCAATATGCTCTATGTTATTATGTACGTGCGCTGTGTCCACTATATTATATACTACTACAAACAATTAGGGAGCAAAAAAAAATTGTTTATTTTTTAGTGATTTTTGAAAGACTGTATTTACGTGAAAAATGGTCGTATCGAGATGTTTAAAAAAGCATTTTAAAGCTCCAAGATTCTAGTTTTCAGATCTTTCTTCCAAAAATTTTTAGAAGTGACAGTTATCGAGCAATTATAAGGAATAACACAGAAAAAGTTTTGCAAATTTTTTGATCTTTTTTCTTTTGGTCTACGGGCTTGAAAATTTTTTTTACAGTAAAACCATGGTATTGATCTGACAGCCTGTTTATTCAGCTTCAAATTCCTTTTTGAAATTTTTCTCTACGTGGATTTGTTCCGGAGGTCTCCAACTTTGAATGCAAAAAGATCCTTTTTGCTTTAACCATCAATATCTCAGTAACCAGTGATCGGACAGAAAAATGAAGATCAGTCTTGGAATATGGAATAAATTTCCTGCAAGGCTGTGCCGCGTACTTTAGGAAAAAAAAATTTTCATCCTTAATTTTAATCTGAAAATGTTAAAAAAAGGGAATTTTTTCTATGTTGCGAAAAATCGTCGGCATCCCTGCGAATATTGATGAGGAGTCTTATGCCTCGATGTACCCCCAATAACCCTGTAAATCGACAGATCGATCTATCGAATGGTTTTCCTAAACCGTTTGTTCAAAATTTCAGAATTCAAAAATAAAGGAGCAAAATTAAATGAACAAAATTGAATGAAAAATTCAATTTTTTTTTCAAATTTTTCCACAGTTAAGCATCTTTTATCTATTTAATTTGAAAATTAAGAAAAAAAAATTGTTTTAATTTTTTGTCAAAATTTCAAAAACATTAAAAAATTAAAATTAAATTTTAAAAAAAAAATTTGGAAAGAATTTGAAAAAAAATCTATTAAATTTTGAAAAAACTTTTAAAAAATAATTTTTTTTCTTAATTTTTAAATTTTAATGGATAAAAGATGCCTAACTGGAAAAATCTGAAAAAAAAAAATTGAATTTTTCATTCAATTTTGTTCATTCAATTTTGCTCCTTTATTTTTTAATTCTGAAATTTTGAACAAACGGTTTAGGAAAACCATTCGATAGGTCGATCTGCCGATTTGCAGGGTTATTGGGGGTACATTGAGGTATAAAAATTCGTACAAACATTAGACTCCCAATCAATATTCACAGGGATGCCGACGATTTTTCGCAACAAGGAAAAAAGTCCCTTTTTTTAACATTTTTCAGATTAAAATTAAGGATGAAAAATTTTTTTTTCCTAAAGTACGCGGCACAGCCTTGTAGGAAATTTATTCCATATTCCAGGACTGCCCTTCAATTTTCTGTCCGATCACTGGTTACTGAGATATCGAAGGTTAAACAAAAAGGATCTTTTTGCATTCAAAGTTGGATACCTCCGGAACAAATCAACGTAGAGAAAAATTTTAAAAAGGAATTTGAAGCTGAATAAGCAGGCTGTCAGGTCAATACCATGGTTTTACTGTAAAAAAAATTTTCAAGCCCGTAGACCAAAAGAAAAAAGATCAAAAAATTTGCAAAAACTTTTTTTGTGTTATTCCTTATAATTGATCGATAACTGTCACTCCTAAAAATTTTTTAACGAAAGATCTGAAAACTAAAATCTTGGGGCTTCAAAATGCTTTTTTAAACATCTCGATACGACCATTTTTCACGTAAATACAAACATCACTAAAAAATTAACAATTTTTTTTTGCTCCCTTAATTGTTTGTAGTAGTATACCTATGGAAACATATAGCAAACGAATGCTCTGCGTGTTAGTATTATCCATGTCTACAAAATTACTGATAAAATTTCTTAGATTAATAACTGGAACTGTTCAGTGATTCAAAGTAACGCGTCTTTGCATTTTTATATGCTATTGTTAAAAAAAAAATTAATTATTCGCCAATTAAATTTGTGCCCTAAACTGCATTTTGAAAATATATGTATGTGTAATTATTTTCTCTTCGTCCCTACACCTGTAAAATTCAACCCCAATAACAAATTAGTACACAACCCTTCAAGAAACAACGCCCATTTTTAACACAGAAAGATTTTATTATTCAGTTTTTTTTTGCAAAAATTTGCTAAAATTAGCATCTCGAGCGCTGCCACCATTTGTTACGCGGGCGCCCTGGTGGAATTGGACTTCCCGTTTTTGAGATGTGGTAGCGTGTGGGTCCTTTTGTAGATGTGCGCTGCCCCTTAGAAGGGGCATGTACGGATTTGTAATAAACGAAAACAACCCCCGTCAAGATTATAAATATTATTTATTGAAATAACAAAAGAAAATGAAAACAGAAAAAATAAAATAAGAATACAAAAGTTAAGTTCAAAATTTAACATTCGAGAGAGAAATAGGTACTAGAAAGATCCTACCTTTACACCTCGAATGATCAAAATTTAGCACTACACCGATTAATTATAACTATTATACACTTTTCACAAATAACCCAGAATAATTAATATAATAAAACACAAATACCCAATTACGATGTGTACTTCATCACAGACACACCTCGACTCTCCTTAACGAACTCCCAAGAAGTATTGCATCAGTCTCGCTACATTCAAGGCCAAAATCTCTCTATATTTTCTTATCAATTTTTGATACTGCAATATGCAAACTCTAAATGCATTCATACATACGATATGGTTTTAGCGATTGGCGACCGTTATGCAATACCCCTTTACTGGTCGATTCGTAACAGTCGGCTTGATGTGGGAGTTGGTTCGAATCTTCCCCCATCAGCGATGGTTCAAATACTTCATCATCACCACTGTTAAGAAAGCGTTATTTCTTAATAGAAGATAGAGCATAATCAATAG
Organism: Brachynemurus nebulosus; assembly: GCA_035578155.1. Taxonomy (NCBI): domain Eukaryota; kingdom Metazoa; phylum Arthropoda; class Insecta; order Neuroptera; family Myrmeleontidae; genus Brachynemurus; species Brachynemurus nebulosus. The sequence goes on from JAPWDM010000001.1 coordinate 112,672,978, forward strand.
AATCATCATCATCATCAATAGAATGAGGTGCTTTATTAATTTTAGCTTGTGCTGACTTTTCATTTTTAACTTAGAAGCTTTTTACTGATTTAGTTTTTATTTCAGTAGCTATTTTTAAGTGGTTCAGTAATTGGTTTCAATGATTCTTCTAAATTTTTTTCTCGTTCAAACTGACTATCTTTAAGCGCACGATATTTAGCACGTATAGATTTTGTGACAACCCAAAATTTTTCGCTTTAGCTTTTACCTTGGTTCAGTATGTCTATATGCTATTACTGCTTATAAACAAATGTGCAATGTGCATGCTCACACCCATTTTATACTCTTTCAGCGTAACCAGTCATAAATTAGGTCAACTGGAACTTAGTTCCAATCAACCAGATTTTCTGTGTCGCTCAAACTTACAGTTTCATACCAAAACTACTAATTAGAGACAATGCAAATTGAATAATTTTATTTAATCAAGATTTAACTAATTTATTGCACGTATTTAATGATCGCGTATGTGGATATATGACTTTCAATTAATTTAAATCAATTTGTGGTAAATGTTGGTGCGAAAATGTGGTTTCTTAATTATTGATAAAGATTGCGGTTTAAATCAAGGTCGTTATCATAATACGTTTTGATATATTTATTCAGATTAAATAATAATGAAAAAGTTTTTAATATAGTAATTAAATTTGTTATTATATATACTATTATTTTTTATTTCAAATACAATAGTTATTTGTGTCTTAAGAGCGCAAAATGGTACATTTCCGCTCGATTGAGAATGTTGACGCGCGACGTCGCCAGACGGAACGCGTTATTATCATGAGAACAGCAGTGTCATTTTGTACTCAAATTCCACACAAAATTCTTTCTACATTCTTATAAAATGTATTTTTTATTTAAATGATACTTGAAAAAATAATAATGGACGTTAATATTAATTACTTTAATGTTATAATTTTTGCAACTTCAGAAATATCTGAAGGTGCACTTGAGAAATCACGGTCACTATTATATATTTCCATCATATATGTATAGATTTTTTTAAATTTCTTATTCTTATTATTTATTAACTATAGTTATTTATTATTTTTAATTAACATTTTGTAGTTATTTTGAAATTTAGTAAAATTAATATATCACTTGATTACCATGAAAATAATAATTTTAGAATCTCTTTATTTGTTATCATATAAAATATAAACAACGCGTACTCGATCTGTAATTAAATATACGTTGAGCGAGCGACAAAGTATTACTTTTCCGCTTTAAAGCGAAAAGTAGTAATTTGTTGCTCGGCAACGAGAGTTTTCGGTAAATACACATTTTGCCGAAATTTCTCTTCACAGAGCGCAAAAGCCTTCTTTCCACTAAGATTGTAGAAAAAAATAATTTTTTACTGTATCGTAGTAATTATATTTTACCTTGCTAAAACTACGTATTCAATTACCAACATGTATTTCTTATTATATTTCACCACTATACCTGTGTACTTTTAGGAAAAATTTTAAAATTTCTTTCCAAGTGTATATATATATATATATATATATATATATATATATATATATATATATATGTGTATATATATATATATATATATATATCTATAATAGTCAGTTTGAACGAGAAAAAAATTTAGAAGAATCATTGAAACCAATTACTGAACCACTTAAAAATAGCTACTGAAATAAAAACTAAATCAGTCGAATGCCAAGAATACGTAGACAAGCTATATATATATATATATATATATATATATATATATATATATATATATATATATATATATATAGCTTGTCTACGTATTCTTGGCATTCGACGCTTTCTTGTCTATACTTTGATTTAAAATGACGTTTAAATATGATTGGTGCGTCTCTTTTTTCAAAAACAAAGACAGACTGATGGCATAAAAGGAAAAAATGACAAAGATAGTAAGCAAACATTTGACATCACTGTTACACATATCCGTGTTTAATAGGTTTGAAACATCTCTTTTTATTACTGGGGATTATCTGAATAAAAAGCAGTGGTTCTAAAACAAATATCATACAGTTCCACAGATTAATTATACGATAAAAAGTGTTCAGAAACTAACCCGTATTCTATTTATTGTCTGTTATAATGAAATATTTTATCTAAAATTAAAATTACTTATTTTACACATCATACAAGCTGAATAACCTGAGAGTTGTAATTTATTTGCGACCAAACTATTGACTTATACAATAAATATTACAAAACTAACTATCATATTTACAATATTAATATTTACAAAAAAATACAAAAACTTAAAAGATATATACAAAATAAATAAAATCTTAAAATACAATTCATACTATGTAATCGGCCAAAGCGGAGTCGTCTTCATCGCTCTCGTAGTTGTAATCTTCGTCAGTATCGTCACTGTCGGAAGAATCGTCGACTATAATATTAAAGCTGTCAATACAGTTTTCAATTAGGCCATCTTTCTCCCAGTACGATTTTTCGACGTCCATTGTTTTTCTTATGTATTGTTGGAAGTTTTCTGTTGTCACAGTTCCAATTGCTTCTTTCACTAATTCTAAAAGACGTGATATTTTTAAATCCCGTCACATTATTTACTTTGATATGTCTCTTTATTTGTGCCCACACTAATTCTATCGGATTCAGGTCACACATATAAGGTGGTAACCTTAAAACTTGGTGACCTTCTAAATTTAGAATTTGATCAATTCTATAAAGATTTTCTTTCGGTTTATGCTGGATAATTAGGTCCAATAAATCTACTTTCCTCATTGACTGGTCGCAAGAAATACCCTTTTTGTTCAACCAGTCAATCATGACACCTTTTGTTGAACTTTTCGTGGGAACCTTGTCGATTAGCACGGTATGATAGGGCGCGTTGTCCATGACTATTACAGATGACGGTGGCAACTTGGGCATCACTTTTTCTTTCATCCATTTTTCAAAATTTTCACCGTTCATTTGCCCATGGTAATCGCCAGAAGTCGTACCGGCTCTAAAAACTAAACCGGCCTCCGATAGTAAGCCATTTTCACCTCCAATATGTACAACAATTAACCTGTTAGTTGGACTAACCGTGGTAACGATTCCTGTCGTACCTTTCGCTTGCCAGCATTTACCGAAAGCCAGATTGCTGTCGATCCAAGTCTCGTCTAAATAGAAAATTGGTCTGTTCTGTGATCTGTAATTTTTTATTTGTCTCAGATATTTAGCGCGCCAGTTAATATTTGCTGGTCTTTTAGTTAAAATACGCCGCTGATTCTGCGATTTTTGCCACTTATATCCCATATCATGAAGAAATTTATTTAGGATGTCTTTTTGCCACGGAAAATCAATTCCGTCTTTGATTACGGGCAACATATTCCTTAAGGTCGGCACCTTTTTTTTATTTAAATAAAAATCGTTGATAACTTGTCGGATGACGTCCCGATCGAAATTATCAATTTCGGCTTTTCTAGCGTCTTTGATTTTTTTCGGAGGCGAACAAAGTGGTTTTTGAGAAATTTTTTCTTCTTTAATTATTCGGCTTACCGTTCGTTTTGACACTTCGGTATATATCGATACTCTTTCGATTACATTTGCCAGAGTGGCAGCCAACAGTTTGTTTTTTGCCTCTTCTTTGCAAATTTTGTAAACGTTTAAAATGATCTAAAAATAAAGAAATCGGAATAATTTTAAAAATAAGGGAAAAAATAATAGTCCATAAATACTGACAAAATAATGATTACTTACATTGCGGCTTTGACCATTGATAGGTTGTCTTTTTTTTTAAATTGATTCGCTATTTTGTGAGCCACTGGTTGAAGCCATGTTCAAAAATAACCTAAGACATAATACAATAATTTGTAAAATACATTATATATTTAATAAATGTTTCTAAACTACCTACTTACCAAAATATAGAATCAAGTTATGATACACAAAGAAATATTTATTTTTAAGTATTAAAAAAATAAACTAAATAATTTCACAAAATACGATTTTTATCTAAAACGTTAAACAATTATTATTTACATGCGTCTACTCACTTCAAACAGATGCTATGAATGTTTGGAGAAAGATCGAATGCTAATATGAATATATAAAGCAGTAGAGGGACAAAGGATAGAGACATTTACTTAGTAAATATTCATACAATTGTGTGTGAGTCTGAGTACCAAGAAATCTTCATTGTAATTGGTCAATATGAAAAAGGAGGATAAAGATAACATGATGACGCGAAGCTAAAGGTAAAAAAGACAAATAATTTGCCATTTTCTGTCACTGTTATTCTTATTTAGTTTTACAGTTCTTTCTTATTTTTTTGAGGAGATGTAGAAAATGTAGAAAAGCCATATAATTTGTTATGGTGAATAGAGATAGATTAAAAATATATTTTGTTATTGATGACGAAATAGCGTTTCCTATTCCTTACCCCGTACTTCCCATCTGAAAAATGCCAAGTTTAAGTAGACATACAATATATATATATATATATATATATATATATATATATATATATATATATATATATATATATACATATATATATATATATATATATATATATATGTATATGTATATATATATACATATATATATATATATATATATATATATATATATATATATATATATATATATATGTATATGTATATATATATATATATATATATATATATATATATATATATATATATATATATATATATATATATATATATATATATATATATATATATATATATATATATAAGTAGATAGGCTATAAGAGAGCTGCGGCACCGTAAAACTAACCAACTGGAACCCTTTTGTCAATGTTTGAAATCGTGTAACTTTACGGTACTACACATTCCGAACTGATGAGGCATCAAACTGTATCGATGTGCAAATCTTGATCTTTGACCCAAACACTCGCTCATACTGTTGGCCTTGAAATTCCCAAAACATGAGTCATCACCTCAACAACCACACAAGTAGTTAACCCATTATGCGTCATCACAATTTAGTTATCACAATTTGGAATTGTGTTAACCCATTTCCCGCCGTAGTTTTTGAATGCAAACCTAACGCATGCGCAGACTGAATTTTAGTACACAACCATGCGCAGACTGAATTTTAGTACACGACGATGCGCAGACTGAATTTTAGTACACGGCGCATGCGCAGGCTGAATTTTAGTAACCGGCGATATTACCTAAAATTGATGAGTGTATTGGCAAAATGTCTGAACAACACGGTGTAGAGTTAGGTATAAGTGAACTATGGACTACTTTTACTGCCACTGATGAAACAATGGATCCGGTTTTGGAGAAGTGCTGGTAAAGCATTCAAATCACTATGTACACTCAAACCGTATGAAACGTGGAAAATTCTCGATGTACGACGCATGGAAACTCGATATGGGCTAGCGGTTGCGGTGGAACTTGCAGACTGTAAACTAGCAATAGCTATTAGTAGTTATTTTCGAATACATCCCGCAAATTAACTAACTATCCCCACCACTTTTAATTATTTTATATAAAGTTGTGGATTGTGTGAATAATTTCAGTTCTACGGCGGTGCGGCTGTAAAAAATGGCGTTTCTTTTGATATACAAGGCTATCAAGGAGCTAACAACGAATTTTATTTTACAGAAGTTGGTATCGCTGCAGAAAATTCGGATGAAATATTACATCTTATATTCGAAGCACCGTTTGATTTCAATGAGTTGCCGAAGAAATATCAACGAGTTGCCCGTTGGCTTTACCGAAATTGGCATGGGATACCTTGGTCGTATGGATTTATTCCGTACAATAAACTTCATACCATATTGAAACCTGTATTAAAGAAGTATGATGTCGTATACGTCAAGGGCAGTGAAAAGAAGAAATGGATTTCAAATTTGTTTGATGACACCGAACACCAGCCGTGGATTTTGAATTTGGAAGAAATATTTGATGTACCGAAGATTTCCGTTCTGCGAGATGAATATTATTCTAGACGTTGTATGCTTCATTTAGATAAAATTTGTTCATTAGATTATTGTATTCTTTTAAAAAATTTTTATATGGAAAATAAATAGATTTTAAGTAATATATTGATTTAAGCAATTTAATTTTTTTTTGTATACATATTCTATAAATAAAATTTTAAAAAAAATATAGATATGTGTGTTTTATTTAATTGTTACCCTGAATTCCCCTGTTTTTTACAGGAAGAAGTTTCTTTCGTTAACCTATAAAGGTATTGACAAAAATCTTATGAAATTTATTATTCTAATTGAAAAGCATATTTCATGATACACCCTATATACTAAAATATTTATTAAAAATATTAAATATACACCCGTTATATATGTGATATTATATATGTGTTAATGATAAAGTAGCAAATTCAGAATGTTCTAGTTTATAAAAGTTTTGATTTTACATGTGAATTTTCTAATATAGACACTAGTCTATCAAAATTTAGCAAAACTCAATGTTTTTATCATTTTTATTATATTAAGCAATGTGTTAAAATTATAGTAAGTTAAAATATGAATAAATACAATACTATTATACCCTAATATAAATATGTATCAGTATTAAAATGATATACAATGATTTTGCTGATTAAGCAAATTTTTTGCAAAATTTATAAATTATTTTATAATTGGATTCTGTATTCAGTTTAATCATAAACAAGAAATAGGATAATATTATTATTAATATACAGAGTTTATACATAATATACAGGTGTGTAGGTATTAAGATAATTTTCATTTGATTTATAAATTATCCTAGAAATAGCTTTGTGTTATACTCAAATTCTTAAATGGTGTTTTACAATCTGCTTTCAAGTTCTGCTAAAAAAAATATTCAGCAAAAATAAACTTATTTTAAGCTGAAAAAATTCTAAAACTAATAAGTTTTTCAAGGTTAATTATATATAAAAATATTATGCAGTACAGTTGAAATCCAACAACAGCAGTTACGTCTCATCAGACACCGATACATGCGGAACCACCCATTGAATTTTTTGTATATGAAATACGACGTCATCTGTCGCTGACAATACTGCATCATTATCTGTTCTCGCACGAATCAAAATTAGTTGATGTTTAGCGTTGAGAATAACTCTCTTATAATGGTGAGCAAAACCAAACACTCGATCCAATGGTAGACAGAAATTAAAGTAACCTTTATTAGATACTTTTATAGTTTCACCAGAACACCAGCCTGCATTATACAGTTGTTTACTCTGATTTTCATTTAAAGATAAATAATTCATTAGAGTGGTAGCCGATCCCACGTATTTGCATTGATCAATTTCCACATCGTTCAGTTCGTAACGCATCTCGTCAAACAGGTACGCCATTGAATTATTGCTTGGCTCAGCCGAAGTTGATACCGTTCCATCACTCTTCAACAGTTGTCCTTCTATATATAGGTAGCTTTTATGTGGTAATAAAATCACGTCCTGGTTTTGAATACAGATGGCTATCTGGTCGTTATTACTATAATTATTCAAAAAAGGTGAGTACGCATGCTCCTCCAGTTTCGTAATACTCTCATCGAGCTCACCTCCACCAGTACTAATTTGCAAAATATTATTCATTTCTTCATTTCTTCAAAACTAATCCGTATCGCAGTATGTATTGTTGTAGAAATTTTGCGTTCGCTAGCGTTAATGGCGGTTTTGTCGACAATCCGCACTGGTTGGCGGTAAGTTGTAGACTGTTTGACTGCGTCGGTTTATCGTCGTTAAATACCAGCATGTCTTATGCCGGTTTTAAATGTAATTTTATGGTTATTGTTTCGCCTCGAAAATTAACCGGGTTACCGTCTTGATCCACAACGCGTAGCACTAGAAATGTTATCCGTTGAACGCTTACAGGCATATAAATGATTGTAGTTGGTGTCTCGCTTATTTTATACCCAGGCTCAACCTGGATAGAAAACGAATAAATATTATGCGCTCGAACGTTGTTCAAATAACTGTTTGTCGTAATATTCGTCTCAATTTGCACCAGATTGACTTTCATAATATTTGCCGGTTTATCTGAATAATGAGTACGACCTGCTTCGAGTTTTCGTTTATTAAAACCCAGCAGCAAACCGATCGTTCGTTCTTTATCAAAATGTATTGTTTCCGTGCACTTTATCGAACTTTTCAACGTGTTGTTATTTGCATGTAATATAAGTTGTGCATTAGCACCTGCTCCACTCGGTGTTAACATATCATCTATATACGCTTCCAAATCTTCTAAATCGTAATTGCCGATAGGTATCTCGATGCAGTACGGTTCATGATTAGGATCAGTACTAAAATGAAACAAATTATTCGTTTCATCAACATTTGGCACTGAGTTACAAGTTTCGAAATTCACCAGTCCGCAGACGTATTCACCCACTAATTCTATAGGCGGAAAATACTCAGCACTGAGTGTTGAAGTATCACCGCTTAAGGTTAATGTGAACGACATGGTGTCTAATACGTAAATGAAACAAAGTAGTAATATACAACAATATTTATTTACATAAATAGATTTTTATTACATAAAAATTCTAAACAAAGGTGACCACAATTAAAATCCTCATACTTTTGATAAGTATTATAATTATATCTAATGTTGTTTCCACGTAGATATCTTGCTACTTCAACAGGTGGCGGTAAATTCCCATAACTGTCGAAGTATTCTACATTCTTGTTGTCCTTCACATACGCCACCCAATGACTTCCACGGCCAGATGAACTATCCAAATTAACAAGAGCGCACTCTTTTCGCCACGGTCGTTTCGGTAATTCATCTCTCATGAACACACCACGAAAATTTTGTAGATGTTCCTTTCCAAACTGATAGATGTCGCGATCAGTTAGTGGTCTGTCACGAGGCAGCTTGCTCAGTAGTTTTTTGAATCGATGTAAAGTCCCAAACCTTTTCTGTACGGTTTTAAATATAGACCAGCACCAGATTTCTTCGATCCAAGAGCGATTGCCTCCATCATTTTGTTATGTCGTTCGCTTTCATCCAGCTGCTTCTTAGCTGTTTTATAGGTATTTATTGCTTTCGCAATACCAGCAGCGCCACCTGCAAGTGATCCGACAGCTGATAGTCCGGCAAAAAGTGGAACTAGAAATGGTAAAATTCCACCAGTCCTAGGGATCGGTATAATTCTCGGTGATGTAAATTGCTTTTTATGCTTCTTCTGAAAAATCTTCTTGGCTGCTTTCAACGCTATGTTGATCGTATCTCTAACAGTTTCTGGTTTATTTTTCTTTAACCGGTTTCTTATATTACGAACACCAGCACCAAATATCACCTTCTTCTTTTTCTTTGAATGACCCATTCCCAATTTTGCTTTTGATTTCATAGCATTCGTGACGGCCCAAGCAGCAGCTCGTTCACCAAAACTTGCGTCTGATGATTCAACTCGCTCCCACGCTTTGTCAGCTAAAATTAAATCGGCCTTGTGTCGATCGTTGATATCTTTGAACTGTGAATAGGCGATATCGTGTTCTTTACATGCAGCGTCCAATTTATTGATACCGGGGTCGCCTCGTAATAATCGTTCACGTAGTCGCGTACCAGGTCCACAATACTGATAACCGGGTATATGTAGTTCAAATGGTAACTTGTTAATTGTAGAATTTATTAGTCCGCGACCTGATGTGTTCGCACCACTTGTCTGCCTGCAACTGACAGCTCGTTGTTTTCGCACAGACATTTTAAGGTGAATTGAAAATAAAAAACATGTAAACTATTTTATAGATATTATAAACAAATTAAAATTCTACATAAGTTGTTAGTATACGAAATAGTCTAATTCGATGAACATCGGTGAGATGTCGTCGTTCATCAAACAATAGAAAACGCTGCGAATAGTTAATTTTGAATTTTTCTCCAATAACAACAACAACAACAAGAAAAATGGTCCGTTACTACCGAACAGCATTAGAGCAATCATTTGTGGCCCGAGTGGTTGTGGAAAGACTTCGCTGCTTATTTCACTAATACAGCACCCCGACGGTCCAGCGTTTGAAAATATATACATCTATTCCAAATCACTGCATCAGCCAAAATATGAATATCTGAAACAAAGTATTAAACTTGTTAAAGGTATGGGTTTTTTTACATTCTCCAATAATGAGGATGTGATACCACCAATAGATGCTCTACCAAATTCATTGATAATATTTGATGATGTGTCTGCGCGGGAGAAAAAGGCTATAATAGAAGAATATTTTTGTCACTCTCGACACTACAACGACGATTGCTTTTACCTAACACAAACGTATACAGCAACACCCAAACACAACGTACGGGACAATGCAAATTTTATTGCTGTTTTCAAACAAGATGATCTGAATCTTAGACATATTTATGATGATCACATCAATTCCGACATGTCTTTCACAGGGTTCAAAAATCTATGTCAAGAGTGTTGGCGAGATAAATATGGATTTTTAACCATTTGTAAGGAGGACGATATTCACAACGGCAGATATCGAAACAAGCTTGATAGCTTTTGAAGAGGATACTGAGCAACCAGTGTTAATAACTGGTTTCAACAGACTGTTAACCGCTATTAACCAGAGCAATAACAGGTCAGTTACTGACCAGTTACTTATCAGTAACTGGTTAACTGATCAGCAACTGGTCAGTAACTGATCAGTAACTGGTTAGTAACTGATCAGTAACTGCCTTTAACCGACCTGTTGTATAAATAAACAGCTGTCTAAGATATAGATTCAGTTCTTGAGTGACTGTTATATGAAACAGTTGTCAAAATGGATAAGAAGAAGGAGCTTGTTAAAAAGAGTATTATAAAAACAGCAAGCAATATACGAAAAAAATTTAAAGCCTTGCGATCTGGAAAGATGGAATCAAACATGTTGCTACAAACCACGTTGGAACCAGTCACTGCACCACTCAAAGAAATAGCCAAAAAATTAATTGAGAAAAACAATCAACCTATCAAAGTCGAAACGAAAGAAGAACAGACACAAGTAGTGGATACGTTTACACCTAAAATTTAAAAGAGAAAGCAAAAGTATCACTATTTACCAACGAAAGAGGAAGAGCTGGATGACGAGTCGGAGGAAGAACCAGATCTCACGGAAGATGTTTTCGAATCGTCTCTGATAGAAAAACAAAATGAATTTGAAACACCAAAACTCCCCGGATCGGCACACAGTGTTGCTAGAAAATTGATGACGACGGGGGCGATGTCTGAAGAGTTTGGACCGATAGCAAGAAATTACTTACAGTTATACCTTCAACCAAATAGCGGTATTGATACAGTATACGGACCGTACAAAAAAGATGACGAATGGATGATTGGAAATCAACCGTTTCAAATAGTCTGTGATGATATAATAATAAATGGTATTACGTATAAAGGAACACCCGGTTTATATGAGTTGATTTTCATGAAAGTACCAAAACGAAACGTATATCGCACCGAAGATTTAAATGAGTACAAACGAATTTTAAAACAAACAAATGCGCATCGACGAAATCACAGTCCAAATCAACAAATTAAAGGCAGCTCGAGTTATAAATATCGAAATATTATTAGTGAAATGGTGCCGATTCCAAGATCGATTCCAAGATATAAAACACGAAGTCGTATGGCTAGTACTCCTGCATTTGGGACTGGATTGATGCAGTTGATGGAGTGCAGTTGGGACTGGATTGATGCAGAGACGACCCCAATGAATTAGTTAGTCGCTTACAGTTACTCGTAGGATCAACCCACGCTGGACACACAGCCCACGAGAACGAAATTATCGCTATTAGAAGAGCTGATGGAGGCTGGTTTTATTGAACATGGATAGATTTGGTCGTAAACGTAACAAAAATATAAGAATCGATAGATTTGGCCGTGTGCATGACAAAAGCATTAAGAAAGGAGCTCTTAAGTCCATTGGTTTAAAGATGACTAATATGGGAAATTATGATATTGGAAATAGACGATTAACAAATGTAAGAGACCCGGCTGGTGATGAAGATGTGGTGAATCCGAAATTTTTAAAAAGTTTTGAAATGGAGAAATTTTCCGAATTGACAGAAACAGTTGAAACGAACAAAACACAAATTGAAAATGCTGTATACAAGTTGACCCAGGCAGTACAACTTCTTATGATGCATAAAACAACGATAAATCGGAAAATGTCCACATTTAATCTTCGAATATCAAGGATTGAAGAACGTCTTGATGAATTACTGAAATGCATTGAGCGTATTAGGAAAAATGAGTAAACTACAGGTGGTACGTGAATTACACAGGCCCGCACGGAAGAATTTCCCACGTAGACGTGTTATTGTAAAAGCAATTGATGATCTATGGCAGTATGATTTAATTGATATGAGTGCTTACGCTTCCGTGAATAAAAAATACCATTTTTTACTAACAGTGATTGACGTTTTTTCTAAGCGAGCATGGGGTGTACCGGTTAAAAATAAAACTGCAAAAGAAGTAACAGCTGCATTTGAATCGATACTTAAACAGGGCCGTGTTCCGAGAAATTTACACAGCGACGATGGCAAAAATTTTTTAATCACCTGTTTAAAACGCTCATGAATAAGAACGATATTAACCACTACTCGACATTTTCAACGAAAAAAGCATCAGTGGTGGAGAGATTTAACAGGACACTCAAGACCGAAATGTGGAAAATGTTTAGCTACAACGGATCATATCGGTGGATTGATATGTTGGACAAAAAGTAGATGATTACAATTCGCGTAAGCATAGAACAATTAAAATGCGACCGCGTGATGTAACACCAAGCAAGGAGAATATGCTTCTGTCGACTGTCTATAATTATGTGAAAATTGCACCCAAACCAAAATATAAAGTTGGTGATATTGTTCGTATGAGCAAATATGAATCCCATTTCGAGAAGGGTTATCAACCATCATGGACAGCGGAACTGTTTAAAATAATTAAAATACAATTAACCAGACGATAAAATACGATGTTTAAAATAATTAAAATACAATTAACCTACTAGAAGATTACCACGGTAACCCGATCAAAGGAGGCTTCTACAAAGAAGAATTACAAAAAGCCAAATATTCTGACGTGTATTTGGTAGAAAAAGTGTTAAGAAAATCAAAACGTCGAGTATACGTGAAGTGGTTGGGTTTTCCTAGCAGTTCAAACAGCTACGTTGACATAAAAGACTTGATATAATTTAGTCGACAAAATTGGAAGATTATTTGGAAGTCGAAAAATTATTGAGAAAAAATTCACAGGTTATTCATACATAAATTCTACATGTACATATTAATTTTCGTTAATAAAGTTTTTAAATAAAAATTACTGTTTTATTTTTATACTTTTATTTCTTACTGTTTACAAATATATACAAGTTCAACTTCATATGTATTTATCAACAAATATAAAACGGAAATTTGAATGTTTTTTGAATCATCACATAATATACACAAAGTATTTAGAATAATATGTATAAATATAATTCAAGTTCATATAAAACTTATGTCAGAGTCACTTGTTACAAATTCACTTAAAACTAATATCAGAGTCACTGTCATCTCTTATTTTAAAAACAATTCGGTGGCCGTTCAAACTAAACCGTCGAACCTTTGGTGTTATTTTTACTTACTTCTGTATTAAATTCCATTTTTCTTGATAAATTCTAGAACAACAAAAACAATGAAAAATCGATGTTACAAAAGTAAAAATTACTATACAATTAAAACTTACCAGAAAGATTAATTTTTATCACAAAAAAAAAAAAAATATAAATTTTTTAAAACACTTTTAAAGAAACACTTACAAAAACTTCCTACGAAGATGTTTTCACCGTAAACTGATAAAACTGAAAAAGTTTCCTGTTGGCTCACCCATTTATATAGTAGTTTTTGGTGCGAAAATACATTCGATAATGTTCTAGAATGATGTAATCTTAACCGCAAGACTGTGCAAGTCAAATTTTTCGATATCAGTAAATAGATTGTATACCGAAATATTTGTACACTGCTTTCTGGTGGAAAAACGTCGTTCATCAATGTTCTAGAATGATGTAATCTTAACCACAAGACTGTGCAGGAAAAATTTTTCGATATCAGTAAATAGCTTGTAAACAAAAATATTTGTACACTGCTTTCTGGTGGAAAACATCGTTCATCAATGTTCTAGAATGATGTAATCTTAACCACGAGACTGTGCAAGTCAAATTTTTCGATATCAGTAAATAGATTGTAAACAAAAATATTTGTACACTGCTTTCTGGTGAAAAAACATCGTACATTAATATTCTAGAATGATGTAATCTTAACCACAAGACTGTGCAGGAAAAATTTTTCGATATCAGTAAATAGCTTGTAAACAACAATATTTGTACACTGCTTTCTGGTGGAAAAACATCGTTCATCAATATTCTAGAATGATGTAATCTTAACCGCAAGACTGTGTAGGTCAAATTTTTCGATATCGGTAAGTAGATTGTAAGCAGGAATATTTGTACACTATTTTCTGGTGGAAAAATACCGTTCATCAATGTTCTAGAATGATATAATCTTAACCACAAGACTGTGCAAGTCAAATTTTTCGATATCAGTAAGTAGCAACAGTAAATAAGTAAGCGAAAACATATATATATATATATATATATATTTTTTTTTTTATTATGGGAAAAATATTTTAACCTTTCATTACTAGCATTTATTTTTATAAAACCATCACTAGCGTTTGGTAAAAATTACCCACTGAAATTATCTTGTAGAAAGTGCTGAGTTAAGAAAAATTATTAAAAACAAATATATGTCAACAGCCAAATAAAGTTACAAAATCGGAGTAACAGAAAAAATCAAATATTTAAAAATTGGTCACACTAAAGTCTATAAAAAATTTATACCATAAGGTTTAGTAAATATATACGATCTTTAATAAATATATTTGAATATTAAACTAAGAATGTATTTAGTCCGATTCTACTTCTGAATCTGCACACCGAACACAAATTGTTGCTATATGTTCTCTGCAAATATTTTTTTTTTGCATTTTATACATTCATTTTTTGTCTTTCTTTCTCAATTTTAGTTTTTTTTGGAGCTCTAGCAGCAATATTCCCTTCATTTGATACAAATTTTGACCACGACTCCTGTAAAACTGAACATTTTTCACCTTTTTATTTCGACTTTCATTGTTATATTTTTGTTTGATAAATGTAATTTCAAACTAATAATAACAAAACAGCAGAACAGAAATACACACATTTACACTGGCTGGAACTAGCTGGCGGATATTTAAACAAGAATCGCTGCAATTGTAAATAGCCATTACATAGTGTTAAGAATAATATAGAATTATAGAAAAAAAATACATACTGAAGATATGTATTTTCTTACTTTTGTGTCAATGTAAGTTCAATAAATATAACGTGTTCAATGTGTATGCAAACAAAAACTGTGGCGCAGAAAACAAGTATGTGTATTACGCCTTACAGTGCTGCGCTAAAAATTTTAAACCCCTCTATCTTACTTACTATATAGAAGATATAATATCTCAATGGGATACATGCTAAAATTAATTCCATCGATAAATCTTTTTTAATAAATAAATTTCCAATGAATTTCAAATTGAAGTATATATATATATATATATATATATATATATATATATATATATATATATATATATATATATATATATTTTTACAGTCATTTTCAGAATATTTTATTATTTTGGATATTCTTTTATCATAGGACTGGGTATTTTTTACCCAACGCTAGTGTTCGTACTGCCTTAAAAGTGCGTAGGTATATTAATAACACAGATACTTGACACAGAACACGTTGGGTTAAAAGTACCCATGTTCGTAGAAAAAAATTAATATTTTTATTATTTCCTGACGATAATCAAATTATTAACACGAAAAATATTTAGTACATTATGAAGTTCAGCTACTGAAATAATCGATGGAAAATATGTAAATGCATTGTAGTTATCAGTGTTTGAAATCGATTCTGGGTATTTTTTTAAGTTTCAATATACTACTAAATATAACTATGATCCAGTTAATTAAAAACGTAGGTATTAGAGCAAAAACAGGAGAATGACATTTAAGTTTATTAACATTTTCAAAATTTTTATAATTGGCTGCTTATATTATACACGTTAACTTTAACTGTTTTTAATTGTATTAAGATATTCTCTATCACTCATATGAATACTGGCTCCGAATTTTCTAAAAAATAGATTTTTAATAAGACCACTTATATGATACTTATTATGAATCAAGTTTATTAAACGTATCAATAAGTTGTACTTAAATAACCTAAATATAATACTTAAATAATACTTAAATATATTTATTACTTACTTGTCTCTTTAAATGTATTTTTGTTACAAAATTATTTAATTAATTTTATATCTTATCGGCGGAAGCCGACGAAAATTCATATGTATACCTTAAATCTACTTTAAGTTTGCTTTCTACAGCTATACCGCATGTTTACATTAACTTCGGCTTCTAGAAAAGACACCTAGAGTTGAGGCATCGCTCGCTCTAGCATTTAAGTCGCCCCGGGCAAGAAGGAATAATTCCGCCCCGGTCTAAATTTGGCGAACTTTTTTCTTTGCTCATTAGCGTTTATAAATGCCGTTCCTTTTTCTTTTTTTCAGAATCAGTAACCTTTTTTTGCTTGCCAGGTAACAAAAATGCCGCCCTTAAAATTTGCCGCCCCGGGCAAATGCCCGGGTTGCCCCCCATGGAGCGGTGCCTGGCATCGTAGAAACAGATTTCTCGACTCTGGGCGCTTGGAAAGTAAAAATAGACTATATGCTAAATATAGAAACAGATTTCCGATCCCGCATTGTGCTAACAAGTACAACGCTAAAAATAACAATGAGCCAATTAATTAAAATTCTTGTGCAGCGAAATCAGAAGGTTATCTGTGTTCATGTATATGTCAGTTAACTTAATTTAATTCTAAAAATATCGATGATCTAACTCACAATTCCGGCGTCGGGTAGCCGGGTGTGCTGACATGGTTATCAGAGCGCACCAATTATTTTTTTAATAAAGTCAAAGTCCAAAATGAATATCCAATAAATTTTAATGAGTTCAAAGGCCAACAAGGTCAGGTACAGTGCGACGTAAAATTAATCGAGCACCCATTGTGGGGGGGGGGCATACATTTAACGCGCAGTGTGCCGCCGTATCTGCCCAGCTTAGCTACTCAGGTTTCTTTTGGGTCATAGGGGCTCGCTAAGAAAGGATCTTTAAAATTTTTTAATCTAACCGTAGAAATTTGTGAAAAATTACAAAATGTCAATTTTTTATTATTGTATATAGGGTAAAAGCCCCGATTGTGGAACACTATTTTTAGGTATTTCATCAAACTTGCTTACAAAAATTAATAAATGAATTAAACACCCTTTTTTTTTTCTTAATAAGCATGAAACCAAGTTTTTTTAATCCAATGAATATGTTTTTAAGAAAATATAACCCAAAAATTTTGATTTATTAATGTTTTGTTTTATAATTTGTTGACATCTATAAAAAAACAGACAGAATATATTAACACCCTTTAAAAAATCAGCACATTGACACCTAAAAAAGAACACGTATGTACAACATGAGATACATTACATACCATTCACATACATATTTTGCCATCTTTTCACTCTATGACATAGAGTGACATCTAGTAGTAAATAGAATGTCAAATTAAAAAATATAGAATGGTTTAAATATTCGATAAAATAAACGACCAAAATCACAGAATATACCAAAATACCACAGAAAAATACTATATTTTGTTTCGCCATCTATGTATTTTGGTAAAGTTCTAATCAATTCTAAACCTTCTAAACTAACTTATCAAAATGGCGACAATTTTTCATTATTAATAAAATTTTGCAACTTTAAATCAATATTTTTTTTGTTTATCAATTGACGATACGCTCCGAAATAAAAAAAATATTAAAAATTTTACGATTTTAAAGCAGTAAGTAAATATTTTAGACTCAAAAAGAAATTAAAACTATTTATAATATAAATTTTTAGTTATTTTACGTACATGATTTTAGTTAA
Source organism: Brachynemurus nebulosus (assembly GCA_035578155.1). NCBI lineage: Eukaryota > Metazoa > Arthropoda > Insecta > Neuroptera > Myrmeleontidae > Brachynemurus > Brachynemurus nebulosus. The sequence continues at coordinate 112,690,990 of JAPWDM010000001.1, forward strand.
ATACAGAGGTTATATTGTGTACTGAAAGAAATACACATATATATAAATTACATTTAAACCGAATAAAAAGATGATTTAGCTCTTATAATCTCTTAACTGGACTAATAAAAATTATTTGTATAGTTTTATTGCGCTAACTTCGAAAATTAACTGGAAAATGTTGAAATTTATAAGGCATGTGTTTCGATAAATAAGCATTGATCAAACGCAAAAGAGACACATTCAGCAAAAATTGTTTAATATATATATGTATTTCTTTAATTAAGTAAAGAAACATTAAATGTGAGATGAATTTAAATTGAAAAACAATCATTCTATTAATAATAATTTTTGTTATCAGACGTTTCTTTCAGAAATAACTTCATTAAGATATAAATGTCAAAACTGTTTTTCTATTGGATCGCGTTCCACAAAGGGGGCTTTTACCCTAGCTATTTATGGACAATTTATAAAAAAAAATCATGTAAATTAGTTAGTTGCTAAGTATCTGTCAAAAAAATAATTTTTATAATTTTAAAAACTAAATAGCTAGTTATTAAATTTAATTAATTATTTGCTGTTATCAATTCTGTAAATAATTGCAACAAAGCTGTGAGTAGGTGCATGAATTTAAGGATATAAAATCCCCAAATACCCAAATACCGAAGGGCTAATCAGACGAGATAACTATCGGATATGTCTTTCCGGCTAGCTATCACACCAGACTACCTATGCTCAGCAGTTCTCTATAAAGCTGTACATCGGAGCTAAGGCGTGTGACGTATGTCGCAGGCGCATTACGGTATTCTAGAAGATAATAGAATGTACATACATAAATTATATAATTTAAATAATCGAACAGCAGTGATTGTGGCAAATTGCTAACGTATATAATGTTTGTGCAGATACGTACTAATAATATAAAGGGCAATTTGCGACAACGCTGCATGCTCGACCTGCAAAAAAAAAATTTTCTAAAGGAAAATTTAAAGAAAGGAGATACACTCACTGATGAAATGGTTTGATAGAGTTTATATGCACTCTATGAGATTGTTTTTTCTGTTCATCATACACCACCACTGTAGAGTCACTCAAAAGGTGAACAATTGTGTAGGGACCGATGAATTGTGGATGAAACTTCTTCGAGGTATCCACAGATGATGCGGCCGAAAAATTTCTAACCACCACACGTTGACCCACTTTAAATGGTGACTTTAATGGGTAACGCTTATAAGGTTTGGCGATAACGTCATGCATTTTCTTTACTGCGTTCTGAATTTGTTCGGGAGACGGAACTGCCTCTTCGTTGAATATCTCGTTCAGGTATAAGACGTTATCGAGGGGTAATAATAATTTTCGACCAAAAAATACTTCGGAGGGTGTAGCTTTGATGGCGTCATGAGTAGTGTTCTTGTATCCAAAGGTTGCGTAATTGAGCATATTCGTCCAGTTTTTGTGTTTGACTGCATAGTGCGACATTAGTGTTGACATCGTGTGCTTGATATTCCTGTTGGCACGTTCCGCTTGGTTGGCTTGCGGGTTATACGGGCTCGTATATATAGGCTTGATGTTGTGTGCCAACAAAAAATTGGAATATACTGACGATTTAAAGCACTTGGCATTATCTGACGTAATTAACTCTGGATACCCATATACATTGAAGATTTCAGTCAGGTGGCGTATCACAGTGACAGTAGTCGCTCTAACGGACGTCTTGGTGATGAGGAATCTTGAGTATGCATCAATTACTGTAAAAATATACATATGACGGTTAACAGCCGAAGGTACTAATGGTCCCACGAAATCGATAAATATATGTTGAAATATATGCGTAGGAATAGTTGATTGCAATTGAAGTTTAGTGGTGTGATAATTTGGCTTAGATAGAGTGCAATGTTTACATTTGAGCACAAAGAACTTGACATGTTTGTAAAGATCTTGACACCAAAACCTTTTAGCTATATCCCTGTATGTTTTCGTTATTCCCGAATGGGAAACTGAATGATAATAATCAATAATGTATTTAAGAGCGTTTTGCGGTAATACAATTCTTTTCAAATTATGTTTTCCGACTAATTTCATTAACAAACCATTGGAAATTGTAAATTTATCGACGTTTAAATGATTTTTTATATTATCATAAACGAGTTTACATTCCTCTGACTGCTTTTGAAAATTTTTAACGTCGAAAAAACTATGGGGAGTTGTATTCACGTTATTGACAAAGTGTGAAAACATACTAGAGATACCACTATCAGGTGTACATATAGTATTAACAAAATTTGTATTATGAATCTCATTGTCGTCAATTTCAAAAAGACGAGATAATGCATCTGCGACTACATTCTCTTTTCCAGGTATGTGTGAAATAGAAAAATCATACCTGGATAAGGTTAAAATCCATCTATTTACTTTATTGAATGCCGGAGGTTATTTTAATAACCAAACCAGGGCTTTATTGTCACATTCTAAGTAAAAGTGATTTCCGGCTAAAAAATCTTTGAAATGATCGATAGCACGAATCACAGCAAGCATTTCCAATTCGTAGGTGCTATAAAATTTCTGAGCGCCGTGAAGGCGTCTGGAAAAGTATTGAATAGGATGTCTTCCGGAGTCAAATTCTTGCGATAACACTGCCGAAATCCCAAATTTTGAGGCATCGGTAGTGAGATAAAATTTATTTTTAAAATTAGGAAATTTTAATACTGGGGCTGTAATTAATGCTTGTTTTAGATCATTAATGGCATTGACCTGCTCTTGACTCAAATTGAATTTAACATTAGTGTTCTTTTTTCTAAGGTTAGAAAGTGGTTCAATTAAAATGGCATGATTACTGATAAATTTTGAGTAAAAGGCTACCATCCCTAAAAATTTTAAAAGTTGCTTCGAATTTTTGGGCAATGGCAAATCAACGATAGCTTGAACACGTTGAGGGTCGGGAATACGTCCTTCAGCCGAAATAGAATGTCCAAGGATTTTTATTTTTCGCATACATAATGATAGCTTATTCGGATTAACTGTAAGGCCTATTTTCTTTAAGCGAGAAAATAGTAAATTTAATTGATTAATATGTTCCGTTGGGCTATTAGAAGCTATGATTATGTCGTCATAGTATAAAAACAAAAATCCCTGCAAACGAAAATCTGCAAGTTCTTTATATAGAAATCTATTTGAATCTGAAATCTATTGTGCTGAATTTTTTAAGCCAAATGGCATGACCAAAAATTCGAACCGACCAAACTGAGTCACTATTGAGGTATACTTAGTTGAATCCGGATGTATCGGTATTTGATAAAAGGATTGTGACAGATCGACAGACAAAAAAATTTTAAAATTACCAAGAGAATTTAAAATGAAATTCATATTAATTCCTGATAACGGATCAAACTGTACGACGGAATTAAGTTCTCTAAAATCTACCACCATTCTATGACCTACTTGTTTCTTGACAAAAAATACGGGGCTACTATATTCAGAAATAGTTGGCCCTAAAATATTAAGATTTATAAGCTCATTAATATGTGACTCCAATAATTTTAAATTGTGAGTATTCATATAATATGGTTTTTTATTAATGATTTTATTATAGTCGTTTAAAATGATTTTATATTGGTACCCGATAGCACGACCTGGTTTTTCTGTCAGAATGGAAGAATATTTTTTTAAAATATTATCTAATTTATTTTGCAATTCTGTCGATAAAACAAATTTTTGCTCAATTAACAAGTTTACAATGTTTACCTCAATCGAAGGTTTATTTAAAAACTGTATTTTTGTTAAGGTAGAATGAGCAAATGACAAACAAGGATTAGCAAAATCTAACAGAAATTGAGAAGTATTGATCGTGTTAATACCAATTAAGATATCGACAGGTAAATTATTGACTATATAAAATGGGTATTTCCAAGTACAATTATTGATTTTAAACACTAAAAATACTAATTTTTTTAAAAGTAAGGTATTGGAACCTGGTAAAAAGGCATTACATTGACGATCAATGATCTGTACTTTATATGAAATATTTTTCACCAATTTATCGAAAAATTGTCGCGATATTGCGTTTATGGAGCTACCTGTATCTATCAAGGTCATAGCTGGAATATTACCAAAAATAACTTCGATTAAAGGAAGTTTAATTTTTGAAAAATTAAGAACTTTGTGCTTATTACTTAGTTTTTTGGCTGAGATTGCTTGTCTTGACGCGCTTTTTTATTTTGTAAAATTACGCAATTATTTATTGCGTGACCACGATGTTTACAATAAGTGCAAAATTTACGGTTAGTATTGTTGTTCGAGGATTTATCATTATTTTTATTAATAGAAGTTGCATTTATGGAATTATTGTTGTCGCTTGACGTTTGATTTTCAATTTTAGGAGGGCGACGGGAATTAATTTCATCTACACGTCTAGCTAACCTAGTAAGTTCGTCAAATGTCTGGGGTATAGGATGCAATTTAAGTAAATCAAGGGTATAGGGATTTAAATTAGAGAAAATTAAATTTATTGTGTCCGAGACATTTGCAAAAGGAGTTAATAAGTTCGAAAAATTTAAAATTGATGAGACGAAATTAGAAAATTTTTCGTCCGAATTTTGAGATCTTCTAACGTATGAAGTAATTAATGACTGTTTTTGGTCGGGCGAAATAATATCCATTAATGAATTTTTTATTTGAGACCAATTAAAATCTTGTTCCAAAAATTGTGACCATATATTATGAGATGACGGACTGACTTTCAAAATTAAATATTTAATGAGGAACTGCTCGTCAAATATTTTTAAATTGATAATATGTGAAACTTTAATAATAAATTTTAATATTGAATGTGAAGAAAATGTATTCAATAGAGGAACATCCTTAATAAAATCATCAATTTTAAATTTTTGATTTTCAAAAGGTATATTATTTGTAGAATGGGTACTTAACTGGCCAATCAGTTGTTGAATCATCGACTGTTGTTTTTCAATCAGATTAGAGAAAGTGTTTACTAAGTCCAATTGTTGATGACCTTGGGTTACGTAAGGCTGAGTAACATCCTGTTGAGTAGTTAAAAACTGGTGGGCACTTGTTGGATCTTGAACAGTTGGTTTAGCGGACGGACCAGCTACCACTTGTTGAGCAAAACCTTTGAATTCCGGAGAACCTGGTGATGAAGATATTGGTGAACGAAATTCATCCTTTCGAACCTTTTTTTCCTCCAGTTGGACATCAGGAATAGACTCATTAGACGAATGCGATTTCGGATGAGTTGGCATTGTAAAGTATTAGTATGCAACAAAATTTGGAAACAGAAAAAAAAAAAAAAATATATATATATATATATATATATATATATATATATATATATATATATATATATATATATGCAACACTATTGTCAAAAATTTCGCAAACGACTATTTTAAAAATATAAAAAAATTTGTAATGAATAATTTGCAAACTGTTATGAACTGTTTATTTGTGTAATTTAATAACACTTTTGACACCACACAATTTTGGGTGAGTGTTATTGAATTCATTCAATTGTGTACTTATAAATACTTTTTTCACGTTGGTAGTTTAGTTATCAATAGGGTGTATTTATTTTACTTTCTTACACATTGATAAATTAATTGAATAAATTGTCAGTTCGTATTTTTTTTTTTTTAAATTTATTGCAACATCGTATATCGGACATTTTCACACCTAGTGGGTCAACCACCTTTACATAAACGTATACCCGTAATTAATAATTTTCTTAACCTTTGTTATTGTGTACGTTTACCTGGAGAAACCAGTTTAAGTGACATTTTATTTTATTTTATTTTTTTTGGTACGGTAACGTATTGTGTCGTTCCTTTAATTAATTTTTGGCGTTAAGTATTTTCATTTCAATTTAATTCATTATAAAGTAAATTTGTACATTTCGTAAACGAATATTTTCAATTTATTTTGATACTGTTATGAAGCAATTAATTTTGTTTCGATGACTGCAGCATTGTGGCTTCCTGTCATCGAAACCACCTTAAATATCTCAGATCAAATTAATATTATCAATTTTTGGAAGGATTGTAGATAAGTTTTTCACTGTGTACTCTGTAAATTTCTTAAAGAGCTTAAAAGTGGTATTAAATTACACTGTTATTAAACTGTTATTAAAGCTCTGCTACCATTTGCAACAAAGCTGTGAGTAGGTGCATGAATTTACGGATATAAAATCCCCAAATACCCGTTTGGGCACAAGAAAATGAAAGGTTATTTTATCAATTACACCGGATATCACAACTCTGTCATTGATAGAGATCTCAATCCTGGTATTAAAGAAAATGAGGAGAATTTTATTTCGTTGATCGAAATCCCTGGAAGTTTCCTGAAGGTGTAGAAAAATGAAAAGATCTTTTCATATTTTATAAAGGGTATTTAATGACCCTTTTAAATGGAAAAAATATCTAATAAAGTACTGGACATAGCAAATAATATGAATTTTGTTTCATCGTTTTATCTATAATAGTTTACGAGAAAAAAAAGTTTGAATAAGACCACTATTTTTTGGTATTTTGTATTAAAACTCCGCGAAATTTAAAAATATTGAGAAAAAACCTATAAGTATGGCCTACTCTTTCACCAAGTTACACAATCGCATACATATTGTTGAATTTCATTTCTTGGGCAAATTCACCTATGGTAATAGTTTTAGACCCTATACATTCAATTTTATTTAAATCAAAAAAGGGAAAAGTCGTAGAAAAAATATAGTATTCTACTCTCTTGCAATGGCTATTACTCACTCAGATGCATTACGGCACTCGCCTCGCAAACTCGACTCGTGTCGCAATTTCATCTACGTGAGTAATAGCTATCATTACCGGCTCGTTGAATAATTTACTATTATTATTATTATCTATAAATACTTAATAGTTATGAATGGAACATTGAATTACACGCTACACAAAGGTCCACGTTACATTCACTGCATTCTAACCGCGTTTGGAATTTAGGAAATGCAATTTAGCAACGCAGCATATTTGGTCGATAGTAGGATGGCTAGGCCGGTACGGAAGCACGGTGCGCTTCAAAAGTGTGGACACACCGTGACGGAGTGTACCCGATCAGTTTTGAAACGCACTGTATCTCGATTGACCTTTGACCCGGCACATACAACGTACATGTATCAAAAATATATTGTTGACATTTGACCCCACACCCGCTCGTACGCTTGGCCTTGAAAGAGATGACCAGCACCAGTAACCAAATTAATTTAACCCATTATACATCATCACAATTTGGTCATCAGAATTTGGATTTGTGTTAACCCATCCCCCTCCCCACAGCACTAACGTAGCTCTTGAATCCAAACCTAACGCATGCACAGAATGAATTTTAGTACAAAACGCACGCGCAGACTGAATTTTAGGCACACAAAATGGTTTTTTGAGTGCTGGGTTACACTACCGTGTCAAAAATGTGGGGTTATCCTGACCCAAGGGGTGGCCCTAAACTTTTGACACGGCAGCGTACTTAAATTTTTGGTACACTATCGTGTCAAAAGCGTGGACATCCTGACCAAAAGGTGTCCGATCACTTTTTGAAGCGTACTGTACTTTGTGTACGTGCAAACCTTGGCCTTTGACCCCAACACGCGCTTGCCTTAATTGCGTTATCTTAAACGTACGAAGAAACTATTTGATAGCGTTCATTGGCCTATGGGAAAACATTTGTTTTTACTTTCCAGTTTATTCCCTGGAATTAACTTTAAGAATCGAAATGGAAATTCGTGTTTATAATTGGTGCTTTCTTTGCTAAATTTCAAATTTTCGCGTTGAATAGTCTCAAAGAAAATCACCTGTGATAGACGGACGGACATCGAAGTGTTTCCATAAGTATTCCGTTTTGCTAATTTTGGTACGGAACACTAAAAATGAATTCAAAAACTTATAGCGATTTGAATATGGTCATAAAAAAGTAATTAGCTAGTTGATATGATTTTGGAGTTTGTGTTCATCTAAAACAAAAAAAGGAAAAAATTCTGGTTTTGAAAAATTGTCATTATGGCAGGAACTACAATAAATAAAACTTTTTAAATCTAAAAACTAAGGTTAGTTGAAATAGAATGCTATACACCAAGGGACTAGAGTGTGAGTTTTAATCACGAGTGTGAAGTTCGTCGCCAGAGGGCCTGTAAAGCTCGAGGGCAACAATTCACACGAGGGATAAAAATAAACACTTTAGTCCCGTGGAGTATATACCATTTTTTGCAATTCCGGATTATTTAAAGTTATAAATATCAAATAAAAATAAAAAAAAATTCTAAAACATCGTTTTAACTATATGATAAAATATGAATCAAGTAGGTATGTAAGTAGGTAATAGGTATGTAAATCAAACATCTACACATTATGTCTTAATTTCATAGCAACTTTTACTGTAACTTTAACAATCGATATCTCGAAAGCAAAGGCGAATTTCAAAACTTTTTTACTTTTTATTTTTTGCTTAGAATGCCAAAATCTATCAGATTCGCTTGTCAAATGTTGTCGCCTCGGATATCGTACTCTCCCCTAAAATGAGACCAATCACTTTAGATTTTTTGTCAGTTACAAAAATAACAAATGTTCGGTTCAACCTGTCGGCAAAAATACATTATCGGCCAAACTGCTTCTAAATGTAGCCACGTTTTTAAAACTGGAGAATCCATCCTTATACACTGGGAAATGTTTCAGACGTACATCTGCATCTTTATTAGCAGATTTGGAGGCAAACATCGACATTGTCAAACGACATGGGGGGTGGAAATCTTCGACAGTGGCAGAAGGCTATGTTGAAAATTCAATTAATAATAAAAAAGATATAGCAGACCAAATTTTCGGAAAAAAGGATGTGCAATCGATTTCTGAATTAACCCTTAATGGAAATAAATCTTCGAGTTTAAATAATCATTTATTTAAAATATCGTGTTGCTGTAATATAAATATAAATATAAGCTTTAATTCTAAATAAAATTTCCTCAAGACATTCATATATCTGTTTTGTTGTCCTTTGTCTACATAATAAGTTTAAATTAATTTATAAATAATAATTAATTGCCTGGCAACGTTATTTACATAATAATTGAATTAGAGTGATGTGGTCTATAAATTAAACTTACTGATTGGTGCCGTTCTATAAATTCCGCTTGCTGATTGGCTTAAAAGCGGGAGCAAAATAATTTTTTAGTCCCTTGAAACTAAAAGTGCTACTTTTAGACCCTTGGGACTAAAAGTGGAACTTTACTCCCAATTATGAGAGGCCAAATCATGTCTTTTATCCCGGAATTGCAAAAAAAATTGCTAACGTTTTCTACAAAGTTTTTTAATTTTTAAAAATAATAAAAATTAAAATTTTAAAATATCCAAAGCTTGTTGCGTAAAGCAACCTGTACTGAAGGTACATGCCAAATTGGAAATCGACTGGATAATTAAAACTCGAGAAAATTTGTCAACAAGCTTAAAAAAAGTAGTTTTGAGAAAAATGCACAAATGCATTCGGGAAGTTTTGAAATAAAATATCTGACGCCTGAACTTTTGGTATTAAAAAGGCTATAACTTCAAAAATTTTCAGGGGGTAAGACACCCGGCTTGTTATCAGGAAATTCTGGATTCGAGTCCCAGCCGATCCAGTTTAATAATTTTTCAATCACTATGTAATTTTTAATTCACATGAAAAAGATGAAAAACTATTAACTGATGTGTCTTCCATTATTGAAAGCTAGCAATTGAATAGGTGATCTAACTATTAAAAAAATAATGAATAAATAAATAAATAAATAGGGGAGACCGGGGTAATAAGAGACAAAAGGCGTAATAAAAGACAAAAAAATTGTTTAACTCTATATTATAAATCTAATCATTATAAAAAAAAAATACTACATACTTAGTAAATTAAATGAACCTATCTGAATTTTGTTTGTAATTATTAAAATAAAATTAAAGGTAAAAAAAATATTTGACAATTTTGAAAAATCCGTGTCTCTTATAACCCCTGCTGGGGTAATAAGAGACAACGCCTCTAGCTGCCCATGTAAACTAATGTAAAATAACTTTAAGTAATAGCAGATCTATGGAGAAAATTCTGAATCAACCAAATCTTTTTACTAGGGATGTTATGGATATGAAATTTCAAGTACGGATTCGGATACGGATATTTAAAAACACTTTTTTCGGTTCCGATTTCGGTTACGGATATATAATAATATCGTATAATGTTTCGGATACGGTTACGGTTACGGATAATTGTTTTTAGTGAACATTTTTTTTAGAAAAAGGGGGAAAATTTTACCAAAAAAAAAAATGAGCGCCAAAATCTATCAAAAGAAACTCATGCAGCAAATATTTTCTTCGATTTAAACTTAATTTTTCAGCGACAGTTGTCTGTTTTTATCCGAAACTAATCCGAAACTTCTATTTTCGGATACGGTTCGGTTACGGATAATTAATTATTTCGGATATCCAGTAGTTTCGGTTACGGTTACGGATATCCATAACACCCCTACTTTTTATTTCCAAATACTTACAGCCGTTGTCAAAATATCTTTGGTTAAAAAAAAAGTTTCGCGACTTGGTTTCTGAAATTCGTTTGTATTAATATTTAATACCAGTTAATAAAAAATTTACTTTCTTGTTAGTTTATACAATCTATATGAACCAGAGACAAGTGTGATACATGACAAAAAAATTTGAAATGGATACGAAATTTTTTTGATTATTCAAAAACAAAGTTAAAAGTTATTACTTCGTAAAAATTTAGACATGTGGTAAGAAGAGACAAGAGTAGAGTCCAGTTATGAAGGTTTTTAAAATTTTCAATAATTGTTTATTGTTTGTCATTTTTTCCGTCAACAAATTACATATCAAAAATATTCAAAAACTTAATAAAATAACAGAAAAAAAAATGAAATTGGTGAGAAGTCATGAACCTTAATTCAAATGCAAAGTTTTTTTCAGTTGACTAAAAAAGATTCAAAAACTATCAGAAATTTATCAGCAGGTTATTGGTGATAAAGTGAACATACTAAAATCACCATTATCATTAGCTACTTATTTTTTAAAAATTTTGATCTTAAATTATTTGGTGGTTTTTTGACCTTGTCTCTTATTACCCCTGTCTTTTATTACCCCGGTCTCCCCTAAATAAATAAAAATATGAAAGCAATTAACGAATAATAAATAAAGTTATTTGTAAGAAAAAAAAGTATATGATTGAGCGGTAGTTGACACCCTTTTACTATCGGGCATTTAAAAATTCCATTTTTTTGTTTTTATGCATATTACTTTGACCACCTCATCTTTACCGGGAAAAGTTCCAATCATTCGATCAAGTGGCCATTTTAAAATTAGGTTGTTGGAAAGTTTTTTTTTAGAGATTGTAGTTAGTGTAGTACCGTAAAACCGTCTAGACCCGGACACTTTTTTACACATTTTGGTATAATTTTATGTTTATACATGTTTCCTTCATAGATATCACCAATAAAAGTATTACCATTAGAAAGAGCGTATATTATTTTTTACATCCCTGACCCATTTGTTTCATTATAAGTAAAAATAAAAAAATAAATAAAAAATAATTAGTAAGTGTCCGGGTCTACACCCCAAATCCGTCTTGACCCAGACACTTACTTAAATAATGTAATAACATGCAAACTAACCTCTCCCGTCGGGGTTAGGACAGTGTTTTATATCGTCTGATGTCTTTGAACCTGTCAAAGGCTTCAAAACATTTTGTGGGAAGGGAGAGGGGTCAATACATAGTATGCCTCTCTATGAAGTAAACATGCGATATGACACATAATTATTATATATGGCTTACACATTCGATCATTTTTGCTTTATTAATGCTTTTACAATAACAGATGACAGCATCTTACAGTTATCAACACGAGACGAGTTCAGCTCGGGATAGTTATTCAAATCGTATAATTCATATGAGGAGCTGCGCTCGGAATAGCCGCTAAAAGAGTTAAAACAAATAATGTTTTAATAAATATTTAACACTCACTGACATCCTTAGATGTTGCTGGTGGTAAATCCCATCAGGTGGGTATACGGCTAGACTATACATATTATAATAAAACTGTAACCGTATCTGTAAATGGAACGTTCTTTGAAAATTGTACTGGTACTGGAGACAGTTATCAATTTAGATATCAAAACAGGGATTTTTAAATTTTTTGAATGTCTGTGCACGCATCACGTAAAAGCTACTAGAGGGATTTTAATGAAATTTTTGGTGATAACCTATTACCTATGCCAAAACATCTAGGATACTTTTTACTCCAGGAAAAAGTCTCATTCCTATGGGAAAATACCAAATCATTTTGAGCGTGTGTATACATTATGCAAAAATTTTTAAACAAATTTTGATGAAATTTGGTGCGGTGATAACTTATTATCTGCCTCAACACTTAGCATACTTTTTATTGTGGGAAAATGTCTCATACTCATGGGATAATAAGAGAAGTTCTTTACCGTTATTATACTTATATATTTCTTATTTATTTAATATCAGCTCGTCGCGAATACAGCTATATATTGTTTATTCTCTTTGTAATACACGTCATCAATTTTCTTTTCTCTGTTTCTTACAATTTTTCTTATCTTTTCTAAACTTTTTGATTTATGGCAATAATAGCCTTTTTGTAATAGGTAAATTTGGCCTGTATTTTTAAATAATCTATCCGTTTTCGTATGACGTCATAAATATTTTAAAATATAGTTATTCACGACAAACGATTTTTAACTACTTTTAAATTAGTTGAAAAGAAATGCATACAATTTTTATTGCGATAACTAAAAAAAAAACTGAATGAAGAACACGCCCACTTGTATGAAAAACCATAAACAAGCTTAATTTACAAAGAAAGGATGTATGTATACGATTTCTGTTACCAGTTATCGTATTTACTCTTTCACTGATATAAAATTCAATTTAGTTTGACAGCATTATATTGTCCCTTATTACCATTTTTTGAATAATTGAGGAGCTGGGTGGAAAAAGGGCGTAAGTCGACTTACGCCCTTTTTCAATAGATTTGATTTTATAAATCTTTAGTGTCTACTTATCGTAAAAAAATTTTTATTTCAAATGAAAATCAATAAGTGCCCTTAAATTATAAAAATAGTTCAAAAAGCATACGCCGTTTTTGCAAAAATTAAATAAGATTATTCAATATATGCAATATACCGAGCATATACGTTATATCAGTAATAATCGACATTTATCAAAATGGCCGGTAATAGTTTTGACATTTTTAAAAACGATAAAAACGATAGCGAAATGAGTGAAATTACTGAGGAAAATAATAATAGTGATTACCAAGAAGACAAAAACATGAAAAAGGAAAATAGGGGTAGTAAATAAAAAAAAGCAATTTAAAAATCTGTGGAAAAAACATATTATAAAAAATAAGCGAAACTGTGGCCTTGCATATATAAACTCTAGTGGAAAGGAGGTTTCAGAAAAAATATTCGTTATGCTTTCACAGTGTTGTAACAAATTTTGTTACAAAAAAGTGCCAAAACGAATTCAAGAGCAATTGCATTACAATTTTTGGAATCTTGGCAACAAAATATTGCAAGATAACGTTTTGCGTAGCTGTTGTTACAAAGTTCCACTTGGAAAACAAAAAGTAAACGTCAAGACAACAAACCGAAAAAATGCTTGGAAATTTATGGTAAAAGTTAACGACAAACATGTAAACGTTTGGCAAAAATTTCTTATGAATTTGTATAACATAAGTGAAAAAAGGCTACGAATAATTCAAAAAAGTATTACACTCGGTAAATTTCATTTTATTTAAAAAAAAAAATATATATCTAACATATGTCTATATGCTTTATAATCTTTTCTAGGAAAACAAATTATTTTGGAAACAAGAGGCCGACACAACAATCGTCCGAATAAAACTAATGAAGAAATGCGGGCATTAATTAAAGAACATTGGAAGAAACTTCCGAGTAGAAAATCTCATTATTCTTTAAATAAATCCAGTAAATATTATTTTGAGAACCCAAATCTAAGTGTCATAAAACTGTTTAATTTGTTTAAAAATTATTATTACGAAAAAACTCAAAAACTTTTAGATATGAAGTACGGCACTTATCATAGATTTTTTAGAGAAAATTCACAGTACGCTTTTGGATCTCCGCGTATCGATGTATGTAATTTTTGTACTGAAACAAAAAGAAAAATAAAGGCAAATCCTTTAGATAAAGAAGCTACTGTGAAATTAAAACTCCATGAAATGGATATTCAAGCCTACAATGATATTTAAAAAAAATATATATCAAGTTCTGCATTTAATTCTGAAACTCTTGTCATAGAATTTGACTTTTCACAAAATTTACCAGTACCAAAACTAAATGTAAATGAACAGTTTTATAAGCGTCTCCTTTGGCTATATAACTTTAATGTACACTGTCACAATAATAATGAGAGTACATTTTACTTACTATTGGAATGTGAAGTTAAAAAGAATTCTAATACAGTGTGTTCACTTCTTTACAATTTTATTGTGAGTAAAATGATGCCACAATTTCCTAATATAAAAAAAATTGTAATGTTTTCTGATGCATGCGGAGGCCAAAATAAAAATATTACAGTGATTTCGTTTTGTTCGTGGCTTTGTAATACATTTGATATTCAAATTACCCATATTTTTCCTGTACGAGGTCATTCCTATAATATTTGTGATAGAAATTTTGGCTTATACAGTAAAACTTTAAAAAAAATAGAATCTGTTGAATGCCTCGACGATTATGTCAATATTTTGAAAAGTTGCCGTAAAAACCCATCACCATTTGATGTAGTTTTAGGTGCCGAATTTGTAAGAAATTGGTCAGAAAAATTTCCTTTAATGTTTTTCAAAGAGCCGAAACAGATAGGCTTAAAATTTAAAGTTCAACAGTATTGTATTTTAAAATTCGATTCTGTAGGAAATTTGTACGCATCTCGAACATACTCAGAATTATATGAAAACTTTTCGATGATACGTCCTTTTGCTACCAAATTTAAATTTGAAGATTTGAATATGCCTGCCAAAGTTCAGCTTAATAAAAAAAAAATAAATGATGTTAAATCTTTATTAAAATATCTAAAACCAGAAAATGCAGTTTGGTTAAATCACCTTTTATCGATCTATAATCCAGCAGCATCATCAGAGTTTGATGCTGATGAATCTAATTAAAGAATTACGTGTGTACAATGTTATTTTTGTTATTTATATTTACTTTTATATAAAAATTATAATGCTGATTTACAAAAATATGTCCTGATCAAATCTGTGATATGTTACATTATGTCCGTGATTGTTATATTTAATTTAATTGAGCTTTAATTTATTAAATAAACTAGAATTAAATATTTTTCTTTGTAATTTAATAAATGTATTAATAAAATTTAATAAAAATTGAAATTAAATATGTTTTTTGTTAAGTAAAAAAATTTATCTGCAAAAAGGGCGTAAGTCACACTTCGAAAAAATTCGAAAATATATCTAATGGCAGCCGATATTCACTGTTTTTTTAATCTTAATGCATAGTGTATTATTAGTGCTACCAATTGTATAACATGACAATTACCAGTTTTTCAGTCTTCAGCTTCATACTAGACACCCAAACTTTGAAATGACCTTCTCTCAAAACGATATGTCTGTACTTACGCCCTTTTTCCACCCAGCTCCTCAATTTATTACATTTACCTTATATTAAAAAAAAATATAAAAGAAGAGTATAAGAAGAAACAATACAAATTTTAAATAAGAGTAAAAACAAATTTGAAATGTTCAATACAGAACTGTGTTAATAAGTATTTGTCGGAAACCTGTTACAAACCTTGTTGGGTATACGTTTCTCTTACTAAATAAAATCCACTCTATTTTTAAAATCCACTCTATTTTTGTTTAATGTGTGAACACATTTTCAACCATTACGGCCATTAACGAGTGTTCGTTATCTAAATTTAGTATGTAATTATCGCAATTATAAAATTGTGTTTAAAATAAAAATTTGTTCAAGAACTTGTCCTAAAATTTGTTTAATCGAATCTACCACCAGAGCGGAACAATTAATAGAAAATAGCGAGAGTTTGAGGTAAAGATTAGTAAGAGTTAATACTTTTTGGAGTGACTTTTAGTAAATATTATATTTGCAGTTATCAAATATACAAAAATAGGGAATTTTGAAATAAATGATCACCGTATTCTATTGAAAAAATTTTTTATTTGGCTACGTAAGTTTCGAGTGAAAAACTCTTCTTCAGGCCATATTCTTAAAGATATTAAAAACATTAAAATTTTAAAACAGGAACATACATTTTTCGAACAACAATAAATTACTCACAATTTTTTAAAAAAGTAGTAAAATGAATCGGATCACAATAAGTTATTAAAATATAAAATTAAACATTTATAAAACTAAACACTTAATTTTTTTAGTCAATTTGTTAAAATTAAATTTAAAAACAGACAATATTTTAAAGCAACAAAATAAAATGAAATACTTTTTAATAGTATCAAGTCAAAATGATAAATAAATTAAAACGAAAAATTTTTTACCAAAATTATAGAGACAAAAATAGAGAGATGTATTTCAAAAAGAGATTTTTTATCTATTTATTTTTATAGAGAATAAACAAGTAGCTGCAAAAATGTATATTGTTTATAGTACTAAGCTAGTGTTTGTTTATGTTTTTTTGAATGTTTTGACATAATGATTTTTAAAATGTTAGATTATCATTTTCTACTTGATTATTCACATTTTTTGTAGAAAAAATCCACAAGGTCTGCAGGTTTAGTCTTTTCTTGTAGTTCCTTTCATACTGTAGCACCTTCGTCTTGTTGAAATCGAAGACGTGGTCGAAATTATGTGCATGTTGTGCTAAGCCAGTACGTAATTCACCTCTACCCAAATCCCATCTATGGTGTTTGAGACGGTATTCCAGTGATTTTGAGTCTGATCAATATAAACCGAATCACAACTGGTGCAAGGAACGGAATAAAAAAGATGGGTTCTTTCTGCAATTGGGGTTACTCCTTTCAGGTTTGAGTAAAGGAAATTTTTTAAAAGGGGTACTTAAACACTGGATAAAACCCTTGGGATCTAAGGAGATAGGAGACTGGAAGGATTGATTATCCCATATATGGTAGAGATACGTCTTTCTTTAGCGGTCTGTCATATGTATCATTATTAGAAGAAATAGAGTTGCTATTGTATGCTCGGTGAACGATCATTTTAGTTATATTATCGATTACTGACTGGGGAAAATTGTTTTTGATTATTTTTTTTTTGGTAATTTTCATCGCTGCAGGTCGATGTTTGGTGTGTGTAAAATTTATAGAACGATTAATAATACTATATGCAGTATTACCCTTTACGTGTACTGGGTGATTGGAATGCCAGTTGATTAGTCTGGGAGAACAATAAGGTTTTCTATGCCAAATAGTTGTGTCTATTTTCGTTGTCTCTTAAAATTTGTACATCCAGAAATGAGAGCTTTTTGTTTTCTTCTACTTCTATAGTGAACTTTAAACGATCAGAAAAAAAGTTTAATATATCTAAAATGTGTTGCGGACCGTTAAAAAGCACTGCTAGAAATAAATCATCTACATATTTGAAAAAAAAACGGTAGAGTAAAATCTAATCTGTCCAGATATTCATCAACTAGCAATTCCATCACCATTTTACATGCGACCACCGACAACGATCCCCCCCCCATAGGAAAGCCATCTAGCTGTTTGAAAATGCTATCAGCAAATCTAGTGGTGAAAAAAGAGTTGTCGATTATTAAACGTAAGCCTTCCAAAAATGTCTCATAATCAATCTTAGTGAAAGACTGTATTTGTGTCCAATTTCTTTCCACTCAGTTAAGAAAAATACTGATGGGACAATTTGTAAATAACGATTGTACGTCCAGACTTATCAATTTATTTCCATAAATGGTATTTTTGTATTCTGCATTTTTTTTGGACCAATTCAAAAGAATTTTTTATGTCGTACTTACTTGAGTAAGCCTTTTGTACAATGTTTGAAAAAAAATTTTGTTAGGTTATATAACATTGTATTAGTTGTTGAACAAATTGGACGGAATATACTAAATTAATAAAAGAAATTATATTTGTTTTACATAAGTAAACATAGAACTAAATTGCTATTTAGCAGAACATCTGGGTATATTGCTTATTTTGCTTTTACAAGCTAAATTCTTAAATTGCTTAAGTTTATTTATTACTTAAGATCTATTTATTTTCCATATAAAAATTTTTTAAAAGAATACAATTTTCTAATGAACAAATTTTATCTGAATGACATACAACGTCTTGAATAATATTCATCTCGCAGATTGGAAATCATCGGTACATCAAATATTCTTACAAATTCAAAATCCACGGCTGGTTTTCGGTGTCATCAAACAAATTTGAAATCCATTTCTTCTTTTCATTACCCTTGATGTATATGACATCATACTTTTTTAATATAGTTTTCAATATGAAGTTTATTGTGTGGAATAAATCCATACGACTAAGGTATCCCATGCCAATTTCGGCAAAGCCAACGTGCAACCCGTTGAAATTTCTTCGGCAACTCGTTGACATCAAACGGTGCTTCAAATATAAGATGTAATATTTCATCCGAATTTTCCGCAGCGATACCAACTTCTTTAAAATAAAATTCGTTGTTAGCTCCTTGATGGCCTTCTATGTCAAGAAACGCCATTTTTTACCGCCGCCTTAAAACTGAAATTATTCACGCAATCCACAACTTTATATAGAATAATAAAAAATTTTAGGGATAGTTAGTTAATTTGTGGAATGTGTTCGAAAATGGCTACTAATAGCTATTGCTAGCTTATCATCAAATTACAAACTGTTAATAATATTCAGCACATTGGTAAGTACCATGTTCTCTTCACTTTAAGACTTAGTGATTTAAGAAATGCTAAATTTTTGGGTGAAATGTGTTGTTGCTTAAAAGTTTTACGTTTAATGATCTTAGGTTTCTTGTCCTTTGCAATGTTGGCTAGCAGTGGATTGCTCAACATGGTTCGAAATGCATGTTGTGTGGTGGCTGTGTGGTGGTTGTGTGGCGGTTTGTGGTGGTTGTGATGGATGTGGTGGTGGCGGTGATGGTTGTGTGGCGGTAGCGGGGTGGCAGCGGTGGTTGCGGCGGCGATGGGGGCTGAAGTGAACAACCTTATCATTAATTCTATTGAAGCAGCAATTTACTGTAGACGATGAATCGGTGGTGACATCTCGCGGTATTTGTTGAACGCAATATCTAAGCTACTCAATTTTGTGAGGTTCGTGTTCCCTGCTCTTATTATGTTTGCATTCAAAAACTACGTCAGTGTTGATGGGTAATGGATTAACACAAATCCAAATGACCAAATTGTGATGACGCATAATGGGTTAACTTGAATTTATTTTATCGAAGTGATGGCTCATCTCTTGGGAATTTCAAGGCCAACAGTATGAGCGACTGTGGGGTCAAATGTCAACAACAAATTTTGATACATGTACTCGGTACGTGCCGGGTCAAAGTTCAATTCATTCACTAGATACCGTACGATCCCAAACTATACGGTTCTAAACACCGTCCAAAAAGTAGTCCGAAAAATTGGGGTTCTACTGTGTCACCGCTCTCTCCTAGCCTATCTACTATTATTATTTGAAATTGGTCCTCATTTATTTCAACAGATCAAATATAATCCACTTTCGACTATCGTAATAGCACCTTGGTAATTTAATGCCCAATATATCTTTGTATAATTTAATATAGGTATATAAATTAATAAAAATAAATAAACAAAACGATTCATAAAAAACTGAGCGAAGTGGGGCTAGCAGTAAATAAGATATTAACATTTAATGGGATTTAATGGTAGCGCCGTGTATACTATTGCTCCGAATACAATGAAATTTGTAGGGGACCAGCTAGGAACCAGACCGCATAATTTCTGACAATTCCATAAAAAAGAATTGAATAGTTCAGAAGTTATGCCACTTGGTGCAATTTACTATATTTATGGAATGACATAGTTGCGGCCTAGCTACCGTTACTCCGATTTCGATTAAGTTCATAATTTACCACATAATTTACTACATAATTTTTGAAAATTTCATTAAAAACAATCGAATAGTTCAGAAGTTACGCCATTTGTTGCAAACTCGTGAGACACAGACGGACAGACAGACGGACGGGCGGACAGATACCAAACCAAAATTGTTCAGCAAGTTCTAAAACGTAAAATGTGCGTAAAAATTTTATTTTGGAGAGAAAAAATTTTTTATTTTTCAAAAGTGATCACAATGTTTTCGCTACTTTAATAGTCTCGGAATATGCGAAATTGAAAAATTAATCTTATCTCTTAGGCATATAACTTCATAATACCGAAGAGCTAAATTTCTCGATTAGCTTGTTATAATTTACGTATGATTAATCATACTTTGTCAAACAACGTCTTTATAGATAATGATAAGCTATAAACCCTTCAAAAATTACGTTTATTTAAGAACAATTAACTATACATTATGTCAAGCGTGTTTCCGCGACTAGTAGTTTTATTATGACTGATTATCATTGTAGCCTGAACCTCAGCGGCTGCATCACTGAAAACACTATCCAGCTCCATTTAGCAGTTTTAATGTAATAAGTATACATATATTAGGTCCCAATAGGTTAATTGTAGACGCCAATAGGATTCTAGACACCCTAAAAACGCCATCAAAATCCATCCGGCGATTTTTGCAATATTTGGCAATAAAAATTAATTTGCCAAGTATTGTATTAGCGTAAATTTTGAAGTGATGATATTTCATTTATATTTAAATTTTTTTCCAGATCTGGTTAATTTCTTGGAAATGGCCGATTATTTTTCTCAAGAAGAATAATATAAGATATACCGTCATTTTCTCTTCACCAGACATTTTTATAACTAGATTGTGTCAAATACGTTTGAAACGCGGTTGTTGTACGCTTAAGTACGGATTTTCAAGGATACAAAATCGTTGCTGCATAACAAATCTAATGCGCGTCTATGACGATACGCTTCGTTTACCAACGGCCTTACACTCCTTTTTGTAGTGTCGTATAAAAATTACATGCTCAGGTAAGTAATTTGTTAATTTTGATGTTTTAATTACAAGTAGAAACTACACTGAATTGAAATGGAGTTTAAAATTAAGTGCTTTAATGGTGTGTGTCAATGAAACGACGCCTATAAAACTATCAGTTAGTTCTTCCCAGGTATTTGCACTGGCCATAATTTATCTCAATATACTTTTGACATCTATCAATAACCTCGCCAATCTATAACGTAAAAGCCCCGGTACCGGAACACTATTTTTAATTGTGTAATCAAACTGGCTTATAAAAATTAATAAATTAATTAAACTCCCATTTTTTTTTCTTAATGAGCATGAAACCAAGTTTTTTTAATCCAGTGAATATGTTTTTATATAACCCAAAGATTTTGATTTATTAATATTTTCCTTTCATAAACTGGAAGTACACATATCGAAATAGGAGAAAAAATATTCACACTAGAAGAAAAACACCCATTATTGGAACATGTATCTATTATGAAATAAATTCTAAAACAAAAAATGTATTTTTTCACATTTTATAATTATAATTCACAAATACTGCGATAAAAATGAATCTGCAAATTACCTATTTTTTTATAACCTCTAAATAATAAGTCATCGAAATAGGTACCATAAATTAGGAATAATATGCACGAACCCAGGCTCCACACCGTATATTTTTGTATTTCCTTTATGAGTACCTATTCTTTAATATATTAAAAATCTACGCGAGGATGATCACTTTATCATAATAATCAAAAATTTTTGAAAATATCCCTGGTTTTTACAAAAATAACAGAAGTCATATAATTTATTCTCTGTGGTAAATTGAGGCCAAAAGAGACGATCAGAGGGTAAATAGGGCCGAAACGGAGGGCTAGTCAAAATTCAAATTGACATATAACATAACTTAGTTACTAAAGTAATTATACTTCATGATTTTGTGTAGAAGTAAACACAAAAACTATAGTAAAGTTTATAAAGTATACAAATATCATACTGAATGTGTTTATAAAAATATCGAATAACTTGATAACCTTGAAAATACTCTGTTCTATATTCCAATACATTGTAAATAATAAACAAATATGGAATACCATAAAGTAACCCTCTTTATTAATATTCCAATACGTTCTTTATCCGTCTCAAATCACGGCCTCCCCCTTTATACTGATATAGCGTCCCTGTTAACACATATACTGTTCGTATTCATCCCTTCTCCGTCCCTGTTAACCTCGACCTTAACCCAAATATCAAGTCCTTATTATTTCCTCTGAATAAAAAATAAAAACAACTAAAATCTTTCTTTAGATGTATTTCAAAATAACTAAAAAATTTTTTCGATCGACCCAAAAGAATAATTATTCTACTATAGTTTAAGAAAGATATATATGTTCGCATTTACGCCTAATGTTTTTTAAACCAAGCTAATGAATAATATTTTTTGTCTTATCCCTATTCACCCGTCTCTCCCGATTGAGTACAATCTACGGTAACTTAATAAACACGTCTTATTCATGCGTTCTCGTTTTTAAGTAAACAAATCTAGTACCACAGAGTAAATTAATATACGTAAAATTGTTAGCGTGTAAATCTAGACCAGATTCAATATGGCTACCCTTATTTATCCATAATAAGAATTTTGAAATATTCAAATCAAAATTTTCATGTATGAAATTGATTATACTTTCCAGAGTAAAAGAATATTAAGGATCACATAATTTTGAAAATGTACGTTAGTGTTTTAGGCCCAAAAATAAATTAAAAATGTTCATAAAATACATATAAATAATAATTGTAAAAACCAGGTTCATACATTAAAATTTGGAACGTATATTAAAACGCTTCTGTAAGTACTACTTAGGCAAAATAAAAGGGTGATTTATATGTTCTAATCTATTAACTGGATTAATAAAAATTATTTGTATATTTTTTATTATGCTAACTTGGAAAATTCGTTCAAAAATGTTAAAATGTATAACTCATGTGTTTTTAATAGTGACCATCCATTGAAATATAAATATATGAATTTAACGAAAATTTTTTAATATGTACATGTATTTCTTTAATTAAGTGAGGTAACAATAAATGCAAGGCGAATTGAAATTGAAAAACAATCATTCTATTAATAATAATTTTTGTTATCAGTGTTTTCTTTCAGAAATAACTTCATTAATATATAAATATCAAAACTGTTCCAGTTTTGGATCGCGTTCCGGTATGGGGGCTTTTACGTTACTGTAATAATATAATTACTAAATTTAATTGATTTTAGTGTTTTTGTATGATATTCCATGTTTGCTAATAATAAATATAAAATATTTTACTTTGTAAAATACTATTTTTATTTCATAAATTTTGTGACAAATTTTGATCTATATAATTATTATCGGACAGGTGACAACTAAGAGTGTTCAGACGATCAGGCCCATACCTAGGTTTTTAGGGGCCCCGGGGCAGAAAATACATTCGGGGCTCCTATATCTAAAAATACGGTAGTTTTCTGCCAAGTATTTTGCGAAAGACAGAGAATTATGAAAAAAAGACAGAAGAAAGAGAGTTACACATAACCTCAATAAATATTAAATGTTAAATTACAAACAGAGTACACATAACCTCAATAAATATTAAATGTTAAATTACATCGAAAATCGGAAAATTTATCCAAAAATGTCGTCAGGTACGTTAATATAACACCTTAATTATCCTTTTAGTGCTTTTCACAAGTTTTTTTAATTTTATATTTAAGAAAATAATTTTACAGTTTTCCTAGTCTCCACCCTCTGCACTTTGATTTCCTGTTATTTGTGTGGCCTAATCTAGAGAAACATATATTTCGTATCCCATCAATTGAAGAAAATTTCGGTTAGTGTAATTTGGAGAAAACGAAAATTCTGTCAATTTTACTTTGGTATACATACTTCGACGACATTTTAATTTGTCTACCTACCAATTATTATAAATTTCTAACAGTATTTATCAAAATAAATTTATTAAGAATATGTCCATTTTTCTAATACACGGTCATTACCTCCCTTTTATTTCGCATGTACTTAATGAGACAAAAAGGGAGAAAAGAATAGTTATATCACTCTAATTGCAATAATTGCCATAAGAGAGATGTAATAAACACTTGACGTATTTAAACTTAGTTCCCGCCTCCATACACACGTGTTTTTTTATAAGTATGGTTGAAGCTTTTAACCACTTTTAACCAGCTGATCGAATTGATTGAGGTTATTTTATAAGTTTTTATATGCGTACAAAGAAATATTTTCGATTTTAATTTCTTTTTGTTTAAGTAATCAATTATTCATTAATAACAACGAAACCTTAAGTATATTTCTTTTTATGTACATAATTGTTTGTTTTTAGGGTTAGTTTATGTTGAGTAGTATCTTTGGCCTTCCAACAGTGTAAGGAAAAGAAGGTTGTGAACTTATTATTATAAAATAGAAAATATATGGGTAATTTAAAAAAAAAATAGTATTTTAATTTTATTTAATTATTTATATCGATTCTAGTGTATCTACTATGTAAATTGTATTCGTGGTATGTTGGGGTAAATCGATTGTGTTTTTAATTTTTATCAATGTTAATTACAGTGTTTTATTTTTAATTATCCTGAAACTGATATTTGTGATATTACTTATCTTATGTATACTGTATCATTGACGTTTTAAAAGTGTGTTGTTACCACATTTAAAAAGTGTATTGCAAGTTGCAACATTTCATAATTTGCATTTTAAAATTTAAACTGATACATTTCGATTAAAATATTTCTTCAATATGGATGAATGTATGGAGGATTCGAGTAATATGGATTAGTGAAACAGCGAATTCTGAATAAAATTGACTTTCTGATAAATTTGAAATGTTATTGTTTATTGTTATAAAGTTGTGAAACTTATAATAGGCTAGTCAATAAATAAACCATGAAAACAAACTGCAAAACTGTAAAAAATTCTGAAAACTGTGGAAACCATAACTGAAAATCATAAATTTGCTCAAATTATGAATGTTATCTAAAAATTTATTGTTTCAAAATACCAAAAGGAAAGTGCTTCAACCAATGCAAAAAGGGTAACTTTTTTGTATATGGACATTATACATACTCGTAAAACGGACGTGATAAATACATTGCATGCATGGCATACATGGTATACATACATTGTATTATAAGCGACATAAACATTATGTGCGTATACTAGTATGTACGGTATGTACTTTGTTTAAAAACTGTATACATTGTGTAAAATCTCTTCCTGCGTACTGCGGATATATTTAAAGTATTACGTAAAGTATTTGTATATTATTTCTTTGATAAAAACACTTTTTAATGGTTTTTAAGCACTTAATTAGTATATTATATAAGAATATAAGTTACTGCTTCATTTTTTTTACCGATGTATTTTTCACAATTTTTATATTGTCATAAAAATGATATAAAATGTTCCCAGGTGTAAATTAACGCTTTATCTTGCTAAGAAAACCAACTTGTGGAAACTTGTGCAACAAAAGGAAATCGTGAGGTTTTAAGTTTTTGAGTTATGTATTTTCAATAAAACTTTTTTTATACGATCCCGATCCACCGCATAAAGTTTTTAGTCGAATTTTTCTCTGAAAAAATTAGACTTATACAGCCTATACAATAAGAACGGGACGAGGCGAGACTAGGGGCGCTATCCGTTTTAGGATCCGTAGAACACGATTATGAAAAAAAATGTCTAAATATACGTATATATATATATATATATATATATATATATATATATATATATATATATATATATATATATATAATTTAAGGTAACCATTTAATGTCCCCCATATATATAGGGTGGGCCATTTTAATCTATGCATCTAAATATCTCGCCAGCGGCCCCCAACTATCAAAAAATGACCCTTACAAAAATTGTTAGGTACGAAGGGGGACATTAAATGGTTACCTTAAATTTGACCTTGACCTTCAATCTCAAGGTCATTTTGAGGTCAAGTCGTATTTTTCAAATGGTAAGACCTATCTTTTATTTCGGATTCTGAAAGAGCGTGAAATTTCATGTCGAAAATGCTATGAACGAATTTTTTTATTGACTTTTAATTTTTTAATTATGATATTTATTAGTTATGAAAAATTAATTTTTCATAACTCTTTAGTGTCATTTTTTTAGAAGCTCCTATTTTACGTTTCCAAAAAATGCCGACACTTGAAAGTTAGGTTTTTCCTTTAAAATTTAATTTTTTATTATTCTTTGGTTGTCTTTACACCTCTTAACGTCAATAATAAAAAAATTCGTTTATAGCATTTTCGACGTGAAATTTCACGCTCTTTCAGAATCCGCAATAAAAAATAGGGCTTTCCATTTGAATAATACGACTTGACCTCGAAATGACCTTGAGAATGAAGGTCCAGGTCAAATTTAAGGTAACCATTTAATGTCCCCCTTCAAACCTAACAACTTTTGTAAAAGTCATTCTTTAATAGCTGGCGCCTCTGGCGAGATATTTAGATGCATAGATTAAAATGGCCCACCCTGTATAATATATATATATATATATATATATATATATATATATATATATATATATATATATATATATATATATATATATATTGTCGTGTCCCGAAGAAGCTGAAGCGGTTCGACGAGAAAGTATACTTGACTCACGGTCGTCTTACCATCTCTATACCCAGTATCCCTCTTCTACGACGATTTATTGGAATGCGCAGTTAAGGGTGACCGTCACTCAAGTTCTTAGGATAAACAAGAGAAACCGAGTTCTGGAGTAGATTGATGCCTTCGGACTTATTTGGTTTACTTAAACTTTTATTTGATGATCTTCTTTTAAATACTTCTTATTTTATTTTAAATGACTAATAATTTCGTTGTTTTAATTTAATTATTTTAGATTTATTTTGATTTCTTTTTTATTTAATTATTTCGTTATTTGTTTTAATTCATTTTTAGATTTTAATTATTATTTTAATTTTTAATTTTAATTTTATTTTAGTTTCTTTTGATTTGTTTTATTTTAATTTTAAGGAGTTTGCTTCAGTTGAAATTTGTTTTAAGGTTTTTTATAGCAAATAAGTCCTAGTTTGAAATTAACAAAATTTATTTAAAATTAAAATTCATTTTACAAAGGTTTAAAATTTTGAGAAAAGTTTATAAGTTTATAAAAACACTACAATTACAATAATGATTAGAATTACGTACAACAATCGAAACATTATTACTTTTACAAATTTTCTTCGACAATTTCAAAATACCGACGGACAGAGTAACGAGTTAAAATTGATAAAAAATTTTCCAGGACTAAATTTTTGGTTTTTTGAAATTACAAATTTATAGAGATATTATTGCTTAACTAGCAAAAATGCGTTACACGCGTTTTTTGGAACGAAGTTTCTAGAACATTGACTTATTATTACTTAAATGTGAATTACGAATTTTGCCTTTTAACTAGTTTCAACTAGATTTTATAAAAAGAAAATACATGAAATATAATCAAAGGAAATGTTAAATTTTAAATAGCTATGTGAACTACGCAACTGACTTTCGAATATTCGAAATTCGAAAATGGCATTCGAAAGAGAATCGTTTGTACCCGATTGTACCACTTTTCTTTTCGTTTGTACCTCAAAGGGTTCGGAGATAAAGAGTCTCCGAAAAATCGAGGTATGGTGAACTTCGTTGATTTATAAGATATTGAAATTTTGAAAACGGAATTTGAAAGATAATCGTTTGTACCCGATTGTACCGCTTTGCCTTTCGTTTGTACCTCAAAGGGTTCGGAGATAAAGAGTCTCCGAAATTCGAGGAATGGTGAACTTCCTTGATTTATAAGATATTGAAAATCTGAAAAGGGTATTTGAAAGAGAATCGTTTGTACCCGACTGTACCATTTTTCTTTTCGTTTGTACCTCAAAGGGTTCGGAGATAAAGGTTACCCCGAAATTCTAGGTACGGTTAATTTGTTTGTTTTTCAAGATCTTTGAAATCTGAAAACGGCTTTGAAACAGAATCGCTTGTAACCGATTGTACTACTTTTCCTTTCGTTTGTACCTCAAAGGGTCGGAGGTAAAGTGTATCCGAAATTCGAGGTATGGTAAACTTCGTTGATTTATGTTATTGAAAATCTGAAAACGGCATTTGAAAGAGAATCGTTTGTACCCGATTGTCATGCCATTTGTACCCGAAGCTGCTTTTCCTTTCGTTTGTACCTCAAAGGATTCCTGATAAAACCCCTAATCATTTATTCTTTATTTGAAGAAAATAGTTATTTTTATGTGGGATTATGTAGTTTGAAAAGTAGATTTGTACGTATACTTAATCCTAGAGACTAAATTTTTCTTTATCAGGCGTTGACGGATACTAGATGGATATAGAAATCCTATTGTAATTAAATAAGTAATATAAAATGTGTAAAAGAAAAGTGGTACAATCGGGTACAAACGATTCTCTTTGAAATGCGGTTTTCAGATTTTCAATATCTTAAAAAACAACGAAGTTTACCATACCTCGAATTTCAGGGACGCTTTATCTCCTAACCGTTTGAGGTACAAACGAAAAGAAAAGTGGGACAATCGGGTACAAACGATTCTCTTTCAAACGCCGTTTTCAGACTTTCAGTATCTTATAAAACAACGAAGTTCACCATACTTCGAATTTCGGGGACTCTTTACCTCCGAACCCTTTGAGGTACAAACGAGAAGAAAAGAGGTATAATCAGATACAAACGATTCTCTTTCAAACGCCGTTTTCAGATTTTCAGTATCTTAAGAAACAACGAAATTCACCATACCTCGAATTTCGGGGTCGCTTTATCTCCGAACCCTTGGAGGTACAAACGAAAAGAAAAGTGGTACAATCGGGTACAAACGATTGTCTTTCAAATGCCGTTTTCAGATTTTCAATATCTTATAAATCAACAAAGTTCACCATACCTCGAATTTCGGAGACTCTTTATCTCCGAACCCTTTGCGGTACAAACGAAAAGAAAAGTGGCACAATCGGGTACAAGCGATTCTGTTTCAAAGCCGTTTTCAGATTTCAAAGATCTTGAAAAACAAACAAATTAATCGTACCTAGAATTTCGGGGTAACCTTTATCTCCGAACCCTTTGAGGTACAAACGAAAAGAAAAATGGTACAGTCGGGTACAAACGATTCTCTTTCAAATACCCTTTTCAGATTTTCAATATCTTATAAATCAAGGAAGTTCACCATACCTCGAATTTCGGAGACTCTTTATCTCCGAACCCTTTGAGGTACAATCGAACAGAAAAGTGGTACAATCGGGTACAAACGATTCTGTTTGAAATGCCGTTTTCAGATTTTCGATATTTTAAAAGACAACGAAATTCACCTTACCTCGAATTTCGGAGACTCTTTATCTCCGAATCCTTCGAGGTACAAACGAAAAGAAAAGTGGTACAATCGGGTACAAACGATTCTCTTTGAAATGCCGTTTTCAGATTTTCAATATCTTTAAAAACAACGAAATTCACCCTACCACGAATTTCGGGGTCGCTTTATCTCCGAACCTTTGAGATACAAACGAAAAGAAAAGTGGAACAATCGGGTACAAACGATTCTCTTTGAAATGCCGTTTTCAGATTTTCAATATCTTAAAAAACAACGAAATTCACCCTACCTCGAACTTCGGGGTCGCTTTATCTCCGAACCCTTTGAGGTACAAACGAAAATAAAAGTGGTACCATCGGGTACAAACGATTCTCTTTGAAACGCCGTTTTCAGATTTTCAGTATCTTAAGAAACAACGAAATTCACCATACCTCGAATTTCGGGGTCGCTTTATCTCCGAACCCTTGGAGGTACAAACGAAAAGAAAAGTGGTACAATCGGGTACAAACGATTGTCTTTCAAATGCCGTTTTCAGATTTTCAATATCTTATAAATCAACAAAGTTCACCATACCTCGAATTTCGGAGACTCTTTATCTCCGAACCCTTTGAGGTACAAACGAAAAGAAAAGTGGTACAATCGGGTACAAACGATTCTCTTTCGAATGCCATTTTCGGATTTCGAATATTCGAAAGTCAGTTGGGTAGTTCACATAGCTATTTTAAATAAATAATTTTGAATTAATTTTAAATAATAATTCTATAGATTGAAAATATTAAAGGAAATTCATCAGCAATTCTGTCGGCATGACATCGCCCTCCTCTGAAGAGTGGGTTCTGGCTTCTGAAGGTTGAATAGGACGAGTGACACGACGTCCTGTGGGAGATGCTGATGAGATCATTGTTGTACTTGGATTGGACGGACGGGTCGTCGTCCACATGAGTTTGTAGTATTTGAAAGATGTTGAATGGGACGGATGGGTCGTCATCTTGTGATACTGGAAGAAGTTGAAGAACTCCTCCTATTGTTTATTTTTGTAAGAAGTTGCTTAGTGGCTGGTTCGTATCTGATCTCGGAGTTCAGTAGTTGAATCTGGTTGTGTCTGTTTTCTCCAAACAGGTAATTATAAAAATTGAAAGTGTCTCCATTGCGTTTACGACATGGTGTAAGGCGCCTAAACAAACTAGATAGTAACGTTAAGAATAATTTAATTATGCCATATTTATGCAGATAGTTTAAAGCGATTGTAATGACGAGTGATCCTCCAATGTATGTTAACCATTCGTAGATTTGGTTTTCGTGACGTATAATGAATGGCTTGCTCAGATTGAAGATTTTCATCCATTTGATTTAGTTTATGTTGTGTGTATTTTAGTTCGTTCAGATCCAAATTGGTTATCCTTATTGGTTTGATTTCTTCGTGCTTCAAAGTTTTTTCATAATTCACGTATTTAGAGCAGTCGTCCTCTAGGATGTCGACCTGCGGGATTCTGATGTAACTTGAAATATTTTTCATTGATACTATTGGTTGTAGAGTGATTTCTGACGTGATGAGATGGCAGTCACCATTGATTTCGATGGTTCCCATTCCATCCAGTGAAATTCTTTCATCTTCTTCACCGTTGCATAAAATATTGCATTTCGTTTTCCTAGCTAATATGAATAACCATTTCTTGTCGGAAATCGATTGCCACATTTCTGGAATAGCTTCTATTGTTGTTGTTTTACATGACTGCGGTAACTTTTCGGTTTCCAAGTCAAAAACTTCGAGTTCGTATATGTGATCTGATCGTCTCTCCATAGTTTTAATATTTGAACAAATGAAGATGCTATCTATGTTTATGAAATCATTTAAATTTTTTAATAAGGCAAATTGTGATTTGCTTCTACTTGTAAGATAAGACTTGTAAGATAAATATCTACATGTAAGATATTTTGGATGAATTTTTATGAGGAGTAGGTAATGGACTTTTTTTATGCAATGGATACTCCATTATTTGAGTGACTGGTATTTTTAATAATCTGACTAATACGTTTTCTTTAAAGAAAGATTTGATTGTCATTATTTTATAATAATCTGCAATGTAATTTTCATTTAATGGCAAAGGTAGTTCAACTGGAGTTAAGGGTTGCAATTCCTTAATCAACGTTGCTGGATTTACTACGTTATAATCAATTATACCATGTCTTATTAACGTTAAAGTTGTACTATAAGATTGAAGCAATCGTAAGTTTATATCATTAATTTGTTTTAGCAACAGTAAATGATCGAGTACAGCAATTTCTAATTGATTATTATTTATTACTGCTTCTGAATCGACCATATATTTATTAAAACTTTTAATATTAGAATTTAATTCATTTTCTGCATTTTGAATTTTTGTTAAAGTTTTATTTAGAATGGACATTGTTTCCGACAAAATTTAAATTTGATCTTTCATAATATTTTGGGTATTTTTTCTATCGACGATGAGTGTGTTGATTGAACCTTTTTAAAAAGTGGCATCGTCTGGATCCGGTGTTCCGACCAAACATTTTAGAATTTTTGAACCGGCGCCAGTTAAGCCTCTTTTTTGTCTATGCATTTTTAACGTATTTATTAAGGACTTTATTTCTTCTAGTTGTTGCAGTATTAATTTTTGTTGTAATTTACATGTGGCTGCACTAGGGTTTTGTATTGGAATTTTATTACATAAAGTTACCGAATTAGAGTAGTGAATTTGTACTAACCTTAAATTATCTATAAACATAGTGGTATTTATAAAATGAATATTACAATTACAATTATGATGCGATCAGTAAACTGTGGCGGCACGCATACAACACTTTATTCATCTAAAATAATTTTTTTACTCTACCAGTAAGAAAGGGCTCCTAGGGATCTCATATAACTTATGGCAGTCCGTAAGGTTCTTGCGGATATCATTTTAATTAATTCAAATACTTTAACTTACTAACGGTGAAAAATTTTCAAAATAGATTGGGTAATTAATTGTTAGCGTTTTTAGGTCCCCAAAACCTTGACGGATCTCTCACATAAGATACCTTAAATACATTTAGAATTGTTTAGCTTTCTAACATTAATGATTATTAGTGAAAAAATTTTCAAAATCGATCCATTTAAAATTTTTTTCCGTGCGTACAAACATACATATTATGTAACTTTTTCCTTATATTTAATAATATTATATGATGGCATAAATTTCAGTTTCGTGTTCATTTAAAATTCAATCAAAAAAATATATCTTCATTACATAAGCTTAAAAAATCTACTTAATTTAAATTTTTCAACTTGAGACAGAGCTATGTTAATTATAATGCAATTAACAGAGAGGCAGAACTTCGTTTATTATAATACAATTTGTG
This sequence comes from Brachynemurus nebulosus, assembly GCA_035578155.1. NCBI lineage: Eukaryota > Metazoa > Arthropoda > Insecta > Neuroptera > Myrmeleontidae > Brachynemurus > Brachynemurus nebulosus. The sequence goes on from JAPWDM010000001.1 coordinate 112,723,794, forward strand.
AATGGATATCAATTGTTTTCGTAAAATATCGTAAAAAAAGCGCGTTTTACTGTATTTTATAATGAGTTGAGACAGAAATATAAAATACTTATTACACTGACAAAGAGAGCAAAGTGGGGCAAATGTGAAAAATTACAATTTTCTCGAAAACTACTAAGATAGAAAGAAAATTATAAGAACACTAGCCGTATACCCACCCGATGGATTTACCATCGGCAACATTTCAGGATGTCACTTAGTGTTAAAGATTTATTAAAATAAGATATTATTTACTTTAATAGTCATAGTAACATATTTTTATATACTACCACTAACTTCAAAAATGACGAATTTACATACAAATATTCATCCAGTATTTAACCCACTTAGGGGACGAATTTTCAAAAATCCTTTCTTAGTGCTCACCTACGTTAACATAGGGAACTCCTGTGCAAAATTTCATTCTTCTAAACCCAACGGTTTAGGCTGTGCGTTGTCTGTCAGTCAGTCAATGTTAGAAATTTATTAAGTAGATTTTCTTCATAATTTTTTATTTCCTTTTCAACGATGTAAAAATCGAACTGTCTAATGATAGGATCGAATGATTGGCTAGAAATCCTACTTCTGGGCATCCGACGTGTCTGGCTGACGAACTTAGCCGAGCCTATCCGGATTTTAGTTTGCACACAAAATTTCATAAGCATTAAACGTTTCGTTTGAAAGTTATCGTGGCGACACACACACACACACACATATATATATATATATATATATATATATATATATATATATATAAATTTTAGTGAATATCATCATTTTCGTATTCTAGGGACCTCAAAACATATTTCGGTTATAGTCTCGGCCTCAGGTTCCGCCGTCAGACCGACGGTAATAGCTGAATTTCAAGTTTTCGAAATTCGCTAAAAGTGGACTAACCGCAATAAATATTGTAATTTAAAAGACAATATTATTAGTCAGTTTTATTAATTTATAAAATATAAATTTCGGGTTTTTTGAAAAGAAAAAATATCTTCATAGAGGACTATTTAAGGTCCCTTTTTAATATTTAAAAATAAAACACAAAAGCTATTGGCAGGTAAGCATGGGTAGGAATGGCCTTGTACGATTTGTGTTGGCTTTTTTCCTGCTAACTGCTGTCGACATAAAATTGAAATTTTCTGAAATTCAGCCCTTAAAACTTAACCCTTTTTTAAAGCCCCGATTAGCCGGATACTTATCATCAGTTTTGAAATCACCAAAATGACAATTCGCCAGTACCCTTTCAACCACATTTAAATATCGTGAAAATACCAAAGATGTAGCGATTAATTCGACTTCCGTAATGGGGCCCCGCTGCTCACGACGTTTTTTTTTTTTTTACAGTCTGGACCGAATTAAACTTTTAATAGCTATTTATGATATTTTTGAATATATTTTTTTTTATAGAAAAAAGGTGTTTATCATACATATCAATGACAGTATTCAATAATTTTTTTGAAGCGATTAAATTCAAAATGGTGGTTGTGCAGCGTTTTTACGAGGATGTTTGTGTCTTTCCAGGGTCCACGGCCGGACAAAGAGGTCCTGTAATTTTTGAATTATAATGAGCCAATGAACTGTATATTAATTTTTGGCCAAATGGCACACTTCTACAGTAGAATGTGAAAACTTTGCCTAAAAAATCGTCGGATAATTGTTAATAACAAATGAACTATGCAATATAAAAAACCCTACGTACTTCGATAAACAATGTATTTTTCAAGATATATTCAATTATTGATTGATTAAGTGAATCGATTGAAAATTGTCAGAGTTATGTTTCCAGCCAACTTAAAAAGTGCAGTTTTGAGATAAAAGCGTTTGAAGTTTTGACTAGTAGAAAATAATGAATAATTTTCGTTACTGTTTTGTGTGTCACCGCTGATGCATCCAGCTGAAATAGCCAAAATTACTCCAATAACCCTTTAATAAGTAAGATATTTTTATAATTTGACCGGTAATTTGATTGACCTAGTCATTTCTGTTTCGTCTTATAACCGGTAGAAGTAAATTGACCGGAGGAAGTCGGGCCGGAGATTGAACGAAGGGCGTTTGCCCCCCGTCATGGAATACTTCCGCGGTACCTGCATGATAAATCGATTTCAGAATCACTTCGCTAATTTTCCATAAATAAGTACCTACAATATATTTTTTAAATGCATTTTTCGGAACTCAATAAATTAGTCGTATAATAGTAGAATTAGATGTACTTTTTTGTCTAACAGAAAACAAAAATAAATGAAAACCGACAAAAACAGATATCTGAAGATACCTGCAAAAATGGCGCCAAATATTTGCGTTGATTGATATTTTAATTTTTTAAAAACAAAAATAATTGAAATCTATTGTTACGCCAAGTACAAATATAATTATAATAACTACGTTTAATACAAGTGTTATTTTAGTAATACAATCTTGAAAAAAAATAGTAAAACAAATTTTCAGAATAAAAATTTTTGTTTTACTTGGCACAAATTTTTAAATTTTGAAACATACGATCCAAATTATGAGACAAAATATCTCATGTATTATGATGTTAATAATTTGTATGGCTGGGCAATGTCTCAGTATCTACCAACGGGAAAATTTAAATGGCTCGATAATGTCAACATCAATGTTAACCATGTGCCTGACGATTAGCCTATCGGTTATTTGCTGGAAGTGGATTTGGAATATACTCGTGAACTCCACGATAATCATAATGATTTGCCGCTGTGTCCAGAGAGAATGTGTCCACCGGGTAGCAAACAAGAAATGTTAGCTACGCTATACAATAAACAAAAATATATAATTCACTATCGCAATTTAAAACAACGTTTGCAACACGATATGAAATCGACGAAAATTCGTCGGCTACTACAGTTCGAGCAAAAGCCATGGTTGAAATCATATATCGATTTGAATACGGAGTTAAGAAAGAAAGCAACTAATGGATTCGAGAAAAATCTATACAAGCTTTTGAACAACGCAGTTTTCGGTAAAATGATGGAAAATGTACGCAAACATTCAATCGTTAACCAAATGGTGTGGTCGTTATAGTGCTGAATCTATGCTTGCGAAACCAAATTTTCATAGCCGTGCAATATTTGCCGAAAATCTTATCGCTGTTGAGTTACGCAAGACTGAAGTTATAATGAACAAACCGATACATATGGACCAGGCGATTCTTGATATTTCTAAAACATGCGTTTACGATTTTCACTACGGTTACATGAGCCCAACATTCGGAAATAATTGTAAATTGGTGTATACTGACACAGATTCACTCGTTTATCAGATAAAATGTTCAGATATCTATGCGATAATAAAACGTGATATCAGATTCTTCGACACCTCAGATTACCCACCCGCCAATCGATATAATATAGAGCTTCTGAATAAAAAAGTTCCCGGCCTCATGAAAGATGAGCTTTGCGGACGAATTTTAACAAAATTTGTTGGCTCACGCGCCAAGATGTATAGTTACTAAGTGGATGGCGAGATCATTGCAAAAAAGCGAAAGGTGTAAAAACATCTGTTGTAAAGAAGACCATCAAATTTAATGATTATGTAGAATGTTTGAGAAATAGCATCATACTAACTCGCCTACAGAATATGATTCGGTCTAAAAATCATAATGTGGCCCGTGTGACGCAAAAGAAAATAGCGCTCAGTCCGTATGATATGAAACGCCATATTGTGGAAGGGGAAACCGATACACTTGCATGGGGACACTATTGCTGGGTGAAATAAATACTGAAACAGCTTCAACTTCGGCTTAAACACACGAAAACAATGTCGTCGTCAGCCTACTGGAAGCGTTTACAAGTGTTCCCAAGCGAATTGGATGAATTACGCGAACGAATTGACACATATGAAAAAATGGTTGGTGCAGTTGTAAAAATTCAAAATTTGAACCTATCATCTGAATCGATGGATTTTGAGGAAATAGATATACCAATTGGTGAATTTTTCGAAAAAGAGCCAACGCTAATAAACGAGCTGACTTTGAGCACATTTCTGTTGATGGTCCACCAAGTTTGAAGCAACATTGTCAAAAGTGTAAAAATGGTGTTAAAATGGAAGAAGATTTTCAACCGCCTGTTGGTCAACCAATAACATTTACTACACAAATTTTACGAATCGAAGATATATTTTTATTACAACCTGATTTGTATATGTATGTTAACAATTTAGATTTATTATTGTATTTAACTATAAAATTAATGAAATATGATATTTGGATAAGACATTTATATAATTATGTATGATTATATTGAGCCGGATTATGCTAAAAGAATTTGTGCGGTTTGGGATCAGTTACTTAAAAATATAAAAAAATTACGTTCGGGGGTAATAGAACATAATTATATACAAATTATATAATTTTTAATATTTATTTATTGTAAAATATTTCTCTATACATATAACATTCAAAAATAAAAATTATTAAACATAATTGTGAGTTATTTTTATTTAAACAATATCCAATTCTTCAATCCAGCTATTAAATTCCGGAGATTAGCCGAACCATTTGACTAATACTTTTCCATCACGTTTCTTCAGGATCTTTTCCGCGAGATACACGTCTGGATATTTTACCCGCTGTAATTCATATTCATAGAATTCACCTTGAATGGGTTGTTGGTTGATATCTTCGAGTAGATATGTTGCCGGATTAGTACGTCGAACTTTCACGATTTTAAATATTTCCGTAGACCAATTTGGTGTGTAGCCTTTCTCAAAACTCGATTTAAATTTACTTATTCTAACAAAATCATTAACTTTATAATTCGCTGCACCAGCAATTTTTATATTACTATATACAGTAGATAATAAATGTTCCTCCTTATCAACAGTGACATCTAGCGGCGCCATTTTGATTGTACGATGCTTTGTTCTATTGTACTCGTCAACTAATTCGTTAATTATCTGCAACCATTTATAGTTGCCGTTTAGCGAAGAAGTACGTCAAAGTTTATTCTTAATGATTCCATGGCTGCAGTAACAAGCTTTTTAGATTTATCTTTGACAGGCACCACCCAAGCTTGTTTCGAGAACGTATCGATAGCAGTTAAAAGATAGCGATATCCACGATTTTCTTTCGCATAAGCTCCCATTTCAACGAGATCAGCTTGCCATAAATCATCAATTCCGTTGGTTATAAAACGACGTCTTTTGAAATTTTTACGCGCGGGTTTATGTAGTTCTTTCACAACTTGTTCTTTCACCTTACTCATCTTTAAGTGTTGGTATTGAATGTTTAGTCAGTTGCTTATATAGGTTATCTAAAGTCATTATTTGATATTCTAGTTTCTTAAATTTAACATTATATTCCTGTTTCGATACGGAAGCTGTTGCTGCATTTGAAAAAACCCCCATTATGGTTTTTAATTCGTTTTCGATATTCTCCATATGGGTTAATTTTTCTCTAATATTTGATTAAATTAATTTATACGAATTTTCAAACACAACCGTAGTATGTGGAATTTCAGCAAACATTTGATTCAGAAAAGCCAAGTTAACAGTATCACTGTTATCTTTAGGAGCATGTACGTTCGTAAAACGTTTATCATTCATATCATAATCACCCTTAGGTGTTAAATTGATAGACGCAATCTTTCGAGCATCCCGTCCGCCACTACTACTAAATCGACCTATATTTATTCAATTATATCAGCTTCGCGAAGTTCTTCAAGTATTGCTTGAATTTCATTCGAATGATTCGTGTGTCCAGCTTGTCCGGACGCAATTAATAATTTTATTCTGCCAGTAAGTCCGCCGACATCGTCCTAATAACGGTAATCAATCGTTTCACAATCGTTAAAATGCATTAAACCAAAACCATTTCGTTTTTGTTTCGGTGTTGATGTATGCTTTCGTCGCGGTGGAAAAAGTTTTCTTATAATCTCCTTATATTTATAACAATCATTCGCGTTAACTGACGCATTGACATCATATTTTATTTTGTGCGTATTGGTAATTTGTAATATAGCCTTATATGTGTTTAAATCAGCATCTGCGTATAGATGTTGATTTGGATACTTTTTAAACAGTAGCTCAAACAGGCCATCAGTGCCGGGGTAAGCGATACCATTAACAAAAATATTATCATCAATTGTATCCAATTCGGAATTACCAATCATTCATTTATTTGTTCCCACATCTATACATGGGCCATAGGTACGATCAAGAGATTTTTTGGCGTTACGCGTAAGCGATAACTGGAGGTACTTTTCAGCTAGCACACCAACCCTTGTTTCGTTTGTTTGCTTAAACAATTTTCGTGCAGTAATTTGTGCGGTTGAAGTAAATTGGCTTGTTGTGGGAGTGGGTTCAACACTTTCCCCTAACAGCAATGAACCAAATATTTCATCACCACTGCTATTAAGAAAACGCGGTTTCTTAGTAGAAGATTTCTGAGCAGTGTTTTCTGCCATCGAGGTAGGTCGGCATGATGTGGGAGTAGGTTCGAACCCACCCTCTATCAGCGGTTGTTCAAATACTTCATCATCACCACTGTTAAGAAAGCGTGATTTCTTAATAAAAGATACAGAATAATCAATGGAATCATCATCATCATCAATAGAAGGAGATGCTTCCTTAATTTTAGCTTGTGCTTCATTTTTAACTAAGAAGCTTTTTGTTGGTTCAGTTTTTATTTCAGTAGCTATTTCTTTGAGTGGTTTAATTATTGGTTTGAATGACTTTTCTAAATTTTTTTCTCGTTCAGACTGCCTATCTTTTAGCGCACGATATTTAGTACGCATAGATTTTGTTGCCCTTAAAATTTTTCGCTTTAACTGTTGATCTTGATCCATAGTATGTCTCTATGCTATTGCTGCTTATAAACAAATGTGCAAGGCACACATGCTCACCCCCATTTTATACTTTTTCAGGTTAACCAATCATAAGTTAGGTCAACTGAAACTTAGTTTCAGTCGACTCGAATTATGTACCGGTTGACTCGAATTATGTCTCGGTTGACCCAAAATATGTCTCTGTTGACCCGAAATATGTTCCAGTCGACTCAAATTATGTTCCAGTCGACACGAATTGTGTTCCAGTCGACCCGAATTGTGTTCTAGTCGACCCGAATTATGTTCCAGTCGAACTAAATTGTGTCCCAGTCGACCCGAATTGTGTTCCAGTCGACCGGAACAAAATTTGAGTCGTCCAGGATGCAATTTCAAGCTAAACATTATTTTGGAACCGACTTATTCTTACATGCCCCTGAATATAGGCAATTACTTTTCGTTGCCAAGTGGCCCCATACCTGCTCAATTTCCAGTCAGCCTGAACAAAATTTAAACCCAAAAATTTTCAAACAATTTGTAATTGACTTTGTCTGAAGTTGAGTTTAATGTATACAGGCTGTATTTCATATAACATTGTAGACACTCGGTATATAATATTTTTTTTATATAGAGTTGCCATAAAATATGATAATTAAAAGCATATTTCTGTATTTGAGATAAAATACTATTCTGCCATATTATAGTAAAACATATTTCCGTATTTGAGATAAAAAAATTATTAGTACATATTTTTATATTAAAAAACTGCGTTTGAGATAAGAATAATACATTTTTATTTATGTGGTAAAATTATTAATATAGTAGTTAAAATTTTTTTCCTACTACTTGATTTGAATAAATAACGACCCTGATCTAAACTGCAATCTTTATCAATAAATAAGAAACCGTATTGTTCTTGCCAACAATGGGTGCAAATCGATTTAAAGACGTCGAAAGGTATATTCCCGCAAACATTAATCACCATGCTTCGCTATGTTGTAAATTGGCACTCCTTGGGACTTGAATCCGTATTCGCCAACAATGAATTTAACTGTTGCAATGATCCTCAAGTCAACAATGACAACAATGAAATCCAGTGGTTTAATTATTCTAACGAGCATTGTTGTCAATCGCGTTTGATAACATTGAAAAAGATGATATTATGCGCCTGTGCGTTATAATTTTTGGTGGTTGCGAAAAGAGAATTTATTTTATTGAGAGCGATCAAAATTGTAAATTATTTGGTCGCGAAATTGATTCATTTCAATTTTTCATGAATTTATAAATAGCGCTACTCAAGATGATAGACATTTATTTCTAATGTTACGTTGTAAGCAACAACAGTGAAGGCCGTGGACTGGTTAATTCAATAATTAACAAGTTGCCATTTGGAGCACATATACTTGGTTATTTTTATTGCGGATCTGGCATGAAATTACAAGAACGATTAGCACGGAGTGATCCGGGGATCAATAAGCTAGACGGGACTTGCAAAGCACACGATATTGCTTACGCACAAAGTAAAAATCTCAGCGATCGACATAAGGCTGATTTAAATACATATAAGATTATATTAAAAGATTCAACACCTAGTTAAAAGTTTATTCGACTTTAGCTGCTCTTTTGTTGTTTGAGAAAGAGTAGAAGCAGGAGTAAATAAATATTGGTGCACAACGAGTTTCTAATCAGTTGTCAAATTACCCGCAAACAAGTTACACTGTTAAGCTATGTATATTTGCGAATTTTGTGGTAGAAGATTTACAAGAAAGTTCAATCTTTCTCGACGTTTATGTACCCAACATAATTCGTTAAATTAGGTTAATGATGTTAAGACTGATGCGAATAAGTTCAAAGATACTGCCTTATCGAATACAACTTGCCAGTACAGGATGATGGTTCTACATCTAATTATCTAATTATGGTGACGACGCTTTTGGTGATGGTTATACTTATAATTTAAAACATGTTGGTGATGAAAATACATCATGCTTAATTCAAAATAGCTCAATAAATAATACTGATTACGCCTTGAGCTCTGTTGATATGATATTTGCAACTAAATCGATTAAGCTAAATTGGATTCCTTAAAGAAATCACAAAACATTTTGCAATCGATGAACAAAAAAGATATTTGGGTTAATGGAAACGGGCGAGAAAACAAGTTAGCATCTATTACTAATGAAACACTATTATTTCAAAAATTAGCTAACGTTTTAGAAACGGCTCTAGATATTTTAAAAATTAAAGAGCTTGCAGAAAAGATTAAGAACAAACTCCCATTTCCATCAAACCAACAAATCTGAAGCGTCATAAAATGCGCAATTCAAATGAACTTGTTGAAATAGAAATACTAACTAAACATTTTAAATGCACCAACTCTACAGATAATAACAATAACGAACGCCTGGAGTATGTTAGTAATTGGCACATTCAAAATACAATATATAATTTACTAGAACTAATTACCATCACAGCAACTGGACCAGAAATTCTGGTCCAGGAAACTAGAAGACGACGGTGATTATTTTCAACATACCACATTTAGTTATTACCTAAAAATCATGACACAATTTAATTGAGAACATCAATAAGCGAAAAATTACTAATGTGGGACAAAAAATATCTTCAATAATCGATGAGTTGGCTGACATTATTAAACCGCCACCTGTGCTAAAGAAATATCTGCTAAGTGATGAAGATAGCAGTTACGAAGTTTAAGTTTTCAAATTTATTTGTGATTAAGAATTTTACTATTATTGTGAAAAAAGCAAAAAAACAATGTATACAGGGTGTAAAATATATAACTCTCCGAAAAAATAGGGGAGAAAGGTCTCAATTTACTAATTAAGTTTTGCTAGTTAATTTGTCCCGATTATGTTTCATTTCAGAAATTTTTGATTGTCAAAAACTTGTTAAAAAATGGCCCCTAGAAAAAAATCCTTAATCAGGCTCTGACTACCTAACATATTTTTTGTTTTTGTTTTTTTGAATGTTAAACTTTTCATCAACAAAATATGTTTACCGAATCTTTTGAAATTAAGAGTACAGTAGCGTACAAAAAAATTAACATATTTTGTAATAAAACAATTGCAGGTAATATTCATACTTATATGAGTTATAAATTTAGCAAACATCTGTAACTGACTTCAGTAGCCTAAATATCATTTACTTACATCAACTTCAAAAATTTCTGTAAAAAAAATTCATTCTAAACAATTAATTAGAATTTTTCTAAAATTTTTGTAGGTCATTGTACATAAAACTTTCGCTTTATAAAAATATAGGTTAATAGTGTACGCACCTCATTGTCATTAGGTCATTATACCTATTTACAAAATACAGCTAATTGAGCTAATACATACTTGAAGTCACATAAATAATATTCTATTAGTTATTTACCGGGTGTCAATTTAAAAACAAACCGGTCTCATATATTTGGAACTGTAAAAGATAATTAAAATTTCTCAAAACTGTTTCTAGAATATGGGAGACAAACTAATATAGCCAACATGAGAATTTTTTGCAACTTTAAAATTATAATATCCTATTTAAGCATGAAAGCTCTTTAAAAATTAAAAATCACAAAGTGATTGAAAAAATTATCCGAATCGGCCGGGAATCGAACCCAGGATCTCCCGGTAACTAGCCAGGTGTGTTAACCATTACACCAATGATCCCGTGCTCGACAGTCGCCCGAGCCGGACATTTATTCAATCACCTAGATGTGTATTAGTACTCTCTCTAATTCGAGAAACAGTTACAATTCTTCAATTTCAAATATTATCGAGTGCTTGTGAGACATTACTACGTATGACAAACTTTTAGTGTAATGGTTAACACATCTGGCTAGTTACCGGGAGATCCTGGGTTCGATTCCCGGCCGATTCGGATAATTTTTTCAATCACTTTGTGATTTTTAATTTTTAAAGAGCTTTAATGCTTAAATAGGATATCATAATTTTAAAGTTGCAAAAAATTCTCATGTTGGCTATATTAGTTTCTCCCCCATATTCTAGAAAAACAGTTTTGAGAAATTTTAATTATCTTTTACAGTTCCAAATATATGAGACCGGTTTGTTTTTAAATTGGCACTCGGTAAATGAATAAACTAATAAAATATTGGTTTGAAAGCAAGAATACTACATATTATGAATATTATGATATGCCCGTGACAGGAAACACAAATCATTGTCAATAAATGCATACATAATACATATACATGCTAAAATGTATTTTTTTCTGTACCTGTGTGTGTATGTGTGTGTGTTTACCGTGTAGAAACACAGTACACACTACACACACATACATATATATCGAACTAATCTTTTAAAAAATTATGTAGTTTCTAACAATGTTTATTTTATTTTCTAAACATTGATATTGCTTTGTAGGTATGTACGAGTATGTATGTATTTGGAAATATAATGAATATACTCATCGGCAAAATTAATCACCTTTTAAAAATGTTAACATTATTTTAATTTTAAATTTCGTTTGTGATATTGAATGTAATTTGCTGAATATTAATTGCTGAATTAAAGTTTGTAAAGAATGTTATTTGCTGAATTAAACAATGTTAACAATCAGAATTCATTTCAATTTTTTTTTTAAATTTAAACGATTTTAAGAAATTAATAAAAATTGACTTTTAGGATTAGATATTTAGGATTTGACACGTTGTCTTATCGTCTGTACGATACATATACTGACGCGAGGAGAGACAACATAGGTAACTTTTAATTTATTTTTAATAAAAATTAATTTTTTTTACTTTTTATTGTTTTTTGAAGTAAATATAGATTACAGTACAGCAGAAAATGCTTAATTTGTTGATAAATTACGTACTCACTAAACAAATGGAATCTAATAACGCAGTTTCAAAAAATAATTTATACATTATACTATTTTTAGGTTGACGGTTAATTTTGTTGATGAGTGTAGTACTCTAAAAATTGATGAAGTGATAAGTCGTATGATTCCCACGGTTTCGTATTCACAAATTTCATTTGTTTTTGTTTATATTATAAATTATACTGCCCAACTAAACAAAAGTGCCGTAAGTGCAAATTTTAGAATTTTGACTTATGTACCATTTCGGACGTTTTGGACTACGAGGAATCCATTGAACTTGTCAAAAATGGTATAGCTCCAACCGTTCGGAGCTACAGACTTCGAGCTAGCCGTATGTATACTAAAATGTTGTCATTACTAAGTAAGAGTGCGGTAGGTACAGTCTACTAAGCAAAAATGCAGTAAATTCAATGCACATATGGCACCCTTGCTTAGTTTGCTGCACAATCGGCATTTATGCTTAGTAGATGTAAAACTTCTGTTGCACATACGACATTATTACAATCTTCGTTTGATAATTCCGCTAATTGTTGTTATGTTTGTTTGTTGATTTAGCGGTCATTGTATCTGTTGCTGCAGATAAGTGAGCTTTAATCATATTTTTTGTGAACTTTGAAGTTATTTGTAGTGATGAATTCGTTACCAGACATAGTGTCAAATCGTACAAAACAGTTAATTAACTTAGCCATTGAAAAAAATTAAAATCAGGCTAGTGCCGTTGAATTTCGTATGGAGGATGAAGAATGTAAGGTCTCCACATCAACAAAACTTGCTAAAATTCATAATAATGAGCTTTTATCGATAACAGATCCTGTAAACGAGGGTTTTAAAACTATCTTAGATAATATTGCTGCAGAAGACAAAGAAGTACTCGTTTATGATTTGAACACTAACACAATAATAGCCAAACGAGATCTAACCGAAAATGGTGTTGATGAAAGTGTTAACTGATAAAGTTAGCTCGGATTGGAAAGAAAACAGTAATAATTTAGGATTCGACTTGAAAAAAGTTTTGTAAACTTAGAATTCGAAAGAACTATAAAAGTTGAACAAAACAATCTAGGTTTTTGTAATACACCTACTGAAGATAAAGGAAATGTGGAAAATGAATTAAGTATAGGCCTAGGTGAAAATAAGCCTAATGTGGGTATTGAAATTCGGCATGACACCGCTGAGACTTCAGTTTGTTATGGTGATGCAGGTGAAAATAAGAAAAAAAAGGAAGAAATTTAATATTAGTTTAAAGAAAGGAAAAAAAATAAAAAATTGAAGAATTGCAAAGTAGCCACTCAGTGGTGAAAAATCCATGTAATGTACAAAATTTCTGTAAAAGAAAGTGCATTCAAAACATTATTGAAGCAAAGAGAGAGGAAATTAATAACAATTTTGGAATATTTCATGGTCTGAGCGCAGAAATCTTGTATTTTTACAGAGCTAAAAATATTATTTTATAGTTTATCCCTGCTCTGAGATGGGCAGCAACAGTATTTAATGTTACTTATGGAACTTTCAATCGTCCTAATGAAAAAGTAATACAAAGCAAAAATGCCGTAAGTACAGTTTTTATTGAAAAAAACGTATTTCTAAGCAAAATTTTGCAATAAAATTGTGCAGAACTGCTTAGAAATATCTCTTACACAAAATAAAGAAAACTGCTTTAAAGTTCTGCTGATACAAAAAGAAACAGCAAGTCAAAAAGTTTTGATATCAATTTTCTCAAAAACTTGAATTTGTTACTTAAGGCACTTTTGCTTAGCACGGCAGTATAATAATTTAATGTATGTATGCTATGTATGTATAATGAATCTATTTTGACTTGAAGAGCTCCTGTAGTCGTACTATTCAAGACCGAACTGTATTTCCAAATTTGCCTGTATCGACAGATACCTGAGTCATTATTATTATGAAAAACATACTTGTTTTGTATTTGTGTGTGTGCTAGATACAGTGAATGAAGTTGTAATGAAATAAATTGTGTAGCAAAAATTAACAACAATGTTTTCTAACAGTTAAAGAAAAAAATTTTTAATTTTTGAAATTTACAATTAATGGAATTTCTTTATAAAAATTTATAACTTCTGTGTTCTGTTCTTGTAACTTTTATAAATTTATAACTTCTGTGTTGTGTTACTTTTTTGGTTGTTTGGCAATTCGTAGTTTTTAATGTAATTTGTTATTAAATTAATACTGTGTAATGCAGAGTTATGGTTCTTATAACATTCATAATGTCCTGTGATTAAAAAACTAAAAAATTTTAAAAACTAAAAAAATAATTCATAAACTTATTTTAATCAAAATTTATGAACAATTGTGTTAGCTTTTTTATGAACGATACAGTACATTTGAATTCGACAATCAAGACATGTTTACATATTAATCATATTATGGTAAAATTAAAAAAAAATTTTTTTATTATACAGGGTGCGAATAATTTTAGTTTGGTCAGACCCGTATTCAGGGAAATTTATATTAAACGACGAGCTGGCTGGGATGCGATTTTTTCAGATAGCGAATTCCGAAAAAAAATTTATGTCTTCGGCAATTATACACCGAGAGAAACCATCTGTTAAAAGGAAGAGAGTTATTTACTTTACACCCTGTATATTTATAACTATTTATATGGATGAATTTAAGTAGCATTTTAGATAACAAAAAATAATATATGTGTAATAATGTAATATACAGATATATTTATACATATACAGATAAATATTTCAATACTTATATGAGTTTATGTTTAATAACCCCTGAACCCAATTTTCGATATAAAATAATGCTATATAAAAGTTGAACCTAATTTGAGAAAAAAATGTTTTCTTTGTCTACCATCTCGATGTTGAACATCTAATTAATACGAAACAAAAAATAGGATCGCCCGCATCTAGATGGAGCTAGATATTGAGCCGAACAGTCGGTAATCTGGTTGCATTGTATTCGGTGTATGATATCCTCTCCCTTCGTCATCGGATCAGGTTTCAGGGCAAATGTCCTTGGTTATCGTCTTTATCCACATTTTATCACTTATTACTTCAGAAGATGTGTATATTTTTTCGAATAAATTTCTAATATAAACATTTGCTTGAGTCACTATCGTGTTTTTGTTAGCTAAAAGTCCTTTCAGCTAAATTGCAACAAACTTGAGTTGTATAAAACTCTTTACCCAGAAAAAATATAGAACTTAAATGTAATATTGTAAGATAATTTGACGAATAAAATAAGTATACGTTGTATCATTACTTAATATCTTTTTATTATAAGTAGTTTTGAAATCAGTTAAAATTACTAATAGAAATTTTCGTTTCATTTTTATCGCGCTTACCTCTAAATAAAAGGTTTTGTACTTTTTTTTTCGCTATGACAATTTGTCGTAGGTATTACATATGTTTTTAAAGCTAGGCTCTCCATCTATAAATGAATAATAAAATAATATATTCAAACACACCTGGCCTCATATATGAGGCACAAAGATACTCATATATGAAAAATTTTAGAACACTATTTACTTTTAAGTCTTGTATTAAAAGCTATAATAATTTTAAAAAAAAGGAAAAAAAGTTAGCAAAGATATTAAATTCATATAATGTAACTATTTCAAAATTAACCGCAGCTTGATCTCAGGAAATAAATCTCAGGTAACGTTAAATAAGAGAATTTTTATAAAAATAAAAAACATGACACGCTGGCAAGAGCTGTGGCATATAGCTTCCTCGTACCTATAACATGTTTTTATAAATCAGTGCGAAATGTATAAAAATCATATGAGTAGTAAATAAGATATCAATGTTTAATGGGTTTTTTTGTTTTTACATGCGCAGTCGCTATGATAACAGACACTCTTGGATTCAGACACTCAAAGAGATATTTCTTGGATTATATACATCGGAATTTTTTATGGATACACAACGGACAAACCAAAGAAAGATTGGTTTGAAAAGAAAGAATAAAAATTGTTCTAGAAACTACGAAATGCAAGATTTTGATTTTAGGAAACAAAAATCCCTTATTGCTCTGAATTCACATATTAAAAACCTTCCTCTACCTTGGTGGAACCAGAAGCAAAATAATTGCCTACGGACTTTATTTATATAAATCTAGTCTTGGCATTCAGTAAGTTCAACTCCTTAGACTACAATTAAAAAGTTTAGAAATGACCATATGTTGACTTGTATAACTTTAGTAATTTCTTCTAAACTTTTAGCGGATTTTACGACAGAAGCAGCGATTTTCATCCTTTTTCCGCTATCAATTGTGATATTCTCTAAACAACTTGAATAAGCATAAAACATCATATTTTATCAAACATATAAAGAGAGAAAGTTTATGACTTTGTCGTGGTGTACGACGTAAAAATCTTCGTAATACAGGTCAATTTTTGATATATGTATGTCTATATAGGGTATGATTAATATATAAAGGGTGTAGAATAAGATTAAAAGCTAAGGCCTAAACAAAAATTAGCTGTTTAAATTACACTACAAACTTAAAATGTAGTTGATAAAGGAATTAATCAAAATGTCACTTAACAAATTTTATGGCTTAACGTAAAGACCCTATACCGGAACGCGTTCAATACTCGAACAGTTTTAATATTTTTCGGTTTTTTTTTTCAGAAATAACTTCATTAGTTTATTATAAAATCTCAAAACTGTTCTAGTATTGAACGGTATATGGGCTTTTACCCTATACCTATATTTATTTAAATTTAAGAAGTAGAAATAAAGTAGAATTTTAATAAGTTTATATAAATGTCTGCAACAAATACGCAATTACTACATAGACAAACTATATAATATGCGTGAAAGGTTGTTTGTTTTACTTATAATAAAAAAATTAAAGATTATTAAAGAATAAATTACAAATTGACTAACAAAAAATTATCGGAAATTCGACGTCCGAGAACACATTCAAAGGGCAAAAAAGATCAGGTCAAGAAGGAAGAGTAGTGGTTCCATTTGGTCTTTCACGTACAATTTGACAACGATCTTCACAATTTTTGGGTATTATATATTTACCACCAATACCACCAATATCTTTACAAAAATTGATTTTATTCAAAGACATAATTCTGAACAATGCGGAAATTGTTCTAAGCCAACAAAATAATTCTTCGAATAATAACAATGTAAAATTTTACTTTTAGTTGTTCTTTAGCACTCTACATGAAACAAAAAATATCACTTTAAAAAATGTTTTATTCAACGTAACATGCTATCAAAAACTGATTCTAACACTGTAGTTCCATTTTCATCTTCAACTGCAGTGTGCAGATAAGATTTGAAAATAAATTTATTCTGCTCATCAGTATACACGTTGAAAAGCGAACTAACACAATTAGCGTTGATTCACACTATCGTGCCAGTCACAGTCCATTCCCAGTCCAGTCTCATTCCGGTCAAATATTCTTAAATGAGAAATAATAAGTGTATTCACACTATCAACACCAGTCCAGTTCAGTCCAGTCACGGTCCAGCACCGATCCATTCCAAAGAATATTTGACCGAGAACGGACTTGTCCATAGAGAAATAATAACGCAATTTCTCTATGGACAAGTACGTTATATTTCTCTATGGTCTCACTGGTTTCAGTTAGTCAGTGTCACTTATATTATTTGACAGTTATATCTAATTTAAATTCTGAATTTTTATTCATTATAATTTTGCAATATGACAAATGAAAAGTATTGGAATTTTGAAAAAGGTAATTATTTATTAATTAAAAATTGATTCTGTACATTATTTATAATAAATTTACATATTTGTAATGAAATTTATAATTTTCTTTTCATTAACTACGTATTACAAAGTCAAAATATTTTTAATTAAATAACAAAATTATATTTTTTCCGAATTCAAATCTGTTATCACATTTGAGCCAGCACATCTTAGAATTGCAGGAAATGCAAAAAATTTGAACTAAACTTATCAAAATGCTATAGGATATGATAGTCTGATCCGTAGATCAGAAGAAACAATTTTTTTGTGTGGCTTTGAATGAGACGTACTTTTAAATAAAAAATTATATTTTTTAGATGAATTACTCATTGAAATGGTAAAAAGTGGACCTGGATTATATGACTTACAGTCACCGTATTATAGTGACAACAATTATAAAAAGAAAATGTGGGAAGAAATTGAAGAAGCAGTAGGCCTAACTGGTAAATAAAATTATAACTTTTATTTTGATTATGAGTATAATCTATTTGTTATTAGACAATAACATCCTGTTGCCATGGGACAGCACCTTCAGCAGAATTAAAAAAATTCTTAAAAATTTCTCTGGTTTGAAACGCTGCTATCTGTGCGTTACCTCCTTGTCTTCTTAAATTCTGTATAATATTTGCATTATTAGTACAATTAGGATTATTTTCGGTGTTAAACGGTCTGGTGCTTCTAATAATATTGTGCAAAATACATGTTGTTAAAACGATGGTTGTTGCATTTTGGGGATCTGCTTTGAGTCTTCTGAAATATACTCGAAAAGTTTGTGATAAAATACCGAAGGCGCATTCAACTAACCGTCTTCCTATACATAATCTGTAATTAAATATTCTTTTTTCATTGTCTTGCGCGTTTGATCTTGGGTAAGGTCGCATCAAATATGTCTTTAAAGCAAATGCTTCATCTGCCAATATTACATATGGAGCTAAGATATTTGTCCCTGGTAGTGGAGAGCTTTCAGGAATATTTAACGTTCCATTTTCCAGTGCTCTTCCGAGTGCTGAATTAGCAAAAATACCTCCATCGCTATTTTTTCCGTAAGATCCAATATCAACAGCTGTGAATTTATAATTGGCATCTACCAATGCTAACAACACTATTGAAAAGGTTTTTTTATAGTTGAAATATAAAGATCCACTATTGACTGGAGCTTCTATAACTACATGCTTGCCATCTAAGGCTCCTAAACAATTAGGAAAATTCCACATAGTCCACATTTCTTCAGCTATTTGTAGCCATTTTTCTCGAGAAGGAATTGGAATGAATTGTGCCAATAAGGTTTCATTGATTGCTGTACACACTTCAATAACAATGTTTTGTACTGTAGAATGGCCAAGACGGTAGCTAAAAGCAATTGTCTTATAAGAATCTCCTGTAGCCAGAAATCTAGAAAGAAATAAATGCATGATATAACAATAATAATAATTAATTCACCATTATACAATTTCATTATATTTACTATATAAGTATTTTATATATTTTATATATTCAATTACAGGAGCAAAGATACGGTGGGAATCCCTACGAGGTCAATACAGAAAATATTTAGGAAAAATAAAAACAAAAAGTGGCCAGGCCAGTACCAAAATTAGTAAATGGCGATACTGTGATCAAATTCAGTTTCTCAATGACTATCTAATAGTAAATAGACCACGAGTATCATCAATTTCACTTACGGATGAAAGTGAAGTGATCAGTGAAGAATTAGAAAATCACGAAGAAGTGCAGGCAACCTCATTCAAACAAAATGATGATAGGGAAGAAGTTCAACCGATCAATGATTCTATAAATACATCGGTAATTAAGCCATCAATAATAAGAAAAAAAAAGAAGCGAAATAATGCAAATTTTGAGAATGTATCAGCGTCATCAACTTTAATGAAATACATTCTTGAAAATTCTGAATCAGATCGTCTAGACGCAATTGATCATTTTTTTCAACTAATGGCTGCCACTGTAAAAAAATTTTCCGCAATTGACCAACATGTACTTAAAAACAAAATATTTAATATTGTTAGTGAAATGGAAGAAAAATATTTGAGACAAACTTCTTCACCATTTTCACTATCATCACCTGTTCCATCTTCAGATTCACCATCACCATCAAATTTTTTCGAAAATAATCAATCTAATTCTCATATTTCAACACCATCATCAGAACAAACTACATCGCAAAATTTTACCGGCAGAACTATAATTTTATCAGTACCACCTACTCAGTACAACGGTAGCATTCAACTTTTATAAATATAATATTTATATTTAACAACTAAATGTAATAAAAATCATAAGGCTGCTGTTACATTGGATACGAATTCGTACGAAAATTGATTCGCACGAGCTCGTACGAAATTCATTCGTACGACTGTGTGGTTACATTGCATACGGAATCGTAATACGAATTCGTATTTAAATTTTTATTTGAATCCATCATTTTTTTCGTACGATTTCGCATCAAAAAACAAAATATTTTGGTCGTATGAAAAAGTCGTACGAGCTCGTACGAAAGAGTCGTAAACAGTATAACCACGCATGTATAAATGTATGCATTTGTTTAATTCGTATTAACTCGGATAAACTCCTACGAATTCGTACGAATGAATTTTCGGATGAATTCGTATCCAGTGTTAACCGCTGCCTAATAAGCAATAAAATATATGTAATAAACCTTTATAATAAAAATTATTATTTACCTTAGACATACAGTTAATTTTTCTCGTGGAGAAATCGTTTCACGAAATTTTGTATTTTTCTTTAAAATTTTAGCTTCAATTTTTTTTAAAATCATTTCGAACGTTCCGGAATCTATTCGACAATATTAGAAAAATTTTTCTTCATCGTCTATTAAATGACGATTTAGGGTATGATATTCGCCTTCCACTTTCCTTTGCAATAAGCTGGGGTGTACCCACATTCTTCGTCTTGCTGTATATTTTTTCCTTTTTTTTCTATCATCTTCATCAAGAAGAACAGCCATAACGGCTAATTTTTTTAATGGAAAATTAAATGACATTTTTTTCGTAGGGAAAATTGTGATATACAAAATAATAATATAAACACCTTGCTGTAAACGTCAAATTCAAACAACTGAAGTATATAAATTATAATGAATAACAATATCTATGAACATGGTAAATGACATTAGACCGAGAACGAACCGTACCGAGCATGGAACGTAAGTGTGAATGTAATAAGATTTTACTGGATCGAGACTGGACCGGGAATGGACTGTGACTGGCACGATAGTGTGAATCAACGCTTAATGTCTGAATATTAATAATAATAATAATAATAATAATAATAATATATTTGTTTCAAATCCATATAGCGATTATAACAAAGAAGTTCAGTTGCAGTCTTATAAACTCAACACAAAAGTACATTATCCAGCTAATTATGAAATATAAACTTTCAACAATAATAATAACAATAATATAGTCATTCCATAAATATTTAACAATAACAAAAATAACAATTAGTGATTAACAAAATTTACATAAATAGAATTAAAAATATCGAAAAAAAAAAAAAGAATAAACTAAAATAATTTACAAAAATACATTATTTATCGAGTTATAAACCATAAACTTTCAGCAATGAGGATAACAATAATATAGTAGGTCTATAAATGTGTAACAGCTACAAAAAAAAGCAATTAGTAATTAACAAAATTCACATGATTAGAATTGAAAATATCGAAAAAAGAGTAAACTAAAATGGTATACAAAAATACATTATCAAGCTATCTGCCAACGACAAACTTTCAACAATAATAATATAATAACAAATATGAGTAATAATAATAAAAATAACAATTTTAGCTATAAATAACAAATTTAGATAAGTAAAATTGAAAATATGTGTTAGTATTCAAAAAAAAAAAAAAAAAAAATGAAAATTAGGTATTCAGCGCAAAGACCCTAAGTTGAAAAGCTGAAACGGTATAATTAAATACATCGTTTAGTTGTTGAGTAGATACAACATTGAGGATTCTATTGAGTGTGTCAGTTAATGAAGTATTATCAGTTATGTATTTTTGTATAAAATGATTTCGAAATGGTTTGTAAAGCGGGCAATTAAAAAAGAAATGGAAGAGATTATCCGGTTCGCGCGTATTGCATATAGGACAAATCTCGTCATAATTTAAATTGTATTTGAAATTTTTAAAGAGGAGTCGAAAGCGAAATTGACTGGCTGTGCTGAGTTGACAGAGGGTTCTTAATTTAATAACTGGGCAGTGTATAGTCAAATAGTTGTACTGATAGTCATTTATTTCAAATAATTGAGCATAAAAGTTACTGTAGTGAGAAGCCCGAAGACAATCCAAGTCAATTTCGTGCTGTTTTCGACTGAATAGTTCTACTGCTTCATCAATTGTTGCTCTAATAACACTCGGCTGCTGATTCTGCCAGACGTGATCCATTCCAATATCAAAAAGTAGTAACTTCAACTGTGTGCACCAGTTGCCATCTTTTACGTTTTGTGATAAACTGTCAACTTGCTTTAGACGCTCAAAACAAACCTTGACTAGACACTGATCATTCTCCTGAATATTAATTAATAATGTTGATACGACGTTATTATGGGCAGTCTACTTACTTTTTAATTTTAGATAAAAAATAAAGAGCCCATAAAATTTTTTTTTTTTTTATGATACGGCCATGTATTTTGTTTATTTAAACCTAACATAACCACAAGAGATTTTAAAAATTTATGTCGAATATATACTCATTTATGTATTAAAATTAATTTTATATTTACAAATTCAAAAATTTTATTACTTACTGAGTTTTTAGGTTAAAAAAATGCCAGTAACACTCTTGAAAACTAATTTAAAAATCCGAATATTTCAGAAAACGTAATTAAACAAATCACAGTGACCTCTCTGGATGAAATATTTACTAAATGTCTACTTTCTACTATCTCTGCGACATTGTCTAATTGTCATCTGACTAAATAAAACTAAGCGAAAGAGAAAATAAAATATACCAATATTATATTCCGTTTAGATATTTAGGACTTAAAGTTTGAGCAGTGACTTGTTATATAACATTCAAACAATAAAAATCTCACTGTATTATACGTGTTATAGTGTAATTTTTAAAAACGGTTATGGGATGACATTTTTCTAATTTTTTATTTATTTATTACAATAACTAAACGTCCAATATTAAACAAAATAGTTTTTAATGTTTCGAAAATATAAAGGAAAATAATTTTCAGTTTTTTAAATATTAAAGTTGGTTTTTAATGACGCAATTGCTTAAATATATACCCCTGATCCAGCTCTGATCATACTTTTCCATTCACTCGTACGTTAAAAATTCTAACTTTGAAAATTTATTTCTTCTAAACTAGACGTCGGAAATTACTCAAATGGTGTCAGTGAATGCATCATATCTTTCTCTATAATATACTAAAATTTCAAATTCTAAACTTGGAAAATTTCTTGTGATCGATTCACCTTAAAAAGAATCATTTAAATAGAATCTTTTTCTTCTACTTTACTAATAGTACCATAAATCTTCTTTTCTTCAATATTTCAATGGTTAACATTTAAGAATTAAAATATTTTATTTTATGCCAAATTGCTTACTTCCTGTAACTGCTAAAATAACGTTACTAGTTGTAAATGATCACGACAACATATAAAATCACGTATTCAGAATTTAAGTGAATCTCAAACGAGTCATGAAAAATCTATAATAGGTTCTTGGTTGAATATAGGCGACACGTAAGATTTCCGCTGTCTTGGATATTTTTAGTATCTCTTGCAGTCACTACTGAAGTACTTAATACTAAAAAAGAGCAGATCAAATTACTTCCACAGGCAACAATCTAAATAAGTACTCAAGTGATGAGGTAATACACTACAAAGATAGTCTTTAACCTTGCTTAAACTTCACAGAAAAAGTATAGGATTTGTTATCTGCTTGTGTGTTACAAGTATTATATTTCCATAATTTATACAACTTGTGCAATTTATAATATGTTTATTAGTCTAATACAAATTAAACATGCTATACAATATACATTATTAAGACAACACCTAAAGTAGTACAAATACTTTGATTGATTGGGAATACGCTGTAACGTCGTAAAACTATAAATTTGTTAACGAAAAAGTCTAATATCCAACGTCGAAAAATAATGTGAAATCTATTAGGTAGCTATATAAAATAATACTATCAAATAGAAAATTAAAAGGCTTTATTCTTTCCTTTTTAATAAGGGCCATTAGCAATGAAATTTCGCAATTTAGCAAATTAGTATCATTACTCAAATAAAGCAGTCATTAATATGAGAGCGCCATTTACCACAAAGTAGAGTACGTTAAAGTGTGATTATGTTTTTAAATAGTTCATGTAAGTAAAACTATGTAGTTTATTAGATAGTTAATTAGCTGCAATTGTTAATTAACCACTATTTTAACCAAAAATTTATAATATAGAAGGTAATTTATTTTAAAGTCTTCTCGGAATTACGTTCTACACAATCACTATTTTGTTTCGTAATTAAGCCGAAAAGCCTATACTTAAAAAAAAATTTGGGAGACAGGTCTACCCACACTGTCAACTTCCCATTGGGTGTCCTTAAAGACTAGAGACTACTGTACATAAATAATTCTTTTTCCATTTCGGGCAACTTCTCCCCTGAGCCCCCGATAGAGACTTTGCCCCTTGCACCATACCGGGGGCTTCGTTTTCTGTACCTAAGGGTGGGGGTCCACCCTTATCAAGTGATAAAATCATTTGTTCTCAAGATATGCGAGACAAAATATATTTCAAAAACAGTCTCTTCGTTTTGTTTTTTTTTTAAATTTTATAATAATATACTGGCGTTTTTAACATCAAGGAAGGTTCTTAGGCCATTATATAATAATGTTATGGTAAAAAATCCATATAATCTATGTTATCTTAATAAAGTCAATTCTGTTTTTTTACCACAAAAAACAAACCGCTAATCCGAATTCGCTGAAAACTTCATCCGGTCTTCATTTTTTGATTACGCATCTAATGAAATTAGTCCGGAGTCGATATCATCATTTGTTCTCAAGATATGCGAGACGAAAAAAAATTCACGAACGAACGAACGAACGAATGAACTAACGAACGCACGCACAGACATCACGCTAAAAACGATGGACTCGGATTCTAGTGACCTTGAAACGTGGAGATATGTCAAAATTAACGATTCGTAAAATCGGACCCATTACAATAACTTCCTATGGGAAGTAAAAATGTATGTATATGTTGCAGATATATTGTCAAAACCGTTTTATTATAATAACTCTAGTCCAATTACAAAAAAAAAGAAAAATAGAATTATTCTCAACGGATACGAATTATTCTCAACGTTCCTTACAATACAGCTAGTAAAATTTAGTGATATTGTAATTTCGCTGGATACTTTTAGAGAAATTGTGAAGTGACTAACAAATTAATTTGTACCAAAACTATACTATACCGATCTCAATAAAATTTAGTAAAGATATTTATATGGTTTAAGGGAACATTCTCTAACAAAAAAAAAAAAAAGAAATCGATTTTTTTCTTCATAATTATGTTTCTTCAGGTGTTAGAAATATTCTCCTAAAACTTTATTTTAAAAAAATGAAAAATCAAAAAGCTATGGGCATTTTCGTGCACGCACTTAATTATAATTCAATTTAAAAAAAAAAAAATAAATAAATAAATAAAAATTAAAAAATTAAAAAAAAAAATTTATAAGCTATTTCTCGAAAATACGTTTTTTTACATGGTTCCTCGTATATCTCAAAAGTTATTTCAGATATCGACATAAATCAAAGTGCATATTATTCATTCCTCGATACCGCCATTTTGGCAGGAACAAGGGTCTATTGGTTCCGTAATATATTTTCAAATGGCAGCTGTTCATAGTCAAGAAAAACCGGTGAGTAGATAGGCTAGGAGAAAGCGGTCGCACCGCAAAACGGTAACTTGAACTCTTTTGACGATGTTTGAAAGCGTGTGACTTAGGTTTCTATTGGACCCATTTTACGGTACTACACATTCCGAACTGATTAGTCATCAAACTGTATCGATGTGCAAACCTTGACCTTTGACACGGCACGTGCAGAGTACATGTATTTAAAATTTTTTGTTGACATTTCACCCCAACACTCGCTCATACTGTTGGTCTTGAAATTCCTAAGAGATGAGTCATCACTTCGATAAAATAAATTCAAGTTAACCCTTTATACGTCATCACAATTTGGTCATCACGATTTGAATTTGTGTTAACCCATTACCCGCCAGCACTAACATAGTTTTTGAATCCAAACCTAACGCACGCGCAGACTGAATTTTAATACAGGACGCATGCGCAGACTGAATTTTATAACACGACGCATGCGCAGACTGAATTTTAGAACACGACGCATGCGCAGACTGAATTTTAGCCCACAAATTGATAGATGGGGGTGGCCTCAAATTTTCGACACCGTATTGTACTTAAATTTTTGGTACACTGCCGTGTCAAAAGTGTGGACCCCCTGACAAAAAGTGTCCGATCAGTTTTTGAAGTATACTGTACTTATTTTGTGTACGTGCAAACTTTGGCCTTTAACTCCAACACGTACTTGCCTTAATTGCGTCACCTTAAACGAAAATTTTGGCGCGATCGCTAACGATAAATTTTGTCGGGACACTATACCGAGCGCTGGACACTGGTTAATATTTTAAAACTAAATTCGGACTCTAGGGTCCAGATTTCTGACTGCTACTGTGCTATCGAAAATGGGGAGGTCGACTGTACTGCATAATATTTTTATACATATAATTAACCTAGAAAAACTTATTAGTTTTTAGAATTTTATCAGCTAAAAACAAGTTTATTTTCGCTGAATGTTTATTTTAGCAGACTTTGAAAGCAGACTGTAAAAAAATCATTTAAAAATTCGAGTACAACACAAAATTATTTCTAGCATAATTTATAAACCAAACGAAAACTATCTTAATATCTACACACCTGTATATCATTCTAATTGTTATTTATGGTTTGATTGAATACAGAATCTATTTATAAAATATAAATATTGCAAGGTACCGTAAAACGGATGCAATAGGACCCTAAGTCACACGCTTTCAAACATCGTCAGAAGGGTTCAAATTATTCCGTTTGCGGTGCGGCCGCTCTCTCCTAGACTTTCTACTCCGGAATTTGAACGTTTTCAATTTCTCTTTGGAAATGAACGGACGATACAATATTGTCACAGTTTCAGAAATATATATATATATATATATATATATATATATATATATATATATATATATATATATATATATATATATATATATATCAGAAATAAAAGTGGTATTTTGCGAAGTAAAATATTTTTTTATTATGTAATTACATTTAGCTAAAATATAGACTATCGCTAAAAAATTTTTGAAATCCGTCAATAAATAACGGAGAAAGAGAGGATCAAAGTTGAACGCGAAATGATTGTTTTGCAACTCTTCTGTGACGTCAAACATTCGCCCAGTTGGGCACCGAGTGTCTTATAGACGTGTACAAACTACAAACATTTATTTAATAGTGTTCTATGTACTCAGTACAAAGTGAAAAAACAGTACATTTAACATTAAGGTATATACAAGTAGACTTTCCCTCTTCTAATGTTTGGGCAGTTTATAATATCAGTTCATAATATTTTAAACCAGCGGTTCTCAACCTTGTTGAGATAGTACTCTCCTCTTGATCATATAGGTGAACCGATTCCGAATGGTTCAAAGTTTTTTACTTAATGAAATTGTACGCTCCCTAGTGGATAATTCAATTAAAAATATTTATAAGAATAATTGATATCAAAATTTATGTAATTTTTCGTTAATCGTAATAACAACTGACAAAAATAAAAATGTATTATATAATTTGAATTTTGCAGATTAAATCGTTCGCGTGGCGCCGTTATTGTATTGGTAATATTACTATGGTGAATGAAGTAGTGATATTAGACGTACTAATTTTTTGGTATGCGTACAAGTATTTAGAGCTTTGTACCAAGTATCAAGGCACTGTTAACTTGGTACGCAAATATGCTAAGACTTGAATATCAATAAAACTAGGGTAAAAGTAACTAACTTTGGTATCTAGTATGGAATAAAGTAATAATAACAATGTCCTCTTTGATCGTTGTTTTAATTAGTCAGTAATACACATATTCTGTCTTTCTTTTTTTTTTTGCCCGCCAATTTTCTTAATTTTGCGGAAAAATGTGAAAAAGTTTTGATTAAGTAAAGTTTTATTGAAAATACGAACTTTTTGTCACAACTCATAACTGTACCAACTTTTCTGACTCACCGTCTAACATCACTATCTTGACGCTACTCAGTTGACACGCAGTAATGATTATTTTCGTTTATAGACAATGTATATCTCAATGAGGTAAAAAAAAAGTTTGTCAGCAAATATGGCAACGAAAAAAAGAAAATAAAAAATAAATACACAATTCATGAAATAATTTTTTGTTCTTATGTTCAAGGCACCGGTCCGCGAATTAACAATTGGAAAGTACTACTACTGTTGGTATTATACAGATACGCAATGAAGAATTTCGTACATTATGACACTTGAGATACCTAAGGCTAGGGTTACACTGGAAGCGGGTATGGACAGCAAATCACTCGCGCATATTTGTACGGACACGTCAGAATGAAACAAACAATGCAAATGAACAAAGATGCTTATATTAGATACAAGTTATACTTGCGACCACTACGTAAACATCAGTGTTAAAAAAAAATTTTTTTGCGCTAGTCGTACATGTAGAACATAAAGCAATGTAAGTAAAATTTATATATTATGTACATATATTTTATGATTATTTATTATTTGAATTTTGACGCATATTTTTATTTGTTACAATTTTTGCAACTACAAAATTTATTATTTTAACAAAATTACAGTCAAGAATTAAATAATCTCTTAACGAATTCATTTTTATAATGAATTAACGTAAGTATATGCTAACGATTTGTCCACTTTATCTGACGACAATAGTCGATAATTACATCATTCAAATTAACTCGTACGTACCCGCTTCCAGTGTGACCCTAGCTTTAAAATGTGTGTAGCAATAAAAATATTGAACAGACAAAACATTCACCAGTAATAAATAATTATGTATTCAAAAATAAAAATAATATGTAGGTACTTAAGGAAAAGAGCAATATATAGGAACGTTCAAAAAATCAGAGATGAAAAAAAGAAGGATAGATTATACAATTAACGCGAATTGTTTCCTATGGCTCTTTATTTTTAACAAGAAATACCAAAAGTGTTTTATGATAAGTATTATTCTAGCCATCGTTTATTACTAACATAATTGTCTATTTATGTATATGTTTACCGACTTAGTTGTATTATACCTTTTCCATTTGATTTTAGTTTAAAGGGATGCGAAATAAATATTGATAATTCATCAAGTAGGTAGTTACTTGATGAGTGATAATATTAATAATTCATCAAGTAATACTTGTAAACCAAAAATTATCTCTCTAATTTTGACATTCATATCAGTGAGAATCTGTGAATGATTATGCTATTATCGGTTAATTAAAATTCACATATTGTTTGAAAAATTATCAAACTGGATCGGCTGGGACTCGAATCCGAATCTCTTGGTTACTAGCCAAGCATTTTACCAATTAAGCCACCTACCGATTGTTCGAGTGCTAATCCAATCTGATAATCAACCAAACACATCCTCTCTTTAATGCGAGACGCAGTTAATTTTTAATTTCAAATGCTATCGAATGCCTGTGAAACATTATTAATGCATGACGAAATTTTGTTCGTATTTATACATACACCAATATTCATATGTTCATTTGATGTCCAGTTTAGCTGATACTAGAAAAAAAGAAACTATTATTGGTTTAAAATCAAGCGAAACGCAAAATTAACGGTTGTAGATAGACAAATTATGAGAATTATGAAAATACTTTTAGAAATTTTGTTTAGTAATCAAACAAAACCGATCATAGGGCTCTCGTTTGGCTTTATAATGTAAAAGATCCAACCAGTAGATTAGTTAGGTGGCGAATAAAATTAATGAATTATAATTACGAAATTAAATATATTCCAGGAAAAACTAACCCTGTAGCCGACTTACTAACAATAAGTTGACTAATTTTATATTTCATGACAAACAGAAACAAATCATTTGAAGATTGCAATAATTTTAACAATAACCATACCAGTACAATCCAATATTTAACACCAACTCATATAAAAGCTATAAAATCATTGATTGTTCCAATTTCAAAAGATCTCAAAATCAACGATAGTTGAAAAACATTTTTACTAAAAAAATTTAGTGAAATAGATTTAATCAATTCAAATTTAGGGCAAGTTTTTCGTGACGAAACGGACGAACAGACGTTAACTTTATTTACAATTAAAAATCAAATAAACGATAAGTTAGATCTAAAAATTCTGTTTAATACAATAGGTAAAATTGCAGAAACTTGCACTGACGAAAATGTAATAATTGACATCTCTCATATTGATAATAGTATTCAAAATAACTGTTTTCAAAATTTAATAAAGTATCATTTTTCAGAAAATGTTAAAATTTTAAATTCAAATAACTTAATTTTTTGTAATAACTCAACTAACTTAGGCAATCTAGATAACACTAGTGTAAACAGTTTTGACTATACAGACGAGACAAACCATACAAACAATGCAGACGAAAATAATTCTGATGAACCGAAGTTAATTCACGGAAATGAGGAAAAACTTACATTATTAAGACAATATCACGATCATCCCTTAAGAGGTCACCGAGGGGTAAAACGCACTTTTGAAGAATTGCGGAAACAATATTTTTGGAAAGTCGTGAAAACTTTTGTTGAAAATTATATAAAAAATTGTCAAACGTGTCAAAAATCCAAACCTTCCACAAAACCTAAATCCCCTATGATAATAACCAGCACTGCTAGAATTTTTAATGATGAAATTCCACTCGATTTTATAGGGGTAGTACCTGAAACTAAAAATAACAACAAGTTTTTTTCACTATTCAAGATAATCTAACCAAACACTTTCTAGCTTTCCCGATGCCCGATAAAAAAGCAGAAACGGCTGCTATATATCTTTTTAAAATACGCTAGTACTTTCGGCTTCCCCTTTCCGTACTTAGCGACCAAGATGCCACGTTCACGAGCGCTTTATTTAAAGAAGTTAGTAAATGATTTTCAATTAAACAAAAAGCTACCTCCTCGTATCATCCGCATTCAAATGGTTCTTTAGAAAAATCCCACGCTTATTAAAAAAATTATTTACAATCGTATATTAACGAAGATTTAGACGACTGGGACGAAATGTTGTTCTCGCAACATATTCGTATAATACTCATATTAATGGGTTCACTAACGAAACTTCATATAAATTAATTTTTAGTAAAGATCCGTTAATTGCAAATGTTTTAAATCGTCCGAATAGACGAACATATCAAAATTTAACTGAAGAAATTCAAAATAAAATTTCAAAAATTGCAGATAAAGCTAGGAAAAATCTAATTTAAAGTAAAAACGTTAATAAAAGTTCATATGATACAAATTCTAAACAACGTCAGTTTAATTAAAATTGATATAGTGTTTGAAAAATTACCAAACTGGATCGGCTGGGAATCGAACCCGGATCTCTTGGTTACCAGCCAAGCGCCTTACCAACTAGGCCACCGATCACTTGTTCGAGTGCCACTCCAATTCAGTAATCAATCAAACACAACCTCTCTCTAATGCGAGACGCAGTTTTATACAATTTTATACAGTTTTATACATTTTTTATATTGGTGTATGTTTAAATACGGATAAAAATCCGCCATACACTAATAATGTTTCACAGGCACTCGATAACATTTGAAATTAAAAGTATAAAACTGCGTCTCGCATTAGAGAGAGGTTGTGTTTGATTGATTACTGAATTGGAGTGGCACTCGAACAAGTGATCGGTGGCCTAGTTGGTAAGGCGCTTGGCTGGTAACCAAGAGATCCGGGTTCGAGTCCCAGCCGATCCAGTTTGGTAATTTTTCAAACACTATATCAATTTTAATTAACATAATGAATTGGCCATTTGCCGAAGTACATCGAGTGTTTAAGTATCAGCCAAAGCTGGTCATTGAGTGAACATATGAATATTGGTGTATGTTTAAATACGGATAAAAATCCGCCATACACTAATAATGTTTCACAGGCACTCGATAACATTTGAAATTAAAAGTATATAACGTCAGTTTAAAGTTGGCGATTTTGTATTTGTTAAAGAAGAACAACATAGTCCCGGTAAACTTACTAGCAAATTTCGCGGTCCCTTTAGAATAATTGAAACCCACCCTTCAACGAATATAGTTAAAGTAAAAATGAAAAAATTTGATAAAATATATCATGCCAATAGCCTTTATGTTTCAGATGAAATTTACAATTGGAATAATGATAGTACTTCTGCTGATCTGAATGAGCCAATCACACATTCAAGTAGAGAAAATCAATAAATAATCTGGTATATTTTTCAAAAAAATTAGGTGATGGAAAAATATCCATCCAAAAACTTACTTTAGTTCATTTTATAAACACATCACTGTATTCATAGATAACTTAAGGTTAGTACAAATTCATTACTCTAATTCGGTAACTTTATGTAATAAAATTCTAATACAAAATCCGAATGCAGCCACATGTAAGTTACAACAAAAATTATTATGGCAACAAATAGAAGAAATAAAATCTTTAATAAATACGTTAAAAATGCATAGACAAAAAAGAGGCTTAAGTGACGCCGGTTCGAAAATCCTAAAATGGTTAGTCGGAATCCCCTGATGCAGATGATGCTACTTTTTACAAAAATTCAATCAACACACTCATCGACGCGACGATAGAAAAAGTACCCAAAATATTATAGACCGGGAGATAATAACAGAAAGCCTGCTCCCATTTTGGCATTTATGCCTCGGGGAGTATTGAAAGATATGAAAATTTTAAGAAATTTAAGGATAAATTTGAGTTCCGCTCGCGTGGCTTTTATATCGAAAATTAAATTTCTTTTTGCAAAAAAATGATGCGTTTTGGCGTGATTTTCGCATTTATGCCATATGTACTAACATAATGTTAAGTTAAAATCTAGCTGTGGACAATGGTAGGCATAAGTCGCGCAATTGGCTAAAGGGTTGAAACGTTAGCGTAAACTTGCATAGAAAAAAGGGAATTTGATACGATTTTCGCACTTATGCCAATTTAATATTAGAAAGTTATCATCATGAAACGCTTATTAAAAGAATTGGCATAAGTCGCCGGCATGGCTAAGGGTGATTACGTGATGGAAAATTTTGCAGAAATTTAAGGCGGTTTGCCGTGATTTTCGCACTTATGCCCCTGAAACTATATGAAGTTTATAATAAATTGCATACTATATTAAATAGGCATAAGGTGCAAATGTGGCAGAGAAGAAGGCATAAGGCATAAAGTTGCAGAAAAACATAGGTAAACTAAGATCATTTTCGCATTTATGCCTTTTTGCGTGCAACTTGGGAAAGTTATTTTAGGTCCTTATATTAAAAGGCATAAGTCGCTGGTGTGGTCTTCGTTTAAAAAAGAATTGCTAAAATTATAGAAAAATATATGTAATAAATTGAAATAGGAATTTGGTCTAGTGATAATTATGCGAGTAATTTTTTCGTAGTTACCAATTTCGCATTTACAAAAAGTAAATAAGCAATCGTTACTATGAAATTATAAACTGATTATTATCTGTTAATTATGTGTAATTTTAAACTGATTCCACGTTAAGTATTTTCATTGGATAATGAAAATAATTAAACTTCATTGGGACACGTACATTATAAAAAATATTATATATTTAAACACCAATAAGAAAATTTGTCCTCCTGCATTTTGGTTAAATAATTATATTTGTAAAGGAGGGGAAACGTAGTTTTCTTTATTGAAAAAATAAAAATAAAAATTAATCGTAGTTTAATTTTTGAAGAGTGAAGGTCGGTGTGTATTTTCGAATTTAATTGGTAAGTGAAATTATATTTACTTATTTTGTTTTTAGCTTTTATAATTTAATTTGATTGTGTGAAAAATATTTAAGTAATAATATAAACTAACTAATAAGTATGATTATAGTAAATAAACTAATAAGTTTATACTAACAAATACATTTATGTAAGTGTTGTGTTACAATTATAGTTAATTGAAATCGGGATTATTTGATACAATATTATCCCGGGTAATTAATTTGTGATTTTCACCGTGATTTTCACCTTATAATGGGAATAAAAGACATATTACGACAGTGTAAAATTTATACAATGATAATTTTAATGCTTTAATATTTTCATTTTTTTTTAACAGTTATATAAGAGTATAGTTAATACTTTACCAGTATGACTGAAAATCCCAAGAGAACGTGTTTTATGTGTGGTTTTCCTACAGACGAAACAATTTCTTTATTCGATGATAAAAAATTAAATAAGTTTGCCATAAATTTGGAGCGTCGGAGAAGGCACGGTCTAAAATACAAAGAGTGCAAACTTCCTTCACAAATGAGCGATACTATTGGATACCATTCCAGTTGTGGTAGTAGATTCAATGCCTTAAAACAACAGTATAAGACAAACGCAAATCCGATTATTTCTGATGAGTCAACACCATCTACAAAGTAAGTACGTTCTAATAGAAGTATTTTGTTAGTAAGTTCAAAGACTACATTACATTTACATTCAGGATTAGAAGTATACTATAGAGACATTTTTACAATTTTTGCAAACCTTGCTTTTGAAACATATTAGATATTGGGTATTTGTTTATGTCTAAAGAAATTTTCATTTTGCTTGATGGCCATGCGTTTCGTAACCGCATTATTAAAAAATTTTCGTTAGACTCAGTTACGGAGGTAGTTAAAAAATTAATTTTAAACTTATTAGTTATTAAAGATGTGCTTGACTTATAATATTATTATGTTCATTATTATTATTATTATTATTATTATAGACTTTTACGCCAACCTGGCGCTCACTACTCAGTAGGACAGTACTGGGTAACATTCACCTATACCGGCATTATGCAAGGTATTAGGCTCTGTGGAAGGGTAATGTGCCAAACCAATCCGTAAAAGTACCGTAGTACATTCACGGACGGGTTTGTCACATCACTCCTTATATTGTTGTTGTTGTTGCTTGAAACGAGGTGTTATGCGTCTATTTTGGTGTATACTGGTTCGTACGATGAGACTTTTGTGGGAGCGTAGATGTTGGCTCAATGACAGACGGCTGTGAATGCCTAGTTCGTTTTCGTGTCCTCAGAGAATAGGTAGGATTAGGGACAAAGGGAAGGGAAAGGACTGTTTGTGTTTGTGTGTGTGTTCGTGTATGTGTGTGGATGTGTCGTTCTATTTTTCGTTTCTTGGTGTAAATGTGTTCTGGTTCACCAGATTGCTCATTAAGATCGGGTGTTCCTGGAATTGCGCGTTTAGATGGTACAGAGGTTGACGGACCTTGTGTGTTATTGAGTTGGGGAGGATTGTGCACCAGAGCGGTAACAGTGACAGTGCGGCAGTTGGTCGATCCTCCCTCTCCATCAGACGAATCTGGATCTGTATGTGTGTTAGGTGTTTGTGTTTCAGTGTTAGCGTATTGTGTGTTTATGTATGTGTGTTGTGTGTCTGTAAGATGAGTGTCAGTGTGTTGTTCACTCACTGTAGATGGCTCAGATGGAGTACAAGCAGATCTTGTGCTTTCACATATCGCAGTCGGATTCGTATTACTGAGGAACTTCCGTACTATACGACATGTGTTTATGATCACTGCCTTTTGCATAGTGACATATGTGTACTTTGGGAGACCCAAGAGGCTCAAGCTATTGTGTAGTGTGTGTGGAATGACCCCGGTGGGACTGAGTACTATTGGAACAATGTGGACATGTTCCATTCGCCATTGTTGTTTTATTTCGGCTGCGAGGTCAGTGTATTTCTCCAATTTAACTGCGTGTGTTTTTTGTAAGTTATGTGTATTCGGAACCGCAATGTCGATCAGATAGGTGGTCTTAGTTTGTTTCATTACGAAGGTGATATCTGGTCGATTATGATTTATGGTCTTATCTGTAATAATCGACCGATCCCAGTAAAGTCTACAGGAGTCATTCTCCGCTACTACTTTTGGTGTGAGCTTGTAGTAAGGGGTTTTATCGGTTATAAGGTGGTGCTTAACCGCTAGTTTCTGGTATATAATTTTGCCAACCTGGTCGTGACGGTGTTTATATTCGGACTGAGCGAGTTGAGTACAGGCAGCTGTGATGTGTTGGATCGTTTCGGGTTTGGAATGGCATCTCCGGCATGAGTCAGATGTTACTGACGAGTCACGAAGTATGTATTTTGAGTAATTCTTTGTATGAATTACTTGATCTTGTATAGACAGCATAAATCCTTCAGTCTCCGGGAAGAGACTTCCTTGACTCAACCAGGCGTGCGACGCTGCTTTGTCGACGTTACTCTGGTTAAGATCATGTGGATGTCTTCCATGTAGAGGCTTGCGGATCCATTGCTGGATTTTGTCCTCCTTCGTGACCAAGGGGCAAAAACTATCTGGCATTTCTGTGTGTGAGAGGTTTAATGGTGTGTATGCCTTGTCGGCTTGGATTATTGCATTGTGTAAGTGTGATGTGTGTGTTTTGGTGTAAAAGTATTCTCGCAAGTTATGAACCTGTTTATTATGCGTGTTCCTTATGTCTATAAGACCCCGACCCCCTTCGGCTCTTGGCAGCGTCAATCGTTCTATCGCTGCTTTGGGATGATGAATTCGGTATTTGGTCATAAGGACGCGGGTCTTGATCTCGATGTTTGTCAAGTCCGTAGGCGTCCATTTGATTACCCCAAATGAGTACGTTAGCACCGGAACTGCGTAGGTGTTAATTGCTTTGATGGTTTTTTTTCCATCAAGGTGGGTGTTCAGTAATCTCCGTACACGCGTTAGGTATTGCTGCATCAGGTGTTGTTTTACAGCGCTGTGATCTATACGTTCGTTCTGATTGAATCCGAGATACCGGTACGACTCTCCCTCGTCCATGGGCTGCATAACAGACTCTGGTTCGAGTTCGAATGCGACCGCATCTCGTTTTCCTCCAGAACGACATTGTGTTCGACATTTATCGATTCCGAACTCCATACAGAGGTCTCGCGAAACCTCGTTGGAAAGTCTCAGCAGCTGCTGTAATTGATGTTTAGTAGCTGCATAGATCTTAATATCATCCATATACATCAGATGTGAGATGGTATGGCGCGAATTCGTTTGCGTACCTACATTGTAACCGTATTTGGTTTCATTTAACAGACGAGAAAGTGGGTTTATTGAGAGACAAAACCATAATGGACTCAATGAGTCGCCTTGGAATATGCCGCGTCTTACTTGAATAAGGTCGCTTGCTGGTTTTTCATTACCAATACTCAAATGTAAGGTCGTTCGCCAATCGGACATGATCGTTCCAAGAAAGTTACACTTAAAGTCGGCTGAGCCAAAGGTGTTGGTGGCTCTGTAAGTAGGGCAGTAGTATTTTGGCTGAAGGTGTTATTACAGCTGACAGGTGGCTGCCTAGAACCCAGCCTGTCGTCACCGCGATCTAAACTGTCACATTCAGTGGTGACCCTGATGCGCCCGGTCGCTCCAGCGGCAGCGGCATTTTTCCGAGGCTTTTTTTTCTTATTACTCTCCATCCTAATGGGTTGTCCTTTTAGTCGCCTTTTACGACAAGCAGGACTTACTGTGGGCAAATTCTGCAAAGTGAAGCCCCCACCCACAGGGCGTTTATTATTATTATTATTATTATTATTATTATTATTATTATTATTATTGTTATTATTATTATTATTTTTCATTAAAATTGGGGTACTGCTGCCGGTGGATGGCGCGGTCAGCAGCACCCGGCGGCATCGCCTACTAAGGGCATGCGCCGCCAAACACGATAAATAAAAACAACACGTAAAGACAGGGACACATAAATGCATTAGACAAAGGACAAACACACACATATAAAAATCCAATGATGAGCCCTGCCATCCCAGGGCTTAAAGAGAGTGGACAGTCCTTGGTAACGGTACGATAAGTACTAGACAGAGCGTCCGGTCACCAAGGCCTGAAAACTATCGCTGGGACTCCCTCCGAGGTGTGAAGGGCCTCGGAGTGGAGAAACCTGACTAGGCAAACACGGGTAAAATGACTAGAAATATATATCACAAGTATATCACAGATAAAACTCATTGCGTCACTGGGAGGCCACAGGCCGACCAGTGAAGCAATAAGGAGTTAAAACAAAACCGCTGTAGGGCCATAACAACAGGCCTACGGCGGCATAACAAAAAATCACAGATAGTAAAAAACAAATGATGTACCACCTCGGGTGTATAGAGCCCTCGGTGGTACATCGTTAAAAAACAATAACGGGAACAATACAACAAAATATAAATAACAAACAGTACCACTAAGGGTGTAAAAGGCCGTTAGTGGCATAACGAAAAGCTAAAAGTACCCTGCCAGACCAGCTGGAACAGGGTACAGTTAATAAATAAGACACACACAAAAGCATTTTTAACACATAAATTAAAAACATAGCTGAAATAAAAGTTTAAAAACCGGGGGAGAATCAAGAGACGACTTTGATAAAATATGAGATGTAAAGCCCCTACAGTCTCTGAAGAAGGTTCGAATTTCTGAGAAATTCAATCATCTTTCTTTCAGAGACAGTATCATACCTTAAAGCGTTGGCTACATTGTTCGGGAGCTGCAACCTCTGGCGCAATGGCTCAAAGGTTACACATTCCTCAACTATATGCTTCACGGTCAGCGCCGTCCCGCAGGCGGCGCACCTTGGCTGATCCTCACCGGCGAGAAGATGACGATGTGTTAACGCCGTGTGGCCCAAGCGTAAACGTGTCAGGGCCACACTCTCTCGCCGGCTCAGATTTACAGGTGCCGGAGTTCTTCGGACCTCAGGTTTCACCTGTCTGAACTTAGCCGTGAGGTTGTTCCACTCACGTTGCCATTTATGTTCGATCGCGGATCTAATGCACACTCTCAGATCCTCTGGGCGTATGGCAATGTCCTGTGGCTCACCGATTTCGGCTGCGTGACGTGCTGCCTGGTCGGCGAGTTCATTGCCAGGTATCCCTACATGTCCGGGAATCCAAAAGAAGGTGATAGACTTTTGGCGGAGCATGCAGAGATACGTTCGGATGTTCTGCACCAGTGGATCGATGGTATGAGAGTGGCAGATCGCTTGCAACGCGCTCAACGAGTCGGAACAAATGAGGAATGCGCTGTCTTCGGATGTTTGACAGAATCGCAGGGCTTGCAGAATAGCAAATAATTCTGCAGTATACACAGAGGCCTGGGGAGGAAGTGACCAAGCGTGAGGATCGTCACGAATGACGATGGCACTTCCAACACCCGTAGCTGTTTTGGAACCATCTGTGTATACGCAGAGAGAGTCAAGTTCGCTAATGATCTCATAAAAGCGGGATCGATATTCGATTGAACTGGTCTCCTCCTTGTCGAGACCAGTCAGGTCGAAACGACACCTTACGTTAGGGATCAGCCAAGGAGGTACTTCCATAGGACGTTTGGGAAGTACCTTGGCGAACTGTAAGTGCAGACTCTCTAATAACTCCTGCGTTCGAACGGCCACTGGTCGACTTATGGTGGGACGTCGACCGTAGAGCCCCTGTAAACGGTATCTGAATAGAGTCGGGTGGTTTATATGTGAAGGTGTTGCATATATCCCCGCCGCATAATTGAGCAAGAGACGCTCACGTCTCAGTCGCAGCGGAGGAAGACCCGACTCTACGCAGAGGCTCATAGAAGGGCTCGTTCGAAATGCTCCCGTAGCCAGTCGTATGCCTGCATGGTGAACAGGATCTAGGAGTAAGAGCGCAGACGCCCGGGCGGAGGAGTAAGCAATGCTGCCGTAATCAATCCTAGTCAGAACTAGCGATTGATACAGGCAAAGCAACGACTCCCGGCCCGCACCCCACGATGCACCAGCCAAGCACTTAAGCATGTTTATTGTCCTGCGACAACTCGCAGCTAAGGCTTGGAGGTGTGGGCGCCACGTAAGTTGTTTGTCGAATATGAATCCTAGAAACCTGACGCTATCAACGCACTGGAGATTGGATCCTTTTAAAGTGAGGACAGGATCCGGATGTGCGTTGCGCTTTCTGCAGAAGTGAACCACCGATGTTTTTTGTGGTGAGAAACGAAAACCAAGAGCTTTTGCAGAAGTCACCACTTCGTTGATGCCTTGTTGCAGCCGTTGTTGAATATCCTCGATGGAATCGGCTGCATAGAAGATTGTGAGGTCATCAACGTACAAGCAACGACGAATTGGGGCTGA
Organism: Brachynemurus nebulosus; assembly: GCA_035578155.1. NCBI lineage: Eukaryota > Metazoa > Arthropoda > Insecta > Neuroptera > Myrmeleontidae > Brachynemurus > Brachynemurus nebulosus. The sequence continues at coordinate 112,763,566 of JAPWDM010000001.1, forward strand.
AGCTGCAATATGACTGACTGCGATGGAAAACAAGGTGACACTAATGGTGGAGCCTTGAGGAACACCATTCTCCTCGGAGTGGGCCTCAGACTCAGTGTCACCTACCCGGACACGAAACGTGCGGTCAGTCAGAAAACTTTTTACGAACTGAGGGAGGTTACCTCTTAAACCCCAGTCGTGCAGCTTCTTGAGAATGCCATACCTCCAGGTCATATCATAAGCTTTCTCCAAATCGAAAAACACGGCCACAAGGTGTTTTCGTTGGAGAAAGGCGTCTTGAATGGCATTCTCGAGGCGAACAAGATGGTCCGTAGTCGAATGGTATCGGCGGAACCCACATTGATGTTTAGGTATAAGGTTGTGGGATTCCAGCCACCAGACGAGACGGTTGTTCACCATTTTTTCCAATACCTTGCTGAAACAGCAAGTCAAGGATATTGGACGGTAGCTAGTTAGTTGCGATGAATCTTTACCTTCTTTTAGCAGCGGAATGATGGTAGCTTCCCGCCACTGCGGAGGGCGTAGGGGATCTCATCAGGTCCAGGGGAAGTGTCCCCAGATCCCCGAAGCGCCTCCAGTAATTATTGCATAGAAAACGGTTGGTTATACTGGAGGGATTCATCTGAGAAAAAATCAAGATCATTTTGTTCATGTTCGATCTTGATCCGCAGGAAGTCCGGGTCATAATTCTGGGAGCCACTGACGCGCTCAAAGTGCTTAGCTAAGCAATTAGCTATTTCTGCGCGTTCAGTGATGTTCCGACCGTCGACGATGAGAAGGGAGGGCATAGGTGAACGGGAGGATTTCCCAGTAATGGCCCTCACTCTTCTCCATACCTCCGAAGTTGAATTGGAGGTATTAATGGCCGGAACATACTGCTCCCATGATAGCCTCTTTTGTTCTTTTATTGTTCTTTTACAACGTGCTTGAGCACGCTTATAGGCTATCACATTTTCCTGCGTGGGGCGACGTCTGAGTTCGTTGTACGCCCGCTTTTTCTCTGCAACTGCTACACTCACGACTTCATTCCACCATGGTACTTGACGTTTGGGTGGAATGTTGGACGACATTGGTATACTCTTATGTGCTGCTTCAATGACACTGGAGGACATTTTCCCCACATCATCTTCTACGTCTCCAGTCAGCTCGTGTGTACGGAATGAATCAGCGTACATTTCCCAATCAGCTTGACGGAGACGCCATCTCGGCGAAGACGATTGTGGAGTCATCGGCGTGGTACTATTCAAAATAATGGGTATATGGTCGCTACCGTATGAGTCTGACGCCAGCGTCCACTCATAACGGTGCGCCATGACCGGTGAGCAAAGTGATAGGTCGATAGCCGAGAGCTCACCAGTTCTTGCGTTAATGAAAGTACCTTGACCGGTATTTAACAAGACCGCTTCGGACTCGTCTAGAAATCGTTCTATGAGTCTTCCACGGGCGTCTCTTGTGCTACAGCCCCACATGGGGCTGTGAGCATTAAAATCTCCTAGTAACAAAAATGGACGTGGTAACTGTAAGGTAAGCTCGGTCAGGGTTTCGACATTCCAGTCGAAGTCTGGTAAATAGACCGAGCATATTGTGAACTGTGGCGGTTTTAAAAATTGTACTGCTATAGCTTTTAGGGGGGTGTTTAACGGGTGGTCCCGGAACGGGACGCCATCTTTAATGATGATGGCAACACCCTCCCTCGCCCGGATGTCTGGCTGTACATTGTGCCGGCGGATGTGATAGTTTCTTATTGAAAGTTGTTCCGCCGGCCGTAAATGTGTCTCTTGGAGGCACACGCACATAGGCGTGTGCTCAGCCAGAAGCATCTGCAATTCACAGTAATGATATTTTACACCATTACAGTTCCATTGTATGATCGCCATTTCTGCTACTACATCGGGTTGCTCCCTAGGAAATGTGGCTACTTCCTAGGTTTCCCCTTTGGCCAGCCTTTTTTTCTTTTAACAGCTTGTACCTCGGCATCGGAGTTATCCGACTCCGTGGCCGAGGTATTTGTATAGGCGTCGGTCGTTGGGCGTTTGACACCCGTCCGAACCGACGCCGTCGACATGTCCGAGTCGCTCACTTGTGTTGTTGTGGAGCGACTCGGGAGGGGGGTGACTGGGCGGGTAGGAGTGCCCGGTCGGGACGGCGTCTTTTGCCGCTGGGGCAGCGGCGCCGTCGTTTGTGGAGGCAGCATGGTTTCTGCCTCCGACGTGGTTGTGGAGGGTCCCTTTTTGGGGGACCTTGGTTTTACCACCTCTTTTCCCCCCTCACTGTGACGCCTTCTAGGAGGCGAAGCCTTCTTGGGTGATGTCTTCTTTGGAGAAGACGTCACAGTACGTACGACGGGTCCCTGAGGGGTGGTTGTTAGCACCCTCTTGGCCTCAGAGACCTTGGCTGACACAACAGCGGCTGTACTGGGTGTAGACACAGCTACACCCGTAGAGCGCATGAGACACTCTTGCATTTTCTGCATATTCACCTGCATTTGTCTCATGGCTTCCTTTATTTCTTTAATTTCACTTGTCTTTTCAGCGGATGAAGGGGCGGGGGCCGCAACAGCGCGTGCATAACCTTCAAGAGCTGAGCGACGAGGCGTATTGCCTAAGAGCTTTCGTCTTGCCTCTGGGTAGGTTAACCTCTCCAGGGCTCTCAGCTCTTGACTTGCGGATTCCTGTTTAAATATGGGGCAATTTCTCGATTTGGCATAATGATTGCCCCCACAATTTACGCATTTTATTGGCTCGTCGCATGGCCGTCCTTCATGCAACGGCCTACCGCACACGCAAATCTGTTGCTCGACGTTACACCTTTGCGAAACGTGCCCGTACTTCTGACAATTAAAGCACCTCATTGGTGCCGGAATGTACGGGCGAACGTCGATTTTGCTGAAGAGACCCAAGACCACCTCTCTTGGTAAGGTGGTCTTATTAAAAATTAGTAGTATTAGGGGCGAATTGGGATATTTACCCCTGTTATATTTAAGTCTCTTAGCTTCGATAACCCCCTGTGAAGACATCTCCGACACTGTCTCATCAGGAGTGCAGTACGCCAGGGATGGATGCATGATGACACCTCTGGAGTAGTTTAATACTACATGTGGTGTCACCTCTATAGCGTACTGCCCTAAACTTTTTAACTGTTGAATTTTCACGGATTGTGCCGGTGAGAATGCCTCCACGAGCAACCCTTTGCCCGATAATTTGGCATCCTTTACCTGCCCGATATATTCACTCACTAATTTAGCCAGCTGGAAGGGATTTATTTTACTAAAGTCCGCTTCCGTCGGCTTTAAAACTAAAAATCTTAAAAATTCTTTCACTAGCGATCCTGGGGCGTCCAAGTTCATCGGACGCCCACGATGTTTCCCTTTTGATTTTTTGGGCGGAGGATGGTTACCCCCGGAAAGTTTGGTAGCACCGCCAGATAGCGGTGGGGCTACACTCGGTGATGTAGCTGGGGTAATTGGAGAAGCCCCGCTACCTTCGCTTCCACCAGTTGACGGCGGTGGAGCGGCGTTCGCGTCCGTGTTTAAGAGCCCGGACTCGCCCATAGAAACATTATTTACAGTACCCATAAACTGTTATACAAAAAATCCCCCACCCCGCTCCCCACCCCCCACGGAGCCTCATAAGGGACGTGGGGCTCTCACGCCAGGGATACGGGAATGAGGGGCCCTAGGGACGAAGCCCATTGCCCCAGTGACACGCACGACCTCGGGGCGCTCGAATTTACTGCGGCCGGTGCATAACCGCAGCCACGGTCTATGCCTGAAGCCAGGGCCGAAGTGACGTGTTGTTCTGCGGAACTCGCAAGTAACGGCTTCCCTAAGTCACCAGGATCCCCTTTTCCAGGCAACGCGGCTAAGCCACACACGAGCTAGTGTGGGTCCCGAAGATGACTTGAAGTTGGGACAACAAAGAAGAACGAAAACAAAACAAAACCAAAACCAAAAAAGAAACAAAAGATAAAAGAAAACCTGAAACAAAAAGAAATAAAAATAACGAAAACAAAAAACAATAAACACGAAACGAAGTAAAAACGAAGGTTAAGAAAGGAACGATCGAGGATTTCTCCTCTAGATCCGGCATCTTTTGTGAAAACGGTGGTACCTCGAGAAGGAACGGTGCCGATCTTGGATAGTCAGAGGCTAATGGAATCCGAAGATTACTGTATTGCGCACAAACTACCCCTGGAACCCTTAGCCTCCTTGACACCAATGGGGGATAAATATCCCTCACGGGTGCCAAGGGCAGCTGCTATAGGTGTCCTCACCACCATTATTTTTTTTTTATTTTTTTTTTTTTAAAATTGGGATACTGCTGCCGGTGAATGGCGCGGTCAGCAGCACCCGGCGACATCGCCAACAGAGGGCATGCGCCGCCATAAACAGTAAAAATAAAAACGACACATAAAGACAGGGACACATAAATGCACTAGACAATGGACAAACATACACATAATAAAATTCACCGATGAGCCCTGCCATCCCAGGGCTTCATAAAGAGCGGACAGTCCTTGGTGGCGGTACGCTAAGTATTAGCCAGAACGTCCGGTCACCAAGGACTGAAAAACCAACGATGAAACTCCCCCGAGGTGTAAAGGGCCTCGGGGTGGAGGAATCTGACTCAACAAACTCAAAAAAAAAAACAAATTAATAAATAAATATCACAGAGCATTATCACAAAACGGTATCACAGAAGAACTTATTGCGTCACTGGGCAGCCACTGGCCAACCAGTGACGCTACAAGGAGTTAAAACAATACCGCTGTAGAGCCATAAAACAGGCCTACAGCGGCATAACAAAATATCACAGATAAGGAACATTTAATAACAAATAAAGAAAGGGCAACAAAATATCACAGACAATTATCACAGTAACCCACTGCACTCATAGAGGGGGGGAACTAAGCCATCCAGTGGTGCAGTGGGGATCATAACAACACCGCTGGGGGCCCCAAGGACCTCCAGTGGCAAGAAACACATACGTGGGACAAAGACAATAACAGTAAATAGGAAAAATTATGTGTTAAATGATTCTGTGTTTGTCTTATTTATTACCTAACCATAGCCCCGTTAGCCTGCTAGCCAGCTAGCAGTTACCACCGAGCACGACGAGGACGAGGGGTTGGATTTATGCCCGGCGCCACCATTATTATTATTTTATTTTTTTTTTATTAAAATTTTTATTAAAATGCCCGGCACCACCATTATTATTATTATTAAAAAAAAAAAAAAAAAAAAAAAAAAATAAAAAAATAAAAAATTTACTTAACTCATATGGAAACTCAATGCTTTTAGAATATTTTTGTAACTTCAGTCAGGTACCCTATTGTATAATAATAAATTATAATATAGTCATGGCTGTATTCTTTTGTTAAGTTTTAAAGTTACTTTTATTTATATTTTAAAAAACAAAAATAAGTTATTGTTGTTATATTTAAGTAATTAATAATTGAAAATTGTTAAATAATTGTACCAACCACCTGTAATATCCACCTGGGTTAAATACAGTATTATTATTATTATTATTATTATTATTATTTTTTTTTTTTTTTTCTTATTAAAATTATGCTGCCGGTGGATGGCGCGGCCAGCAGCACCCGGCGGCATCGCCAACTAAGGGCATGCGCCGCCAAAACGAGAGATAAAAACATACACAAAACAGACAGGAACACATAAATGCGATAGACAAGGGACAAAACATACACATAATAAAATCCATCGATGGGCCCTGCCATCCCAGGGCTTAAAAGGAGCGGACAGTCCTTGGTGACGGTACGATAAGTGCTAGACAAAGCGTCTGGTCACCAAGGCCTGGAAGCCATCGCTGGAACTCCCTCCGAGGTGTAAACGGACCCGGAGTGGAGGAACCTGACTAGAACAACACGAAATATCACAGAAGAGTATCACAAAAATATATCACAGACAGAACTTATTGCGTCACTGGGAGGCCACAAGCCGACCAGTGAAACAATAAGGAGTTAAAACAATACCGCTGTAGAGCCATAACAACAGGCCTACAGCGGCATAACAAAATATCACAGATGGAAGAACAAATGATGTACCACCTCGGGCGTAAAAGGCCCTCGGTAGTACATCGTTAAAAAGAAATAACAACAAGAAAACAACACGTATAAATAACAACAGTACCACTAAGGGTGTAAAAGGCCCTCAGTGGCATAACGAGAGACTAAAAGTACCCTGCCAGACCAGCTGGAACAGGGTATGGTCAATAAATAAGACGAACACAAAAATCTTTGAAACACATAAGTTAAAATCGTTGAATGAAATAAAATTTACTATCGGGAGAGATAAAACGAGACGACTTGTAAAATCTGAGATGTAAAGCCCCTACAGTCTCTGAAGAAGGTTCGAATTTCGGAGAAATTCAAGCATCTTTCTTTCAGAGGCTGCATCATAAGCTAAAGCTTCGGCTACACTACCTGGGAGCTGCAACCTCTGGCCCAATGGCTCAAAGGTTACACATTCCTCAACTATATGCCTCACAGTCAGCGCCGTCCCGCAGGCGGCGCACCTTGGCTGATCCTCACCGGCGAGAAGATGACGATGTGTTAACGCCGTGTGGCCCAAGCGTAAACGTGTCAGGGCCACACTCTCTCGCATTATTATTATTATTATTATTGACTTTTACGCCAACCTGGCGCTCACTACTCAGTAGGACAGTACTGGATAACATTCACCTATACCGGCATTATGCAAGGTATTAGGCTCTGTGGAAGGGTAATGTGCCAAACCAATCCGTAAAAGTACCGTAGTACATTCACGGACGGGTTTGTCACATCACTCCCTATATTGTTGTTATTGCTACTTGAAACGAGGTGTTATTCGTTTATTTTGGTGTACACTGGGTCGTACGGCGAGACTTTTGTGGGAGCGTAGATGTTGGCTCAATGACAGAGGGCTGTGAAAGCCTAGTTCGTTTTCGTGTCCTCAAATGGTAGGTAGGAGTAGGGACAGAGGGAAGGGAAAGGACTGTTTGTGTTTGTGTGTGTGTTTGTGTATGCGTGTGGATGTGTCTTTCTATTTTACGTTTCTTGGTGTAGATGTTTTCTGGTTCATCAAATTGCTCATTAAGATCGGGTGTTCCTGGAATTGCGCGTTTAGATGGTACAGAGGTTGACGGACCTTGTGTGTTATTGAGTTGGGGAGGATTGTGCACCAGAGCGGTAACAGTGACAGTGCGGCAGTTGTTCAATCCCCCCTCTCCATCAGACGAATCTGGATCTGTATGTGTGTTAAGTGTTTGTCTTTCAGTGTTAGTGTATTGTGTGTTTATGTATGTGTGTTGTGTGTCAGTAGGATGAGTGTCAGTGTATTGTTCGCTCACTGTAGATGGCTCAGATGGAGTAGAAACAGGTCTTGTGCTTTCACATATCGCAGTCGGATTCGTATTACTGAGGAACTTCCGTACTATACGACACGTGTTTATGATCACTGCCTTTTGCATAGTGACATATGTGTATTTTGGGAGACCCAAGAGGCTCAAACTATTATGTAGGGTGTGTGGAATGACCCCGGTGGCACTGAGCACTATTGGAACGATGTGGACATGTTCCATTCGCCATTGTTGTTTTATTTCGGCTGCGAGGTCAGTGTATTTATCCAATTTAACTGCGTGTGTTTTTTGTAAGTTGTGTCTATTTGGAACCGCAATATCGATCAGATAGGTTGTCTTAGTGTTTTTCATTACGAAGGTGATATCTGGTCGATTATGATTTATGGTCTTATCTGTAATAATCGACCGATCCCAGTAAAGTCTACAGGAGTCATTCTCCGCTACTACTTTTGGTGTGAGCTTGTAGTAAGGTGTTTTATCGGTTATAAGGTGGTGCTTAACCGCTAGTTTCTGGTATATGATTTTGCCAACCTGGTCGTGATGGTGTTTGTATTCGGACTGAGCGAGCTGAGTACAGGCAGCTGTGATGTGTTGGATCGTTTCAGGTTTGGAATGGCATCTCCGGCATGAGTCAGATGTTATTGACGAGTCACGAAGTATGTATTTTGAGTAATTCTTTGTATGAATTACTTGATCTTGTATAGCTAGCATGAATCCTTCAGTCTCCGGGAAAAGACTTCCTTGACTCAACCAGGCGTGCGACGCTGCTTTGTCGACGTTACTCTGATTAAGATCATGTGGATGTCTCCCATGTAAAGGCTTCCGAATCCATTGCTGAATTTTGTCCTCCTTCGTGACCAAACGGCAAAAACTATCTGGCATTCCTGTATGTGAGAGGTTTAATGGTGTGTATGCCTTGTCGGCTTGGATTATTACATTGTGTAAGTGTGATGTGTGTGTTTTGGTGTAAACGTATTCTCGCAAGTTATGAACCTGTTTATTATGCGTGTTCCTTATGTCTATAAGACCTCGACCCCCTTCGGCTCTTGGCAGCGTCAATCGTTCTATCGCTGCTTTGGGATGATGAATTCTGTATTTGGTCATAAGGACGCGGGTCTTGATCTCGATGTTTGTCAAGTCCGTAGGCGTCCATTTGATTACCCCAAATGAGTATGTTAGCACCGGAATTGCGTAGGTGTTAATTGCTTTGATGGTTTTTTTTCCATCAAGGTGGGTGCTCAGTAATCTCCGTACACGCGTTAGGTATTGCTGCATCAGGTGTTGTTTTACAGCGCTGTGATCTATACGTTCGTCCTGATTGAATCCGAGATACCGGTACGACTCTCCCTCGTCCATGGGCTGCATAACAGACTCTGGTTCGAGTTCGAATGCGACCGCATCTCGTTTTCCTCCAGAACGACAATGTGTTCGACATTTATCGATTCCGAACTCCATACAGAGGTCTCGCGAAACCTCGTTGGAAAGTCCCAGCAGCTGCTGTAATTGATGTTTAGTAGCTGCATAGATCTTAATATCATCCATGTACATTAGATGTGAAATGGTATGGCGCGAATTCGTTTGCGTACCTACATTGTAACCGTATTTGGTTTTATTTAACAGGCGAGAAAGTAGATTCGTTGCGAGACAAAACCATAATGGACTCAATGAGTCGCCTTGGAATATGCCGCGTCTTACTTGAATAAGGTCGCTTGTTGGTTTTTCATTACCAATACTCAAATGTAAGGTCGTTCGCCAGTCGGACACGATCGTTCCAAGGAAGTTCACGATATTTGGGTGTATTTTGTACAGCTCCAATACTCTCCGCAACCAGGAGTGCGGGACCGAATCAAATGCCTTTTTATAATCAACAAACGCTGTGTACAGGTTACGTTTTCTCCCTTTCGCTTGTTCCAGTACTACGGAGTCAATCAGAAGCTGCTCTTTGCAGCCTTGTGACCTCTTTCGACATCCCTTTTGTTCTTCTGTCAGTATGGTGTTAATCTGACAATGCTCATTGATGTTTTCTGCCAGACAGGACGTCAAAATCTTATACACTGTAGGCAAGCAGGTGATAGGCCTATAATTCGCAGGATTTTTTGTATCACTGTTTTTAGATTTCATGTATGTGATACCCTGCGTTAGGAACTTCGGTGTCAGGTTTGGTGTTCTTATAAATAGTGTAAAGTGTTCAGCGAGATACTTGTGTGTTGATGTAAAGTGTTTGAGCCAGTAGTTTTGTATGTTGTCGATGCCAGGTGCCTTCCAGTTATGCGATCTCTGTAAAGCTCTGAAGACGTCCTCTGTAGTAATGTCCGTATAGGGCATCTCCGGAAGATGTTCGTTATTCCTGTACTCTGTATCGATCCAGCTGGCTTTGTCATTATGGTCAATGGTGTTGGACCATATATTCGCCCAGAAACTATGGAGTGCGTTCTTCTCCGGTAGACCATTACTGTCAGTTACCGTGTTCGTTAGAGACTGATAAAACCGTCTCTCGTTTCTGCTGAACGCTTGGTTTTGTCGTCTGCGTTCAGTACTGGTCTTTGAAGCGTATCTCTGATCTCTGTGAGTGTTTTATTGGGTTCCTCGTATTGTGTGTGTACTGTGTGTTTGTGTAATATGTCATGTATGTATTTGTTGAGCCGTTTGGACCTCGTACCCTGTTGGTATTGGGTGATCCTGCCGAGGTTGCATCGGATGTTGCTGATGCGTTTATTCAATCGTGTTTCCCAGGCAGGAGTTTTGTGTTCCTTCGAGTTGTGCGCTACAGGTGGTGTTACATCGGACCCGTTACAACGTATAGCTGCAACGGCTCCACAATAGATAGCTGTGTGTAACTCGATAAAATTGTCACATGTTTCTAAGTGTTTAGGCAGTATTGTATTGTTCAATATCTCAACAATCTCAGCCAATCTACGTGAGGTGTGTTGTTTAGGCAACAAGTACCTATGTGTGGGGTCCGTCCCTTCAAATTCAGTAAGCGCTGTGTTATATTCCAGTTCGATCTTTTGCAGTAGGGTGTCATTTACTGCTGTCTCATGGTGGTCAGGCTCATTCTCGACAAGTTGTTGAGTGTCGTTTTGTGTGGGGCTCTCCATTTCTGGTGGGCCGTCGTCCTGACTTTCTTCATTTTGAGCAAATTGATGTGCGACTTGTGTTTTAATCGTGTTTATGAGGGAGGAAGGGATAAGGTTATTGGTAAAAATGACACGTTTTTGGTCTGCCAGTCTCTGTTCAGTGACGCGACTAAGGTGAGGGTAGGTGCGCGCGAACTCTTGATGTAATTTCGTACGGTAACCAGTTTTGTCCGTTTCAAGTCTAGTAACTTGGAAGTATGTGCGTACGATGAATTCATTCAGTTCATCTGTCCATTGCATACGCACACGCTTCTTACCAGCTTTAGTGGTCCCCAAAGGATGCTCCGAGGAAACACTTAAAGTCGGCTGAGCCAAAGGTGTTGGGGGCTCCGTAAGTAGGGCAGTAGCATTTTGGCTGAAGGTGTTGTTACAGCTGACAGGTGGCTGCCTAGAACCCAACCTGTCGTCACCGTGATCTGAGCTGTCACATTCAGTGGTGACCCTGATGCGCCCGGTCGCTCCACCGGCAGCGGCAGTTTTCCGAGGCCTTTTTCTTGTTTTCACCATCCTAATGGGTTGTCCTTTTAGTCGCCTTTTACGACAAGCAGGACTTACTGTGGGCAAATTCTGCAAAGTGAAGCCCCCATCCACAGGGCGTTTATTATTATTATTATTATTATTATTATTATTATTATTATTATTATTATCGTGAAAAATTAACGAAAAACGCGACTGCACTTCAAAAACCCCCAGGCGGAGGGAAAAGTGTCCGTGCAGCGTACCAGGTTAGGTACTTCTAGGTCAGGTACGTAATGTCCGTCATGCAGCATCCCCTTCCTGGTCTTCCCTACCTAATAAATCCCCGAACCTCGCTGCAAAACCATGGCAGTGGGAGATTCGATGGCAGGTCCAATGGATGTTCGAGGACCCGCTCTAAACGGGGCATGGGCGTTCAAAGGTGTTCATGAACTCCCGGAGAAAGTCGTCTCGTGCGACCGGAGCGTCCCGATAATAACTGCTTTTTGCATTGACGCCACTAACATGTTGGCGTGAGATCTACAAGCCGGAATGATGTTAAGATTGCGCACAAAGGAGTTATGCATACCCCCCAGACATCCGATTATAAGTACGACCAAGCGGATAGTATAGCCCGGGTACAGTTGTCGCAGTTCATGTATTAGATCTTGATATTTAATCCTTTTTTGCTCCTCCTTTTCGACTATGTTAGTTTCCGCCGGAGCAGAGAACTCGATAACATACATAGTCTGAGATGTTAAATCTTGGAGCACAACATCAGGCTTATTGGCGTTCAATTGCCTGGTAGTTGCAACCGGCATATTCCAAAAGATCTTGCACTTTTGGTTGGCAACAAAGGATTCTACTTCCGCAGGATCGTAGGGCAAGACTGGTGTTTTGTCAACTTCGTAATGATGACGAAGATAAAAGTTGAGCACACGCAACGCTGCATTATGGCGATGGATATAGGTGGATTTAGCATAATAAGAACAACCTGAAGTCAGGTGCATTAAGGTTTCCGGGTATGCTTTGCATGCCCGACACGAGGTACTCGAAACCCCTTTATTACCCATCACATATTTTAGGTGTGTTAAGGTGTTCCACACTCCATCTTGAGCTGCCATGATAAAGCCCTCCGTTTCCGATTTAAGTCCATTAGCTCTCAAGAAAGCCCAAGTGAGTTCGCTCGAAAGGCCAAGGTTGTCAAGATGACGGTAGAACATACCCTGGTGAACTTTGTCGCGATGTTTATTGAGCAGATGTTGTTGCTCGGCTCTCTTGATTGCCGACTTTTGGCGCGACTGTGATAGTGAAAGAATGTTATCATCACCGTCGCGATTACGCGGATCGAAGGCTAAGCCCAAGATATCGGCGGCACGTTGCGCTGCTGTGAATAAAAATGCGCCTACGCCAGCAAGCTCGTGATCCCTGACGAGCTGCAATAGCGGGTCTGAACTGTTAAGTACACGACAAGCTGTACCCAAGACTATACGATCATGTAAACGTTCGACTGACAGGAGCCCCCTCCCCCCCTGGTCTCGTGGCAGGTAAAGTCGTTGTGTCGATGCGCGTGGGTGCAAACTACGGTTGATATTCATTATTTTCCGCGTGTCTCGGTCTAGTTCCTCCAATTCATTCACATTCCACTTAATTGAGCCAAAAGTATATAAAAGGATGGGTATGGCTAACATATTTGTAGCGCTGGTCTTGTTCTTCGCCGACAATTCGGAACTCCAAATTTGTCGGAGAAGGCGCTTATATCTACTACTTAAAGCGGCCTTCATGTTCTTCACGTCCTGGATGTGACTTTCGCCAACACCAAGGTACGTATAGGTCGCTCCTTCATCAAGATATTCTATGATGCTTCCATCCACTAATTGGGCGTGTGAATCAAAATTCGGAACTACACCATGCTTGCACCACCGCGCATTTGTCCAGTCCGAACTCCATACCGATCGCGTGCGTGTATTTGTGTGTTAATTTTAGAGCGCAGTTGAGATCACTCTCCGACGAGGCATACAGTTTTAAGTCATCCATATAAAATAAATGTGTGACTTTATGCTCGCGATTTCCTACCGGGCCACACAAGTACCCGGGTTCCTTTCTCAGGCTGATTGACAGGGGCAACAACGAGATGCAAAACAAAAGTGGGCTGAGGCTGTCTCCTTGGTATACGCCTCGTTTGTATGTCACCAACTCCGTTGACACAACGTGTTCACCGGATGTTATTGTGAACCTTGTTTTCCAGAGCGGGAACAGGTGTTCAATACATTTAATAATATCGGGGTGGACTCGCAGACAATGGAGCAAATAGATAATGAGCTCATGCGACGTTGTGTCAAATGCTTTCCGATAGTCCACCCAGGCCATGCTCAGGTTGCGTTTGTGCTGTCTAGCGTCCTGACAGATACATCTGTCGACCAGCAAGTTGTCTTTGCAACCCGACATTCCTCTTTTTGAACCTCGTTGTTCATAGATCGAACTCCACACTGGTTCAATCGCCTTCAAGATGCGTTCATATAGAATGGAAGTGAACGCTTTATACACAGTGTTCAGGCACGTTATCGGTCTGTAGTTCTGTGGTTGTGATAGGTCTCCTTTTTTCGGTATTAGGACCGTTCTTCCCTCAGTGAGCCACGATGGTATTGGCTCACAGTTAAATAACCAATTTGAAAATATACGGGCAAGGTGGCGGTGGGTACTAGCGAGCTTCTTCCACCAAAAATTCGTTATTCCATCAATGCCCGGAGCCGAATAGTTCTTCTTGCCTTTGAAAGCAAGTTCGACTTCCTCTTTATCAACAGATGTTATATTGGTGTGAGATGGCACTTTGCCAAGCTGTTGTTTGCAGTACCATCTAAACTGGCTGATGGGAATACAGTCCAAGTCAGTCTCTTTAGTTGTCTCATATATCCCCCGCCAATAATCCTCTATTGCGTCGACCGTCGGTGGTTGCTCCACGACAGGGCTTTTAGATGCGAACAGGCGTGAAGGGTTCGAGTTAAAGATCTTATTTTCCCGAATACACCGTTCACGCCGGGCTACTTTCTTCTTGGCCAGGGCCAATGCGCGTATCTTATCTAAATGTGTCTGTTTGATGGTCAACAGATTGCCCAAATTTATCGTGTGATAGCGGTACCTTAGTTCTCTGGCAAAAGCCCGTACCTTTCGCGTAAAGCGCCTATTGGTCTGAATATATTCTATCACACATTGGATACGCGATACCATCTGTCGTAGTGCCCTCACCTTGGTGTCAATTTGTTTAATACGAATCCGTGCCTTCTCCTCTGCAGTCTTTTGCTGCTTAGTACATGGGGTCAGGACACGCATCGCTGCATATACTGCGTTGTCGACGTCGGTGAGATCACTGGATGGGGATAGATGATCGTCCAAAATTTCGTTTAGTAGGGTCAGTTGTTTGCCCTTTACATACGTCCGTCGGTGTTTGGGACGTGGTCGTTTGTCAAAGTCTAAATCGGTCTCGAGAAGATCGCGAAATTGTTTTCTTAAATTGTCTGAGACAGAAAGGGATTTATTTAGATCGGCATCATTCTGTGTGGGAGTTGAACTCGTTCTGGTGTTATACTCTAGCACAGTATCTGTGTTGGCTTGATTTAACAAGTCCGTCTGTGCCTCAGTAACCATGCTGTCACCATGAGTTACCGGTTGATCCTGCTCTGTGATGTTAATATTGGCCAAGCTCTCACCATTGACCGCAGAATCCTGTTCAACTTCCACCATCACAGTTTCAGCAACCCTAGCTTCTTCGCGAGCTTCTCGATTATCGTCATGTCCGGTAGGTATTTTCAATTTTATAATTCGGGCTACATGGTCACGCAGATTTTGTGGCGTTAAATTTGAGTGTTCGGGATGCATATGGCACCATATGGCGTGCATCCTTGCCATGCACCCTCTCTTATTTGGCTCACTTTGTGCGCGGCACGTGAGCAGATCACGTCTCAAGCTGTCCGTCCACTCCAGTCGAACGAGACGAGAAGATGAGTTTTGACTGGTTCCGCCTTTTTGTGCGGGCCCGTCCGAGAGACCCGCGGCACGACCAGCCTTCCTAGTTCTATTAGCGTTAGGAACTAGTAAAAAACCTGTTAGGGGTAGTTAGCCCGTTAACAGAGACCACCATTTAGCGCTGGTTGACTCCACGCACCAGGTACCAGAAAGTACCTGGCCTTAGCTCGGGGACCCGGGAGCGCTACTTCCCGAATTGTCGTAGCAACCGACTACCGAAGCAACCGGGTGTTACAACAAGCCCCTGGGGGGTTATTATTATTGTTATTATTATTATTATTATTATTATTATTATTATTATTATTATTATTATTATTATTATTATTATCGTGAAAGATTAACGAAAAACGCTACTGCACTTCAAAAACCCCCAGGCGGAGGGAAAAGTGTCCGTGCAGCGTACCAGGTCAGGTACTTCTAGGTCAGGTACGTAATGTCCGTCATACAGCATCCCCTTCCTGGTCTTCCCTACCTAATAAATCCCCGAACCTCGCTGCAAAACCATGGCAGTGGGAGATTCGAGGGCAGGTCCAATGGATGTTCGAGGACCCGCTCTAAACGGGGCATGGGCGTTCAAAGGTGTTCATGAACTCCCGGAGAAAGTCGTCTCGTGCGACCGGAGCGTGCGGAGCGTCCCGATAATAACTGCTTTTTGCATTGACGCCGCTAACATGTTGGCGTGAGATCTACAAGCCGGAATGATGTTAAGATTGCGCACAAAGGAGTTATGCATACCCCCCAGACATCCGATTATAAGTACGACCAAGCGGATAGTATAGCCCGGGTACAGTTGTCGCAGTTCATGTATAGGATTTCTCACTAAAAACAAAGATACTATTAATCCTTTACACAGATCAGGCGTTTATTAATTCGAATGTCAATGTGGGGCCCTCTACGTTGGTCAGTCTGGCCGACGTCTCTGTACTAGATTATCTGAACATCTAGCAGCAATTAAGGCTTCTAATTTAAAAAATTATTCTGCAATAGCTGAACACATTTTGGAAACTGATCACGAATTTGTGATCGCTGATAATTTTGAACCGTTACATTTTGCTAAAAAGGGGGCACTCTTAGACATGCTGGAAAAATTATATATCGCACACCATCATAATTTGAATCAATCAATTCTTAATGAGACTGCGCAACTTTTGTCATACGATCAATGTCGTTCTCTCATGAAAATAATATCTATGCAATTTGAACAGCCATTTAATAACAAAACTTCAAACACTACACATGATCCTACTTAACTATTGTTTTAATAATTAATTAATAATCACTTTTCAATTTCTTGTCTAACCTCAACAATTTAATTTTTCTACTAAAATATGTTCAACTTAATATTGAGTGTTTTAAGTGTAATAATTACTGGGTTTTACTTTTATATTATTTCTAATTTTTAATGATTTTCGTAATTTTTTGTGATGTTACATAATTTCTTTGTGACATACCTGTGTTTTCCTACAACTTCGTTGGAATTTTATATTCTTGATGTTTCCTGATACGGTAAGTATTTGGTCGCATCTCGTCTTCTAATATTTTATCAAGATTTTGACTTTCCCTATTTCGTATGGGGTCCGTTAATTTTTTGATTCTTTGATTTTTAATTCTTTTAATTTCGTCTGTCATTTTGACATCCGTTTGACATTTGGAGGTTATGTCCTTTTGGTATTATTTCTTTCAGTTGTTTTCACAACTGAATTATTGATTTTTCCTGAAGATGGTCATTTAAATGACTGAAACATGTAGAACAATTTTCTTTCTTTTAGTTCGTTCTTAATAATTTATATGCAGGCTGTCGCTAAAAAATTTTTTCATTACTAAAAATGTTGTTGTGTTCAATAAGTTGTTTGCACTCATCACCAACATATATTCTTGGATAACCCAGAGGAAATTTCTCGGACTTACATATCCATGGATATAGAGAACAATCATCGACTTTTTCGTTGTTTTTAACTTTGTAATACAGTTTTGTAGAACCTGTACGACCACCATAAAAGCGTCACGTGGATTTAAAGGAATAGTATTTATTAGCGGGTGATCTTCTAAATGTTTTAAGTCAGCTCTGTTCTTTAAGAATTTTCGAAATTCGCACTCCCACATTTCCACAACATCATAGCGCTGTTCTTGGAATCTTCGTGTCTTTGTTTTGTTTTAGCTCTTAGGGAGAGCTGCCAGTGCCATTGGGAAATAATTTAAAGAGTCGATGAAACGTATGTTCTCAATTTCCAGTATTAGTATTTTCGAACCTTTCATATAACGTCTGGTTGAAATTGAGTGTTTTCGAAAACGTATTTCAAAATAAATTGATTATCAAGAGCCTGGCCGTTGTGAGCGATACAAATAACTTTCTCGAATTTCTTGCGTACATCCAGCATCTGCTTCATGAAGGTGGAGATAATGTTGTTTTTTATCATGTGTTGGCGAAATCCACATTTGTGGCAAAACGCAAGCCCCTCTCTTTAATACACTCATCGCAACACTACATGTATACACATAAATTCGGTTCATGAATCACTGTATCACTTCCTTCCTTCACCGGTTTTTCCTGGCGTGTTTCAAGATCGGAAAAAATAAATAACCTACTGTCCAGTTTTGGTTGGCTTGTATCACTTCTGCTACATCTTCTTGATGTAGCAGAAGTGATTGCCTGGAGCATAGCATTCACACATTTTACAAAAAATTTCGCCGTACACATGTTTTTGATTTCGACTCATCATGTTGATTGTTTTGAAGCATTTGTCACACCGCTTAACTACATTGCAAACAGAATTTTTACTCAACGACCCTTGTTTGCAATGATTTTGTCATAACAGATCTGGTTGCGGAAACTCCGTTTACAGTTGTCATATTTGATTTCGAGGTTTGAATTTTCACATGGGGGGGGGGGAGGGTTTGCTGACAACAGGGACATGTCGCTCCACATCGATGATCATTTCTTGCGTTAAAAGGCGTATGGCAAGCTTCACAATAGTAACCACAACAAAACGCCGAAGTCAGACTGGTAATAACACTGTAATTGTTTCCGTGGAGCAGTAAATTTACCTTGTAAATTGCGTCATCATTTTCGCCTTCAAATATTATATCTCTTCCTTTTGTTTGAGGTTTGTAAACAGTAATTTTATATTTTCTTAAATGGCGTTGCAAAATTTGTAGTTCTTTAATTCCACCCCCTTATTGCGGTATCACCAACCCTCTTTTACGGACCAGTTTATTCACTTTGTCTAGCTGTATGTTATTAGTATTGTATCGACTGCGTCGTGTTTTTACAAAATTCGGATCTTTTTTAACGTAAGCCTTCGCAACCACAATAGCTTTTAAGAGATATAAATTATCTTCGTTTTTAATGAAAATTATTCCACGACGCATCTTACACTCTTGTTCATACGTGTTATAAACTAAAGTTCTTACTGTTCCACTCCCTTTGGGCATTTTTACATATGTGACAGTCAATCTAAATTTGTCTGTAGCCAGACCTTCTGAATTACTTTGGAAGATAGCGCCGAGTAATTTCCATACGTCCTCGAAAGTTACATCTCGATTATTGCGGAAAGCCAACCAACCAATCCCCTTTTCGAAATCTCCCTGGTAAATGTAAATTTAACTTTATCATCTGGTTCAATATCTTTTGAAACACGCTGTATAATCTGGTTGACACCATCCCGAACCCAATCTAAATTATCTTCCATACCTGATACCTCCTTAATTTTAAAAACAATTCTGCGCCCATTTAAATTGTACCGTCGCACCTTTGTATTAGTTTCAGAAAGAATCTCAAATTTTTCGGACGTGTTAGAATCATTCTCGATCATGGGTATGTTATTCAACTCATTTTCAAGTAAGGGGATACCCTCCACCAATTCATTTATGACATCCCAAGAAATTTCTTGGTTATCTATCTCACTTATTAATTTTAATATTTCCTGTGTACCGTTCTCAAGTTCTCAATACCACACTCATTTATTTTAAATTCCATTTTCTACAAAAATTAAAAACCATTGACAATAACTTAAAAATATTATTTACACAAAAAAAACAACACAGAATAATCTGAAGTTTTCTTCACAATGAATAAAAAATTTGTTTGTAAATGAAAACTTTTCAAAAAGTCTTACTAACGACAGTTCAGTATTAATTCACAACAGTTCAATATTAACTGATGAAATAATTGGTTAATCGTTCGATTTTTATACTAATTTGATATGTGAAAATAACATAAACTTTTTCTAGAACACACGTTTTAGCAACGTGGTTCGATTGGGTATTGACCTCAAGAAAATGAAAAATTGCTAACAAAAAATAGTATTTCTCAACGTTTAACCCTTTTCTCCCCAACACTTTGTTTTTATTTATTTATTTTTTTTTTTTTATTACTACCCTACCATTACTGCCCACCGGTACTTACCAGTACCAGAAATTTTAGGTTATTTTAGTTGAAATCACAGATAATTCGTCTAAGACATTTGTTGATATTTCTATTTTCTAATTATTAGCCAACCAAATCAAATCTTAGCATCTTCAGAATGTCTGATTATATATCAGTATTTTTAAGTGGGTACTAAGTTGGTTGGTGGATAAGTTAACTCGTACTTAAAAGTACCGCCAGTCAGGAAAGGGTTAAAAGGATTTTTATAAATTTATTAAATATGTATATTATATATATATTTTTTAATCTGAAAAAGATATCCTATACATGCTCAAAACACATTTTAATTTTATTTAGAGTTGTTTAAAGTTATTCTAGATAAATTATAATAAATGAAAAAATTTTTCTTTTCTTAAAATTAATACATTTTTAATTCATAACTTATAAATGATTATATACATTAGTTAGTACACGTGTTTTATTGTATAGTCCGTATGTATTAGTATATGTACGTAGGTACGTATTGTAGATGTGCGTAGGTATATTATTATCACTAGTAGTACATATGCATTGGTATACATAATATGTATCCATACTCGCGTACATAACAACGCGACCTCTTGTTCAATGTAACAGAATTCCGTTATCAGCATACTTTCTGCGTATGTGTGTTACTTCGTATTTTATTAATTCAACAATTTTAGAAAGTGGATAAATTTTATTTGTGATAAATTAGTATAAATTAACATTTTGTAATATATAAATTTAAAAAACCTATAAAATACAATTAAGACAAGGCAAATTATCTAACAATAAAAAATCCCTATAAGTCCCTATAATAAATAGAGTCGTGATATGTCATCCATTTTATGTCCAAAACAGAGTGGGAAGCTTCAAAATTAATTATCATATGTTTGAGTAAATATCTTTCAGTACATAATTGTTGTTAATAAGTTATGAATTAATGAACAATTAAAAATTTTTAACTTAATTGTTCCTCTTAGGTTAATCTAAATGATTTTCAATTAAAATTCACATAGTGTTTTGAAAAATTATCAAAACTGGATCGGCTGGAACTCGAACCCGGATCTCTTGGTGCTAGCCAAGTGCCTTACCAATTAGGCCACCGACCGTTCGTTCGAGTGCCACGAACGAACTGTTTTGATAATTTTTTAAAACATTATGTGAATTTTAATTAACATAATGAATTGGTCATACATACCAAAGTAAATCGAGTGTTCAAGTATCAGCTAAAGATGCACATCAAGTGAACATATGAATATTGGTGTGTGTGTGTAAATACGGACAAAAGTCCACCATACATTAATGATGTTTCACAGGCACTCGATAACATTTGAAATTATAAATGATTTTTGTTAATATTTAATTTAATTCTAATATATTTTACTCAAACTGTGGACAGAAAGTGGATAACATGTCACGACTCTATTTATTATAGGGACTGTATGTAAATAATATATGCAGGGACATCTAGGTTTTTTTTAGTGAAAAACAGTAAGTCGGTAAAGTAACAAACTCAACCGTTTTTTTCAGCTTTCATTAGTAAAATATTAAACAGGTTGCTAAATACATACTGTATAACTTATAACGCATCATTTGCTAATGCCACTATAGAGTAGTGGTTATAACACCCGCTCCGTATACAAACAGAAGGAAGTTCAAATCCGCCTGCCAACTTAAAGAAGAAGGAAAAAAAGACGTCACAACATAGCCGACATTCGACATTAGAACATCGGGTCTTATCATCGCGGACATCTCCAAGAAAATGACGTCATACGAAAAAAATTGGCGACGTTAACAAAGTCAACGTCATCGCCTGTACGTATAAAAAAAAGAAAACAAATTTGCATCGTTGACGAAGTCAACGTCATCGGAAAACACGTCTGTCGACGTCACCGACCGATATTGTCAATTACCACCCACGCAATTTGACACGGCCACACCCAAGTTCAGAAAGTTCCCACTCTAGGGTATCCTACTACTAAGCTGATTACTAAATCACTTACTACATATACACTACAATAAGAATATTTTATTTGTTTTCGCAGTGTTTCACCCATTTGATCTGAATGCACTTTTTAGTGATAATAGTAGATATACTAAGCTACATTATATATTTTTTCTGTGATTGTACCTCTGCGAAAATTATGGAGAAAAATAAGAATTTTTTATTTTTAATTTTTTTAGGTGGTAGAAATTGTTAGAAAATTCTGTAAAAATTGCAGTAGCACAAAGTACTATCTAATAAACAGTCTTGGTTTTATCAGCCTGGATGTAAAAGTCAGTGTTGTACAATTACGCGTAAATAGTCATAGTCTACTTTTACATGTCGAGAATGCGTAGACAATATAGACAATGTAAACACTGTATACAATGTAGACAAAATGGCGGATGGCAGTAAGTTAACAGGTAATTCAGCAAAGTGAATTCAGTGAATTTAGTAAAGTGTGAAATAAATAATATATATCATTGTTTAAATAAATTCGGTAGTCCTTAAATTCGAATAATTTGTAAATAAAATGTTTCCAAATGATAATTTAAAAATGCCTGGAGACCAAGAATGAAAAACTTGATCAGCTAGACCTTTTCTTATCTAAATTTAATTCGAAATGCGTTGTAGTTTGTAGCTATAACGACAAAAAACTAACGAATACAGTATCAATAATCTTAGGAGCGCACAAATATGTGCACAGAGAGGAATATTAATTAATATTAATTATCCTTGCTTGTTTTAGTTAATTTTATAGATTTTTAAAACTGTGTCATTGAATTGTACCCGACAATTTGTGTAAACAGTTGTATAAGAACCTATGTCCTCTAGCCTAAGAAAAATTATAAAACCCCTACTAATATGTATCTAAAATTTGGTAAATTGTCAAAATTTTATTTTATAAAGTCTAAGTTTGGTTACATATGCCCTAAATAATATATGCACCTAATTATGCTTCAGAAAATGTTTATATGCCCAGATATCGTTGAAAAACAAAATATGCATTTTTTATGCAAATATTCCGTAAAGATTAACATATATAGTAATTATTTCCAAATACAAACCTCTTTCCCTCACTCACTATTTATGTATTTATATATAAGACTGAGCGAGAGAAAGGGGATTCCATTTGGGAATAAGTACTATATGTAGGTTATAACCAGTGAGATGGGACTGCTATTACGTGTAGGCAGTCGACATTACGCCAGTATGCTGTACCTAACATAAAAAAACAACACCTTATGTTTTGCACTAAGTTAATATGTAGTTTAGGCAATTTACAATACACTGGTGTGTTGACCTTTTTAAGATGGTTTAACGTGACGTTACATCAGGTGACGTCGCCATACAATGTGATCGGCTGGAGATTTTGGAGTGACGGAAGAGACGCGATTGTGTTTGGCGCTTTTATACTGGTGTTGAGAAATGGAACGAGCAATGGGCATTACCATTTTAGATCTTTTTGGTAATCAGACGTAAATAAAAGACTGTAATATAAAATGTAAAGTTTGGTATAACAAATATTTAAAAATTAATATATGTATTTAAACAATTTTAAATTAAAATAATAAAAAATAAACAATGTTAATAAATGTTAAAAAGATCTAAATAAATTTACAAGTATCTAAATCAAGAAATATTTTGTTTTATTTGCTTTACAAAATTCACGTTACAATCGAACCCACATATTTTTACAATATCTATAATACGCAACAGGGAACAATTAGCTTAAGGCAACGGGATCAGCGCAGCGTTTGGGTTGCCCGCACCACCCCATTCGTTACAACACATACTATCGAGCAACTACATGTATGTATCTGCTACTAACGATGTAATTACGATGTAACAATCAACAGCCACCACTGTGGCCACTACTTAACAGTGGTTGTTTACTTTTGTAGAGCCGATGAACGACTAGTCAGTAAGCAGGATAAAATGCAGCTTATTGCAACTTTCGGACCACATTTTAGCGAATTTCCAAAACTGGAAATACGCTATTACAGCCACTGTCATGACGCGACCTGAGCCCGGGACCATGGCAGAAATTTGTTTTGAGGTCCCTAGAAACCGAAAATAATATTCGCTAAATATATATATATATATATATATATATATATATATATATATATATATATATATATATATATATATATATATATATATATATATATATATATATGTGTCCGCACGATAACTCTCGAACGGAATGTCCTAGGTTTACGAAATTTGGTGAAAATATTGGAAGTCCCAAACCGTTGGACGAGTTCGTTAACCAGACACGTCGGATGCCAGGAACATGGTTTTTGTTCTTGCAAAAAATTAGTTTTTTGCCAAAATTTCCACTTATTCAAAAATTTCTGCGAAATTTTTTTACACCATTTAAACGAGGAGAAAAAATTGCATAAAATTGGTCTTTAAATTATTATTCTATGTCTACTAGATTCCGAGAAAAATTAATTTTTATAAACGGACACTCGCTATGTTATGCAGGATGCTGCGATAGGGGTATATAATATATTATTTGGTTACTGAAGTCAAATGACGATATATAGAATTAGTCCATATGTACATAGTATATACTACGATACTACCAACATATTCGTCAAAGATCTATATGCATGTACATAATAAATTATGAAATAAAACAAATTGTCAAGTGCGTGGTAAACACGCATTATGCCAGCTTTTTTATGTCATCGAAGATGACGTATTAATATCGTTGTGTGATTGAATTGAACACGTGATTGAATAATTATTGAGTTGTACATCCATATTGAATAAACGCAAGAGGGCTGTAGAGTTAACAACTATAGAGTTAACAACTATAGAGTTAACAAACAACTATAGAGTTAACAAAAAATCATAAATTAACACTTTCACTGAGATGGCATTACTTAGTGCCTGTCAAAAACACGCACTTAACGAATTTTATAGTCAATAGTCAGAGTTCTATTCTATATACTAAATAGTATCAAATACTATTCAGTATCGAATACTTTTTGTCAAATACAAAATTTAATAAATGTGAAATGTAACGTTTTGCTTAAGGTAGTAGGTCGATAAAACGATTTTTTCAAAGGATCTAACGAAACTTCTCTAGATATTTATTTAACCCAATACTAATAACTCGAGCCCTGACCCAAAAAAAATTGACCATCCCAATTTTGAGAAAAACGGTTTCAAAGTTTTGTAATTTTAACACGGGCTCTTATGGGAAAACTCTATTTTTTTTTTTTTTTTTGAATAAAATGAAAACGTGTCAAAGAAACTTACTAAAAATTTAATATGTTATTTAATACAAAATTACAAACCATATTTAATAAAAAATAAAAGTTATTGACCACGCCGTTTTTGAAATATAATTTAAAAACATCATTTTACAACGTTTTTACAACGCTTTTTCAACAATTCTTTTAAATTGTTACAACATAAGCGCGCGGAAATTCAAAGTACCCCTGTCGCAGCATCCTGCATAACATAGCGAATTTCCATTTACAAAAGTACGTTTTTCTCGGAAATTAGTTGATATAGAGTAATTGTAAGTAAAAGAAAACCTTGTTTATGTGATTTTTCGCCTGATTCCGCCAAATTTTTTTCACGAAAAATGTCCAAAACACCGTAAAAGTCTTCACGAAATTTCTTAAAAATAAGATGTTTCGTTCTTGAGTTATCGTGCCGACACATTTATATAGATGTTTACTAAGTGTCCGCACGATAACTCAAGAACGAAACATCTTATTTTTAAGAAATTTCGTGAAAACGTTTACGGTGTTTTGGACATTTTTCGTTAAAAAAATTTGGCGGAATCAGGCGAAAAAATCACATAAACAAGGTTTTTTTTTTTATTTACAATTACTCTATATCAACTAATTTCCGAGAAAAACGTACTTTTGTAAATGGAAATTCGCTATGTTATGCAGGATGCTACGACAGGGGTATTTTATATGTAGAATTCATCTGTCTCATCTATGGTTAAATTCAAATATTTCGACAATCAAATTTAAATTTGAAAAGTAACTGATTTAAGAGTTCTTTTTTTTAAATTAATTTTTGAAGTATAAAAAGTAAGTGTTAGTTTAATTATTTTGGTAAATATGGAGTTAATATGCACTTAAAAGGAAAATAAGCAAAATTTTTAAAAAAAAGTGTGGATATAAGCAAAATATTCAAAATGAAAATTAGCTCATTTGCTTTTAAATGGTTTATAATACTGAAAAGCAAATTCTAGAATAAGTGTGCTCATAAATAAAGAAGTATATGCAAATATGCATTCGAACAACCTTATTGATCTATTGTAAAATGAATAATATCCATTGTTTATATTGTCTACATTGTCTACGTAGACAATTACCACAGAGTTTACATTATTGTATACGCGTAGACCAATAGGGTAGACTACTTCACGTAGTCTACGTGCACAACCCTGGTAATAGTTGCGGAACAAAAAAAAAAATCAAAAATACCTGCTCTAGCATATACCCAAATACACAATTTATAGCCGAGGTTAGATCCTAACTTTTTCCGATAATAATAAATTAGTTTTAAATTGGTTAGAAAATTCCTTGTAGGTATTGAAGGATTAGTGATTGAAAAAATTATCAAAATGTTTAAAATGCGAACAAAAGTTCGTCAGATGTAGTAATATTTCACAAGCACTCGATAGTATTTGAAACGGAAAATAGTAACTGTTTCTCGTATTAAAGAGAGTATCAATACATATAAGTGGTTGAATGGTTGCCGAATTGGATTGGCTGTCGAAAGAGTTAACGGATGATCCTGGGTTCGATTCCCAGCCTATCCAGTTTGATAATTTTTTCAATCACTGTGATTTTTAATTTATATTTTGATTTTAGTCATACTAACCAAAGAAATCGAGTGCTAAAAATTTCAGTTTAACTGAACGATAAGTGAACATGAATACTACTATGTTTAAGATGCGAACAAAAATTCGTCATACGTAATAATGTTTCACAAGCACTCGATAATATTTGAAATTGAAAATGGTAGCTATAATTAGTAAATAGTAAGAATAAAAAATTAAACAAAATCTAT
Organism: Brachynemurus nebulosus; assembly: GCA_035578155.1. Lineage (NCBI taxonomy): Eukaryota > Metazoa > Arthropoda > Insecta > Neuroptera > Myrmeleontidae > Brachynemurus > Brachynemurus nebulosus. The sequence continues at coordinate 112,789,969 of JAPWDM010000001.1, forward strand.
ACATATATGATGCAAATATGCAATAGTGACAGTGATTTCTCAAGTACACCTCCAGATATTTCTGAAGCTGTAAAAATTATAACATTAAAGTAAATATTAGCGACCATTATTATTTTTTCAAGTATATTTTAATTAAAAAATACATTTTATAAGATTGTAGAAAAAAATTTGTTTGTAATTCGAAAACAAAATGACATTGCCTCTCATGAGAATAACGCGCTCCGCTTGGCTGCGTCGCACGTCAACATTTTCAATTCAGCGGCAATGTACCATTTTGCGCTCTTAATACACAAATAACTATTGCATCACACCAGTTTATTTCTTTTTGCATAAATACGTCGTTTGCTAATATTAACTTGGAAAGAATTCTAACTTTTTAACTTAATAATGATCAAAAATATGGCCAAAGAATTTTGTATTTTAATGATAAATTTTTTCAAACTTGCGGTAAATTTTAAAGTATAAAAATTAAAAAGGAAAAAATACGGTGTAACCCCGACTGCAACCTACATGAATCGTATTTATTTGCTTAATTATTTATTTATATTTTTATCTACAGTTGTCAATATTTTAAGTTTTGCAATCTATACAATAATAGTATTGTTCATAAAAATGTTCAAAACAAAAATATTTAATTAAATAAAATAAATAATATAAAGATAGTCATGGGCTCCTTGAACTGTATTATTTTGTAGCTAGGGAAAAACTGTTTAATTTTCTTGGAACTATACTATGAAAAAAAATTGTTAATTATTAATTTTTTGAAATTATTTGACAAATTAAAACGTCAAAAAATTTCTATTCGATAATTCACTTAATTATGGCAATTGTACAGTATTAATTACGAGCGACTCACGTTTGTATTTATATTTTTATCTATATTTACTTTCTAATTTCCTTTAAATTATGAGGGTGTTCGATGACGGTGATTTTCATTCCATTGGCTCCTGGTCTAATTATAATTCCTGTTTTATTAAGCCAAGTATTTAGCTGTTCAACAGCTTTCAAACAATTTGAAACTAAAGTGTTTCAAAACATTAAACTTTGTAAGTTGATTATGTCTCTGTATCTTCTTTACTGCTCTCGGTAATTAAATTATTTTCAACAAAATCACATTAAAACAATTTTTTATATTTCTGTTCTACAAATTACCGTCAAACGGAACTATTTGAAAACAGTAGGGCTATTTGGCACAAAAGAAGAGAAAAATTTAAGCTCTTATATTTGTTTGATTTCTAAACGATTCATAACGTTAATGTGTCTTTAATAGGGGATGTTCTCTAAGAGTTTAAATCTTTTTTAAAACTCTTCTTTGAGAGCTTAAATCTTTTTTTTTTTGTTCCAAATAGCCCCACCGTTTTCAAATAGTCCCGTTTGACGATACTCTTATTTCCAAGAAAATACATACAGGTTTAAAAAAAAAGAAATAAATTCTGATGTTTAGCCAGTATTGAGATTAATTACCTACCTAAAATTTATAACATACCAAAATGAGCAACTGAATACAAATTTAAATTTTCAGCAATTATTAATGTAATTCTCACGCTCTTCAGAGAATAGCTAGGTTATATTTTTAATATAAATTATAAATAACAAAAATTATTACTCCTTTCCAACCGTAATGTTTTTTTATAATTAGTCGAATTTTCTCCGAAAAATTAAACTTATACAGTCTATACGATAAGAGCTGCGAGAGGCGAGAGTAGGGGCGCTATCCGTTTTCGAACCCGTAGAACACGAATATGTAGAAAAAAAAAATGTCTGATATATATATATATATATATATATATATATATATATATATATATATATATATATATATATATATATATATATATATTCCCGCCACCTTTTAATTTGTGTCGGGCCCCCCTATGGAAGTTAAGAGATGAAATTTGGTAAATGGGGCTCATTTTCGAGGCAGCTCATACTATCAAAGTGGGGTCAAATTTTGGACAAATTTTTTTTCTGACCCGACCTTTAAGGGGGTGGTGGGGGGCGGAAAAGCAATAAAACTTTTCCAAACCGGTTTTAAATAATGTTTCGGTCAATTATCTACAACATATCCAAAATTCAGCTTCCTAGGATGATATGGTGGGAGTAGAGGGGGGAAAAACGATTTTCGCTGGATCTAACAGGCCCCCAGCCCCCCAGAATTAACGTAGAGGGTTGAAATTTGGTGTGTTGATAAAGTTCGTACCTAGGTTGTGCTTTTTGGAGGTTTTAATATTTTACCCCCACCCCCCTCATTTTTAAGCTACAATTTCATGCATTTTCGACGTTTTCGAAGTTTGTACCACTCGCACAGGTCACCCGAATAAACCTAGAGGGCTGAAATTTTGTATTCGGATTGAGTTAGTATCAAGGGGGTGCCTTTTGGGGGTCTCGACTTTTAACCCCTACCCCCACCATTTTTATACCCAAAAGAACATGATTTTTCTTGTTTTTTAACAGTTTCGTTCGGGTCAAAATCTCCCCAAATAAACCTAGAGGGCTGAAATTTGGTGTACAGGTTAAGCTAATAGCCAGACACTGTCTTTTGGAGGTTTCAACTTTTAACCCTTACCCCCACGATTTTTACGCCAATATTTCCTTGATTTTTTTGCTTGTTTTCTAACACGTCTAGAGACTCCATAAGGAAACCTAGAGGGCTGAAATTTTGTACGTGTATTCAGTTAGTATCCAGCTGGTACCTTGTAGGGAGTTCGCATCACTTTTCCCCCCACTTCTCCCATTTTTACATCGGAATTGAATGCTATTGTTAAATGTGTTTTAAAAGCATTATGTTTATTCTAAATACAAGTAGGCGAATAGTAATTTTAAAAAATTTAAAAAAAAGTGAACTTACTTTTATGACAAATGAAATACATACATATTAAGTTATTTAAAAATGTTATTAAAGTCACTGTTTATTTATAAATTAGGAATTTTGGATTTTTAGTATTTATAAAATAGAAATTTTGGATTTTTTTGGAAAGAAAAAATATCTTTATAAAGGCCTTCCAGTTTACTATTGAAGGTCCTTTTTTAATATTTAAAACTAAAACATAAAGGCAATTAGCGGATAAACATGGGCAGGAATGTCCTCGTACGAATTGTGTTGGCTTTTTTTCTGCTACCTGTTTTCGGCACAAAATTGAAATTTACTGAGATACAGCCCTTAAATACTTAAAACCTTTTTTTAAAGCCTCGATCAGCCGAACACTCATCACCAGTTTTGAAACCAACAAAATGACAATTCGGTTGTAGACTTTCAATCACATTTCGCTTGTAGACATTCAATACCGAAGATGAAGGGGAAAATTCGACTACCGTGATGGGGCCCCGCTGCTCACGGCGTTTTTTTATATTTACATTTAATAATAAATCATTTATGTATGCGTATCTCTTACAATTAGAAGCTGTTCCAGAATCAATTCTTTATTAAAAAGGATAATTTTATTTTTACTCAATAAATATCTATTTTTGGTAATATTCATTAAGTAAAGGATTAATTCGATTTTTTTTATTTACAGCCAGACTGGTCCAATATGAAAGCAATTGTAATATGGAGTTCAGAAAAGGAGATCCACTGCTGAAGTCAATATTTTTACCAACATGTTCATTTTTCGTATGAAATGGTGTTGAGTTTTCATTCATGTATGGGTATAAGTATCTGCATGCGATATAGGTTTTAAAATGACAAGAACTGCTAGAAATTGTCAACCTATTCTAATGAGAGTTGAACTATCATTATTTTTCATAACAATCATGATGAATAATATGACAACAGTGACCTATGGTGATGTTGCAGCGGATTCTAGTGGCAGTGTGAGAAATTCAAATTCGAATAGTGAACCAAACAGTGCACCGTTATCGTCACGAACAGTGCGTACTAAGTACGGTGATGTTAGTGGTGTGATAGTTAGTTTAGATTCCCGACACCTGGAGCCTGTAGAAGTGTTTCGTGGTATTCCATATGCCAGTCCGCCAACTGGCAGTTTACGATTTATGCCACCAGTGTCTGGGGCATTATGGTCTGGTGTAAAAATAGCAGATAAATTTAGTCCCGTATGTCCCCAACGTTTACCAGACATCAAAAATGAAACAGCTGCCTTAAAAAAAATGCCAAAAGGTCGATTAGAGTACCTAAAAAGATTATTACCCCATTTACAAAATCAGTCAGAAGATTGCTTGTACCTGAATATCTACGCCCCAGTTCAAGGTAAGTTGAATTATTTTATTTTTCATTTGGGTAGTACATTTTAATTTTTTTAAATTTTAACTGTGCAATACTAGTAGTTTTTCCATACCTACTCTGGAAATTTTTAAATTATTTTGAACGAAATTTTGAAAAATATTAGACCATAATTATGTAAATTTCATAAGTTTGCATTGACAATGTATGTACAGGATAGTCAACAACCTTGCAAATGTGAAAAAAAAACTCCATTTAGATCTATGCTTCGTAAATTATAGGTCGTAACCTCAAACAGGGTCGCGAAAATTTAATCTAAACCTAATATTACACAGTATAATAAATAATTAATGTATCTATTTGTATATTTGAGGTCACCTGAAGGTCACCATACAAAACATGACCAATGAATGTATCCACAATTTTTATGTATTTAGTTTCTTTGATTGGCGATTTGTTTGGTGTTCGCTTTCTGAAGATGGACACATCAGTGCCCGAAACTAGCAAAACTTTGATTTTTCTTTTTGAATTTTCTTTTTGATTCGCCTATGTGCTGATATATCTTTTATATTGTATTTTTATATTATTTTTGCGGGTTTGTCGTTATCAATTTTTAGACTCAAAATATTGAATGTAAATATAGAGTCCCTATAATAAACAGAGTCATGACATGTCATCCATTTTGTGTCCAAAACAGAGTGGGAAGCTTCAAAATTAATTATCATATGTTTGAGTAAATATTTTTGAGTATATATACAGTGGTGTGCAACAATAAAATAGGTGTGAGAAAAATTACATATAAATTTAGGTATACTATAGACATATATATATATATATATATATATATATATATATATATATATATATATATATATATATATATATAGATGGAAGTATTGGTATTAAATACACATAATATGTTTTCCTAAATATACAATGTAAATTTATATTACAATAGCATTGACCAGTACATTTAAAAATGCCAGAAAAAATACCAAGGGGGGGGGGCAAAGGGTATAGCCGGGTTTGCATGAGCAATGTGCCCGCCAATTAGGGTTGCCAACTGTCCTTATTTAATCGGGATGTCCCGATTTTAGGCCTATATGTCCCGCGTCCCGACGACAGTAATGGCGGGACGCTAATTGTCCCAATTTTTAACATCTACAATTTTTTTACTTTTTTAATCCTGGTAGTATCGCTATCGCTGTTTCCAAATTACCGCGCTTGCATATCATGTCGTCGCCCGGCCAAGGAAGTAAGTACCTACACATAAAATGTACAGTGTTGTCAATTTGTCTCATCAAAATTCCCCCAACAATAGTCAAAATCCCTCTAAAAAACGCATTTTAGGTAGAGAACCCTCCAAAAAATTAAATAAATTATTTAACATACATGAATTGCACAAGTGGCATCCGAATAGCCCAAAAATAGCCAATATCTAAGGCTAATAACGTTTTGAAAAATGTCTCTTTAAAAAAAAATACAGTTCACAGTAAAAAAAAAAAACGCCGTGAGCAGCGGGGCCCCATCACGGTAGTCGAATTTTCCCCTTCATCTTCGGTATTGAATGTCTACAAGCGAAATGTGATTGAAAGTCTACAACCGAATTGTCATTTTGTTGGTTTCAAAACTGGTGATGAGTGTTCGGCTGATCGAGGCTTTAACAAAAGGTTTTAAGTATTTAAGGGCTGTATCTCAGTAAATTTCAATTTTGTGCCGAAAACAGGTAGCAGAAAAAAAACCAACACAATTCGTACGAGGACATTCCTGCCCATGTTTATCCGCTAATTGCCTTTATGTTTTAGTTTTAAATATTAAAAAAGGACCTTAAATAGTAAACTGGAAGGCCTTTATAAAGATATTTTTTCTTTCAAAAAAAAATAAAAAATAAAAAATTATTTTATAAATAATAAAAATCCAAAATTCCTACTTTATATGTATGTATACATATAGAATTACCTATATGTAATATAATATGCATGTATGCAACTACCTATATGTATGTATTGCTTTTGTTAAAAAAGTAAATTCATTTTTTTTAAAATTTTTTAAAATTACTATTCGCCTACTGTGTGTTAGAATAAAAGTAATTCATTTAAAACACATTTACAATACAACTGAATTCCGATGTAAAAATGGGAGAAGTGGGGGGGGAAAGTAATGTTTAATCCCTAAAAGGCACTAGCTGGATATTAACTCAATACACGTACAAAATTTCAGCTCTGTATGTTTTCTTAGAAAGCTTCTAGACGTGTTAGATATATATATATATATATATATATATATATATATATATATATATATATATATATATATATATATATATATATGTATATATATATATATATACATATATATATATATATATATATATATATATATATATATATATATATATATATATATATATATATATATATTAGACAGCTTTTTTTTTTCTACATAATCGTGTTCTACGGGTCCGAAAACGGATAGCGCCCCTACTCTCGCCTCTCACAGCTCTTATAGTATAGACTGTATAAGTCTAATTTTTCGGAGAAAATTCGACTAAAAATTAAGGGGTAACACCACTGTAACAGCCTAAAAAACGTGTTTTTTTGTCTTTTTTTTTGGGTGGAAGGAAAGGTAATAAAATTATAATATTGGATAAGTTATTTAGCGTATATTTAACTAACAAAATAGAAAATTATTATAAAAAAATATTCAAAAATGACGGCACCACAGCCATTTTCGCGAGGCACGTAGAATTTGAGGCGCTCTGCGGCACGCAGTGTAGCTGCTGCAAATTTGGATCTAGAAAAAAAAGAAAAACACTTATTATACATGCTTATAGCTAGAGAAATACGTAGGGAATTTTAAAAATATTGATTTTTGTGTGATTGGCGAGTACTTGAATTAAATCGTTAAATTTTCAACAAAAAAAAAGATAATCATTTGTTAATAAATAATGATTAAATTAACTTATCGAAAATCCCCTACGTATTTCTCTTGCTATAAGCATGTATAATAAGTGTTTTTCTTTTTTTTCTAGATCCAAATTTGCAGCAGCTACACTGCGTGCCACAGAGCGCCTCAAATTCTACGTGCCTCGCGAAAATGGCTGTGGTGCCGTCATTTTTGAATATTTTTTTATAATAATTTTCTATTTTAAATATTAAAAATATTTAAAGTTTTAATTACTTTGTCAATTTCACTAGAATTGAGTAGAATTTACTAAACGCGTTTTCAATCTCGCGATCATCATCAGAGTAATTGAAGAAATGTATGTGGGAGTGTAATAAATACTCTTAAAAATGAATTTGGGAAAAACCCGTCATTATACTATTTCATATGAAATAGGCTGTACAATAACGTACCTGATAAACCAGTTTTGAATAATAGAGATAATTATTTTTATCTGTGTAAGGTAAAAATTTTTAACCAATATGTTTAAGAATAAAGGAGGGGTGTCCAAAATGTTAAAGTTGCTGAAAATTATATTTTTTCGTTTAGAAGTTCAGTTTTAATAAAGGTGAATTATTTAGGTCGTTTTGATCATTTAAAACCTCCACTTGTGGGTCACTGTTCAATCTATTAATTTCAAGAGCCTCCAAGAGATTCAGTTTTGTACCCTTTTGACAAATATGTAGAACTTTTGGTTTGTGATTTATATTGGGGAAATGACCTGTTTCTAAGACGTGTTAACCAAAATTTGAGCTATGAATTTGAGATCCAACATGTTCCTTATACCTCGTCTCGAAGCTGCGACCCGTCTGTCCCACGTATTTAGCATTACACTGCGAACAATCTAAGCGGTAAACTCCACTCTTTTTTAGCGGATCAGTTTTTTCTTTTGCGTTAAAAAGTGAACGGCCGAGATTTCCAAATGAACAGAAGGCGGGTGATATATTATATTTTGAAAATAAATTGCCTATTTTTTGTGAGATGACACCTAGGAAAGGGAGTGATACATAATGTTTTGGATCTGGACCAGCAGTAATAGATGGATATATTTGTTCAATGGTGATTTTGTGTTGTTTTTTACGAATGAGTTCATTTATTAAATGGGTTGAAAAACCGTTGTTGAGGGCGATTTGTTTTATTGTGTTAAGTTCAGTTTCTCGGTCTTTTGGTAGAAGAGGAATAGCGAATGTTCTGTGGATCATTGAACGATACGCAGCTAGTTTGTGGGACCTGGAGCTAAAGGAGTCAGCAGGTATAGTTAAATCTGAAAATGATGGTTTACGGTAGATATTATAGATGAATTTATTGGTGTCTCTAAGGATGGTTATATCAAGGAAATTTATGGATTGGTTTTCTTCTATTTCTTTGGTAAATTGGATTTTTGGGTGGATGCTGTTGAGATATTTTAAATAGTTGTCCAGCTGTCGGTCTGTTCCTTTGAAACCAACTAGGATGTCATCTACATAGCGAAACCAGAAAAGAATGTGTTTTTTAGAAATAGGGTTTTGTAAGATAGAAGTTTCGAGGTTATCCATAAAGAGTTCAGCTAAGAGTGGGCTTAGGGGGGAACCCATTGGGAGACCAGAATTTTGGATATAAATTTGATTATTAAATTGAAAATAGTTTTGTTCTAGACACAGTGAAAATGAATCAACGATTTCTTTTTGTAAAAGTGTAGAGGAATTATTATTTACTAAAATGTTTTTAATAGATAATACTAAAATGTTTTCATAGATAATCCAGACACATTAAGATTTGAAATAGCTAAATTAGTCACAAATACAATTACACAGTTCCCTAAATTCAACTTAAATACATCTATAAAAAATCTAAAACATAAAATTGCTCAAAACGACTTAATACTTACAAAGGCGGACAAAGGGAATACAGCAGTTCTTCTACCCAAAACAGATTACGAAAACAAAATTTTCTCACTTTTAAATAGCCAAGACCTCACACCAATCAAAGACCCCACAACAAAATTTACGAACTCTCTAAAAACCCATATAACGCAACTAAAACATATTCAGTTGACATTAACTCAAAAATATCAAATGATTCCAATGAACCCGGAAGCCCCTAAACTCTACGGCCGCATCAAGTTGCATAAGAAAGAATATCCTGTGAGACCAGTGGTCTCCTACACCAAAGCACCTGCATATAAATTTGCCAAATTTTTAAATAACACTTTTAAACAAATAACAGAATTTCAACCACAACATTCAGTAAAAAATTCCGTGGATTTATGCAAAAAATTAGACAACCTACAGATACAACACAACAGTTTCAGACTAATTTCTTTTGACGTTTCTAACATGTTCCCGAATATTCCGTCTAGGGATTGTATCCCAATTATTAAAAACATTTTAGTAAATAATAATTCCTCTACACTTTTACAAAAAGAAATCGTTGATTCATTTTCACTGTGTCTAGAACAAAACTATTTTCAATTTAATAATCAAATTTATATCCAAAATTCTGGTCTCCCAATGGGTTCCCCCCTAAGCCCACTCTTAGCTGAACTCTTTATGGATAACCTCGAAACTTCTATCTTACAAAACCCTATTTCTAAAAAACACATTCTTTTCTGGTTTCGCTATGTAGATGACATCCTAGTTGGTTTCAAAGGAACAGACCGACAGCTGGACAACTATTTAAAATATCTCAACAGCATCCACCCAAAAATCCAATTTACCAAAGAAATAGAAGAAAACCAATCCATAAATTTCCTTGATATAACCATCCTTAGAGACACCAATAAATTCATCTAGAATATCTACCGTAAACCATCATTTTCAGATTTAACTATACCTGCTGACTCCTTTAGCTCCAGGTCCCACAAACTAGCTGCGTATCGTTCAATGATCCACAGAACATTCGCTATTCCTCTTCTACCAAAAGACCGAGAAACTGAACTTAACACAGTAAAACAAATCGCCCTCAACAACGGTTTTTCAACCCATTTAATAAATGAACTCATTCGTAAAAAACAACACAAAATCACCATTGAACAAATATATCCATCTATTACTGCTGGTCCAGATCCAAAACATTATGTATCACTCCCTTTCCTAGGTGTCATCTCACAAAAAATAGGCAATTTATTTTCAAAATATAATATATCACCCGCCTTCTGTTCATTTGGAAATCTCGGCCGTTCACTTTTTAACGCAAAAGAAAAAACTGATCCGCTAAAAAAGAGTGGAGTTTACCGCTTAGATTGTTCGCAGTGTAATGCTAAATACGTGGGACAGACGGGTCGCAGCTTCGAGACAAGGTATAAGGAACATGTTGGATCTCAAATTCATAGCTCAAATTTTGGTTTACACGTCTTAGAAACAGGTCATTTCCCCAATATAAATCACAAACCAAAAGTTCTACATATTTGTCAAAAGGGTACAAAACTGAATCTCTTGGAGGCTCTTGAAATTAATAGATTGAACAGTGACCCACAAGTGGAGGTTTTAAATGATCAAAACGACCTAAATAATTCACCTTTATTAAAACTGAACTTCTAAACGAAAAAATATAATTTTCAGCAACTTTAACATTTTGGACACCCCTCCTTTATTCTTAAACATATTGGTTAAAAATTTTTACCTTACACAGATAAAAATAATTATCTCTATTATTCAAAACTGGTTTATCAGGTACGTTATTGTACAGCCTATTTCATATGAAATAGTATAATGACGGGTTTTTCCCAAATTCATTTTTAAGAGTATTTATTACACTCCCACATACATTTCTTCAATTACTCTGATGATGATCGCGAGATTGAAAACGCGTTTAGTAAATTCTACTCAATTCTAGTGAAATTGACAAAATAATTAAAACTTTAAATATTTTTAATATTTAAAATGAAATTTCACAAAGTAAACCTCTCAACAGTAAATTATTTAATTTTCTATTTTGTTACTTAAATATACGCTAAATAACTTATCCAATATTATAATTTTATTACCTTTCCTTCCACCCAAAAAAAATAACAAAAAAACACATTTTTTTAGGCTGTTACAGTGGTGTTACCCCTTAATAATAATAATAATAATAATTTCTCGCTAAATAAAAAAGTATTGTAATATTATCCTCAAGAAATGGTTTACTGCATTTTTTTAAAGGATAAATGTTGTCTTAAAATACGATAGCACACATTAAAATTTTAATGGTTGATTTTAAACTGATTATTGAGTAAGAATGATAAATATACTACTATAAACAATTAAGGGAGCAAAAAGAATTGTTAATTTTTTAGTGAATTTTGAAGGGCTGTATTTACGTAAAAAGTGGTCGTATCGAGATGTTAAAAAAAGCATTTTAAAGCTCCAAGATTCTAGTTTTCAGATCTTTCGTCCAAAAATTTTTAGGAGTGACAGTTATCGAGCAATTATAAGGAATAACACAAAAAAAGTTTTTGAAAATTTTTACTCTTTTTTTTTGGTCTACGGGCTTGAAAAATTATTTTACAGTAAAACCATGATATTGACATGATAGCTGGTTTATTCAGCTTCAAATTCCTTTTTAAAATTTTTCTTTACGTTGATTTGTTCCGGAGGTATCCAACTTTGAAAGCAAAAGGATCCATTTTGCTTTAACGATTGATATCTCAGTAACCAGTGATCGGACAGAAAATTGAAGGGCAGTTTTGTTATACGGAATAAATTTCCTACAAGGCTATGCCGAATACTTTAAGAAATAAATTTTTTTCATCCTTAATTTCAAGCTCAAAAATGTGGGAAAAATGTACGTTTTTCCTTGTTGCGAAAAATCGTCCGCATCCTTGCGAATATTGATGGGGACTTAATGTTTATACATCAATAGCCCTGTAAATCGGCAAATCGATCTATCGAATGGTTTTCCTAAACCGTTTATTCAAATTTTCAGAAAAAAAAAAATTAAAGGAGCAAAATTGAATGAAAAAAATTGAATGGAAAATTCAACTTTTTTTAAACTTTTTTCACAGTTCGACAGTCCAAGAAATAAGAAGTGTACTTAAATTCGTTCACGTAAACTTACAATAGCAGCAAAAGTTTTATTTCTTAAGTACATGTAACGAACTTACCACTGGAATTAATTTATTATCTTTTGTTAAGAATAAATCAAAATAAAAATTATTAAACCCCGCTCTCTAGCTACTGAAGAAAAAAAGGAAAACATCAAACAAGGGCTCAGTAATTAGACCTCAAGGATATGTGATGTTTACATCTGGTTATTGATATCATGGTAATTATCTCGTATCAGTTTTGTTTCAGCACGATTTATGGAATTCATCCTAAATCACATAGGTAATTTCCCCGTCGGCCAAATGTCTAATTTAGTGTCTAGTTAGGTACAGCTACAATATTTTGCAAATAAAACACATTTTGTAAAAATAAAATTATTTTTATTGCATTATCCTAAAATTATAAAATAAATATTATAACAATACAAAAAATAAAAGTTATTATTGAAATATTACAGAATATAAAATACTAAAAATAAACCCAAACGCTTAATAAACCCAAAAAAATAAAAATAAACCCAAACGCAAACAATTAACCCACCTAAAAAAAAATTATTAACAGTACATTTAAATTTTAAAAGAGAAATAGATAAAACTTACTAAAACATCTTTGAAGAAAATATTACAATATACAATGTTCTTTTTATGTTCCGGTAACATCTGAAGAGAAAAAGTTATAAATTATTTAGTTAAAAGTTTAAAACATACATAACCACAAATTAACATGTGTAATTTTGTCGACAGTACCGTAGACGGCAACCAATCGGGACAGCCAGATAAATAGGGACGAAACGAAAAATGTTACTAATAGGAAAGGAGCTAAGTTGGAGGTTAATAGGGACGGGAAAGGTATGAATAGGGACAGGATATAGGTTAATGGGAACGTTAATATCAAGTATAAAGGGACAAATGTGGGGTGTTTAGGGACGAATGATGTATTGGAACGCAGAAGAGAATTCTTTCAAGGTTATCAAGTCATTTGATACTTTTATAAACACTTTCAGCATAACATTTCTATACTTTATAAATTTTACGTTATAGATTTTACGTTTATTTCTACAGAAAATCATGAAATATTATTTCGTTTTTGAATGTATAAATACAAACAATTCAAAATTATTTTATATTAGAATTTCAACTTTGGTCGACCCTACGGGTTGTTCCCATTCACCCCTTTATCGTCTCTTTTGACCCCAATTTTCATAGCGAAGAAATTAGTTGATTTTTGCTATTTTTTCAAAAATCACCGATATTTTTAAAATTTTTTGGATACTGTGATAAACTGACCATTCCCGCGTAAATTTTTAATATTTTAAAGATTAGGTAATTATTCTAGAAAATAAATACAAAAAAATACGGTGTGAAGTCTGAATTCGTTCCTATTCAGCCTTGTCTACGGTATAATATATACCCAGTATGCATTTTTATAGCATGCAATTGGCTAATAATATTCTTTAATTAATACTAGATAATTTTAATACTAGATAGCACCACATATAAAGTTGTTAGGAGGTTTGTGAGACTTGAGATACCAAATTTTTTGTCTCTTTCCATGGTGCCATTACAATGCCGCGTTCGCCGGAAAATTTGGTTAGCCTAACGTTAGCTAACGAAGCTTGCACCGTTACAAACCAGAGGGTTCGCATTCAAAAAGTTAACATGCATTAGATATTAAAACAATAATTTCTAATTTAGTGACTGATTGTTTTTATTTCATAATCTTTGTAATCTTTGAATGTGGCTGTACTTTTGAAGTTAAGTATTTATACCGCGAAAAACTATGAAAAAATATTTAATGTGCATTAATTTTTTGAATCAGAGCCCCCTGCCTTGTAACGGTGCGAGCTCGATTAGATAATGTTAGACTAACAAAATTTTCTGGCGAACGCGCCAGTATATATTATAAAGCCGAAATAGAAAATAAATAAAACAGTCAACATTTTTACTCTCCATTTTTTTAACAGTCTTTTGTTGATATTTAAAATGTATAAAAATTAAAAAAAGAATTCAAAATTGAGATCGGTACAGGCCGACAAAGGCGAACTCAAAAAAAGGTGTCACCTGGCTGATGTGAATTCCAAACTCCCTGGTGATCTGAAACATAAAATTTTAGTTAATTCTTAGTAAACAGGGATGTAGAATTATCTGGAACTAGGCGAATTGAAAAAATAAATTTTTTCACGAATTTGCATCCATTTAGAAAAAGGTTAACATTTTTTCGCCTCCCTTTTCCAACTTTGGGAATGTATTAAAAATAGTAAAAAAAAAATTTCAGAAACCCCTACGTCGGGACCATTTTTTATAATATTAAGAAGGTCTGTACCAAATTTCAAGTATGTAAATCGGATAATCGGTGCATTAGAATTTATATTTATAAGCTTATTCGAAAAGGTCTGAACTTCAAGAATATGGAAAAAATCGATTTTTTCGAATTTTTAGAATAGAATCTGCCTTAAAAATACGGTTAATGATATTGGTTTAATAAGTAATCTAACAGATGTTACATATAGGTATCCCAACACCAAAATTTATTAAAATCTAATTGGTTCCATATATTAAAAAAACGCCGTGAGCAGTGGGACCCCATCACGGAAGTTGAATTTTTCCGCTCATCTTCGGTATTGAATGTCCACAACCGAAATGTGATTGAAGGTCTACAAGCGATTTGTCATTTTGGTGGTTTCAAAACTGATGATGAGTGTCCGGCTGATCGGGGCTTTAAAAAAAGGTTTTAAGTTTTAAGGGCTGAATTTCAGTAAATTTCAATTTTATGTCGATAGCAGTTAGCAAGAAAAAAGCCAACACAATTCGTACGAGGGCATTCCTACCCATGCTTATCCGCAAATTGCCTTTGTGTTTTATTTTTAAATATTAAAAAAGGACCTTAAATAGTAAACTGGAAGGCCTTTATGAAGATATATTTTCTTTCCAAAATAATCCAAAATTTATATTTTATAAATAATAAAAATCCAAAATTCCTACTTTATAAATAAACATTACTTTTAATAACATTTTTAAATTTTTTAATATGTATGTATTGCATTTGTTATAAAAGTAAGTTCAATTTTTTTTAAATTTTTAAATTTACTATTCGCCCACCGTAAAACCGTCTAGACCCGGACACTTTTTTACATTTTTTGGTATAGTTTTATGTTTATACATCTTTCGTTTATAGATATCACCAATAAAAGTATTACCATTAGAAAGAGCGTATATTATTTGTTATATCCTTGACCCATTTGTTTCATTATAAGTAAAAATAAAAAAATACAAAATAATTAGTAAGTGTCCGGGTCTACACCCCAAATCCGTCTTGATCCGGACACTTACTTAAATAATGTAATAACATGCAAACTAACCTCTCCCGT
Source organism: Brachynemurus nebulosus (assembly GCA_035578155.1). NCBI lineage: Eukaryota > Metazoa > Arthropoda > Insecta > Neuroptera > Myrmeleontidae > Brachynemurus > Brachynemurus nebulosus. The sequence continues at coordinate 112,805,459 of JAPWDM010000001.1, forward strand.
CGGGTTTAGGACAGTGTTTTATATCGTCTGATGTCTTTGAACCTGTCAAAGACTTCAAAATATTTTATGGGAGGGAGAGGGGGCAATGCATAGTATGCCTTTCTATAAAGTAAACATACGATATGACACCAGAAGGACGCATAAACCGCGTAATTCTGGGGGGAATATTAAGGTATGGACAGTGGGAGTTACAACTGGTGCGAATCGCGGCCATAATGTAATAAACTGATGTGTCCGGGTCTAAACGGATATACATATATAGCATGTATTTTTTTTATATATACATCGAATATAACTTTAAACATCATTAAATGATGCGCGATAAAATTCTGAACACATACATGCCAAAACTAAAACTTTACTAAAACAAATGACTTTACACAAACATTAACAATTGAAATTACATTTTTAAATATTTAAATATATTTTTATATTTAAATGTTTTGAGCCCAGCTCAGAAGTTACAAAAATAAATAAAATAGTTAAACAAAAACAACGAGTTAGTTGTTAATATTGAATGGAAGCATGCTTTTTGAAATTACGACTATTACGAGAGTAATTCCATCACAGTAGGGATGTCGTTTTTAATCGATAAATCGAGAAATGATAAATCGGAAGAATGAAAACCGATTTTTAATCGATTATTGATTTTGAGATCGATACACACGTCGATTTTTATTTTATGGAAATCGTGAAATGATTTTTTTTTTTTTCAAAACATAAATTGCTTTTTTATTTACACGCTGCTATTTATTTATTAATTTAAATTTAAATCTATTATCAATACACCAGAACTTCTTAAAGTGCGACATAGTCCGGACACACACATGAAAGTCACACTTATCGAGACACACATTGGCGGCTAGCAAAAATCTATATTATCAAAATGTCATTTAATTGGAATCTGTGTTTGCATTACTTTAGTTTACTATTAGTTAACTTTGTAGTCGATTGATTTACTCACTATTGAAACAAATATGTTGTAGAACAGTAAGAAATAAGCGACACGGAAAAACGGTTGGAAAGAGTGAAATCGCTCTTTCAAAATTAGGGTAAAAATTGAATTTTTCAAATATGTATCTCAAAAACGGTGAGAGATAGATAAAATAAAGCACAAGTATGCTATGTTGCTTTTTAAAAAAAGCTATCTGCTAATATCTCAATATGTGAATATTACCACAATAAAAGTACTTCCGAATTTAGATTACCTAAGTGATTAATGTAAATGACTTTATTATGTTTGCTTTTAAATGATAAATACTTGTCATTAACGAAAAATTTAATCGTAAATATCTCGTAAACGAAGCGTCGTAGCGGAAAAATAACGAAATTTTTGAAGGCTTAAGCGAAGCAAGTTGTGGGTATTCCAAACACATTGCGACTGTCAAAACCTACTTTTCATTATCGAAAATTATCGATACCGAGTTACGTACCATAAATTAATTATAATTGGTTACTTTAGGCTGCATTAGTGTCATTGAGTTAGTCAGCAATAGAAAATTTTTCAATAAATTAGTTTTCGCTACTTTTCGTAACTGCAAACTTTCAGTCGTAAATATCTCGTAAACGTTGCGTCGCAGCGGAAAAATAACGAAATTTTTTAAGGCTTATGCGAAGCAAGTTGTGGGTATTCCAAATGCACGAAAAACTTCGAATAACCTATCGTGTTTGATATGTATCAGTTATCTGGTATTGTCTGCAACAAGGATCGCTGGTGGTGTGGATAGTGAATTCTCTCATGTATATAACATTTTTAATATACGGACGGAAAGGTTCTATGTTCGAATCTATGCCTTTCCAACATAAATAATTCTCTTTTCAATTTTTTTTTTTAACTTTTTCAATATTGTACAATGGGTCAATTAATTACATTGACGATGCTATATTTTTTTTTTTAAATGGTGATATGGTATTCTTTTCTATGTCATTATTATGCTATAATTATTTTTTGAAAAAGGAGATATATAATTTTTTGTACATGTTGTCATTATATGTAACAGTAATTTTATCGTAAATTTTAAATTACTGAATTTTTTTTACATAAAATTAAAGCGATTTTTATTTTAAATTATTTATACTATTTTTAGACATTCTTCATTTTATCCTTATTTAAAGTAGTGGCAATTGTAAAATTTTTTATACTAATGAAATAAAAAAGAATACCATATCTCCTTTAAAAAAAAAAAAATTATAGCATCCTCAATGTAATTAATTAACCCATTGTACAATATTGAAAAAGTTAAAAAAAAATTGAAAAGAGAATTATTTATGTTGGAAAGGCATAGATTCGAACATAGAACCTTTTCGTCTGTATATTAAAAAAATTCGTCAAGTGCGTGTTTTTGACACGCACTAAGTAATGTCACCTCAGTGAAAGTGTTAATTTATGATTTTTTGGCTTGTTTTTTAAGTACAGTGAGAATACAGTCCTCTTGCGTTTATTAAATATATGCATGTACAACTCTATAATTATTATATTATATGGTTCCCCACTATAATCACGCAACGAGATTAATATGTCATCCTTCGGTGACATAAAAAATACATATCAAGTACAAACTGTAAATCAAGGACTTTGAGTTCCTAGGATCAAAATGAGGAAAACTAGTTGAAACTCTTTCGCTGTTTTTTCTTAAAATTATTAATAATGGGACAGCTTCTAAAAATTGTTATCTTTGTCTAATAACTTATTTTAATACACACAGAGCCATCTTTACGTATTTGTGATAATTACATATAGGTAGTTGCAAAGTTTCTGAGCGACTAAAGTCCAATTCCAGTTTTACTACAGTACTCCGTTAAATAAATGAAAGTAAGGGTCTACACCATTAAAAAAATCGTATTTATAAATACCAAAATATGTTATTATTACTACGTAAGGGCATTTTTCATAAAAAATTTTCCTGTTAGTATTTAATATTTTAAAATTGGTAGCGTTAAGTCGTTTTGAAACATTAATTTTCTTATCATAGGTATTTCTAGTTTTAATTATATTACATATTTCTTGTAGTTTAGAAAAGTTTAATTTTTAATATTTTATACTTTCTGAATAATTTACTAAATATTGCAAATAATAAAACGATCTACAATTTTCTCTTTTAAAGTCTGTACTTTTCAGTGGTTAATTAATTGAAATGTATTCAATTTTATTGAACTACCTGATACAGTCATAAAACCTGCATAAAACCTACCTTTGTAAATATTGCTATTATTATGAATTTTTCAATAAAATCTGTTTATTAATTTTACAAAATTTGTATGTTTACAAATAAATTTGTAATTTTTAGAATCAGCACTTTTACTTAGCTTTGGCTAGTCACGTGCTTTACCTGCGAGATGGAATTTTCGATATTTTAACAATTTTTTTTTAACTTATCGTATTCTTGATTATTATTATACTTTTTTATACCCTCTATTTTAATCGGGTTTTTATCTATTGATATTTAATTAATTTACATATGAAAATGAATACGAGTATTAAAAATAAAATGTTAAGTCCACAAGCAAAACTTATCATTTTAAATGTGTTAGTGTTTATGAAAAGTGAAAGTGATGGTGTAAAAATCCCATTAACTTAAGTTAAAAATCGTGTTACTGCAGCTACGGGTATATCGCTGGCAACTTTAACTAGAATAGCTAGTGAAGCAAAAAAAAAAAATGACGAATCAAAAGCTATTTTTGTATGTGATGAAAGTTCAAGTGATAGTGACTAACAATAAGATAACAATAACAACTACTTCATTTTTTTACTTCGAAGTATTCAGAGTTAGTAAAGGTAATTTCTTAATATTATTTATTTAAGTTAAAATTACTTATTTAAGTAGGTACATCATTGCATTACTATATAAATAAGCAAACTATTTCAAAATCGATTACTTTTTTTACAACGTAGTGTATTTTTAGACATTGTATGTATCGTTCAATATTACCTGAGTGAGAGATATAACAACTAATAGGGGGAGTTTAGACATAATTACTCTATATCCATGTTTATTGCAAAAGTATTTTATCTTCTTAATATAATAAAATATGCATATCTCTTATTAAAAATACATCTTTCCTTTTTGTTGGACTTTGATACCTCAAAAACTCTGCAACTAGTTATACTTATCGACAAGCCCACATAATTCACAGAAAAAAATATATACATATAGAATCCTATCAAAAATAGGGCCATATTGCACATCATTGTACTTTCTCCCCAACCTTAAGATGGCTCTCAGTGTCCGTTTTTTCGCTCATTTTATACCTATCCGTTTCGTCATAGTTCGTCCGTTTCCGCCATTTCAACAAAACAAAGGAGGACGTATAAGGCTGTATACACAATCAATGAAATAAGATTTAAGAAATAAGATTTAAGATTTAAGAAATAAGATTTAAGATTTAAGGAGTATGCCATCTAGTGACGTTGAATGAAACTGTTAACTTAACTGCTCATAAGTAAATGTATTTTGGTATTTTTGTACATCAGAATTCATGAAAAAGTAACGTTCGTGATGACTATTTTGTCACTAAGTGAAAAAAATCACGAATTTTGACGTAAAAAAATACCTACATATTTATATCTATGACCAGTTACGTTAAAGTTCCATTCAACATCACTAGATGGCATACTCCTTAAATCTTATTGCTTAAATCTTAAATCTTATTTCATTGATTGTGTATACAGCCTAAAACACGTGAAACACGTTTTAGCGTTTTACACACAGATAAAATACACTAAAGATAACTATCTCTGTACAACGGTGCTAAACCACTATTTACATGCCATCTCTCGGTCCGGAAGAAAACAAAATTTTAGGAGCGCGCGTTTGAAATGCCACTACACTCAAATTTCATCTTACATTTTTACTCTTATACGCATATTTGTGATTGATATTTGATTTAGTTACATTGAAAAAAAAAATTATTTTTAGAAAAGTACTACAAACGAGGTATCTGAAAATACAATCTAATAAAAAAAAACGATGATATAATAAATACGTTTTCTTTGTAATTTTGTGTTTCTAATAAAAAAATCGTAGTTAATATTTTTTAAACCTTTATTTATTTCTAATTTTTATTATATACATAATTAACTTTAATAAAAACAAGTCAAGTGCAAGTTGTATTTGCGCTAACAGTGTTCCGTACAATCAGTTGTTTCTAGGAATTTTTTATAACGAGATATGAAGGTGGATAAAATATTTTTCCTAATAAATGAATTTTATTCCTAAAGTATCACCTATTTTTTGATTTCAGAAGGATCGTGTTCGTATGTGTCACATCGTGAACGTATGTGTCCGGACTGTTATATTTTACGAAGTTTTAGTTATGACCACTGATTGTGAGGAACATTACTTAGTGCGTGTCAAACACGCACTTGACAAATTTTTAAAGCTGCCACCTACAGTTTTTTGGAAAAACTGTCTGACAACACTGGGATGAGGTTTTATTGTTTTTAGGTAGAAATTCGCTACCCAGTGCTGTACAAAATCTATTCTTCGACCGACGATGGGAATCATTTCTTTAATAAAATCACTAGAAAGATATTTGTTCTAATAAAAAAAAAATTAAACATGTAGTAACGAAAAACAGATAATTTTCGATATCATATTTTTGCACACTGTTTTTAAGGTTGATAAGAAATTTAAGAGGCAAAAAAATTTTAATGACAGCTTCTTGAAAATTTGACAATTTATTATTGAAATAATAAAGAATGTCCTGTCGAATTTTGAAGTCGATCTTGTTCTTAGTTAGCGAGTAAAAAATTTTGGAAGTTACATTTTCACATAGGTTAACACACATTTATATAAAAAGCTGTATCTTGACAGTCAGAAATGTTCGTTTTACAAAAAATATGCATAGCAATTATCACAGGTTTATGAATACCTGCACCAAGTTTCAAAACAGTCTTGTTCTTTGTTTCTGAGATATCATATAATCTTTATATAATATTAATATTAAAGTTATTGAAAATTGTAATCAGCCGCAGTAAATATGGCAATATGAAGCGATGATGGCGCGCACAATTTGAACATAGTATTACATATTTGTTTATACAATTTTATAAAATTATTAATCTTAATATTTTTCTTTTAAGTTAAAATTATTGTTATTCTTTAAAAATTTAAGATATGTGTAACACATTTTCTTTATTTCATTTTCTAACACATTTAGTACATATTCCTTTATTTTGAGTGACACGAATTTTGTTATTAATTTTGCTTTATAATATCGTATGTAATTGACTTTTTTGCTATTTTTTTCATAATGTCCGAACTTTTAAAAACTTTTAAATTCACTGTCATTATTATTTTGTATTTTTTTCATAATGTCCGAACTTTTAAAAACTTTTAAATTCACTGTCATTATTATTTTGTAATTTTGATTTTTTTGGAGCATCGTTGTTGAGAAACTAAACTATTTAAATTTCTCTAACGACAAAATTTCATTAACAAACAGTAATAAATTATTTAAACTTTTTGGTTAGGTTAACATTCAATTCAACATCAACATTCAAAAACCATAGAATACTAGACGCAAGGGGTCAAACTAGAATGTCTACCAAATTGTGCCCGCTGTAATCAATGGGTGACGTAATACAGCACCCTTACAATCACAACACACGATGTATGGACACGAATATACCAATGTGTTAGTAATATATTTTGATGATTATATATGACGGGCCGGAGGGAAAAAGGGAGCAAGTCACATTTTTTTGAAAAATGAGTTATTGATGGATTGTTGTAGTTCTTCAAGAGTATTATCACGAATCCGTTCACAACTAGAGGCAAAGAGGGAACAAGGGGTCAAGTCGAGCGCGTAGAGGGAACAAGGGGTCAAACGAGCGCGTAGAGGGAATAAGGAGTCAAGTCCACAACTTTTGTGTACTGTTGCTGACTTGGCTTACAGCTGTTTCTCAAATAAACAACACAATGTTTATAACGTTTCTTTAAGTTTTATTGATCTCCTGAAAAAATTGATTACAGTGACTTAACCCCTTTTTCTCCCTGGCCCTTCATATGCAGTTCGCATACTATATACTATGATGGCCACCGTAAGTTACCACCAGTCAACAATTAAAAATAAATTTATTTATTTTAAGAAAGATATCCCTTTATTTTGAGAAATTCTTTATTCAATAGAGACACACTTCATATTTTTTTTCTGTTTAAATTTCACGAGTTGATTAAAAAAACATGATTTTTATTTTGACGTGAACACCACGGCAGTCAGTAACAGACTAAAACAGTAATAGTGTAAATTGCTAGTTACTGCAACTTTAAGATTTCACTTTTTTATACGTAGGCTTGTTCTGTCTCATCTGTGACTGGAAGGAATACAACTATCTCTTTTCTGCAATCACTTATGGGTATTTATGTGCATTTTGCAGAACTATGTTGTCATTCACTTAGTAGCTACCAATGGGTGTGTTTCAATTGTTGTCATATTGTTGCCGTCATGTTGACACGGTATACGTGCATGATGCGTGCTACATGCATGTTATGTATATGCCTATGCAAGACACCCATACACAACCATCCATCGCACTAACACACACAATTTCGCGTGCACATATATAACCAGTGATGGGCGTTTACGTGTAAACAGTCGGTGTTTACGCTTACCTTGTAAAGAGATGTAAACAGTCAACAACCGTAAATAAAGTCAACACGGTAAACACGTAAAGAGTCATAAATTACAAGTAATTTAAATTTAAAACTTTAAAAATAAAGTAAAAAATGGCAGTTCCCAAAAAGAATATATATATATATATATAATATATATATATATATATATATATATATATATACAGAATTAAATTTTCAATTAAAAAAAGAAGGGAGAAAATATAGTGCTTTGTGTTTAATTTGTAAAAAAAACTTTGTCCAATGTGGCCATCCAAAGATTGAAAGCGCATAGGTTAGAAAAAAATCTGATATTAAAATTTTCATTTTTCAGTTCATATTATGTTCAATTGAATTTTGAATTTGTTAATACGAAGTTGTGAAAAATAAATTTGAAGTTATAAAACACATTTTTGTGTTTTGCTTATTAAGTAATGTAATTCTTTTATTATTACAATTTACAATCTAATTTTTAACCTGTTTACGTTGTTTGCGCTGTTTACATATTTACATCCAAAAAATATGTTGTAAACAGAAGTCGGGTTTACGTGTAAACTATGCTTGTAAACACTGTAAGCAGTTTACGCGCTCATCACTGTATATAACATATTGGTGGGATATTTTCTATCCTTTGTCGTTACTCTGGTTTCAGTAGTATAGAGATACTAGCGTTCGTTCTGTAATATTCTGTGGGAAAAACTATTAAAACTTTACACTGTTTCCGTACTGGGTTCGTTCGAACTCCGAGCTGGGTTCGTTCGAAGGCTCCCACGAGTTTAAATTTTGATCTGGTACAGCCCTCCCCTCATTACTATCACGTGTTCTAATTTGTTCCATGTGATTCTGTCTCATATCACTAGACTGGACTTGTCTAGAGAATGGTGTATTCTTTCCTTGCCGACATGAATTTTCACGATGACCCGGCATGCAACATTTACGACAAACAACCGGTTCTCGACACTGAAATTATAGATGTCCCCTTCCATAGCAATTATAAAACTCTACGCCATTTTCAACATTCCCCGGACCCCGTTGTCTATTAGTAGACGACCTTCCTCCACGAGTGTGACTAAATCGTTGATCCAATCTATCTATATCTGTTTCTTGCCCGGTTGAAGGTGGTCTTATATTATTATGATTTCTCCCATTATTACTTTGCCTAAAATTTCTGTTGTTACCGCCACTGTTATTTTGTCTAAGATTATTATTTTTGTTTCCCCGATTATTATTTTGCCGAAAAATATTTCTTTCCCTCGCATTATTTTCGGTAACATACAACGTGCTGGACATTTGACGCGATGAATTGATCATAATCTGGTTTAGGTCTTCTTGCTCAGCGATTTCTACTGCACGATCAATTGTTAAGTCCCTTTCCCGCATTAACAATGTGCCTATAATTCTCAGAATATCCCTTTTTAAGCCTAAACGAAATTGAGCTAAAAGTAAATCGGCATGTTTTTTACGAATTCCTAAACTTTGGGACGCTGTAGCACTGGATAGGTCTTCTTCTAATGCTTCTTGACGAACCAGTTTGAGTCGTGTTGCAAATTGTCCCACTGTCTCGTTAGCCCGTTGAAATGTTTATGTCAGTCTGTACTGCGTGGATTCCGGTACTCGTATAGGTGTGAATTTTGATATAAATTTTTGTTTGAATTCCCTATAAGTTTTTCCAGCTTCTTGTAAAGTGGCTTCGTTTTTATAATATTTGTATGCCTCGCCCGTAAGACGACATTTTACAATGGATAAAATTTGTGCTTCCGTTAAATTGTCAAGAGCTGCTCTTTGTTCAACTCTGTCAAAATATTCCCGTACGTTTACATCGCCTCTTCAGAAAAAAGATTCAATACTATTTGCTATAACCCCCAAGCTAACTTTTGAGACTTCTACAGTAATAAGCGATTTACGTTCTTCACCAGTTGCTTCGTCCCCAGGCATTTTTGTATATATACAATTTTTTGAAAACTTAAGTAAAATAATATTTTTTTTTTTTTTTAGATAAAATGATATAAAGGTTTAAATGGAATATGCGTATGGATAATTTATAAATTTAATTTAAAGATCAAAAAAAATTATGAAAATTTTACGTACCTGTTTAATTGATGCTGCTACTATTATCAGTTAATCGAGGAAAATAATTAAATGACTAAATTTGAAGAAAATTCATACAATAAAATGAAATTCCCTATTTTAGATTTAAATGACTCGTTACTATTATACAAAAATTTTATAAATATAACAAAAAGTTTTCTTTTAACATTTACTTTAGAAAATTTTTATTGGACACTTTATAAAAGGTCGCATATTGTATATTTTTTTTTTCTTCACAATTTGAATATTCTGAATACATACTACGGTATGATATATATTATGTATGTGGATACCTACCTCAGAAGTACATAATCAAAGTGAGTACATATTTCATATGTACTGTGTTGTATAATATGTTGTGTATATTTGATTGTACACAGGTTCATAGTGGTACGTATCCGTTGATTATATTGTAATGCATATAATAATAATATGTATGCGATTGTAACAGCTTTGCTATGAAAGAGGGGCTCCTTTAAGTGTGCCGTGTGCTGTGCGACTCTTATAAAAGGAGTCACTGGCACAGTCCGCCATTACCACACATAACTGTACACATTTGTACATATGATACTGGACATAAGGATCAATTACATATTGCATATTATTGCACAAACAAAACAATTTCAACTTTTTCAAAAATGAAGATACAATATGCATTAGGTAATTTATGGGTTGTTGTAATTGCTTTCCAGTTCATAATGTTCCTATGAATTAAACAATATGACTTTTACGTACTACCAGAACAGGAAACTACCCCCGCAGGGTAAAGAAGTATATTTTATTTGTTAGTGCTATTATTGCATTGTATTAATTAATTGTTTAACAGTTTTCTTAGATGAATATTGACGTTACGTACTAGATACTACGTATTTTTTTCAATTGATTTAATGTCCTATTCCTTCCAATTCTTACTTACTTACTTTTATCCAATCAATTCTGTAATTTTTTTTAAGTATTCCTGTTACTTGTATTTGCTGCCTAGTTATTTTAAATTTTGTGAATTTTCAAAAATAATACTGACTTTATTTAATTAATTTACTTTGAGTAATTGTGTTTATTTAGTTACCTTTCTTTATTAACTAATTTTTATATTTATAAGTACTATTAATGCTAGCGTTCCAGACGAAAATTTTGTTAGCCTAACGTTAGCTAACGCAGCTTTCACCGTTACAAACCAGAGGGCTTTAATTCAAAAAATTTACAGGTTAAATATTTTTTCACGGTTTTTCACAGTATAAATACTTAATTTCTGAAGTACAGCGACATTTAAAAATTATGGAATAAAAATAATCAGTCACCATGTTAGAAATTGTTGTTTAATATTATATAATTTATATTAATTTTTTGAATGCGTGCCCTCTGGTTTGTAACGGTGAAAGCTCCGTTAGCTAACGTTAGGCTAACAAAATTTTCGTCTGGAAGGCCAGCAATTTTTATATGTAATGGATCAAAAATTAAGAAAAAGTGACGAGTTGTGTTTTCAATGGTGTTACTAAATGTAATTTTTGCTCTAATATTAATGTTTGTAAACCTTACAAAGTTCAAAAAATAGTTGGTTTTTTAATGTGCAGCTCTGAATTCAATTTTTTATATAAACAACACACATATTTCTTATTTTTATAATTTATACGTTATACCATGGAGTACGTTATACGAGTACGTTATACAATACGTTATACGTTATGGAGTAAATTTAGTATTTACAAAACTATAATACTTAAAAGGAGAAAGGAAAAGACAAATAAACGACAGGACAGCACATACCACACTAACACAGTGTGTTGTGTGCTCGAAAAGAGTCGTGCCTATCGTTTAAAACTTAATCGCGTATAACACAGTGTGCGAGTGTATTTTGCGTGTTGTGTGCTCCAAAAGAGTCGCTCGCTCTGTGCGGCACACCGCACTGTGCGGAGTCATGTGTGCTAGCACACATAAAAGAGTCGCTTCGACCCAACACTAATCTACACATATATAAGAGTGAATAATAGTACACAATATGACCAATATGCTCTACGTTATGTACGTGCGCTGTGTCTACTATATTATTATACTTATGGAAACATGCAGCAAACGAATGCTTTGCGTGTTAGTATTATCCATGTCTACAAAATTACTGATAAAATTTCAATGATTCAAAGTAACGCGTCTTTGCATTTTTATTCGCTATTGTTAAAAAAACTTAATTATTCGTGTATTAAATTTGTGCCCTAAACTGCATTTTGGAAATATATGTATAATTATTTTCTTTTTGCCCCTACACCTGTAGAATTCAACCCCAATATCAAATCAGTACACAACCCTTCAAGAAACAACGCCCATTTTTAACACAGAAAGATTTTACTATTCAATTTTTTTGCAAAAACTTTTCTAAAATTAGCATCTCGAGCGCTGCCACCATTTGTTACGCGGGCGTCGTGATGGAATTGGACTTCCCGTTTTGAGATGCGGTAGCGTGTGGGTCCTTTTGGAGATGTGGGCTGCTTCTTAGAAGGGGTATATATGGATTTGTACCAAATGAAAATAACCCCCGTCAAAATATAAGTATTATTTATTGAAGAAACAAAAGAAAAAGAAAAGAGAAAAATAAAATAAGAAAACAAAAGTTAAGTTCAAAATTTATGGTTCGAGAGAGGAATAGTTACAACAAAAATCCTACATTTACGACGTCTCGATTGGTCCCAATTTAGCACTACACTGAATTACTTGAAACTATTATTCACTTTTTCACAATTATCCCAGAATTTATAATTTAATAAACGAAGAATTTTTTCAACCTTCTCCCAAATTGCGTGGACTAGCTTTATAGAAGGATGGACATAATGAAACCAATATCTTCTATTTCATAGCTTTTCTTTATTAAAATTGCCAAAATATTTTCGATATATTTAATATCATCTTCAGTGGCTAAACATCAAAAAAAAAAAAAAAAAATTTTTACAACGTAATAATAAACAATAACATTCTTTTTATATATTTACAATTCTTCGTTAACTTATACTATTATTTTTTAGGTTATAAGCTACATATTGGATAGGAGGATTATTTATTTATTTTTGTAAAAACAACAAGAATTTGTGATTTAGTTGATATATAGGAAATTTTATGTTTGGAAGAATATCTATTTGTGTTAACGAAACAAACAAAACCTATTTTTTAATATTAGCGGATTTGAGACAGGACAAACTGAAACGGTATGTATATTAAAATGTTAAAAAATTTTTTTTTTTTTTACAATCTTACTCACCAGAAATTATCTAAATTTCAGATTGTCATTCTTGGATAACAATCAACCATACCAACAATCCATTAGAACAATTTAACTAGTTTTTTTGCATTTCACATGGAAATTTGTCAATCGAAAAAATTTTTTATAAAATAATTACTTTAATTTAAAACAATTAAAAAAGTCAAACATATTTAAAATGTAAAATCAAAAAAAAAAAAATTTCAAGAGAATTTTTTTTAAATTATCACAGTTTGTACAATGTACTCCTCAAGTACATTGTTATTGGTATGGTAGCACAGTGATCAACTGAACTAAATTTGTAAATTTTTTGTTTAAAGATAAATTTCTCGAAAATTCTAGACAAAATTAGTCCGGTCTCAATTTACATATTGGTATGTGTTTATTGTTTATGTTTTTTGATTACAATGTATTATATAAGCATCTTTTGGAAATATTGTTTATTGATTTCTATTATTATTATTATTTTATTTTTTTAATAATCGGTAAATAGGCATTATCTAGAGCTAATGATTCTATCTGCTTGTTGCAATTTTTTGATTCATTCAGTTTTATGTAAAAACCTTCACTTAATAATCTTTTTTGGTATTTATTTTCTCTGTCTAATATTTCGACTTGGTCGAAATTAAACCTGTGATCATTATTTATCGAATGTTCAGATAATCCAGTTGCCTCTTTGCCCCTTTTTATGTCATATTTGTGTTGGGCTAATCTATTATTCAACGACTGTGACGTTTGTCCATAGTATGATAATTCGCAATCTTGGCAGTTTATTTTATATACTACATTGTAATCTTGTTTTATATCTGTTTTTACTCTTTTTTTAGTGTAAATGTTTGAAATTTTATTGTTAAAAGAAAAAGTTATTTTATTTTTGCTGTTTTTTTCTATTATTGGTTTTAATTTCTTAGTTAAATTATTATAGGGTAAACAAATTCTATTTTTATGTTCATTTATTGTATCTACATTAGTTTTTGTTGTATTATATGCTAAATGTATAACTTTTTCTTTTATCATGTTAATTAAATTTATAGGATAGTTATTTTTAGTTAGAATGGAAACAGCTAATTTTATAGATTCTTTTCTATTTTTTATGCTACTTAAATGTACCGCTCTATGCATTAGATTATGTATCATGTTATTTTTTATGTATTGTGGATGATTCGAGTTGTAATTAATGATTCTGTCAGTGTAATTATCTTTTTTATGCCATATTGTGTTAATCACGTTATGCTTATCTTTTTTAACTAAGGTGTCAAGAAAAGCTATTTGGTTATTTTCTTCTATTTCAATGGAAAACTGTAAAGTTGGATGATAATTATTATTAAGTGAAGGTTTTTACATAAAACTGAATGAATCAAAAAATTGCAACAAGCAGATAGAATCATTAGCTCTAGATAATGCCTATTTACCGATTATTAAAAAAATAAAATAATAATAATAATAGAAATCAATAAACAATATTTCCAAAAGATGCTTATATAATACATTGTAATCAAAAAACATAAACAATAAACACATACCAATATGTAAATTGAGACCGGACTAATTTTGTCTAGAATTTTCGAGAAATTTATCTTTAAACAAAAAATTTACAAATTTAGTTCAGTTGATCACTGTGCTACCATACCAATAACAATGTACTTGAGGAGTACATTGTACAAACTGTGATAATTTAAAAAAAATTCTCTTGAAATTTTTTTTGATTTTACATTTTAAATATGTTTGACTTTTTTAATTGTTTTAAATTAAAGTAATTATTTTATAAAAAATTTTTTCGATTGACAAATTTCCATGTGAAATGCAAAAAAACTAGTTAAATTGTTCTAATGGATTGTTGGTATGGTTGGTTGTTATCCAAGAATGACAATCTGAAATTTAGATAATTTCTGGTGAGTAAGATTGTAAAAAAAAAAAAAAAAAAAATTTTTAACATTTTAATATACATACCGTTTCAGTTTGTCCTGTCTCAAATCCGCTAATATTAAAAAATAGGTTTTGTTTGTTTCGTTAACACAAATAGATATTCTTCCAAACATAAAATTTCCTATATATCAACTAAATCACAAATTCTTGTTGTTTTTACAAAAATAAATAAATAATCCTCCTATCCAATATGTAGCTTATAACCTAAAAAATAATAGTATAAGTTAACGAAGAATTGTAAATATATAAAAAGAATGTTATTGTTTATTATTACGTTGTAAAAATTTTTTTTTTTTTTTGATGTGTAGCCACTGAAGATGATATTAAATATATCGAAAATATTTTGGCAATTTTAATAAAGAAAAGCTATGAAATAGAAGATATTGGTTTCATTATGTCCATCCTTCTATAAAGCTAGTCCACGCAATTTGGGAGAAGGTTGAAAAAATTCTTCGTGAAATTTATATATCCCAAAAAAATATTGTTGTAATTATAATTTAATAATTAAACACAAAATAAAACCAAATTATGATGTGTACTCAATCACAGACACACCCCGACTCCACTTAACAATCTCCCAAGAAGTATTGCATCAGTCTCGCTACATTCAAGGCCAAAATCAATTTTTTATTTTTTATCAATTTTTGATACTGCAATATGTTGACTCTAAATGCATTCATACATACAATATAGTTTTTACGCTTTGCGAACATTATGCATTACCTCTTCACTAGTCGATTCGTAACAGCTAAATAAAATAATATTCTGATCAGTGGTTTGGAATTTGGATAATTGTTTTAATGAATGATTTACTTTAATTTGTTAATTGATTCAGATTTGTTTTAATTAAATTTTCAAAAGAATGATTGTGAGAATAGAATCTATTGTGACTATGATTAAAAATTTCATTACATAAGCAAATTCTTCCACAGATTCTCAAGTTATTTTGTCGGATTTAAAGAAAAAAATAATTGTTCTTCAAACGTATCAGTAAAAATTTAAATGATAATCCAGTAAAATGTAAGCAACCGCTGAAGGTCGGAGATATTTTCCAAAAACAAACAACGCGTTTGGAAATAGATAGAAACGCAATAAATGAAGACGCGCATTTACAAAGTGCATCTGGTAAATTTTATATTTTCCTATTTAACTATAAATTGCTATTATAAAACCAATTAAAATTATTTAGAAGATTGATTTTATTGATAATCATTAAAGTGTTCCTCTTAGATTTGAAATTACAATATTAATGAGTTTTATGAAAACACAAGGAATAATATATATGAAAATCTTTTTGTTACTCGGTTGCGCTCTATGAAAAATAATTAAATAAATGTCACAAAAACTACAAAAACAGCGTATTTTTGCAAAACAAGCCAAATTTAGCAATTATTTTCATAATAGTCCAATCAAATAACACAAAAATATACCTATATATTTTTAAAAACCGTACAGCGGTACAGCTTTAATATTATAAAAAAATATAGAAAAGAACACGATCACAAAATTTCATTCGGGGCGGGAGGCAATAAAGGGCCTTATTGAAACCCCTCCTGTTAAAATAACAATTATTACGGCAGTATTTTGGTGAATGGTTGAAATAAATGTTATGACATTAGCAAATTTTTTTTACAGATTCTCAAGGTGTTGCAAAAAAAATTAAACAAGATTTACCAGATGATAATTTTTCAAAAACATCGGGTGAAAATTCAAATGATAATTCATTAGAAAGTGGACTATCACAAGTAAAATCAGTCCAAACAGAAGAATCTGAGAATTTTATTATGAATGAAACATATAAAATAAATAAACAAATTTATGAAAAATTTGATCCTGATACTTTGAGTGGAAAAAATGACAATGATCTAGGAAATTCATTGGGTAAATTTTCCTTCTTTAAATACTATCGTTAAATATTACAAAAGGAAACGAAATTATTAAAAAATCGTTAAACATTTTACTGTTGAAAACGTTTAATTGAATGTTTTTAGCATTTTGATTTCCTTCATGAAATTTCTTACATAGTCATTGGTATTTATCTTTAATATTTTATATAGTGTAAAATCAATCTACAAGATAATAGAAACTTATTTTGTTCAGTTATTAAAATATATACAGATTGTCAATTTAAAAACAAGTCAGGCTTTATATCTTTGGAATTGGAACAAGTAATTAAAATTTGTTAAGATCGTTTAAGAATATGGGGGGAGACCATTAAGATCCACATTGACATCTTCTATAACCAACTTTTTAGAGTTCAACAACTACAACCTAATTTTTTTTTTTAAATTGTAAAACCTCACTGGTGATACATCATTGGAAAGCTCTTTAAAAATGTTCTTTATTAATACTAAATTCAATGTTAATTTATCGATTATTTTTTAAATAGTACAAAAAATAAGCTTCAGTAAGTTAGAGAGTAATGGAAGTCATTGCCTAAATTAAATTCCGTGATTTTTAATTATAATTTACTATTAGTTATTGTAGTATCCATCTGGGCATTTTGATTTTATAATTTGTAAAAATAAGTTGGTTTGGAAAATAATACGTAAATAATTTGACATTTATATCTTTAATGTGAATAAATTGATTTAAATAATATCTTAATTTTTATAATTTTTCAAAAATAATAAAATTGTTAAATTATGTTTGGTCTCCAAATTCTAGAAACGGTTTTGACAAATTTTAGTTATCTGTTACAGTTCTAAAGATATGAAATCTAACTTGTTTTCAAATTGACATCTTGTATGTTCATTCTTTCAACATAGCCTTTCTGTTTATATTATGGTATAATATTAATTCGCTTCTCTAGAATGTAAGTGTTCTATGTCCATTTTCAAGCTAGGAACTTGCCCTTAAAAAGATGCTTAGAAATTGAAAAAGTGACCACGAGCGTTCTAGTGGCTGGTTTTTTTAATCGATGCAGAATTTAAAATAAAATATAAAATTCAAATACTATTTTTTGATTAAACCACGGCTTCAGTGCTAAAAATTGATGAAAATAAATAATTTGACAAGTATTCTTATAAATGTTTGATTTTAGTCTACGTATTCATTCTAAAATATCATATTTGTCAATAGTTTTTCTCTCTCTAAAAAAAATTTTATAAACTTTTTTTATTGGCGACGCAAAGATTTTCACTCGCACCTCTGGTGGTAAAATTAGAACTAGTATCAAGTAAAAATATACGTATACGTTTGATTAGTGATATAAAATCTAGCAGTTAAGCGTTGTTCACACCTAAGTAAGTAGATTAGTAGATAAGTAGTTAGTAGTTAGTAGAACAACTTAGTAGCTTAGTAAAACAACTTAGTAACTTAGTAGAACAACTTAGTAGTAAGTGGAACAGGAAAAAAATATAACAATAGGTATTATAACAATAAATATATGAATTTTGTTAAGGTTAAGATATATCTACACTGCTAAAAATATTTCCAAAACTTTTTTGATAGTTACCTATTATAGTATACACATAGCAAAAAATATTGCGAAATTTTACAAATTTTTCATTGTAATACTAAAACTGTGAAATTAAAATAATTTAACGTAAGTTTTTAAAAAAATAAATAAATGAATAAATAACAAAATAAAAATAAAAATATAAATATTCATGTTAAATTAATTGTTAAAAAATACAAAAATTCATAAACAAATCTAAATGAACAAGCCGCCTATAGACGCGACATCAAATGTGACGTAAACAAACGCCAAAAAAAAAAAAAATTAGAAACACTTAAATTAGTAGGCAGGATAAAATGGTTATTTAAATGCGAATAACAAGGAACACAAACATTTTAATAATCATTTTTGATGTCACTAAAAAGAGCAAAATCTATGGATGTTTAAAATTTATATAAATTGAATAGAATAAAAGGCTTTTTTATATTCAAATATCACAATAATATTCACAATTACTATACTGTACAATTTGTATGTTTAAAACAATGAATATAATATTCACTTACAATTAGTTATATTAATTTATACTAGTTTAACATATTCAACCACTTACTTTTTTTTACAGTGTATGTTTTTTCTTTTCTTGTTAAAATTTAATGTAACAGTTTTATTATAAGAATGTTTTATGGGGCGGTAATAATTGGATTTTGGATATTAATTGGGTATGTATTTTGTTCACAATAGACAAACGTTTATTGCAGATAAACGAATATTCAATGGCATGCATAAAGTTGAATACTGTGAGACTTTGTTCAATTGAATATGAATATGTTGTCATATATACATCTGTGTGTATCCGGGTGCAAGTATCTGACAACATATTCATATTCACTTGAGCAGAGTCTCACAATACTCAACCTTATGCATACCATTGATTGTTATATTTTTTTACTGTCACACTTACTACTAAGTTGTTCTACTAAGTTACTAAGTTGTTTTACTAAGTTGTTCTACTAACTACTAATCTACTTACTTATATGTGAACAACGCTTTAGGCAGATTAATGCAAAATAGCACCAATTTTGGTTTACATATTGGTTAAGTTCTAATCTTTAAGTTTTGAGTAGGACCACTCAATTTCGTCACATACAAGGCGGCCATCTTAAGTAATATCTTTCAAGAACCTGTAATGTTTTTGACAGGTAAATATACTTGCTAAATGTGCCCGTGACGTCGTTCGCTTTCTCAAAAATTGCTGTTTTGGTACATCTATATCGGTCACTATCTTCACCAGTGTTTCTTAACCGCTGGTCCGCGAAAGTATTTCGTCAGTCCGCAAAAAGTTGTGTGAAATTATTCATTACAATTTTTGTTTTAATTCAGCTAAACAAAAAACATATTTTAATGTTATCTGTTACTTCAATACATACTTTTGTTACTTCATCATTTTTAAAATTTAATTATTAATTGTTTTATAAAGCCGGACCTATCGACTCTGATGAAATTTGAATATGTTATAGAACAAGCCTAATTTCAATGCTACGTTATTCTAATTGTCTTAAACTACTTTCCATGAATAAGTTCTTGAATTGCTCGAATAGTACGATTATGTCGACATAGTTACCCTCTAATTAACTAACCCTAGACTTAATATTAGGAAATTAGGCAAAAACAGGTCAATTAGATACTTTTACGTAGATTTGAAATCTGTAAACAAAATTTTGATATATTTTGTTTTTTATTCTCTTTTTGGAAAATTAACTTCCAAATTTTAATCCCCAACCACCTGTATTGATGTAATTTCAACAAATTTTATATCAATAACTAGGTTTTTAAATATAGCAATATGGCTAATTCAAACTTGTCATACCATTTTCGAGATATTTGAAAAAAACTAAATTACCCCAATTTTTAAAGTCATACCAGTTTTGTGTATTGAGCTTAATTTGACTTCTGATTTATTATGTTTATAAAAAGGACTTATGTTGTAATAAAATTTCATTTTAAATAATTCAAAGTGCTTTGTAAAGTAAAGTAAATAAATCAAAGTATGAAAGTACAAAGTAAATCGATTTTTTCCATAATTTTAATGGAAAACGTAAGAATAAAGTTGAATGAAAATGCCTAATGGTTCCGGAGATATTTACATAATTATAATTTGTAAAAAGGGGCGTTTCTTTTGCACGCGCGAAGTTGCTGCGAAATAACTGTTTTTAATGTGGTAATACTGATATGTCAAAAAGTAATTAACTTATGAAATTAAATCTTGGTTTACTGTATTCATTAATGTATTGCCCAGTATGCAAACTAAAATCGTGGTCGTAATATGCACTCGTTCAAAATTTATCGCCTCCCATAGACGAATTTTTACGACTTAAAACGTGATTTTTTTCTAAAAGCGCGCCATAGTTACAATTTTTAAAATTTGACTCTATTCTAATTTGCAAACTAGAGAACAGAGTTTGTAATAAAATGCCGTTTGAAATTCTTATTTCAAATGTCTTGGAACGCACTTATCGGTGTTTCAGTTCCACCTTCTTTTTTGCGATCTCCACTTTAACGCCCTTTATAATAAAAATGAGCGAAAAGCAAAAAAAATTTAATAATATAAGGAAAGAAATATACCTCTAGTTATAAAATCACTGAGAAAAAAAAAATGATTGGAAATTACGATTTTTTTGGTCAAAAAATAAAAACACTCTCTTAATGAACGTAATCAAACATGGGTTGCATTTTTAATTAGATTACCTGTTGCATCGAAAGCCTGTAGCGAACTTGTAACTTGTAAAATAGCAAAAATGGTTGTAGTGGAAGCTGCTTATGTAAAAAGAAAGACTGGAAGTGCACAGAACATTGCAGCTGCATATGCCAAGAAGGTTTTTTATAGTATTCATGGCTAATGATTATCGATTGGTTAGCATTTCCCTATCGGAAGATTTAATAAAAAAGTTTTAAATAGAATTTCTCTAGATATTTCAAAATGGTCGCCATATGGCTGATAGAGTTAAGTGGATCCTACCCAAAATTTGAAGCTTAGGGTAGTTAGTAAAAAAAAATTGGTACTTTTGTCCAGCATGTCCACATATTTTTATTAATCTTATAGTAATCCGCTCATAATTTGTATAATACTGTAATATATATTTCTATTCACAATTAAACATATCCAAAAATTTTTGTTTGATACAGCTTCTAAATTAAAAAACAGGAGCGCTCGCGTATCTTTGCGTCGCCAATATATCAGTTGCTTTTCTACTACTAATATAAAATTTAGGATGTGGCTATTTATACATACAGTATGTATACGCAATTTGCTATTTATACATACAGTATGTATACGCAATTGGCTATTTATACATACGGTATGTATACGAAATTGGCTATTTATACATATATAGTGTGTATATGAAATATTTTGTTTAAACATGCAGTATGTATACGCAGTTGACTACTTATTCAGAACTACCGTAATTTCTGACGTATACTGCGCACATTGAGCACCAAAAATATCGTCCAAATTTCGTGGTGCGCGTATTAAAATGGACTTTTCCACTGGTGACAGTAAAATAACTTATAATAACAAATTTATCGATTCTAATAATAACGAATTTCTCGCGTACCACCGATTGAATTTTGTATAATTTTTTTAGCTTACGAACGGATTTTTTGGGACGCGAACCGGAAGGTGCATATCTGAGGACTAAAAAAAGGTTTCCTTTATTATAGTAATAAAAAATAGAGGCAGATTATTATAGAATTTGATCAGTGGAACAAAAAAGGAAGAACAAATTTTTTTGATATCCTGTTTAGTTTCCGAGATAATATGTGTTGTATTTCTAAAATTTACTATAAGATAATGGATTGTATATTACACACATACACATACACATATAAGTAGTATCAATTTTTACGAATATAAACTCAGTTTTAAACATAATTTTTGAATGGTATATTTTGGTTTTTATTCATAGAAATTAGTGAAAAATTAACGGGACATCACCAATGAAACCTCATTCTTGGGCAAAGGGTAATTATTTATAAATGTGTCTCGGCGTGTAATCACTTCAAAATTATTTAATTACCCTTTGCCTGAAATTGAGGTTTCAGTGATGTCATCCGGTCCATTTTCCACTTACTTCTATCAATACAAGCCGTAATATACCTACAATAATTGTCTATCCAATATAGTAAGTTTTACAAATTTGACACGTAATATCACGAAAACTAAGCAAAATATCGAAAAACTTCATTGTTTCATTTTTGTGCTACTCACCAAGTTCCATAAGAATCGATCTTTAATTTTTGTTGCTATGGTAACGGAAAACATCTTTTAGTAACCCTTAGGCTTGAAATTCGAAGGGTTGAAAAATACACTTCCGGTCCCCGTCGCCAAAAATCCGTTTAGGTGATAACTTCTTAAGCCAAAAAGATTATGTAAAAAAATAATTCAGCTCAATCGGAGGTATTCGGTTATTATAATTGTGTAGTTATTATAAAAATATTAATTGCAATAATAGCGCATTCAGTCAGTATGGATAAGTAAGTAGCCAACTACGTAATCAGTTTAGTTTAGGTACATAACTACATACTGCAGGTTTAAATAGCCAATTCAGTATACACATATCGTCAGCTAAGTATTGGTTTGTACCAAGTCAACTTTTTAAATATTTTTTCTAGATAGTTGTTTTGTTAGTTTTGGACACTGAGGAAGCCGAAACCACTATCAGAAAATTTTTTTTTAAAAATTGACTTGGTACAAACCAATACTCAGCTGACTATATGTATTAAACAGCCAATTTCAAATACATACTATATATGTATAAATAGCCAATTTCGTATACATACTGTGTGTATAAATAGCCACATCCTAAAATTTATACCATGTATCTTACCTATTATTTTCATTAATTTCAACTTTTCACAGTGACGCTGGCATTTGATAAAAAAATAATATTGGAATTTTTTATTCCTTTTTAAATTTTGAATTAATTAAAAGAGAAATCAGCGCTCGTGGCCGCTTTTTGTTAAAAATTACGGTTAAGTTTCTACTCTAATAAGGTCGATATGGAAACGAAGAGCTGTAAAATGTGTAAAATAAACATATGCATTCTCTCTCTATAACGGCTATCTCTCTCTCTCTATCGACCTTATTTAAAATGGACATAAAACATCACATTCTAGAGGAGCAAATTGTTTACCTCTAATATCAATGATGAATATTTTTAGGTATTACGTCCGATGACACTGATAATGAGCTGAATAAAGCTATTATCAAACTGACAAGTGAAAAAAGTTTGGATGTATGCTCCGAAAGTCACAATCCAATTCAAGGAATAGGATTTTCTACACCAATCAGTGGCTCAGTGATACTGGATTTAGATCTACCGGTCATGACTATAGAAGACATATCTGATATTTTCAATCAGAATCGATCTACGGAAAACAGTCGTAGTGGTTTGACAAACCAATTAGAACTATTGAAAAATGATGATCCCTAGAGAAAACATAATTTTTTTCTAAATGCAACGTGTCTTCAAGACAATGTTAATTCTAACAATGAATATCATTCATAATGATTGAGCTGAAAAAGGTAATACTGCTGGAAGAAAATTATAAAATATCATAAAAAAATATTTGTGCAAGGGAATGCCCGTGTGTGTTTTTTTTTTTAAACTCTACAAAAACAGTCCAAAAATCTCAAAATTACATCCTGAACTTTTGGCTAGAATATTATATTTATTCGAGCTCGGAAATGTTTCCGACTATTATATCTGAAATATTGTTATTCTTTGCTTCAATACTTCGCAAATTACCAACCTGATTATTAATTGCTTTTTTTTTCATATTCTGTTCATTTGTTCCTTCTTAGTTTACTGAACGTGTGAGACCATTTATGAAATTTTTAAGCAAGTTGAATAATAGATTTCGTAACTTACTTCTACTTTCCTTGGAAGTGTTTTCTGCATCATTTATTGAAATATTGGGCCAATTCGTATCGGTGTAAGCCAAAGCCACTTGCTTTCGTTTTGAATCAATTTGCACTTGTTTTGAATCACACTTAGCTTGCTTTGGACATTTTTGTATATTCCTGTCTCACTTTCCATGCTCTAGAGAGAAGGGTCAAGTTTAGCGTTCGATGTATACCGAACGCTAAACTTGACCCTTCTCTTTAGAACATGGAAAGTGAAACAGGAATATACAAAAATATCCAAAACAAGCCAAGTGTGACTCAAAATAAGTGCAAATTGATGAGCGGATTACTATAAGATTAATAAAAATATGTGGACATGCTGGACAAAATTACCAATTTTTTTTTACTAACTACTCACCCTAAGATTCAAATTTTGGGTAGGATCCACTTAATCCTATCAGCCACATGGCGACCATTTTGAAATATCTAGACAAATTCTGTTTAAAATTTTTTATTGGATTTTCCCATAGGGAAATGTGCAATTTTTATAAAACTTGGAATAAACATGAAATGTCACTAGGTTAAACCCGCAAACCAAAAAGATTGAATGATGCAAAAGGGATTTTGTAGGAGTTTTTTTCCCGCCGAATTTGTTTTTCATTTTTTACAAATATGTAAATTTAAAAATAACTAATCGATAATCATTAGCCATGGATACTGTAAAAAAACCTTCTTGACATATGCAGCTGCAATGTTCTGTGCACTTCCAGTCTTTCTTTTTACATAAGCAGCTTTCACTACAACCATTTCTGTTATTTTACAAGTTACAAGTTCGCTACAGGCTTTCGATGCAACAGGTAATTAATTAAAAATGCAACCCATGTTTGATTACCTTCATTAAGGGAGTGTTTTTATTTTTTGACCAAAAAAATCGTAATTTCCAATCATTTTTTTCTCAGTGATTTTATAACTAGAAGTACAAGGAACAAAATATGAATTAATTTACCCAACGTGTATCCTAATTTATTTAAAATGTGTTTACGATCAAGAAGAAAATAAATTTATAATTACATAGTTAAGAAATTAAATTTATAAAGTAACAATACTATTTAATAAAAAAAAATTAGACTGCCTTGCCCGTCATAGTATTTTTTGTTAACCTCCCAGTCACTTCATTGAATGCGGGGTGAACAGGAATGCCATGTTTTCAGATTTTTTGGTAAAATGAAAATGAGCTTTTTAAATGATAAAAATAAAAAGTATGTAACCGGAAATAAAATTATCCTACTCTCTTAAATTAGAACTAAATTTTTAGTGATATCTCGGCGAACGAGGAAAAGATCAGACAGTTAGATAGAATTCTACAAATCATCACTAGCAAAATCATGTACCAATTATTTAATTATTATAATATATTCATTACCTATCTATCGTAGTCTAGTTTCAAAAGGAGAATAAAGATTTCTTTCATCAAACAATAATTAAATATCAAATTACATTCAAGAACGATAATAGGTGCATTATATAAACAAAAATACTATTAATTGTTTGGAGAGTCACTTCTGATCCTTGATTTAGAATATGAAGATGCACTTGAAAAGGTTTCTGTCTACTCTCCGCTCTGCGTTGATTATCTATCCACGTCTTCACTTGTCTTGTTGAGGTATTCTTTGCTTCAATTTTAGCAATTCAAGCTTAGTTTCAATTGAATCCATCCAGCCGTTTTTTTGTTTCATTCGATTGAATTTTTGAAAAAATTAATGGATTATTTTTTTACTCTTAAACTTTCATAATCTTGAACAAAATGAAAAAAAAAATTTTTTTCAGCTTTTTTCACATTTTTGTCAACAACAGTATTAATTTTATAAAAAAAGAAAATTTCTTAAATAATTTTCAAAAAAAAATTTTTTTATAAAATTTTCTAAGAAAATTTTTGAAAAATTTTTTCGAAAAATTCGTAAAAAAAAATTTTTTGTTGAAAATTTTTTAAGAAATTATCTTTTTTTATAAATTTAAATACTGTTGTTGATAAAAATGGGAAAAAAGCTGAGAAAATTTTTTTTTTCATTTTGTTCAAGATTATGAAAGTTTAAGAGTAAAAAAATGATCCATTAATTTTTTCAAAAATTCAATCGAATGAAACAAAAAAACGGCTGGATGGATTCAGTTGAAACTCGGTGGTGTTTTTGTGGGTATATTGAACTGTAAAAGGCACACTTAACATCAATGGTTTTCTCGAAATTTTTAATTCAGCGCTTGATTTTCCAGAAAGCCCCCAAAAGCTCTTTTTTTCTTGATTTTTCAAATTCATGTAGAGTATGCAAAAAAATATTTTTCTGAAAAAACAATGGCTAATCCTTGTAGAGAATTTATTCGAGTTTTCGAAACACACCTTTAATTTTCTGTACGATCATTGGTTGCTGAGATATCGATGGTCAAAGGCGAAACGATCCTTTTCCATTCAAAGTCCGATATCTCAGCGAGAAGTAGTCGTATAAAGGTCTAAGAAAAAGCAAATTAAAGCTGAATGAACAAGTTGTCCGGTCCATATGGTGGTTAAGTCGGAAAATTTTTTTCCAAGTCCGTGGACCAAAAAAAGAAACCGAAAAAATTTCGGAATTTTTTTTTTCAGTGTACTTATTAGGACTGAGCGATACACGTTGCCTTGAAAATTTTTTTATCGCAAGATCTGAAAACTAGACTTCCAGCTTTAAATTTCTTTGCTTACGACTCCGATATGACCATTTTTCACAAAGATACAGCCATTCGAAAAATCACTAAAAATTTGGATTTTTTTTTTGATCCTTTAATTATTTCCGCTAGTGTATATATATTGTGACGAGATCAATTCGTCACATTTTGTCACACACGTCAATTTATATCTTATCCTATTTTCATTTGGAAAACGATACCCAAAAATATTAAATTAATTAATAAATTGATTAAATCTGCACGAAAAGAATTTGAATAAAAAATCAAAAATGTACCAGTGACATCTAATATTATAAATTTCAAATTGCTATTAAAGTGAAATGTCGAGATTACTTATATGTTTTATAGAAATATGAAATTGGTTTAGCTCTCAGAATATATATATATATATATATATATATATATATATATATATATATATATATACATATATATATATATATATATATATATATATATATATACATATACATATATATATATATATATAGATATATAGATATATATATATATATATATATATATATATATATATATATATATATATATATATATATATATATATATATATATATATATATATATGTCTAATTAAATATTTTATTTTTCGAAAAAATATTTAACAAACAAATTATATAACAGATAATTAAAAAATAGGTAACGGATACTAATTGAAAAACAGACAGACCCTCTTGGGCTCTTCTCAAGTGACCGTCTAGGCATTAACATCAAAATGAGGAAAAATAATTATATTAAATTAGATTTTTAGTGGTTTAATGTAGTATAATTGTTAAAAGATAATTGTTAAGTAATGTAACTGTTGAAGATGTTTCGTTAACGTTAAGTATTCTTTATTAAAAAATTCATATATTTTTTCGTATTTATTGGAAATTTACTTAATTTAAATTAAAAATTTATTTAAGCTAATTTATATATTTCGTATTTATTAGAAATTTATTTAATCTAAACTTAAATTAAGATATTTCATAATTGTTTGGAAATTTATTTAAAAGAAAAGTGTTTATATTCTAAAGGATTGGTCGTTAGGAAAAATAATTAGGTATGTAGTATTTGTTTATTTAAAAATTAATATATTGCACAAGTAAAACGGAAATGACTATATATTTTAAGGACTAGTTAATAGGAAAAATAATTAAGCTTATAGTATATAGGATAAAAAAAAATGAAAACGATACTTAAGAAAAAAAAGGAAATTATTATATATTGAAAATTTATCTAAATTAAAATCAAAATATATTTCAAAAATTAGTTATTAAAAAATTATCAAATTTGTAGTATGTAGGAAAATTATATCTTGATATATCACGTCATCTTGAACTCAAGCATTCATCTGGACTTCAAAAAAGAATTTCCAGGGATTTCGCTAAAAGAGTCAACGACTGAAAAATTAGATAGTTGAGTAATTTATAATTAAATTAATTTGTATGATAATAATAATTTTAGTAAATTTAAAATATATTCATAATGTCTAGTTGCAACGTGTTATAGATATAGGTCACTTCCTTTTTGAAAAAATTTAAGCACGTGCTACCTTTTACAAACTCTTTCGATATCTGTTCAAATCTTTTAAATCATATAGTTCATCTGTGAAATCTAGCTTCTAACGTAAATTTCTAGTAGACTTAAATTCATTTTCGATAATATTTTATTTATATAAAAAAAATATACATATACCATTTTAGTAATAAATTTTAAAAGGCAAATTAATTAAATGAAATTTTCTAAATGTATAAATTGGAATCTTAAATGATGCCATTTGTTACGACATTCTGAAAAACACATTTTTTGCACGATCGTGTATTTTCATGCATTTACCGATGCTGTTGACAATGCTGATAAGTTACATTTCCCGAACGTTTGTTTATATCCATGGAAACCAAAAAATAACAGTGCGGTAAGTGAAATAGATGCGTGGTAAGTAAATAGGAGTGTGGTAAGTTAAATTAGCTCAAAAATGATTGTATTTATTTATTTATATTGAAATTAAAAATACAATTTGAACAATTAGGAAAATAAATCCATTAATAATGTGAAAATTTTCACTAGTTTGCACATTATTATTATTATTGTTGGCATCAGTCTTCTTATTTTATTGACATTTCAAAAGGTCGTTCAATCATTAAGATTTTCGGTGGCTTTCATAGTCTTCCTTATGTAATAACTTTACGAGAATAAATTTGCAGTCAAAAATAAAATGCTTCATCAATTTCATTATTCTCACTAATAATATAGTTTAACAAACTATTTTCCTCGATTTTTTTTAATAGATAATTCAAAAAAAATATTCACGCCAGTGAAATATTGACACTTAATTTTTTATTTACAAATATAGTTGTCAATTGTCACTACAAAGATTCATATTAGTTGTTATGAATATTTATAATATTTATTCATGGCATTCTATGTCATAACATAGAAATATAAATTTCATCTATATTATCTGAATTTTATTTTTTATTTAACACATTTTTAATTTTTAATTATTTTAAATCGATCGTGCAAAAAATATTATACAATACACGATGCGTTAAGTGCATTTACTGATCTCGAAAATTACAAAAACTCGACCCTGCGGGTCTCGTTTTCGCAACATTTTCTCGATCAGTAAAAGCAACTTACCGAACTTATATTGTAAAATACTATTGTTGTGACATTTTAAATCTTAATTTGAAATTATATTTCAGGAATCGATGTGGTTGTGTTTTTCAACATTGTATGCGCAATATACTAAGGATATTGTGCACTTTATACTGAAAAGCATGGCCACACGAGATGACTAAGATGCAAATTCCACTTTAAAACATATTGTGTAAAGGGCCTTGGCGCATAAGGGGGGGGGGGGTAATCGGCCTTTTCACTTTTTGGAATCTCACTCAGCTAGGTTTGTTGAGAATAAAAAGACATGCTCTTTGCCATAACTTTATTTAGGTAGGTGCTCCAGAAACTGTTTTATCGAATCACGAAGATTTTTCGTTTTTCTAAGATATCTCAGCCGTATTAAAAGATATTTCAGATTTTCTGGCACCAAATTGTAGGTCTTCGAAGCGCGCATAAAGTACAATGTTTTTCAAAATTTTTTGGCGGGAAATTCAAATTTTCCGAGGCTTGAAAAATTTCAAATATTTTTAGAATAAAACCTATTGACCCACGTCAAGACGAAAAAAATGTATGTGATGTGTCTTGACCAGATCTATCTTCATTAATTTTTTCATAATTTTTGAGAGGGTGCTATGGGGTCAAGAAATTCAAAATCTATTTTTTTTCGATATTTTTTCAAAAAAAGCTTTGAGTTTTATTATTATTTTTCTTTATTTTTCCGAAGAATAGAGTTTTCGAATAATTTTTAGATTGATAATATTTTAAAATAAACCGGTAAAAACCTATTTTAAAAAAAAAAAACCTCTATTTTTTAGTAATATTTGAATTATTATTTTCTAAGTTAATTTTTTTATTATTTTTCTTGTTTATTTATTTTTTTTTATTTTTTTTTTTCAACGCTATTTTTTGTTTGTCTTCTTTTTTTAAGTTATTTTAAACTTTTTTTTAAAAATAGAATTAACGTAAAAGCCCCTATACCGGAACGCGATCATATGTCCGAACAGTTTTGACATTTATATACTCCCCAAAACAAAATAAGGGCCACTTGAAAGTTTGTATTTTAAAACTGATTTATGTCGATCCACGTCAAAATAACTTTTCTAAATGACTCTTGTTATGATATTAAGTGGTTGAGTAAATGATAACAGTTAGGTTTAAGTGATATTATTGTTGAGGGGAAGATTTAAACGTTTTTTGTCTCGCACAGCGTCAAGTGTTAGTTTTACTTATTTTTTTGAATTTGATTTTAAATCAGTTTGCGCTAGATTATTGATTGCTGAGGTTGTTTTTTGAAGTTTGGCGTGTTATTCAATCATTTATTTTTACAATGCCGAGAATTCGACACCATATGGACGAAGCTACTGCTACCAGAGCCGTAACGATGATTGAGGGTGGTCAATCTCAACGTTCCGTGGCTCTGCAGTTGGGTTGTTCACGAAGGGCTATTCAAAATGTTTGGAATGGGTATCAGCAGACCGGTAGTGTAACCCGGCGCCGTGGCTCAGGAAGAGTTCATGCTACCACTGCCCGTGAAGACCATTACATTCGACTGTGTGCACGACGTGAGCCGACTGTTACCGCAGGTACTCTGCAAAATCGCTTACATCGATCTACTGGTACTGTTGTTAGTAATCAGACCATACGAAATCGTTTGCATGAAGACCAACAACGTTCAAGAAGACCAGTAATCCGTACCAAACTGACCGGAGCGCATCGTGCAAACCGTTTAAGATTTGCACGTGAACACATTGAATGGGGCTTGGAGGAATGGCGTCACGTACTCTTCACGGATGAGTGCAAGGTGAAGTTTTTTAGTGATGATCGACGTGTAAGAGTGTGGAGAAGAAGTGGGGAAAGGTTTTCTGATCGTCACATTCATGAATGCGACAGATTGGCGGTCCTAATGTCATGGTCTGGGGTGGAATTAGTTTGCAAGGCAAAACTGAGCTTGTTTTCCTGAACGAGGGTACTGTAACGGCTCAAAGTTACATCGAACAGGTTGTCAGACCCCATGTGATCCCCTTTGCACAACGAGCGGCCGACGGATTTATGCTGATGCAGGATAATGCCCGAGCGCATACCGCTCGAGCGACGACAACTGTCCTTAGGGAGGCTAATATACAGGTTTTACCGTGGCCTGCAAATAGCCCTGACTTGAACCCAATAGAACATCTTTGGGATCAATTAAAACGGCGAGTCAGAGCAGCCGGAGAGGATGTGCACACCCAACAACAACTGATTGATGTCTTGAGAAGATGTTGGGAGGAGATTCCTGATGAAACCGTTAGGCATCTTATTGAAAGCATACCGAGGAGGCTTCAAGAATGTGTTTTAATTTAAATATATTAATAAAGTTATTTTTGAAAGAAGCCTCTGACAACAAAAATCATTATTAATAGAATGATTAATTTTCAATTTAAATTCACCTCGCGTTTAATGTTTCCTTACTTAATTAAAGAAATACATATAAATATATTAAACAATTTTTGTTGAATACAGTATTTTGAACATTTATTAATGTTTTTCTTTTACAAAATGTCGACATCTATATCCAAACAAAGAAATATTAATGACACTAGGAGTTGCGAACTGATATAAAAACAGACGTGTAATATGAGTAATATGACACATAGAGTGACATCTAGACGTCAAAGTAGGAAACATAGAATGGCTTAAGTATTAGACGTAAATAAAGGATCAGAATACTGTATTCAACAAAAATTGTTTAATATATTTATATGTATTTCTTTAATTAAGTAAGGAAACATTAAATGCGAAATGAATTTAAATTGAAAATTAATCATTCTAATAATAATGATTTTTGTTGTCAGAGGTTTCTTTCAAAAATAACTTCATTAATATATAAATGTCAAAACTGTTCGGACATATGATCCCGTTCCGGTATAGGCGCTTTTACGTTAATTCTATTTTTTAAAAAAAAAAGTTAAAAATAACTTAAAAAAAAGAAGGCAAACGAAAAATAGCGTTGAAAAAAAATAAAAAAAAGTAAACAAGAAAAATAATAAAAAAATAAACTTAGAAAATAATAATTCAAATATTACTAAAAAATAGAGGATTTTTTTTAAAAAAAAAATAGGTTTTTACCGGTTTATTTTAAATCTTATCAATCTAAAAATAATTCGAAACCTCTATCCTTCGGAAAAATAAAGAAAAATAATAATAAAACAAAGCTTTTTTTGAAAAAATATCGAAAAAAATAGATTTTGAATTTTTTGACCCCCTAGCACTCTCTCAAAAATTATGAAAAAATTCATGAAGATAGATCTGGTCAAGACACATCACATATATTTTTTCTGTCATGACGTGGGTTAGTAGGTTTTGTTCTAAAAATATTTAAAATTTTTCAAGCCTCTGAAAATTTGAATTTCCCGCCAAAAATTTTGAAAAAAATTGTACTTTATGCGCGCTTCGAAGACCTACAATTTGGTGCCAGAAAATCTGAAATATCTTTTAATATGGCTGAGATATCTTAGAAAAACGAAAAATCTTCCTGATTCGATAAAACAGTTTCTGGAGCACCTACCTAAATAAAATTATGGGAAAGAGCACGCCTTTTTATTCTCAACAAACCTAGTTGGGTGAGATTCCAAAAAGTAAAAGGCCGATTACCCCCCCCCCCCCTTATGCGCCAAGGCCCTTTCATATATAATTAATTCATGTCTTTAAATTGTAAAAAAAAAAATATATATATTTATTTAACTTCTCAAAATTTTGTAAAAGTTTCATCGTTAAAAATTTTAAAGAATTTCAAATATTGTAACCAAAATTTGTTTTGATCACCTTTAAATTGTAATAAACTTGTATGTTGGAAATTCCCGTATTCTGATTTAGCATCCTCCAACATTATTAAAATAATTTCAGATTATTGATCATTAATTGGGGATCTTTATGGTACTTGGGAAAACGATCCGCGAGCAAAGCTTTCCACTTCCACACACTTTCTTATCTCCGCAAACACCTGGAGGTAATAACTAACCTAACCTAACTAAACACAACTTAACCAAATGAAACCTGACTTAACCAAGCCTAACCTAAACTAACTGAATTCAATAAATTATAAATAAACCCATCATAACCTAACCTAATACAACCTAACGTAACCAAACCGAACCTGAACTAAAACAACTCAGTAAATTATAAACAAACCCAACCTAACCTAATCAAAGCCAGCCTGAGTTCACTGAATTCAATAAATTATAAGCAAACTCATCTTAACCTAATATAAAACAACCTAACATAAACAAACCCAACCTGAACTAGCCGAACTCAATAAATTATAAGCAAACCCAACTTAACCTAACCAAAACTAGCCTAAACTAACCAAATTCAACAAATTATAAACAAACCTAACCTAACCAAACCCAACCTAAACTAATCGAACTCAACAAATTGTAAACAAATCCTACTTAACCTAACCAAAACCAGCCTAAAGTAACCGAATTCAACAAATTATAAACAAACCCAACCTAACGTAACCAAATACAACTTAACAGATTAACCTAACCAGACAACACCTAAACTAATCGAATTCAGCGAAAGGTAACCAAATCCAACACAACCCAACCAAATAGTGTACCCTTAATTGTGTAAAGAGTCACCCTTGAGACTTGAAACTACATAAATACTTATTTAGTCTCAAGGGAGGCAAATTTCATTGCTAGATAAAATTCAAATACTTTTGTTCTTATTAGTTAACAAATTGTACAACGGTTAAATTGTCTTCAGTTAAAATGTCGTTAGGTTGAATTGTCGTCGGTTGATCTGTCATCGGTCGATCTGTCGTTAGGTTGATCTCTCGTTAGGTTGATTTGTCGTTTGTCGGGGGGACTGTCGGGTTGGACTGTCGGGGTTGAACTGTCGCGGTTGAACTGCCTGCGGTTCACTAGTCGCGGCACCGCACTTTGTGAAATTTTTATTTTTCTTAATTGTGCTATATTGTGCTACGTTTGTGCCAATTTGTGCCGCAAAAAGCAGTTTGAAATTAGAAGCATTTAGGAGAAAACACCAAAAAACAAATTTTTACCAGTCCCGCACTTTTCAATTTTTTGTTAGTTATCCCGCTTTGTGCCACATTTGTACCATATTGTGCCGCAAACGGTAACTCAAAATAATCAAAAACTTCAAAAAAAATCAAAAAACAAATTTTTGGTCAGCCCCGCACTATTTTAAATTTGAACTTTCTTTAATTTTATTTCATCATACAACATTTGTACCGCGTTGTACCGTCGAAAAAAATATAAATTCATATTCCATCTGGATAAAAAAAGTTTTTGTATTCTTGGAAAACCCCTACAGATTTTTAAAAATCAGTCTGTGTTGCGCAATGTATTAGTCTGAGAAAATTTTGTCATTTGGGAAAATTGTTATGCTCACCTAGCATAATCCGCCACAACCAAAAAAATCAAAAATACCGAAATTTGAATTTCCCGCCACTACTACTTCATCAATTTTTATTGAATTTGAAACTAAATTTTATGTTTTAGGCATGAAACTTACAGACCTGGGATAGAACAATTAAAAATAAGTAATATGATATCAATAAATGTCAATGTATTGTTTCAATATGACAACAATGTTTGAAGTGTTAAATTTTTTCAGGGTATATTCAATATACCTACGTATATGTCATTCTTTACGGAATATTTGCATAAATAATGCAGATTTTGTTTTTTTAACGATACCTAAGCATATAAAAATTGGTGAGCATAATTAGGTGCATATATATTTTAGTGCATATTTGACCAAACTTAGATCACATTAACGGAAAATTTGAAAATTTAAAAATTCTTTGTTGCAAACAGCGTAAACCGAATTGTAAATTATTTTGAATTTTAGAAAAACATATCACATGTGTAGTTGTTTGTTTAAAACTACATAAGTATATATATATAAGTATATATGTGTTGAAGTAAGCCTTCTAGGTTTACTCAGAGAGTCTCTAGGCGTGTTAGAAAAAAGGTAAAAAAATCAAGGAAATATTGGCGTAAAAATCGTGAGGGTAAGGGTTAAAAGTTGAAACCTCCAAAAAACAATGGCTAGCTATTAACTTAACCTATACACAAAATTTCAGCCCTTTATGTTTATTTGGGGAGATTTTGACCTTGACAAAACTGCTAAAAAACAAGAAAAATCACATTTTTTGGTATAAAAGTGCTAGGGATAAGGGTTTAAAGTTGAGATCCCCAAAGGGCACACCCTTGATACTAACTCAATCCAAATACAAAATTTCAGCCCTCTAGGTTTGTGTCACGCGTATAAGTCGTACGCGTGATACAAACATCGAAAACGTTGAAAAAGCATGATTTTGTAGCTTAAAAATGGGGGGGGGGAAAGGGGGTAAAATATTAAAACGTCCAAAAAGCACATCCTAGATACGAACTCACTCACTCAAACATTAAACACCGAATGATTGTTGCCTAGGCATGGCGGTTTTTTAAAAATAACCGGTTTTCGGTTATTTCGGTTTATTTTGTGCTCGGTTTAACCTGACGGTTAAGACCGCTCAAAATAACCGGTTTTTGAAATAACCGGTTTTCGGTTTTTCTCTAGGAAAAACAACACTTATATAGGCAAATATTTTTATTTTATAACATGTATGTATATTTTTAAATGAATTTAATACCGTAAATACAAACAAAAACTGGAAATTAAACAATTTAAACGAGAAGAATAACTATCAACTAACAAAAATGCGAAAGCGAAATATTGCTTTTAGGCAACAAAGAGCTGTAGGAAACACAAATTAAAAAAAAAAAAATAGAACTCATTGTCAGTGTAATACGGTACGACAAATTAACAAATAAGTTCATATAATTCATATATTATTATATAATTAATTACTAAATATTCGAAAGCGATAAAGGAAACTTTTATTCACTCTCCTCAATTTCTCATGATCTTGAAATTTTCAAAAATGCTAGTACATTACTAGGTAATATGCCATTTTGAAAGTTAAGTGAAATTTTGATAACAATATCTGATAAGTTTGCTTGTTGCTTTTCTCTTTGTTTTATTTATTTGAGTCTTGGTGTTGGTCTGTCGAGTTGGACGGAGACAATCGATTTTATTGTTGGGTATTGAAACAAATAAAAAAAGATAAATATTGAAAATAAAACATGATTTCATTATTTTCCATACCATAATAACCACAATTAACTAAATGTATTAGAATTTTAAAGAAATTAATTAAATAATTTTTTTATTTAATAAAAACAAATCACCGGCCACTGAATAATATGACTTAAATTTTTTAAAATAATTTGTCCGGTTTTTTCCCCGGTTATTGATTAAGAAAAAAACACCGGTAATAACCGAGTCAAAAAAATAACCGAAATAAACCGGCTAACCGAAACAGAAAAATCGGTTTTCGGTTATAACCGGTCGGTTTTTTCCATCCCTATTGTTGCCTTGTCACTATCATATTATGATATTGTGGTTAACTTTTTCTAAAAATTTAAGTTTAATCATTAGTGATTTTACACAGACTTAATATTTTTATAATTATTTTAATAATTTCTCTTTCTTAAAAAAAGGAAGAATAGACTTTAAAGATAGTTGTAATAACTAAGTTCCTTTGAAAGTTATATGTATTTGTTTGTGTTCGTTTTCATACCGATTGTTTAAATTTGTCTTTTTTTCTTAGAAATACATACGTTTACTTAAATTCATTTTAAGCAAGGTTCATTTCAATCATCGAAACTCTGGGCCCTTCTCAACACTACGGAGTCGGGTAAATTTTTCTTTCAGCTCATACTCTGCTTTTAATTAATTTTCAATCATCTTTATAAATTTTAACATAACACAAAAGATGTTTAGAGGATGCTGGATTATTGGGAACATTGCTGATCAATAAATAATCTTTCACTAAATGCATCTAATACAAAAGTGATTGCTTTTCGTAGATCCAACAAATGTAAAAGATACCAACATTTAAATTAAAAAATGACGTAATTGAAATCTCACAACATTACTCGTACTTAGTAGTTAATTTTACATCTAACTGTAAAATTTTCCAAGGCTTTGCCTCCAATGCTGTCAGAAGGGCAAATGCAGGGAATGCTAAAGTCAGAAAAATTTTAGCTAATACAAAATCTGACACTTGGAGGTCGAAAATGACCTTTTCCATAGCATAACCAGTAGCACTTTTCTGTGTGCTGCAGAAATTTGGAGCTTTAACCATATGAAATTAGTTGCTAATGTTCAATAAAGATTTCTCAAATTTGTCTCTAGTCTGTACAAAATTCCTCAAACTCCTTACTCAACTAGAATTTAAACTTTTAAACGAATGATTTTCAGATTTTTACTGGAAACATATTCTATCGTTACCGCAAAATAGCACACTAAGAATATGCTATAAGCGGTTGCGCAAAGTTGACTCTTCTGAAGAAAATACTCCCCAGTACAATTGGTGTACCTTACTGAAGAGCCTACTGTATGAAATTAGTATGAGTGATCTGTGGGAGGAAGAAATCATTTCTAAAAGTAAATTAGAAGACATCATAGTTCAGGCATACAATACAAAATTGCATTGCCACGATCCCAATTCTTTGAACCAGTCATATTACAGTGCGATTTATAAAACCCTATTTGAGTGAAATAACTATCGATACTTGTATTTAAACGTAAAAATCCCGATTATCAAATTCATAGTCATGAGCCAATTAAGAACTTCTGGTCGCTACAAATTTCGATTGCTCTATAAAAACTTTCGTTACTCATTATACTCGAATGATATTTGTCTTCTATGTAATATGAAAGAAAAAGACGATTTGTTTCACTTTTTAGTAAAATGCCCTCTACACGACCGTACAGAGATCATTACATCAGTAGATATTTAACAAATACTACCCCGATGTCTGATATATGCAAAACTCTTCTTAATATTAATTCATTTGAACAGTTAAATGATGTAATGTATATATTATGTCAAAAGGGAGATTAGGTAATTTAGTTAGATAATTGAAGGATAAAGTTTTGGAGAAAAATCACCAACAGTTACTGATATAAAATAAGTATTTATTTGCGACGTTTCAAAAACATTGAATTTTCGTCATCATGTAAGAATTTTCTTTTAAAAAGAGCTAAGTACGTAAAATATGTTATAAGAAAATTACAAGATTAGAATATATGCAAAATTTAGTACTTACATGTGTTCAGGATTGTTATAATTTAACACAAAATGATTAGACATGAAATAAAAATTGATAAAAATTAGAAATAAAAACTATAATGTCATGAGTGTAAAAAAACAAAAGTTAAATTGTTAAAAATTTAAAAATTTATAAAATTTAAACATACGAACTGTCATTTTGATTGTTTATATTCGACTGTTCAATATCGAAAATTTTTGGATTGCTACTAAAAGCCAAAATATAAAAAATCAAAATGACAGTTCATATATCAACAACTATGAATCCACCTGTCGTACCGCGCGGCAACTACTAAAATAAACCATATATTACGCGCATAAGCAAAAATCCAGGTTCCGTTGTTCTAGCTTATTACCACTCATTGTGTTGCATTTTATTAAATACGTTAAAAAAATTTTCCTCTTATTTATATTTTAATATTTAAATTTTATCAATTTTATAATTTTTATCATTAATTTTATAAAATAATGTAAGTACTAAATTTTCCATACATTCTAATTTTGTAATTTTCTTATAAGTTATTTTATGTATTTAGTTCTTTTTAAAAGAAAATTCTTACCTGATGATGAAAATTCAATGTTTTCGAAACGTCGCAAATAAAGACTTATTTGATATCAGTAACTGTTGACTTTTCTCCAAAACTTTATCCTTCAATGATGTAGTGTATTAACAACTTAAGTAATTCTAATATTATGAACGTTTTCGACTTTCGATCTGACAATTTGAAAATAGTTCAAAAAATAATTCTGCTCCTCTTGCCTATATAATAAACAAATGCATTGAAGAAAGTTACTTCCCAGAACAGCTTCAAATTGCTAAGGTTATACCGATACATAAAGAGGGTACAACTGAAAATGTTGACAATTTCCGACCCATTTCTATAATACCGCTGCTTAAAATTTTTTAATCAATATTAAAAAAAAGACTAGTAAATTTCTTTGAAAAAAAATAGTTTATTTAGTATGCATCAATTTGATTACAGAAAGAAAACATCGACAACTAAAGCTATAATAAAGATATTAGAAAAGGTCTTTGATGCAATTGATGAAAATCATATTTCGTCTATAACACTGTTAGATCTGAGTAAAGCCTTTGATTGTGTAGATCATCAGTTGTTACTAATGAAACAACTGAAG
Organism: Brachynemurus nebulosus; assembly: GCA_035578155.1. Lineage (NCBI taxonomy): Eukaryota > Metazoa > Arthropoda > Insecta > Neuroptera > Myrmeleontidae > Brachynemurus > Brachynemurus nebulosus. The sequence goes on from JAPWDM010000001.1 coordinate 112,845,275, forward strand.
AAAATATAATGTTAGAGGGTTTTCACTCTCATTTTTTAGTTCCTATTTAGAAAATAGACAACACCCAGTGAACATAGAATGTAAATGTGATGTAACAAGGAAATAACAAGTTACGTAACTTTTTTGACTTATGGGTGACATAACAATTATATAAAATTAGAGTTTTATGTTATGTACCTAATTTTATTGTTACTTGTATGTTACGTAACAGTTACATGCCATTGTGACTGTAATAAAATGTCACATTTGTGACTTCTGTGTTACGTTTAGATGATGTATCAAGGTTGCTTTGATAAAACGTCACAGTGTGACTCTTATGTTATGTCTTCGCAACCTAACAATGTTACTTTGATAAAACCTCACAGAACTGACTCTTATGTTATGTTGTTGTGACGTATCAACGTTACTTTAATGAAATGTCACAACTATGACTCTTTTGTTATGTCCTGATGACCTAACAATGTTACTTTGAACAAAACGTCACAACAGTACTCTAAATGTTATGTTTTTGTGACGTATTAACGTTGTTTTAATGAAATGTCACAATCATGACTCTTTTGTTATGTTTTTGTGACGTATCAATATTAATACAACATTTCACTTGTCACTTTTGTGAAATGTTTTGTTACCATATTAATTTTAAATGTATCAATTCGTGAGGAATTATCCATTTAAAGATTCCTGCAGTTTTTCAATCTACCCCCGTCTGATGTAATTAAATTTCATCCATCCATTTTTGTGTAAGTTGATTTATGTTATTTGTTATATGGGTTATGGGGTTATATTTATGATTATATTATATAACATAACCCCATAATATATGATATGACCCCATAATATATATAATATAACCCCATAACCCATATAAACAAATAACATAAATCAACTTATACAAAAATGGATGGATGAAATGGATGAATGAATCTTTTATTAATATTGATACGTCACAAAAACATAACAAGAGAGTCATGATTGCGACATTTCATTAAAACAACATTAATACGTCGTTAAAACAACGTTAATTTTGTTACATATTAATTTAAAAATTAAACTTTTATGAAAATTCTTGTAAAGCTTTATTTACTATTTTGTGATATATATTAACATATATAACGATCAGAATAAATAAGTGAGTTTGGTCTAGTGGTTAAGACTGCCGATAATTTAAGAGATGCTTCAGCTTGGATAATGGTTCGATTCCTGTAAGAGCCAACAAAAAAAAAAAAATAATAATAATAATTTAGGTGTATGTATATGTCAATAAGTTGGTAATATTTGTATGTAATGTTAATAAGAAACAAAAAAAAGGGAATTTTGAATTTGCTTTTTGCAAAAGAAGGCGTAATTTTTATCTATAAGGTAACATCAAAGTTATATTTTCCTAAAACGTAACAAGAATATAACAATGTTACGTCACATTGTTACGTTTATGAGTGGGAAATTGTAAGTTACATGTGAGTCACATGTGACTCACATGTTATGTAAGATGTGACTTTCAGTTCTGTCACTGTGACATAAAATTTACAGAAAAATGTTCACTGGGCAGCTGGTATCAGTAAATGGTGTAGAATCAAGTGTACAATACCTGAACCGTGGTGTACCACAAGGGTCGATATGGGGGCCTATATTATTTATTACATATACGAATGATATTTTAACACTTAATTTTCCTGACTTGCAAGGAGCATCACGGGGGTGTACCCCTCCGATTTTGTTTATTCTTTAATATGTTGTAGAACATCGAAAAATAAGAGACACGTATTTTTTTTTAGCGGCTGTAAAACGGTTTGAAGGGGTGAAATCACCCTTCAAAAATTGGGGTAAAAATTTAATTTGTCAAATATATCGAAAACGGTAAGAGATAGAGCAAAAGTTTAAATTGGCGATATTGCTCTTTTTTAAAGAGCTAACTATTGATATGCAACTGGTTTAAATTACATCAACAGGGGTGGTTGGGGGTTAAAATTTAGGGGTTAACTTTACGAAACGAGGGTAAAAATTCAATATATTAAAATTTTGTTTACAGATTTCAAATCCACGTGAAAAAATCTAATTGGCCTATTTTTGCTCAATTTCATAATATTTAGTTTAGGGGTAAGTAACTAGAGGCTGACTGTTGACATAATCATACTATTTGAGTAATTCAGGAACTTCTTCATGGAAAATAGCTTAAAACAATCATAACAACGTAACAATGATATTCTCGAATTCAAAACTCAGTTTGATCAACATTGGGGGGGGAGGGGAGTCACCCTCTTAAAATACATACACTCATTTTTAATATTAGTGTATATTATATAGTACTTAAGGGTAGCAAGTTATGGGCATTCCAAACGTATTACGACTATCAAAATATAGTTTTCTTTATCGAAAATAATGATATTTTTAGAGATGGATAATACATACGATAGTGTAACTTCCGAAGCACTTATTTTGACATTATGTTGACAGTATTATACCAGTATGTTAATAATATAAATGAGTGTATGAAAACGTAATTTAGGAGGGTGACTCACCCCCCTCCCCTTCCAATGTTGTCGAATATTGAATTCGAGAATATCATTTTTACGTTGTTATGATTGTTTTAAGCTATTTTCCATGAAGAAGTTCCTGAATTACTCAAATAGTATGATTAGGTCAACACACTCACCCTCTAGTTACTTACCCCTAAATATTATGAAATTGAGCAAAAACGGGTCAATTAGACTTTTTCACATGGATTTGAAATCTTTAAACAAAATTTTAATATATTGTATTTTTTACCCTCGTCTCGTAAAGTTAACTCCTAAATTTTAACTCCCAACCACCCCTGTTGATGTAATTTAAACCAGTTGTATATCAATAGCTAGCTCTTTAAAAAAAGCAATATCGCCAATTTAAACTTTTGCTCTATCTATCTCTTACCGTTTTCGAGATATTTGACAAATTAAATTTTTACCCCAATTTTTGAAGGGTGATTTCACCCCTTCAAACCGTTTTACAGCCGCTGAAAAAAAAGACGTGTCTCTTATTTTTCGATGTTCTACAACATATCAAAGAATAAACGAAATCGGAGGGGTACACCCCCGTGATGTTCCTTGTTGGACATTTCATTGTTTGCTGATGACAATAGTTTTTTTGTAAAATCTAGTAATTTGTATAAATTAGAAAAAAACACAAGAAGTTTTACTTAAACAAGTTAAGGAGTTGTTTGAGAAGAACAGATTTTTTATAAATGAAGACCAGACACAGAGACTTGTTTTCAATAGTAAACAAATTGTAACACAATCTCCTGTGAACTTCATGGGAGTAAAAATTGATGAGCATTTGAAATGGGATAGTCATATTGAATAATTAGCAAATCAATTGAACAAAGTTTATTACCAAGTTAACAGATTATCCAAAGTAGTAACCCAAGACACATTAAAAAAGGTTTATTATAATAATTTTTACATTTACTTACGTGCGGAATTATTCTGTGGGGCTCAACTTCAAAAATTGATAGACTTTTTGTTATACTGAAAAAAATTATTAGATGTATTTCTAACCTTCCAGCCAAACAGTCGTGTAAGGGCTCTTTTATTGACTTAAAAATATTAACTCTTCCTAGTATTGTTGTATATCAGATTTTGTGTTACATTCACGAAAACAAATGCAATTTACTAAATCATGTTACAATTTACCTAATCATGTTACTAAATGTGGATGGGCATAACACCAGGAACAGTAAAAATCTTTGTATGCCATATCACATAATCAAAAAGACACAACAACCAATAAACTACCTAGGTATTGTGCTGTATAATAAACTGTCAACTAACGTCAGAGAATTAGAACTATTTAAATTTTAAAAAATAGTGAATAATACACTCTATGACTTCAATGGTCATATTATTAAGTGCATGAATGTTTAGAAGATGGCATATTATTGTAAGTAGGTACATTACTCTTTTAAATATTCAAAACAATTATTTCGTGATCAGCTCATATAAATTTGTAAATTTTGTGGAGCATTAAATTATTATTATTATTATAGACTTTTACGCCAACCTGGCGCTCACTACTCAGTAGGACAGTACTGGGTAACATTCACCTATACCGGCATTATGCAAGGTATTAGGCTCTGTGGAAGGGTAATGTGCCAAACCAATCCGTAAAAGTACCGTAGTACATTCACGGACGGGTTTGTCACATCACTCCCTGTATTGTTGTTATTGCTACTTGAAACGAGGTGTTATTCGTCTATTTTGGTGTACACTGGGTCGTACGGCGAGACTTTTGTGGGAGCGTAGATGTTGGCTCAATGACAGAGGAGGGCTGTGAAAGCCTAGTTCGTTTTCGTGTCCTCAGATGGTAGGTAGGAGTAGGGACAGAGGGAACGGAAAGGACTGTTTGTGTTTGTGTGTGTGTTTATGTATGTGTGTGGATGTGTCTTTCTATTTTACGTTTCTTGGTGTAGATGTTTTCTGGTTCATCAAATTGCTCATTAAGATCGGGCGTTCCTGGAACTGCGCGTTTAGATGGTACAGAGGTTGACGGACCTTCTGTGTTATTGAATTGGGGAGGATTGTGCACCAGAGCGGTAACAGTGACAGTGCGGCAGTTGTTCGATCCCCCCTCTCCATCAGACGAATCTGGATCTGTATGTGTGTTAAGTGTTTGTCTTTCAGTGTTAGTGTATTGTGTGTTTATGTATGTGTGTTGTGTGTCTGTAAGATGAGTGTCAGTGTATTGTTCGCTCACTGTAGATGGCTCAGATGGAGTAGAAGCAGGTCTTGTGCTTTCACATATCGCAGTCGGATTCGTATTACTGAGGAACTTCCGTACTATACGACACGTGTTTATGATCACTGCCTTTTGCATAGTGACATATGTGTACTTTGGGAGACCCAAGAGGCTCAAGCTATTGTGTAGTGTGTGTGGAATCACCCCGGTGGCACTGAGTACTATTGGAACAATGTGGACATGTTCCATTCGCCATTGTTGTTTTATTTCGGCTGCGAGGTCAGTGTATTTCTCCAATTATTATTATTATTATTATTATTTTTTTTTTTTAAATTAAAATTGGAACGCTGGTGCCGGAGGATGGCGCGGTCAGCAGTGTCCGGCGGCATCGCCAGCGACGGACATGCGCCGCCATACACACCGAAAATAAAACACACATAAAGACAGGGACACATAAATGCAATAGACAAAGGACAAACGAAGAATATTAAAATAACCATCGATGGACCCTGCCATCCCACAGCCTGAAAAATTCTCGACGAGAGTAGAATCAGTGCAGATCAGCTAGAGCGACCCACCCTCGGACAAGTAAAACAGTCACAGTGCCACCGGCACAAGGGATTTCGGTAGCACAGACTCCAAACACCCAGTCAAGTCAATCGTCCGCCGATACATACATATGCAGTAAACAATGCTGGGCCATACACCATGCGATGGGTTTAGTAAATCATCAAATAGACATTACCACCTCCGGTGTAAAGAGCCTTCGGTGGTAAGAAAAATATCACAGCCAAAATATAAACTACATATAACTAGTATCATAGGTCCTATCACAATAAAACCCATTGCACCTCTGAAAGGCTAGAAGCTGTCAGTGGTACAATGAGGATAATAACAACAACACTAGTGAAGGCTTCAAAAGCCTCCACTAGAGAAAAATCAACGACAAAAAAGAAAAACAAATATGTGTATTTTGGGAGACCTAAGAGGCTCAAACTATTATGTAGTGTGTGTGGAATGACCCCGGTGTTATTATTATTATTATTATTATTATTATTATTATTATTATTATTTATTTTTTTTTTTTAAATTAAAATTGGGGTACTTCTGCCGGTGGATGGTGCGGCTAGCAGCACCCGGCGGCATCGCCAACAGAGGGCATACGCCGCCATGAACGGTAAAGATAAAAACATACACAAAACAGACAGGAACACATAAATGCGATAGACAAGGGACAAAACATACACATGATAAAATCCATCGATGGGCCCTGCCATCCCAGGGCTGAAAAAGAGCGGACAGTCCTTGGTAACGGTACGATAAGTACTAGACAGAGCGTCCGGTCACCAAGGCCTGGAAGCCATCGCTGGAACCCCCTCCGAGGTGCAAAGGACCCCGGAGTGGAGAGAACCGACTAGAAACACTCAAAAAACAAGACTAGAAAAAAATCACAGTGTTATCACAGAAAAAACTTATTGCGTCACTGGGAGGCCACAGGCCGACCAGTGAAGCAATAAGGGGTTAAAACAATACCGCTGTAGAGCCATAACAACAGGCCTAGAGCGGCATAACAAAATATCACAGATAAAAGGAACAAATGATGTACCACCTCGGGTGTCAAGAGCCCACGGTAGTACATCGATAAAAAACAATAACAAAAACAAACAACAGATATAAATAACAACAATACCACTAAGGGTGTAAACGGGCCTTAGTGGCATAACGACAATACTAAAAGTACCCTGCCAGACCAGCTGGAACAGGGCATAGGTAATAAATAGGACAACACAATATCATTTTAAACACAAAGATTAAAATAGACTGCAATTAAAATTTTATCGGGGGAGAATCAAGAGACGACTTGTAGAATCAGAGATATAATGCCCCTACAGTCTCTGAAGAAGATGCGAATTTCGGAGAAATTCAAGCATATTTCTTTCAGAGACAGCATCATAAGCTAGAGCTTCGGCTACATTATTCGGAAGCCGCAACCTCTGGCGCAAAGGCTCAAAGGTTACACATTCCTCAACTATATGCCTCACGGTCAGCGCCGTCCCGCAGGCGGCGCACCTTGGCTGATCCTCACCGGTGAGAAGATGACGGTGTGTTAACGCCGTGTGGCCCAAGCGTAAACGCGTCAGGGCCACACTCTCTCGCCGGCTCAGATTTACAGGTGCCGGAGTTCTTCGGACCTCAGGTTTCACCTGTCTGAGCTTAGCCGTAAGGTTGTTCCACTCTCGTTGCCATTTCTGTTCGATCGCGGATCGTATGCTCACTCTCAGATCCTCTGGGCGTATGGCAATGTCCTGTGGCTCACCGACTTCGGCTGCGTGACGTGCTGCCTGGTCGGCGAGTTCAATGCCCGGTATCCCTACATGTCCGGGAATCCGAAAGAAGGTGATAGACTTTTGGCGGAGCATGTAGAGACACGTTAGGATGTTCTGCACCAGTGGATCGATGGTATGAGAGCGGCAGATCGCTTGCAACGCGCTCAATGAGTCAGAACAAATGAGGAATGTGCTGTCTTCGGATGTTTGACAGAATCGCAGGGCTTGCAAAATCGCAAATAATTCCGCAGTATACACAGTGGCCTGGGGAGGAAGTGTCCAAGCGTGAGGGTCGTCACGAATGACGATGGCACTTCCCATACCCGTAGCTGTTTTTGAGCCATCTGTGTATATGCAGAGAGAGTCAAGTTCGCTAATGATCTCGTAGAAGGGGGATCGATATTCGAATGAACTGGTCTCCTCCTTGTTGAGACCAGTCAGGTCGAAACGACACCTTACGTTAGGGATCAGCCAAGGGGGCACTTCCATAGGACGTTTGGGAAGTACCCTGGCGAACTGTAAGTGCAGACTCTCTAATAACTCCTGCGTTCGAACGGCCATTGGTCGACTTATGGTGGGACGTCGACCGTAGAGCCCCTGTAAACGATATCTGAACAGAGTCGGGTAGTTTATATGTGAAGGTGTTGCATATACCCCCGCTGCGTAATTGAGCAAAAGACGCTCACGTCTCAGTCGCAGCAGAGGAAGACCCGACTCTACGCAGAGGCTCATAGAAGGGCTCGTTGGAAATGCTCCCGTAGCCAGTCGTATGCCTGCATGGTGAACAGGATCTAGGATTAAAAGCGCAGACGCCCGGGCGGAGGAGTAAGCAATGCTGCCGTAATCAATCCTAGTCAGAACTAGCGATTAATACAGGCGAAGCAACGACTCCCGGCCCGCACCCCACGATGCACCTGCCAAGCACTTAAGCATGTTTATTGTCCTGCGACAACTCGCAGCTAAGGCTTGGAGATGTGGACGCCACGTAAGTTGTTTGTCGAATATGAGTCCTAGAAACCTGACGCTATCAACTCACTGAAGGTTGGATCCTTTTAAAGTGAGGACAGGATCCGGATGTGCGTTGCGCTTTCTGCAGAAGTGAACCACCGATGTTTTTTGTGGAGAGAAGCGAAAACCAAGAGCTTCTGCAGAAGTCACCACTTCGTTGATGCCTTGTTGCAGCCGTTGTTGAATATCCTCGATGGAATCGGCTGCATAGAAGATTGTGAGGTCATCAACGTACAAGCAACGACGAATTGGGGCTGAAGCTGCAATATCACTGACTGCGATGGAAAACAAGGTGACACTAATGGTGGAGCCTTGAGGAACACCATTCTCCTGGGAGTGGGCCTCAGACTCAGTGTCACCTACCCGGACACGAAAAGAACGGTCAGTCAGAAAACTTCTTACGAACTGAGGGAGGTTGCCTCTTAAACCCCAGTCGTGCACCTTCTTCAGAATGCCATACCTCCAGGTCATATCATAAGCTTTCTCCAAATCGGAAAACACGACCACAAGGTGTTGTCGTTGGAGAAATGCGTCTTGAATGGCATTCTCGAGGCGAACAAGATGGTCCGTAGTCGAATGGTATCGGCGGAACCCACATTGATGTTTAGGTATAAGGTTGTGGGATTCCAGCCACCAGACGAGACGGTTGTTCACCATTTTTTCCAATACCTTGCTAAAACAGCAAGTCAAGGATATTGGACGGTAGCTAGTTAGTTGCGATGAATCTTTACCGTCTTTTAGCAGCGGAATGATGGTAGCTTCTCGCCACTGCGGAGGGTAAACGCCTTGCCTAAAAATTTCGTTATAAAGATCCAGTAACCTACACTTACCAGGATAAGGCAGGTTCCGGATCATGGCGTAGGGGATCTCATCACGTCCCGGGGAGGTGTCCCCAGATCCCCGAAGCGCCTCCAGTTATTCTTGCATAGAAAACGGTTGGTTATACTGGAGGGATTCATCTGAGAAAGAATCAAGATCGTTTTGTTCGTGTTCGATCTTGATCCGCAGGAAGTCCGGGTCATAATTCTGGGAGCCACTGACGCGCTCAAAGTGCTTAGCTAAGCAATTAGCTATTTCCGCGCGTTCAGTGATGTTCCGACCGTCGACGACGAGAAGGGAGGGCATAGGTGAACGGGAATATTTCCCAGTAATGGCCCTCACTCTTCTCCATACCTCCGAGAGTTGTCCTTTTACAGCGTGCTCAAGCTATCACATTTTCCTGCGTGGGACGACGTCTAAGTTCGTGGTAGGCCTGCTTTTTCTCGGCAACTGCTACACTTACGACTTCATTCCACCATGGTACATGGCGTTTGGGTAGAATGCTGGACGACTTCGGTATACTCTAATACGCTACTTCAGTGACACTGGAGGAAATTTTTTCCACATCATCTTCTACGTCTCCAGTCAGGTCGCGTGTACAGAATGATCGGTGTACATTTCCCAGTCAGTTTGACGGAGACGCCATCTCGGCGGAGACGAATATGGAGTCATCGGCATGGTACTATTCTATAAAATGGGAATATGGTCACTACCGGATGAATCAAGCGCCAGTGTCCATTCATAACGGTGTGCCATGACCGGTGAGCAAGTGATAAGTCGATAGCCGACACTCACCGGTCCTTGCGTTAATGAAAGTACCTTGACCGGTATTTAACAAGACCGCTTCAGACTCATCTAGAAACCGTTCGATGAGTCATCCACGGGCATCTCTTTTATTAAGATGGCAACAGCCCCCCTTGCCCTGATGTCTGGCTATACGTCGCGCCGGCGGACTTGATGGTGTTTAATGGTAAATTGTTCCGCCGGCTTCAAATGTGTTTCTTTTAGGCACACGCACATAGGCACCACTATATATGAATATGAAATATGCATATATCTTCGTTTCGCATTACGCATATTACGTACGACGTACACGATACAATTGTAATATTAATCATAATTCAAAATACATGCGTGACAAAATTTGTTAACAATAAGTTACGTTAAATTGTGATATTTGTCTTTAACATATTGATTACACACATTTTTGTACATTGGGCAATCTAATAAAACGTTCCAAAATTTCTAATTCCTTAAAATTGCAATGAGTCCACATTTCATTCTCTTTAAATCTATATTTTCTATAATTAAATCATAGTAGGGCAATGCCTTCACTATTTTATACAAAGGAGAAGACCTCCAGGTGCACAACATTTTTATTTTGAAAAATTGATATGATAATTTTGTAAGTACTTTATATTGTCTTTTGAATTAGTTGTCAGCCACGTTTCAGTAAAACATAAAACAAAACACATCATACCCATTGCATTGAGTTTCACTATAGTTTACTAGTTGATATTTCAAAAAATTTTTGTATTTCAAAACTATATTTAATCGAATTATATTTAGTTTTTTGGCGTGTTGACTCTAGACCGCAGAAAACGCTCCATTGTTCCAGGTTTGTCTTTTGGTGTTTTCACACTAACTTCGTTAGTTATTGTTTCTTCATTGTTTATTTTCTTGTCATTTTCTTTTCTCGTCACTTTGATAATTTTTCCCGCCAACTGACCTTCTTTTTGTTTCATTTGCGGTATAAGTACACACTCTGATTTTAATTCGTCCACTGTCCAGAGTTTGTTGTTCATTAATATCTTCTTTTTTACGATTCATGCTTCCTATCCCTCCTTTTTTTAAGTTCCTGTGCATATTTACCAATATTTTCCGGTCTTCATTTTGCATTTTTGTAAGATGGTTATTTAAGTAAATATTAGTTCCTTTTAGCTTCGTTCTTTGTTTCATGATATCTACCTTTTTTTATAGGACACACAACTTACCATTACTGGGCGATGTTCTCTATTTTTATCTTTGACACCAATTCTTCTGACTTCATTGACGCATTTTTATTGCAATTCAGTTTGAAGTTTAGTCTGCACTAGATTAAAAATGTTTTCATCCAGACTTTCACGGGTTTCGTTTGGTTGCTCAGGTATACCGCTAATTAAAATATTATTATATTATTCTTTCTTGATTCTCTTTCAAGGTATTCAATTTTCTGTTTTTGAATTGCAACCATTTCCCAAATATCCGTTTGTTCTTTCTCAATTATTGTTATCCTTTGGACTATTTTCCCCATAGAATTTTTTATTTCCAATACATCACTTTTGTCTGCCATATTTGTTTTAATTGATTCGATAGACGAACCCACTCTCTCCCAGCTCGACAAAGTATATTAATTAAAAAAAAACAAAAATACTGGTCGAAAGGAAATAATTTGCACCCTTCATTTATACAAATAAAAAAAATTGAACCCCTCCCAGTTTTCCATAAAAAAATGTCAAAGTTGCATCATTTTAACACGACGATTTCCTGAAAATTAGAGGTTTTTCCGACTTTCTTTTCGGCGATAAAAACTGAACCTTTTTAAAAAAAAATTGAGCCACTTTTAGATTTTCGATTATTTAGATGGTTTTATTATGAACAATAAAAATGATTAACCAGCTATAACAGGCTAATTGCGCATGCGTTGGGTGTCAAAAAGCGGCAAAGTTTAGACATTTGAATGAATTCACATATTTACACATTTAAATGAATTTAGATATTTAAAACAATATGTAATAAAAATCTGCACCCCAACATAAAATGTCATAATAATTAATATTTTATCTTAAAAGCCTGTCATACCTGAGTAATCATATTTATTGTTTATAATAAAACCATCTAAATAATCGAAAATCTAAAAGTGGCTCAATTTTTTTTAAAGATGGTTCAGTTTTAATCGCCCAAAAAAGGGTCGGAAAAACCTGCAATTTTTAGGATATTGTCGTATTAAAACTTTGACATTTTTTTATGGAAAACTGGGAGGGTTTCAATTTTTTTTTTATTTGTATAAATAGAATGTATTATTATTGTTCTGCCGCTAGTATTTTTTATTTCTAATTTTGTTAACCAAAAAATTTATTATCTCGGTTCTCTCGTCTAGTAGGAGTCATGACTTTCTTGCTGTTACTCAACTTTTAAGATAAAATATTAACTATTATGACATTTTATGTTGAGGTGCAGTTTTTTTATTACATATTGTTTTAAGTATCTAAATTCATCTAAATGTGTAAAAATGTGAATTCATTTAAATATCTGAACTTTGCCGCTTTTTGACACCCAACGCATGCGCAGTTAACCTGTTATAGCTCGGTAATCATTTTTATTGTTTATAATAAAACCATCTAAATAATCGAAAATCTAAAAGTGGCTCAATTTTTTTTTAAAAAGGTTCAGTTTTTATCGCCCAAAAGAAAGTCGGAAAAACCTCTAATTTTCAGGAAATCGTCGTGCTAAAATGATGCAATTTTGACATTTTTTTATGGAAAACTGGGAGGGGTTCAATTTTTTTTATTTGAATAAATGAAGGGTGCAGATTATTTCCTTTCGACCAGTATTTTTGTTTTTTTTAATTAATATACTTTGTCGGGCTGGGAGAGAGTGGGTGATAGACGACACTTTTTCACTTAATACATCTGATAAGTGACGTTCCGTTGTCATTTTGGTAATAGTAAAAATAATAATATGACTCTGTTAATGTATTACCATGTTTCAGCCTACTAAATATGTCTAGCAAGTAAAGGTCTTGAAGTGATAATTCCCGATTTTGATGAAACTTGGTAGGTGTGTAGAACACAAAAAAAAACAGACACGTATTTTTCTTTATCTGCCAAAAACGCCATTTAAGGGGTGAAATCCACCCCCAAAGTTGGGGTAAAAATTTAATTTTGTCAAATTACTCGAAAACTATAACAGATAGAAAAAAAGTTTAAATTGACACAACCCTTCATTTTTAAAGGTCTTCCTATTGATGTACTCAAATCCAGGGTCGGACCTACTGGAGGGGCCTTGACTATAAAATTGGGGGTAAAATTTGAAATAGGGTGAATATGGTTGGACCAATCAAAATATTGATATCAAATATGAAAACTACATCACAAATACTAGTTTATCTGTTTTTGCTAAAAGCCGTTACGTTAAAGTTAAAAGCTCAAATATTAATCTAAAATCTTACATGTCCACTCAATATTTTACTTATAATATCTTTAAAAATAACTTTTTAAATCGTTTTTATTTATTGTATTTATACCTACAATTAATATTTAAACAAAAATATTGGATAAAATTTTATTATAATGTTATTCGTGCAAAATTAAGGGCTCTATATAAGTTCCGGTAGCTCTAGTTAATATTGGAAACTGTTATGGATAAATAAGTAATCAGTACAACTTCTATTATTTGAAAAAATATGTCTCTTACGCTGATACTAACGATATTTACTTGACAACAAAAGGAAATGGGTTGAGTAGCTCCTTTAAAATATGTGTTTCTTCTTTTGTTGACAAGTACGTATAGCCGATGTGCTGTACGTTTTCATGCGCTTAAAATATCGAAGTGTAGGAGGTTATTGAAAAAATTAAATATTTCTTGTATGTAATTTTTAGCACAACGTACTTTTTATTTCCCAGCATTGGTGAATTCCGTTCGGATCATAATTATTTCACAGATATGCGAGTAATACTTTTAGAATGAAGCCTTTTATATTTTTAAAGAACGTGTAATATTACATGTTCTTTAGAGTACTATTTTACTAGTTAATAAAAACGCTGGATAGAAATGCTGAAAAAGAATAATTTATACTGTAAAATGAAATTTGTTAGGTACTATGTATATACGAAATTGTATAATATGTATAAAATATTTATATATATGCTGTTTATAAAATAATTAAATTCGACACTGATAATAGAAAACCCGCTAATAACTACGATCCTGGATTCATATATGGTAATAGGTTAATATCCCTGTATATTTTTTCAAGCTCTAAAACAATTATGTGCTACGTCAATTTAAATTTTGCCTCTACAGATTCTGTTTTTAAAATATTTCAATAGTTTCCAATATTAACTAGATCTACCGGAACTTATATAGAGCCCTTAATTTTGCACGAATAACATTATAATAAAATTTTATCCAATATTTTTTTTTAAATATTAATTGTAGGTATAAATACAATAAATAAAAACGATTTAAAAAGTTATTTTTAAAGATATTATATGTAAAATATTTAGTGCACATGTAAGATTTTAGATTAATATTTGAGCTTTTAACTTTAACGTAACGGCTTTTAGCAAAAACAGGTAAACTAGTATTTTTGATGTAGTTTTCATATTTGATATCAATATTTTGATTGGTCCAACCATATTCACCCTATTCCAAATTTTACCCTCAATTTTAATGTCAAGGCCCCTCCAGTAGGTCCGACCCTGGATTTGAGTACATCAATAGGAAGACCTTTGAAAGTGAAGGGTTGTGTCAATTTAAACTTTTTTTCTATCTGTTATAGTTTTCGAGTAATTTGACAAAATTAAATTTTTACCCCAACTTTGGGGGTGGATTTCACCCCTTAAATGGCGTTTTTGGCAGATAAAGAAAAATACGTGTCTGTTATTTTTTTGTGTTTTACACACCTACCAAGTTTCATCAAAATCGGGAATTATCACTTCAAGACCTTTACTTGTAAGTAATATAATATGCCAGTTTGTCAATTTAATAGTTTTAAATAGGAATTTTTCAAATTTTACTTTCTTGTTTTTTTGCCGAACACAGAAATATTTTTAAGATTTTTACTATTTGGTCAAATTAAGAATATACTAAAATTTTGAATATAAAATTTAGAACTGCTAAAACATCTTAGAACCATTAAAAATTTAAAAAATACTACGGATCGAAATTACACCCGTCTAATCACCAACACAGTACAACCAACTCTCGGCCGGTGCATAACCGCAGCCACGGTCTATGCTTGAAGCCAGGACCAAGGTGAAGTGTTGTTCCACCGTACTCGCAAGTACGGCTTCCCTCAGTCCTCAGGATCCCCTTTTCTAAGCAACTCCGGTAAGCCATACACGAGTTAGTGTGGGTCCCGAAGATGACTTGAAGTTGGGACAACAAAGAAGAACGAAAACAAAACAAAACCAAAAACAAAAAAGGAACAAAAGAAAGACGAAAACTTTAAACAAAAAGAAATAAAACTAACGAAAACAAAAAACAATAAAAACGAAACGAAATAATAATAAAGGTTGAAAAAGTGAACTACCAGAGCCTCGTTAGCCTGCTCGCCGAAGCTAACAGTTGCCCGTCGAGCACGTAGTCTAAGACTGGACGTGAGGTTGGCTTTATGCCCAGCATTATTATTATTATTATAGACTTTTACGCCAACCTGGCGCTCACTACTCAGTAGGACAGTACTGGGTAACATTCACCTATACCGGCATTATGCAAGGTATTAGGCTCTGTGAAAGGGTAATGTGCCAAACCAATCCGTAAAAGTACCGTAGTACATTCACGGACGGGCTTGTCACATCACTCCTTATATTGTTGTTGTTGTTGCTTGAAACGAGGTGTTATGTGTCTATTTGGATGTACACTGGGTCGTACGACGAGACTTTCGTGGGAGCGTAGATGTTGGCTCAATGACAGACGGCTGTGATAGCCTGGTTCGTTTTCGTGTCCTCAGAGGATAGGTAGGATTAGGGACAGAGGGAAGGGAAAGGACTGTTTGTGTTTGTGTGTGTGTTCGTGTATGTGGATGTGTCGTTCTATTTTACGTTTCTTGGTGTAAATGTGTTCTGGTTCATCAAATTGCTCATTAAGATCGGGTGTTCCTGGAATTGCGCGTTTAGATGGTACAGAGGTTGATGGACCTTGTGTGTTATTGAGTTGGGGAGGATTGTGCACCAGAGCGGTAACAGTGACAGTGCAGGAGTTGGTCGATCCTCCCTCTCCATCAGACGAATCTCGATCTGTATGTGTGTTAAGTGTTTGTGTTTCAGTGTTAGCGTATTGTGTGTTTATGTATGTGTGTTGTGTGTCTGTAAGATGAGTGTCAGTGTGTTCTTCACTCACTGTAGATGGCTCAGATGGAGTAGAAGCAGATCTTGTGCTTTCACATATCGCAGTCGGATTCTTATTACTGAGGAACTTCCGTACTATACGACTCGTGTTTATGATCACTGCCTTTTGCATAGTGACATATGTGTACTTTGGGAGACCCAAGAGGCTCAAGCTATTGTGTAGTGTGTGTGGAATCACCCCGGTGGCACTGAGTACTATTGGAACAATGTGGACATGTTCCATTCGCCATTGTTGTTTTATTTCGGCTGCGAGGTCAGTGTATTTCTCCAATTATTATTATTATTATTATTATTATTTTTTAAATTAAAATTGGAACGCTGGTGCCGGAGGATGGCGCGGTCAGCAGTGTCCGGCGGCATCGCCAGCGACGGGCATGCGCCGCCATACACACCGAAAATAAAACACACATAAAGACAGGGACACATAAATGCAATAGACAAAGGACAAACGAAGAATATTAAAATAACCATCGATGGACCCTGCCATCCCACAGCCTGAAAAATTCTCGACGAGAGTAGAATCAGTGCAGATCAGCTAGAGCGACCCACCCTCGGACAAGTAAAACAGTCACAGTGCCACCGGCACAAGGGATTTCGGTAGCACAGACTCCAAACACCCAGTCAAGTCAATCGTCCGCCGATACATACATATGCAGTAAACAATGCTGGGCCATACACCATGCGATGGGTTTAGTAAATCATCAAATAGACATTACCACCTCCGGTGTAAAGAGCCTTCGGTGGTAAGAAAAATATCACAGCCAAAATATAAACTACATATAACTCGTATCATAGGTCCTATCACAATAAAACCCATTGCACCTCTGAAAGGCTAGAAGCTGTCAGTGGCACAATGAGGATAATAACAACAACACTAGTGAAGGCTTCAAAGGCTCCACTAGAGTAAAATCAACGACAAAAAAGAAAAACAAAAACAATAAAAAATAACAACAAAGAATATTACAGACTGAATATCACAGCTAACCCGTTGCACCCTAGCGGCCTGGAACCACCCAGTGATGCAACGGGGGTTCCAACAACACCCTTGGGAGCCCGAGGGCCCCCAGCGGCCGAAAAACACAAACACGGGACAACAAACAATAACAAAACTTATGTGTTTAAAAAGATCTTGTAATTGTCTTATTTATTAACAAACCAGAGCCCCATCTGCCTGCTAGCCAACTAGCAGCCCACCGAGCACGACGAGGACGAGGGGGTTGAATTTCTGCCCGGCATTATTATTATTATTATTATTATTATTATTATTATTATTATTTTTTTTTTTTTTTTTTTAGTTAAAATTGGGGTACTGCTGCCGGTGGATGGCGCGGTCAGCAGCACCCGGCGGCATCGCCAACAGAGGGCATGCGCCGCCATAAACGGTACAGATAAAACATACACAAAACAGACAGGAACACATAAATGCGATAGACAAGGGACAAAACATACACATAATAAAATCCATCGATGGGCCCTGCCATCCCAGGGCTTAAAAAGAGCGGACAGTCCTTGGTGACGGTACGATAAGTACTAGACAGAGCGTCCGGTCACCAAGGCCTGGAAGCCATCGCTGGAACTCCCTCCGAGGCGTAAAGGGCCTCGGGGTGAAGGAACCTGACTAGACAAAACACAAAGACTAGAATAATATCACAAATCGTATCACAGATAATACTTATTACGCCACTGGGGAGCCACAGGCCCACCAGTGACGCAATAAGGAGTTAAAACAATACCGCTGTGGAGCCATAACAACAGGCTCACAGCGGCATAAAAAAATATCACAGAAAAGAAAACAAATGATGTACCACCTCGGGTGTAAAAGGCCCTCGGTAGTACATCGTTAAAAAACAATAACAAAACAGAAAACATGTATAAATAACAACAGTACCACTAAGGGTGTAAAAGGCCCTTAGTGGCATAACGAGAGACTAAAAGTACCCTGCCAGACCAGCTGGAACAGGGTATAGGCAATAAATAGGACAACACAAATCATTTTATACACGCAGATTAAAACAAAGCTGAAAATAAATTTTAAAATATCGGGGGAGAATCAAGAGACGACTTCCAATAAAATTTAGAGATGTAATGCCCCTACAGTCTCTGAAGAAGGTTCGAATTTCTGAGAAATTCAATCATCCTTCTTTCAGAGACAGCATCATAACTGAGAGCGTTGGCTACATTATTTGGGAGCTGCAACCTCTGGCGCAATGGCGCAAAGGTTACACATTCCTCAACTATATGCCTCACGGTCAGCGCCGTCCCGCAGGCGGCGCACCTTGGCTGATCCTCACCGGCGAGAAGATGACGATGTGTTAACGCCGTGTGGCCCAAGCGTAAACGTGTCAGGGCCACACTCTCTCGCCGGCTCAGATTTATAGGTGCCGGAGTTCTTCGGACCTCAGGTTTCACCTGTCTGAGCTTAGCCGTGAGGTTGTTCCACTCACGTTGCCATTTCTGATCGATCGCGGATCTAATGCACACTCTCAGATCCTCTGGGCGTATGGCAATGTCCTGTGGCTCACCGACTTCGGCTGCATGACGTGCTGCCTGGTCGGCGAGTTCATTGCCAGGTATCCCCACATGTCCGGGAATCCAAAAGAAGGTGATAGACTTTTGGCGGAGCATGTAGAGATACGTTTGGATGTTCTGCACCAGTGGATCGATGGTATGAGAGTGGCAGATCGCTTGCAACGCGCTCAACGAGTCGGAACAAATGAGGAATGCGCTGTCTTCGGATGTTTGACAGAATCGCAGGGCTTGCAGAATAGCAAATAATTCTGCAGTATACACAGTGGCCTGGGGAGGAAGTGACCAAGCGTGAGGATCGTCACGAATGACGATGGCACTTCCAACACCCGTAGCTGTTTTGGAGCCATCTGTGTATACGCAGAGAGAATCAAGTTCGCTAATGATCTCATAAAAGCGGGATCGGTATTCGAATGAACTGGTCTCCTCCTTGTTGAGACCAGTCAGGTCGAAACGACACCTTACTTTAGGGATCAGCCAAGGAGGTACTTCCATAGGACGTTTGGGAAGTACCTTGGCGAACTGTAAGTGCAGACTCTCTAATAACTCCTGCGTTCGAACGGCCACTGGTCGACTTATGGTGGGACGTCGACCGTAGAGCCCCTGTAAACGGTATCTGAATAGAGTCGGGTGGTTTATATGTGAAGGTGTTGCATATATCCCCGCTGCATAATTGAGCAAGAGACGCTCACGTCTCAGTCGCAGCGGAGGAAGACCCGACTCTACGCAGAGGCTCATAGAAGGGCTCGTTCGAAATGCTCCCGTAGCCAGTCGTATGCCTGCATGGTGGACAGGATCTAGGAGTAAAAGCGCAGACGCCCGGGCGGAGGAGTAAGCAATGCTGCCGTAATCAATCCTAGTCAGAACTAGCGATTGATACAGGCGAAGCAACGACTCCCGGCCCGCACCCCACGATGCACCAGCCAAGCACTTAAGCATGTTGATTGTCCTGCGACAACTCGCAGCTAAGGCTTGGAGGTGTGGGCGCCACGTAAGTTGTTTATCAAATATGAGTCCTAGAAACCTGACGCTATCAACGCACTGGAGATTGGATCCTTTTAAGGTGAGGACAGGCTCCGGATGTGCGTTGCGCTTTCTGCAGAAGTGAACCACCGATGTCTTTTGGGGTGAAAATCGAAAACCAAGAGCTTCTGCAGAAGTCACCACTTCGTTGATGCCTTGTTGCAGCCGTTGTTGGATATCCTCGATGGAATCGGCTGCATAGAATATGGTGAGGTCATCAACGTACAAGCAACGACGAATTGGGGCTGAAGCTGCAATATGACTGACTGCGATGGAAAACAAGGTGACACTAATAGTGGAGCCTTGAGGAACACCATTCTCCTGGGAGTGGGACTCAGACTCAGTGTCACCTACCCGGACACGGAAGGAACGGTCGGTCAGAAAACTTTTTACGAACTGAGGGAGGTTACCTCTTAAACCCCAGTCGTGCAGCTTCTTGAGAATGCCATACCTCCAGGTCATATCATAAGCTTTCTCCAAATCGAAAAACACGGCCACAAGGTGTTTTCGTTGGAGAAACGCGTCTTGAATGGCATTCTCGAGGCGAACAAGATGGTCCGTAGTTGAATGGTATCGGCGGAACCCACATTGATGTTTAGGTATAAGGTTGTGGGATTCCAGCCACCAGACGAGACGGTTGTTCACCATTTTTTCCAATACCTTGCTGAAACAGCAAGTCAAGGATATTGGACGGTAGCTAGTTAGTTGCGATGAATCTTTACCCTCTTTTAGCAGCGGAATGATGGTAGCTTCCCGCCACTGCGGAGGGTAAACGCCTTGCCGAAAAATTTCGTTATACAGATCCAGTAACCTACACTTACCAGGATAAGGCAGGTTCCGGATCATGGCGTAGGGGATCTCATCAGGTCCAGGGGAGGTGTCCCCAGATCCCCGAAGCGCCTCCAGTAATTCTTGCATAGAAAACGGTTGGTTATACTGGAGGGATTCATCCGAGAAAAAATCAAGATCATTTTGTTCGTGTTCGATCTTGATCCGCAGGAAGTCCGGGTCATAGTTTTGGGAGCCACTGACGCGCTCAAAGTGTTTAGCTAAACAATTAGCTATTTCTGCGCGTTCAGTGATGTTCCGACCGTCGACGACGAGAAGAGAGGGCATTGGTGAACGGGAGGATTTCCCTGTAATGGCCCTCACTCTTCTCCATACCTCTGAGGTGGTAGTGGAGGTATTAATGGCCGAAACATATTGCTCCCATGATAGCCTCTTCTGTTCTTTAATTGTGCGTTTACAGCGTGCTTGCGCACGCTTGTAGGCTATCACATTTTCCTGCGTGGGGCGACGTCTGAGTTCGTTGTACGCCCGCTTTTTCTCTGCAACTGCTACACTCACAACTTCATTCCACCATGGTACGCGACGTTTGGGTGGAATGCTGGACGACTTCGGTATACTCTGATATGCTGCTTCAATGACACTGGAGGACATTTGCTCCACATCATCTTCTACGTCTCCAGTCAGCTCGGGTGTACGGAATGAATCGGCGTACATGTCCCAGTCAGCTTGACGAAGACGCCATCTCGGCGAAGATGAATGTGGAGTCATCGGCGTGGTACTATTCAAAATAATCGGTATATGGTCACTACCGTATGAATCAGACGCCAGCGTCCATTCATAACGGTGTGCCATGACCGGTGAGCCAAGTGATAAGTCGATAGCCGACAGCTCACCGGTTCTTGCATTGATGAAAGTACCTTGACCGGTATTCAACAAGACCGCTTCAGACTCATCTAGAAACCGTTCTATGAGTCTTCCACGGGCGTCTCTTGTGCTACAGCCCCACATAGGGCTGTGAGCATTAAAATCTCCTAGTAACAAAAATGGACGTGGTAACTGTAAGGTAAGCTCGGTCAGGGATTCGACATTCCAGTCGAAGTCTGGTAGGTAGACCGAGCATACTGTGAACTGGGACGGTATCAAAAGTCGTATTGCAATAGCTTGTAGGGGGGTGTTTAACTGGTGGTCCCGGAATGGGACGCCATCCTTAATTAGGATGGCAACACCCCCCCTCGCCCGGATGTCTGGCTGTACATTGTGCCGACGGACATGATAATTTTTTATTGAAAATTGTTCCGCCGGCCTTAAGTGGGTCTCTTGAAGGCACACGCACATAGGCGTGTGCTCAGCCAGAAGCATCTGCAATTCACAGTAATGATGTTTTACACCATTACAGTTCCATTGTATGATCGCCATTTTTGCTACTACTTAGGGTTGCTCCCTAGGAAGTGTGGCTACTTCCTAGGTTTCCCCTTGGGCCAGCCTTTCTTTCTTTTAACAACTTGTACCTCGGCATCGGAGTTATCTGACTCCGTGGCCGAGGTATTTGTATAGGCGTCGGTCGTTGGGCGTTTAACACCCGTCCGAACCGACGCCGTCGACATGTCCGAGTCGCTCACTTGTGTTGTTGTGGAGCGACTCGGGAGGGGGGTGACCGGGCGGGTAGGCGTGCCCGGTCGGGACGGCGTCTTTTGCCGCTGGGGCAGCGGCGCCGTCGTTTGTGGAGGCAGCATTGATTCTGCCTCCGAGGTGGAGGTGGTTGGTCCCTTTCTCGGGGACCGTTGTTGGGTCACCTCCTTCTCCCCCTCACTGTAACGTCTTCTGCCTGACGAGGATTTCTTGGGTGACTTCTTTGGAGAAGACGTCACAGTTTTCACAATGGGTCCCTGAGGGGTGGTTGTTAGCACCCTTTTGGCCTCAGCGACCTTGGCTGGCACAGCAGCGGCTGGGGTGGGTGTGGACACAGGTACACCCACCGAGCGCATTAGACTCTCTTGCATGCTCTGCATGGTTTTTTGCATTTGAAGCATAGCGTCTTTTAGATCCTTGATCTCGTTATTCTTTACAGCCGCTGTAGGGGCGGGGGCCGCAACAGCGCGTGCATATCCCTCAAGAGCTGAGCGACGAGGCGTGTTGCCTAAGAGCTTTCGTCTTGCCTCTGGATAGGTTAACCTCTCCAGGGCTCTCAGCTCTTGAATTGCGGATTCCTGTTTAAATATGGGGCAATTTCTAGATTTTGCAGAATGATTGCCCCCACAATTTACGCATTTTATTGGCTCGTCGCATGGCCGTCCTTCATGCAACGGCCTACCGCACACGCAAATCTGTTGCTCGACGTTACACCTTTGCGAAACGTGCCCGTACTTCTGACAATTAAAGCACCTCATTGGTGCCGGAATGTACGGGCGAACGTCGATTTTGCTGAAGAGGCCCAAGACCACCTCTCTTGGTAAGGTGGTCTTATTAAAAGTTAGTAGTATCAGGGGCGAATTGGGATATTTGCCCCTGTTATATTTAAGCCTCTTAGCTTCGATAACCCCCTGTGAAGACATCTCCGACACTATCTCATCAGGTGTGCAGTACGCCAGGGATGGATGCATGATGACACCTCTGGAGTAGTTTAATACTCCATGTGGTGTCACCTCTATAGCGTACTGCCCTAAACTTTTTAATTGTTGAATTTTCACGGATTGTGCCGGTGAGAATGCCTCCACGAGCAACCCTTTGCCCGATAGTTTGGCATCCTTTACCTGCCCGATATATTCACTCACTAATTTCGCCAGCTGGAAGGGACTTATTTTACTAAAGTCCGCTTCCGTCGGCTTTAAAATTAAAAACTTTACAAATTCTTTCACTAGCGATCCTGGGGCGTCCAAGTTCATCGGACGACCACGATGTTTCCCTTTTGATTTTTTGGGCGGAGGAGGGTTACCCCCGGAAGGTTTGGTAGCACCACCAGATAGCGGTGGGGCTACACTCAGTGATGTAGCTGGAGTACTTGGAGAAGCCCCGCTACCTTCGCTTCCACCAGTTGACGGCGGTGGAGCGGCGTTCGCGTCCGTGTTTAAGGGCCCGGACTCGCCCGTAGAATCATTGTTTAGAGTACCCATAAAATGTAACACAAAGAATCCCCCACCCCGCTCCCCACCCTCCATGGAGCCTCATTAGGGACGTGGGACTCCCACGCCAGGGATACGGGAATGAGGGGCCCTAGGGACGAAGCCCATTGCCCCAGTGACACGCACGACCCCGGGGCGCTCAAATTTACTGCGGCCGGTGCATAACCGCAGCCACGGTCTATGCCTGAAGCCAGGGCCGAAGTGACGTGTTGTTCCGCCGTACTCGCAAGTAACGGCTTCCCTCAGTCACCAGGATCCCCTTTTCCAGGCAACGCCGCTAAGCCACACACGAGCTAGTGTGGGTCCCGAAGATGACTTGAAGTTGGGACAACAAAGAAGAACGAAAACAAAACAAAACCAAAAACAAAAAAAAGGAAACAAAAGATAAAAGAAAACCTGAAACAAAAAGAAATAAAAATAACGAGAACAAAAAACAATAAAAACGAAACGAAATAATAAAAAAGGTTAATAAATGAACGATCGAGGATTTCTCCTCTAGATCCGGCATCTTTTGTGAAAACGGTGGTACCTCGAGAAGGAACGGTGCCGATCTTGGGTAGTCAGAGGCTAATGGAATCCGAAGATTACTGTATTGCGCATAAACTACCCCTGGACCCCTTAGCCTCCTTGACACCAATGGGGGATAAATATCCCTCACGGGTGCCAAGGGCAGCTGCTATAGGTGTCCTCACCACCATTATTATTATTATTATTATTATTATTATTATTATTATTATTATTTTTTTTTTTTTTTTTTTTTACTTAAAATTGGGGTACCGCTGCCGGTGGATGGCGCGGTCAGCAGCACCCGGCGGCATCGCCTACTAAGGGCATGCGCCGCCAAAACTCAGTAAAGATAAAAACAACACATAAAGACAGGAACACATAAATGCAATAGACAATGGACAACATACACATATTAAAATTCAACGATGAGCCCTGCCATCCCAGGGCCTAAAAAGTACGGACAGTCCTTGGTGGCGGTACGCTAAGGGCTAGCCCGAGCGTCCGGTCACCAAGGTCTGAAATCCAACGATGAATCTCCGAGGTGTAAAGGGCCTCGGAGTAGAAAATACTGACTAGAAATATCACCCAAGAAATATGAAAGAAAAGCACACAAGAAACACGAAATCTTATTACGTCACTGGGGAGCCACAGGCCGACCAGTGCCGCAATAAGTAATTAAAAACGATACTGCTGAAGGATCACAACAGCAAGCCAACAGCGGCACGACAAAATATCACAGATAATAACAACAATTGATGTACCACCTCGGGTGGAAAAGGCCCTCAGTGGTACATCGTTAAAATAAAAGAAATTAAAATCAATCTTATTAAAAAACAAAAACAACAATATCACAGTTTTCAATATTTCTTGCTCTGTGACACGATTCCGCTCCCCATAGTCTCGACAATTCCGAAATGGCTTCGTCAACACCTAGGAACTCACACGTGTAGGGACAGTGACATCTGATTACTGAGCAACATGTACTGTTCTGTCAGATAACTGATTACTGGGTACATGTGCCGTTCTGTCAGGTGTCGGGGTCAACCTACACGGGAGACCGGTACGATGACTAGGCCACGTTCGTCCGAGTCGAGGCTACAGAGAGCGGGACAACGCCACAGAGTATCACAATGGATCCGACCAATGTTCCTATCACTTCGACGGGGCGGAAGCGTCAAGGACGCTGACAAACGCATCCGTGCGAGGGACGACAACGTCTCCTTACTAGACGAGCTCGCTCAAGCCGTTCGGGCAGACGTTGACTCACACGTGTGGCCGACACGAATGAATGCGTCAAACGCCACATTCCTACCCGTCGAAGCCACAGGGACAGAAATCAAACTTATCACAGAGCAGATCACAAATGTGTCACACTGGAGTGCACAATCCAGTGGACACTAGAACAGATAAAAACAGAAAATATCACAGCACAAAATATCACCAAAGATGAAAAATAAAAAATCACAGCAACAATTATCACTTATTCGACTAACCCGAACACGATTCACAACTCCGGCAACCACACCCATACAAGTTACTAGGCTCCCTCAATGCTGAATTCCGGTCAAGGTACTTACAGACACATCTCAACTTTCGGTGGCACTTCTCTTATACGGGGGATATACCCTCGGTCGGTCATACGACGTTCACTGTCGTCGAAAATGAATTATCGAGGATTATTCCTCTAGATCCGGCACCTTTTGTGAAAACAGTGGTACCTCGAGAAGGAACGGTGCCGATCTTGAGTAGTCAGAGGCTAATGGAATCCGAAGATTACTGTATTGCGCATAAACTACCCCTGGAACCCTTAGCCTCCTTGACACCAATGGGGGATAAATATCCCTCATGGGTGCCAAGGGCAGCTGCTATAGGTGTCCTCACCACCATTATTATTATTATTATTATTATTATTTTTTTTTTTTTTTTTTTTTTTTTTATTAAAATTGGGGTACTGCTGCCGGTGGATGGCGCGGTCAGCAGCACCCGGCGGCATCACCAACTAAGGGCATGCGCCGCCAAACACGATATAAATAAAAACAACACATAAAGACAGGGACACATAAATGCACTAGACAACGGACAAACACACATAATAAAATCCATCGATGGGCCCTGCCATCCCAGGGCTTAAAAAGAGCGGACAGTCCTTGGTGACGGTACGATAAGTACTAGACAGAGCGTCCGGTCACCAAGGCCTGGAAGCCATCGCTGGAACTCCCTCCGAGGCGCAAAGGACCCCGGAGTGGAGGGACCTGACTAGACAATACACAGAAAACGACTAGAGAAAATATCACAGGTAAGTATCACAGAAAAACTTATTGCGTCACTGGGAGGCCACAGGCCGACCAGTGAAGCAATAAGGGGTTAAAACAATACCGCTGTAGAGCCATAACAACAGGCCTACAGCGGCATAACAAAATATCACAGATAAAAGGAACAAATGATGTACCACCTCGGGTGTAAAGAGCCCTTGGTGGTACATCGTTAAAAAACAATAACGGAAACAACAAACAGGTATGTATAACAAACAGTACCACTAAGGGTGTAAAGGCCCTTAGTGGCATAACCAAAGACTAAAAGTACCCTGCCAGACCAGCTGGAACAGGGTATCGTTAATAAATAAAACACTCACAAAAATTTTAGTACACATAAGTTAAAATCGCTGAAATAAAATTTACTGTCGGGGGAGATAAAAAGAGACGACTTTCTAAAATTTAGAGATGTAATGCCCCTACAGTCTCTGAAGAAGGTTCGAATTTCTGAGAAATTCAATCATCCTTCTTTCAGAGACAGTATCATAACTTAAAGCATTAGCTACATTATTCGGGAGCTGCAACCTCTGGCGCAAAGGCTCAAAGGTTACACATTCCTCAACTATATGCCTCACGGTCAGCGCCGTCCCGCAGGCGGCGCACCTCGGCTGATCCTCACCGGCGAGAAGATGACGATGTGTTAACGCCGTGTGGCCCAAGCGTAAACGCGTCAGGGCCACACTCTCTCGCCGGCTCAGATTTACAGGTGCCGGAGTTCTTCGGACCTCAGGTTTCACCTGTCTGAGCTTAGCCGTGAGGTTGTTCCACTCACGTTGCCATTTCTGATCGATCGCGGATCTAATGCACACTCTTAGATCCTCTGGGCGTATGGCAATGTCCTGTGGCTCACCGACTTCGGCTGCATGACGTGCTGCCTGGTCGGCGAGTTCATTGCCAGGTATCCCTACATGTCCGGGAATCCAAAAGAAGGTGATAGACTTTTGGCGGAGCATGTAGAGACACGTTCGGATGTTCTGCACCAGTGGATCGATGGTATGAGAGTGGCAGATCGCTTGCAACGCGCTCAACGAGTCGGAACAAATGAGGAATGCGCTGTCTTCGGATGTTCGACAGAATCGCAGGGCTTGCAAAATCGCAAATAATTCCGCAGTATACACAGTGGCCTGGGGAGGAAGTGACCAAGCGTGAGGATCGTCACGAATGACGATGGCACTTCCCACACCCGTAGCTGTTTTGGAACCATCTGTGTATATGCAGAGAGAGTCAAGTTCGCTAATGATCTCATAAAAGCGGGATCGATATTCGAATGAACTGGTCTCCTCCTTGTTGAGACCAGTCAGGTCGAAACGACACCTTACGTTAGGGATCAGCCAAGGAGGTACTTCCATAGGACGTTTGGGAAGTACCTTGGCGAACTGTAAGTGGAGACTCTCTAATAACTCCTGCGTTCGAACGGCCACTGGTCGACTTACGGTGGGACGTCGACCATAGAGCCCCTGTAAACGGTATCTGAATAGAGTTGGGTGGTTTATATGTGAAGGTGTTGCATATATCCCCGCCGCATAATATTATTATTATTATTATTATTATTATTATTATTATTATTATTATTATTTTTTTTTTTTTTTTTTTTTTTTTTTATTAAGATTGGGATACTGCTGCCGGTGGATGGCGCGGTCAGCAGCACCCGGCGGCATCGCCAACGAAGGGCATGCGCCGCCAAACACAATATAAATAAAAACAACACGTAAAGACAGGGACACATAAATGCACTAGACAACGGACAAACATACACATATAAAATCCAACGATGAGCCCTGCCATCCCAGGGCTTAAAAAGAGCGGACAGTCCTTGGTGACGGTACGATAAGTACTAGACAAAGCGTCCGGTCACCAAGGCCTGGAAGCCATCGCTGGGACTCCCTCCGAGGTGCAAGAGGCCTCGGAGTGGAGAAAACTGACTAGACAATCACTAAGTATCACAGATAAATATCACAGTAAAAATCACAGACAATACTTATTACGTCGCTGGGAGGCCTGTGGCCTCCCAGCGACGCAATAAGGAGTTAAAACAATACCGCTGTGGAGCCATAACAACAAGCCCACAGCGGCATAACAAAATATCACAGATAAATAAAAACAAATGATGTACCACCTCGGGTGTAAAAAGCCCTCAGTGGTACATCATTAAAACATATTAAAAACAACCTTATTAAAAAACAAAAACAACAATATCACAAGTTTGACAATATTTCTTGCTCTGTGACACGATTCCGCTCCCCATAGTCTCGACAATTCCGAAATGGCTTCGTCAACACCTAGGAACTCATACGTATAGGGACAGTGACATCTGATTACTGAGCAACATGTACTGTTCTGTCAGATAACTGATTACTGGGTACATGTGCCGTTCTGTCAGATGTCGAGGTCAACCTACACGGGAGACCGGTACGATGACTAGGCCACGTTCGTCCGAGTCGAGGCTACAGAGAACGGGACAATGCCACAGAGTATCACAGTGTATCTGACTTATGTCCCTATGACCGCGACGGGGCAAAAGCAGTCCCAGGACGCTCAAGCTCGCATCCGTATGAGGGAAGACGACATCTCCTTACTAAGCGAGCTCGCTCAAGCCGTTCGGGCAGATGTCGACTCATACGCCTGGATGACGCGAACAAGTGCGTCGAGTACCGCATTCCTACCCGTCGAAGTCACAGGGACAAAAAATCAACGCAATACCACAGCCAATTTATCACTTTTGTGTCCACTGGAGTGCACCATCCAGGGGACACTATAATATTTAAAAACAAATAAAAAAGCAGGATCACAGGACGAAATCACAGATAAAACTACACAAATCACAATATAAAAATATCACGATTCGACTTGGCGGAACACGAATCACGACTTTGATAATCACACGCATACGGATACTAAACGCACACGACCTGTTGCCAGACATCAGGGCGAAAGCTATCGTACAATCAGACGGTGGTGTTTCTCTCATACGGTGGATATCTCTGTCGGTCATACGACGTTCGTCCTCGTCGAAAATTTTGATCCGGCATCTTTTGTGAAAACAGTGGTACCTCGAGAAGGAAAGGTGCCGATCTTGGGTAGTCAGAGGCTAATGGAATCCGAAGATTACTGTATTGCGCATAAACTACCCCTGGAACCCTTAGCCTCCTTGACACCAATGGGGGATAAATATCCCTCACGGGTGCCAAGGGCAGCTGCTATAAGTGTCCTCACCACCATTATTATTATTATTATTATTATTATTATTATTATTATTATTATTATTATTATTATTATTATTATTATTATTATTATTATTATTACTCTGCACTGGAGGTATTTAAATTCAGATAGCCCGAGAACCTGCCGTATACAATACCTATGTATAAGATACATGAACGATTTTTTGTAAGTAGTACTACCCCATATCTAAAGGGAGCCTCCTTTAGAATTCCAATTAACGTCACTTCCGATTATGGTTTTGTTATGTCATTGTCAAATTTTTCCCGTATTATAAATACTCTGACGTCATTTCCGGTTATGGTCATCAAATACATTGAAGATTTTTACACCAAAGTAAAGGCTTTGAGGTGTAAAATAAAAATATCGACGGTTGCCAGGCCTTAGTAATTCGCAACACTGCGTCTGCCTTCATTGAAAGTTGTTTTTTTCAGTGAAGGCAGCCTCAGTGTTGCGAATTACTAAGGCCTGGCAGCTTTCGATATTTTTGTTTCGCACCTCGAAACAAACTGTTCATCCTTCATTTTGGTGTAAATATCATCCATGTATTTGATGACATAACAAAACCATATCTGGAAGTAACGTTAATGCAAATTCTAAAGGAGGCTCCGTTTAGATCTGGAGTAGTATTACTTACTCATAAAAAATCGTTCATGTATCTTATACATAGCTTTTGCATACGGCGGGCTCTCGGGTTAAGAGCTTTTGCTTTAGATCAATAACTATGAATTTCAAAACAGTAATTAATGAGCCAATCAATTTTCACTCTTTTCTTTTCAATAGTTTAATTTTAATTTTTTTTTTTTAAATATTTTCTCTTTGTCACCGCTAAATCTTATGGTCGCCATTAAACATTTATTTATTAATAAAATTATATATGTATTTAATCTTTTCTTTTTCTGTATGTACTCGTATATGTATGTATATATGTAACTTGTAAAATAAAGAAAAAAATTGTATAACAGGCACTATTTATCGATGCTGGTGGATTACTGGCTATATTTCTTTCTAAGATCTTTAGTAACGCCAATTTATCCGTTTTACAAATTGTTCCATCCTAGTGACACATCGTTAATGGAAATAATGTCAATGGATAGGTCCACACTGCATCGATATCTAATGTTTTTTCTAATGACAACTGAGTATTTTTCTAATAGTAGCTGAGCGAATAAATCCCGCTGCATTCGTACTTCAACTAATTTACCTGAAATAGCCAATTTCTTCTTAGGTGCAGCATTTGCAAAAGTGAAGACTTTTGTTCTAGTAATTGCTTTTTCAAATCTTTGTGGATCCATACTACATTCTGTGATGAATTTTTCACGTTGTTCATTTCCTTTCTTTTCCACATTGAGCATAAAATCAGCTATATTTTCTTCCACTTCCTGACCAGTCGATATATAATATAAGAAATTTTTGTCATAGTTGTCAGAAAAAGGGTTGTTTTGTTTTAGGTGTGCAATTAAATTTTCAAGTTGAATGAAATGTTTCTTTATTCTGTTATTATCAAGATCCGCTGTAACATCCTGGCATTTTCGTAAACTTGTCTGTTATATGACTGATCATAATTGTACGGATACTATGGCTTTTACACCAACGCTGACGAGCTGAAATTGAATTAGTGGAATTAATTATTCTCGTAAATTTATTTGCCGCATCAGCGTTGATTGTTTGTTCCAAAATGAGATCCACTGGCTGTCGAGAGAATGCTTTATGCGTTCTTTTGATTCCATATGATCCCTTTTCTAATTGTAGCTCTAGTCCTGGATGAGATGTAGCTACCTTCATTAACTTTCCATTACACAAAACGATGTAACGAGAATAATTTGACTGATTGAAAACAAAAAAATATTAGTAATTTTTGGCAATATATATTTAACGAGGTCAAAATCAAGCTTTCTAATACTTTTACATAATAAAAAATAATAATTAATTATGTTGATGTAAGTCATGTAGAACTGTGCAGTTTTCCCGTACTTCCCTTCTAGTGTTTGTTGTTGATATATTTCATAACTTTCTACTAAATTCATCAACTTTTTATCATCAATTGTTGGATCTGCTGATTTTTCCGATTTGAACTTCAATAAATATTGCCTGATATCATCGGTAATTTCAATATTCTTCATATTTAAAAACTTTTCGAAATGTATGGATTGAAGAGCTAATGTGAGTAAAGAATGTAATCTTTTACAGCGGTTAAAATGTTGACCTGTTATAAAAGTGTTTACAGAGCCACTAGCTAGTACTTCAGCATTTACCATCATGTTAGTAATTCCACAACTGTCGATGAATTTTCCAATAGCTTTAAAATAAGCCATCATTATATGAAAAGAGCCAAAATGAATAAATAAATTATCAAAACGTGGTTTTCCGCTACTTTGTATTTGTAGAGCGACTTTTGCGATTGCTAGATCATACGTTATTTCCATATAGTAGCTTCATTGCATTCCGTAGCTACTTGCTGGCCCTATCTCATTGTTTCTAAGACGACTGAAGTATTTGTTGGCGAGGAATTGATTGTTGTTAAATATGAAACTCTCTGTTTACATTTTGTGTCAAGATGAATCTTACTTTGAAATCCTATCCAAGATGGTGTATCCGGTAACTTCAAAAAATGCGAAATTACCCAAGCAAGATTAATATAATTGTACAATTTCATTTTATTTGGAACACATAATCGCAATGGGCTGTCAATAGGTTCAAACGTTTCCTGTATTTTGGGTTTTTTATTATACACTTCTAATTCAAATGTTATGGTGTCAAATGTTCACTGTCTTTTCTTTGATTCAGCAGACTGAGGTTAATTTTGCACAATATCTTCATCAAAACACTGTTTTCTGCATCAGTTCTTTCTAGATCGCTTCCAGAGTTATCACTAGAAATATCATTATTTTGAAAAATGATTCCAACAGTGTCATCTAAAGTATCTTTGCCGCTTAAAGTATCAACAAATCTATCGAAGTTGCCATATGCTATTCCAGTGCACAACTTATTTGAACGTGTGATCCCTTCTGGACAGATATCATTACGATTAGTAGAAGCAAATGTCGCTTTTGTTTCAATTTCCTCCAAAACGGTGTAGCTGCAGCAATGTCCATTCTTGCTTATAATATTAATAATTATTTAACTGTTAGTTAAACCTTTCATGGTCATACCAAGAAATATATGTTTTGAAGGTTTTATTTTGTCACGTGATACGGCATATATTAAATCGTCAGCAAAAGATATTGCAGCCCTGTTAATATTAAAATTACGCTTACGTCGAAAACCTGAACAAATTACTTTTGAATAAATCAGTCAACAACATCGCATTCTCCTTTTTTATTAAATAATTGCTGTCGGTTCATCTGGTAATGGATTATGTATATGCTGAATTTTTTGGATTTCAGACCGTAATATTTGTGCAGCTCTACCCAAAATATCATATTTTGTTTTTCCAATATATCTAAATCATTTTCTAATAGATTTCCGGTATATGGTTCAGCAATTTTTTATTATTGACCTTGATATTATTTTTTTAGAGTACTTTTCCAATAGTCTACTTTCAAAATTATATGATTCTACATTTATTGTTGAGTTTATTCTGTGGTTCTTTGCGAATTCGATCAATAAAGATTTTAAAAATGATAAGTAAAAACAGTTATTTTTTTCAATGATGTTAATTGATATAAAGCGACAAACTGCATCGAAAGCATCTTTGTGAATGGAACGGGATAAATGCCATAGACTTTCTTCGATTTTTTTGCTTTTAGTGATTGACCGTAAAGTATTTTTATAATATAATTTACAGTATCTATGATAAAAAATGATCAAATTATTGGTACATTTTTTATCGATTTTGTTCAGTAAATCTATGTCACCTGCTTCACTGGTTTGAATCTTAAGAACATCAATATTTTCTTGTGTTAAGCAAGTTTGTAACACTTGCTCATGTCCGTGCATTTTTTTTCGCTTCTTATTGCAGGAAATATGTACACTGTCTGTCTCATTAGAATCTTCAAAGTCTGTAGTTTCACCTGTTTTTCCTTCTACACTATCTTCTTTTTTTATTTTTTTTATTATAAAATTTATTTATAGACACTCGATTACAAGATCATTAGCGTCTAGATATAAAATATTATATACCATCGGTTGGGGCGAACCGAGACAGTAGGAATCTAGACAGAGCTGCCTCTCGATATTTCTTCGTCAGTGTTATGACCGTACAAGGTCATAGATCAATGTATGCTACTGAATTTCGTCAGTTATGAGTTAGTCATCAAAGAAAAGCGGTGAACGTGACATCTTTGTATTTTGTTATTTTGCAGGCGCATTGTTTATAATTTTTAAAAATAACGTTCATTTTGAAATCTTCTAAGAAAATGCTGTACAAAGGAACAGTTGTATTTATAAAGTAGGGACTGGAAACAAAATGTTTGAGGTTTTTTTGACAATATATGTACCAAAAATGAAAGCTGCATTGTGCCTAATTTTTTTTTTATAAATTCATACACCATGTTGCGTCAGTATAAAAAGAAAGTGGGTATAAACTACATAAACTGTAGTCTAGATAACATAAAATGGGTTCTTTTCGACAGAGGCGCAACAACCGGGGAAGGCCAAGGGGTACGGACCCCCTAAAATTACCTGGAAAGTAAAATTTTTAGTGGTTTACTAATATTTTTCATTTGAAAATCAAATTTTCGGAGACGACATTTTATTACAACATTTTCCATTGTTATCGGAGAACTGTGTTATCAAAAAATTTGATAATTTAAATTTTTGTTGGACCCCGTGTAGATATGTAGTTCTTGTGCCCCTGCTTTCGGATATTAAAAATAAAATAAAATCGCTCAGACAAGCTGCTGAATATTTCCATGTTCTCAAATCGACCTTGTGTGATAGACTCAAAGGCAAATCGAAATAAAATTCATTTAAATCCAAAATGTTTTATTCCACCCATCAAAAGTCATTCGCTGATGCAGTTATTTAGTTAGCGAATTTTCAGATTGGAAATTCAGCTATTTTTATCTTTTTATGTCCGATTATCCCCATATGCATGACTGAATGTGATTTATATTGAAAATAAAGCACTGTCTCGATTCGCCCCACACATAGGGGCGAATCTAGACACTATATAACCAAAAAAAAAAAAATGTTGCAGTACCAATTTTGATATTTTTATTACTGCCCTATATGCTCGTGATATTAAAGCGTTTAAATTATTTTTTAGAATTTTTTAGATAAACTCTTAGATTGCCAAAAAACTGAAAAAATCGTCTACATTCGTCCCAACTGACGGTACTTATGTAATTTACAGTTATTTATATTATTCCTTTAAAATTCTATTTAGGTATGTATATGTATTTTGCAGGAATTAATATATCGTAATTAAATTTTGTCGTATAGATTACACTCACGCAAGAAATTTAGAACTCTATTTACACACTTTTAGGACTCTATTTCACTATCTTTTAACATTTCGCACATGTTGTTTGTTGCTAGAATTTTTTGCCTAGATGTATAATACTTTGGACAAATTTCCATAAAATGTTGCACTGTTAGAGGTACCGCACATGCTTCGTAATTTGGTTTTGGATCTTTATTGAGTATGTACTGATGAGTGAGTTTTGTATATCCTATACGCAGCCTGCTTAGTACAATTTCTTCTCTTCTGTTTTTCGTTGTAGATGTTTTCCATGTGGATAAGGTTGATTTTATCTCTCGGAGTTTGTTGTTTTGAATAAGTGACCATGTTTCATTGCGTTTTTTTAATATTTTTTGTCGTATATCTGCAATGATATCTGAAAAAACAAGGGGAATATTGGAATGATCTTGTGCATTAATTAAATTGCGAGCTGCTTCATCCGCTTTTTCATTCCCCGTTATATTTGTTATATTGGAGTGGCTTGGTACCCAAAGATATTTTATTTCAGTGTTGTTAAGATATAACTCGTATAATAATTGTTTTATTTCAATAACAATTGGGTGGTTTGTTGAATTTTTTTGAAGTAAACTTAGCAGTGCACTTTGAGAGTCACAACATTATTAAACATCGTTGTAGAGACATATTTCGTATACACAGGAGACTTTTCTTGATTGCAAAAAGCTCCGCGGTATATACAGTTGCATTTGAAGGAAGGTTGAAGGAATATATTTCGTCGTTTAGAATAAAAGCTGAGCTGACATGATTATTGGTTTTTTGAGCCATCCGTATATATTAGTTGGTATTCTAAGTAATCTGAATTTATTAGATCTGAGAGTTTTTGCCTTGGGTAATTATTTATATTGTTTGAGATATAGTTATGTAATTGAAGATCAATTTCAATGTTTGGAAGTATCCACGGGGGAGTAGCATGTATGATATTAAGTTAGTTTGGATATTTGGTATGTCAATGTTTAGCGATCTAAGTTGGTTTTTGCATCGAACCGTTAATGGTTTCGGAAGTTTTTTTGTTTAGAGTATGGTGATTTTCAGTTAACGAATGCAGTGTGTCAAAAGCAGGATTATTTGGTTTTGAGAATAATTCTATTATAATATGGGCACAAGCTAAAAAAAAAAACTTTTTAATCTACATCTGCATCTTTTCTATTCCCCTCACCTCAGTTTCTGGAGGTATTTTGAGCTTGCGGCCATAATAGTATCTGAGCGATAGTTCTTTTCTGCGTTCAAATAATGAAGCTTCATTTAATTCGGCTTCGATACTCGGTATCGGGCTAGTTCTATATGCTCCAGTTGCCAAGCGATACGCTGAATTTTGGACGCTGTTTAATATATACTACTACAAACAATTAAGGGAGCAAAAAAAAAATTGTTAATTTTTTTGTGATTTTTGAAGAGCTGTATTTACGTGAAAAATGGTCGTATCGAGATTTTTAAAAAAGCATTTTGAAGCTCCAAGATTCTAGTTTTCAGACCTTTCGTCGAAATATTTTTAGGAGTGACAGTTATCCACGAATTTTTATACCTCACTGTACCCCCAATAACCCTGTAAATCGACAGATCGATCTATTGAATGGTTTTCCTAAACCGTTTGTTCAAAATTTCCGAATTAAAAAATAAAGGAGCAAAATTGAATAAACAAAATTGAATGAAAAATTCAATTTTTTTTTCAAATTTTTCCACAGTTAAGCATCGATTATTATCCATTAAATTTAAAAATTAAGAAAAAAAAATTTTTCAAAATTTTTTTCAAAATTTCAAAAAAATTAAAAAATTAAAATTCAATTTTAAAAAAAAATTGTGGAACAAATTTGAAAAAAGATCGTTTAAATTTTGAAAAAAAATTTTAAAAATAATGTTTTTTCTTAATTTTTATATTTTAATGAACAAAAGATCCCTAACTGGAAAAATTTGAAAAAAAAAATTGAATTTTTCATTCAATTTTGTTCATCAATTTTGCTCCTTTATTTTTTAATTCGGAAATTTTGAACAAACGGTTTAGAAAAACCATTCAATAGATCGATCTGTCGATTTACAGGGTTATTGGGGGTACAGTGTGGTATAAAAATTCGTACAAACATTAGACTCCCCATCAAAATTCACAGGGATGCTGACGATTTTTCGCAACAAGGAAAAAAGTCGCTTTTTTCACATTTTTCAGATTAAAATTAAGGATGAAAAAATTTTTTTTTCCTAAAGTACGCGGCACAGACTTGTAGGAAATTTATTCCATATCCCAAAACTGCCCTTCAATTTTCTGTCCGATCACTGGTTACTGAGATATCGATGGTTAAAACAAAAACGATCCTTTTTCATTCAAAGTTGGATACCTCCGGAACAAATCAACGTAGAGAAAAAATTTAAAAAGGAATTTGAAGCTGAATAAGCAGGCTATCAAGTCAATAGCATGGTTTTACTGTAAAAAAATTTTCAAGCCCGTAGATCAAAAGAAAATAGATAAAAAAATTCGCAAAAACTTTTTTTGTGTTATTCCTTATAATTGCTGGATAACTGTCACTCCTAAAAATATTTCGGCGAAAGGTCTGAAAACTAGAATCTTGGAGCTTCAAAACGCTTTTTTAAAAATCTCGATACGACCATTTTTCACGTAAATACAGCTCTTCAAAAATCACAAAAAAATTAACAATTTTTTTTTGCTCCCTTAATTGTTTGTAGTAGTATATTTAGACGATGTTTTGTTGCAGAAACGTATACTGTAGATCCGTAGTCCAACTTAGATCGTATTAATGTTTTATAAATTCTCAATATTGACCGTCGGTCCGAGCCCCAGCCTGAGGCATATAAAGTTTTTAAGATATTTAATGAGGCCATATATTTACCCTTTAAGCTGATTATGTGATTTTTCCAGTTCAGCTTTCGATCCCAAATTAGGCCCAAGAAGTTGGTTGTTTGCTTCGTTGGTACTATATTTTGGTTGATATGGAGGTGTAAATCCGGTACTGCTTCTTTCCTTGTAAAATTTATGCAGACGGTTTTATTAGTAGAAAAACGTAGTCCGTTTAGTTCGAGATGTTCAGACAGACTATCGGTACTGTTTTGTACAGGTCGTTCGATTCGGTTAAGGTTATCTCCTCTAAAGTAGAGCAGAATATCATCTACGAACATTAAATATTTGGCAGAGTAGTTGATGTGCTTATATATGTCATTTAAAGCTATGGTGAAAAGAGTGGGACTTAAGACCGAACCCTGTGGTAGTCCATTTTCTTGAAATCTTGGGGATGGAAGATTTTTTCCTATTCTTACTTTAAATGACCGGTTTGTAAGAAAGTTTTTGATAAATATCAATATGTTGACTCTGACATTCCATTTGTATAATTTGTCAAGTAGGATCTTTGCACTGTTTTAGAAAGGGAATAATATAAGCTTCTCTCCAGGTAGTTGGGAGTTTTTGCTGACACCATATGAAGTTGTAGATTTTCAGTAAATTGTTCTTACAAGGAAAGGTGATACAGTTGAGAGATACCGTTGGATAACTGTATCTCTCAAAAAATTTTGAAACTTTGGTAGATCTTACTAAAAGTAATCACGAGCCATATTTCGTTCGCGCACATAACCGGTTTAAGGGGGTGAAATTCATCCCTGAAAATTTGAGTTTTTTCCAATTTTTTTAAATATCTTGAAAATGGTAATAGCTTTGGTAGGGAAACTATATATATTTGTAAATGGCACTTTAAGATCTTTATTATGATACCAAAATTAAAGTTATGAAATCACTGGGGTTTCATCCCCCACCCCCAACCCCTAATTTTGTCAGGTATATTTTGGTAAAAGAGGGGGCTGTTATGTGTAAATAAAAGAATTTTTAATTGATATATTTTACATCACACCAGTTTATTTCTTTTTGCATAAATACACCCTTTGCTAATATTAACTTGGGAAAAATTTTAACTTTTTGATTTAATAATCAGCAAAAATATGGTCAAAAAATCTCGTATTTTAGTAATGAATTGTTACAAACTTACGATATACTTTAAAGTACATATTTTAGAAAGAAAAAATACACTGCACCCCCCTCCCTCCATGCTTTACTGATATCGATACCTTTATGTATCTTACCAATATATTATTTATTTATTTACTTATATATTTATTTTTATTTATCGATACAATTTTCAATATTTTAAGGTTTGTAGTTTAGACAATAATGATATTGTCCATAAAAATGTTCAAAACAAAAATATTGTATACACCAAGCACATCTTATAAAAGCGGGGTTTACCACATACACTACACTTTGGTGTTTCTCTTTCTTCTTTGAAAAAGCAATATGTTACAGGATTTTCAAAGCTTTCTGGTCGTTGGTCAATATATCCACTTTTATACCATTCATACTTGAACAAATTTTGAAAACGAGGCGACAAAAACTGATTGTGAGCTAGAGAATATTGTTACGGCCATGTAAATCAATAGCATACTCATTTAGAATTACATTATCCGAAAATACTGTGACGAGTTGTTTCCAGAGTCGAAATCCATAGATATCCAGAGGTTAAAATATTGAAAATTGTATCTAGATAAGTAAAAATAAATAAATAAGTAAATAAATAAATTAGTATAGATATCAGTAAAGCGGGGGGGGGGGGGGGTGCAGTGTAAATTTTATTTCTAAACTATGTACTTTAAAGTATATCGTAAGCTTGTAACAATTCATTACTAAATTACGAGATTTTTTGACCATATTTTTGCTCATTATTAAAACAAAAAGTTAAAATTTTTCCCAAGTTAATATTAGCAAAGGGTGTATTTGTGCAAAAAGAAATAAACCGGTGTGATGTAAAATATATTAATTAAAAATTCTTTTATTTGCACATACAGCTTTCTCTTTTACCAAAATATACCTGATAAAATTAGGGGTTGGGGGTGGGGAATGAAACCCCAGTGATTTTATAACTTTAATTTTGGTATCATAATAAAGATCTTAAAGTGCCATTTACAAATATATATAGTTTCCCTGCCAAAGCTCTTACCATTTCCAAGATATATAAGGAAGTTGAAAAAAACTCAAATTTTCATGGGTAAATTTCACCACCTTAAACTGCTTATGGGCACGAACGAAACATGGCTCGTGATTACTTTTGGTAAGATCTACAATCCACCAAAGTTTCAAAAATTTTCGAGAGATACAGTTGGATACCTATCCTTGTTAGATTGGTCGCTCAAGTGTCGCATCATTTCAATGTGTATACTATCAGGTCCGGCAGCTGAATTAGGTGAGTTGCTGACTGCGTTGAGAAGCTCGCTCATTTTAAACGGTATATTATATGATTCAGTATTGTTTGATGAAAGATTTAATTCGTTTGCTTCAACAGTAATTTTTACATTTTGGAATTCAGGGCTGTAGCTGATATTGGAAGAAACAGTTTGGTATTGGTTTGCAAATTCTTCCACTATTTATAATTTATTAGTAGTTATTTGATTGTTGGTAATTTTAATAGCAGTTATAGGTTTATGGTGTTGTATATTTGATATTTTACGTATCTGAGATCAGAACTCATTAGCAGTTGTACTGCTATTTGTTGAACAGATAAAAGTACGCCACGACTCTAATTTAAAATTTCTAATAATTTGTCTGGCTTTGGCTCTACATTTTTTAAAGTTTATTAGGTTTTCCAAGTTTTTACTCCTTTTGTATTTTGTCAGAGCCTTGTTTTTTTCAGTAATAGCAGTTTTACATGCCTCGGTCCACCAAGGGACGCACTTTTTAGTGTTATGATGTACGGTTTTCCTTATTGAGTTTTCAGCTGCATATATTTTGTGTTGGTTACAAGCTCATTTAAATCGTCGATATTCTCGAAGTTACGGTCCTCTATCACAGCTAATGATGCAAATTTGTCCCAGTTAGCCGTTTTAAAATTCCAAGAGGGAAGTCGTGAAAGTTAATATTCCGTTCTAGCAGTTTTATAATTTGTGGGTAGTGGTCACTTCCATATAAATCCACTAATATATCCCAATTTACATATTTTGCAACGTTTGTACTGGAAAGACTTAGGTCTATAGTAGAGAACGTACCATTGGATAGATTTAGGTGTGTGGCTTCGCCAGTGTTTAGTATAACAAGATTGTTGTCTGTTATTAAATTTTCGATTATATTGCCTCTAGAGTTTGAATAATTTGAGCCCCATAATTGATTATGGGCGTCGAAATGACCTGTTATTAGGAAAGGACTTTCCAACTGCTGAATAAGTTGAGTCAACTTGTTGTTATTAACGTCGTCATTTTGATGTAGGTATATCGAGCATATAGTAAGCGGATTCGGAGTAAAAATTTTAACAGCAACAGCCTGGAAATCAGTTGTTAGTTTTATTTGAGTGGTATGTATGCTTTCTAATGTTGCAACAGCTTCTCCTCCTTTTGCGAAACCAGTAGAATTCCAGTCTTTTCTAAAAGTGTTATACTTTTTTAGTTTAAATTTTTGGTTTTGTTTTAGTTTTGTCTCTTGAAGACAAATGACTGCTCGGTTGTGGTCGTTTATTAATAACTGTAGTTCAGGATTCTTTGCGTGGACATTGTTTAAATTCCATGAAATTAATTTGAAATTTATATTATTGGTACATACGTTATTGTTCATCTTGAGTTGCGTCGGATGATGGCTCTGTTATCATGTCAGCTTCATCTGATGTTTCAAGATTGCTATCGCCGATACCTTCCAAGTACATTGTTATTTTGTTTTGTATACGTGTGAATCGTGCTTTTATACTTCTTTCGGTCAGATGAGGGTACAGATCAAATAATGTTTTCTTTAGTTTTTCTAAATCGGGTGTATATGACGATATAACAGGGATTTGCCGAGAGCTGTATTTCAATTCGCTAATTAAATTGTTTAGGTCGTTGAAAGTAATAGCATACTGTGTGGGATTTTTGTCCATTATTGTTTCCAAAGGTTTCAGGAGCTATTCAGTTGTTTTTTCTGGTTGGGATGGAATTAATTTTCTTTTCTTCTTGAGCTATTTTTTACGAATTTTTGGTCTATCGTTTTGTTATCGTTGCTGACTATTCTATCTAGTTGAGAGTTTCTCTCTTGAGTGGTTTCTGTGGTGTTTGTTTCCCGTTTTGCATTTATTTCTACAACTTCTTCCTCAGATTGTGATAGTTCGGAAGTGGAAGATGCTGTTCTTTTATTGGTGTTTGTTACATCAATGATTTCAGTGTCTTTATTAACCTGTGGTAATACTAAGTTAGCACATTGCCGGGCTAAGTGGTTTTCGTTGTGACATTTGAAACAGCGCATAGCATATTTTTCAAGGTATATTTGGTGAGTTTCTCCTTCATGATTGATAAGTAAGGACTGAGAAATATTCAAATTTTCAACTTCCGCTATATGTACTTGCCTTCGAAAACTTAAGATGTGAGCGTAGTCAACGTTATTTTCAATGGATGCTTTCAATGCTGTTATGGGGGAAACCACATGTAAATTATTTTGTTTAAGAAAGTATTCAATTTCTTCATCTTCGATAATTGGTGACACCCCCGAAATAATGATTCTTATTGCTGGTGTTACTAGACGCCTAATAGGTATTTCCGTGTTGACGACATAAATTGATGTACGATTGTTCATTAGCGTGTCAACTATTTCTTTGCTTTTGAGGAATATTACGGCCATTTGATATACGCGACGCATTCGTAATGTTACTTGGTAAAATAATGTTTCCTACGGCTTTACAATAATCCTGTAGTTTTAGTTCTAGATTAATCGTCATTAGTATGATATTTTTTGGGCCTGAGATTTTTCTTTACTGCATTTTTATACGACATTTGGTTTTTGTTTATAGTTGTGTGTGTTGTAGTTTCTGTCAGTAGTCTTCTGTACTCAGAAGATGAATGTTCTGATGATGTGCTAGCGTTGACATTACTCATGGTAATAGAATTTTGTTCACTATCAGTAACGAGCTCGGTATTTTGG
Organism: Brachynemurus nebulosus; assembly: GCA_035578155.1. Lineage (NCBI taxonomy): Eukaryota > Metazoa > Arthropoda > Insecta > Neuroptera > Myrmeleontidae > Brachynemurus > Brachynemurus nebulosus. The sequence goes on from JAPWDM010000001.1 coordinate 112,888,080, forward strand.
TTGCTCCTGTACTCAGAAGCAGCCGATGTTGTTTGTTTGTTTATTAAATGTATATTCATTCTACGTAGGGTGGTCGCTCCCTTCATGGTATTAAAACATGCAGGTGTGTTACTATTATACGCCCAAACTTTTGTTGATGTGTATTCCGGGTTTAAAATAAATTTAATTATTACTACAATAATTCACAACACAAAGATAACTTATGCAATAACAATTGAAGTGTTTTCACTACCTAATTCAAATTCTATAATTCAATTTTTCATATCTTCTTTAACAGTAGACTCTTCACAGATATCAGATGTAACGTCAAGAACAATACCTTCATTTCTATCAGATCGACTACTTCTGCTTGCTCCGACGTTGACGTCGCTAGCGTTATCTAGTGCATTGATCTCGGCGATTATACTGTGTTGGTCACTACTGTTAGCATCACCTTGAAAACTAAGAAGAAAACGGAAATTTTTCATTCGTTATACGTAGATTAATTTGATAATTAATTATGCAATTAACGTTGGTAAGTATTACAGATTTGTTTAAAATTTATGACATGGAATATATTGAAGATTTTTGGAGTATAAATATTTCCTCTGTATTGTATGTTACACTCATTTATACATTTGTACTCAATTTTTAGAATTTATTATCTATTAGGAAGAAAGTTTTTTGTTCCATATATTTTTATGGAACATTGCATTTTGCAGAGTTGCATTTTCTTTTATTATTTTATGGCTGTTTTGTATTCAAATATTTTGCTATTTAAGAGAGGTCATTACATAACCAAGTTTCTGAAATGCAAACTATATCTTGATTCAAAAAATTGTTATCTTGTTGAACTGCGCTAAAAAAGTTATTTATACAATGACAATTCCAAAATAAACAACCTATTTTATTAATTTTCTCTTCCCGATTTGTCTTCGTAACCCTTTCATTACCATTTAGCTTCTATGTTCGTTGCTATTGGATAAGTTCTTGACCTTCCTTATTTTCAAATACACTTGCTACACTTTTAAATGAACTTGAGCGTTGCGGCAAAAATAAAATATTGGGGCAAAAATTAAATAGTATTGCGGTAAAAAATAAAATAATGTTGTGGAAAAATGTAATAGTATTGTAGTATCGTAAAATTATTAAAGTAATACAAGGGTAATGTAATTTATAATGAAAATTATAATGATTTACTTGTGACGGTAAATCATGTTGAAGTTAATAATAGGTTAAAGGATGTGTAAGAATAAAGAGGTTTGAGGTTCAGAGCGGCGCAGTATGTGGTGGAAGTGTACAGTTTAGATAACGTTAATGATAGCAATGGCGGAACGTAAATAAAACCAGAGATTTCATCTTAACAAATATCTTACAATTTATTTAATTTAAAATTTCCCAGCGGATAAATCCACTGGGCTAGTCACGTGTACGACTTACAAAAGCTATCTTACAACTATTTAAGAAAATACAGTGCGATCTGAAACTTACTAGGAAATATTAACATTAACGAAACCTAAAGATGTAAAATTACACTGACCTGAAACTATGTTACACTAAACTAAAGGAAGAAACGATGATGTTAAACGAAATTTGAAATGACGGACTAACCTGACAATTACATGCTAAATAGACGCGAAGACATCACAGTCTACTTATCGACTTAACAAAATAAATGATACATTATAAACACATGATCTTGAAGCAGAACAATGATTATCGATAAATAAAAATACTTAAATGGATGGAGCCGAATTTCGCAAAATATTAAATGAAAAGGATTACAATATTATTAAGTAAAACAAATTACAATATTATAAAGTGAAAGGTTACAACGTTAAATTTTAAGGTTAAAGCACCTGCCACGAGGTGCCGGCTCCGTGACTATTAGGACAGAGTTCGTACGAAGCACAATAAACTAAATCTTAGCATCGATTTAATAAACTAAATTATAAAGTTAATTAATAAACTAAATTATAAAATTAATGTAGACGTTGGGGACCTAAGCCAAATGATAAACAAAATTTGAAATGATAATCTAAATTACGAATTAATTTAGACGTTGGACGTTTAAGCCAAAGAATGAGTAAAACGTGAAAATGCAATAAAATACTTAAACTGGTTGACAGAATAAATTAGCAAATATTCACGTGTCAAATACTACGTGAACCAATTTTGGTCAACAGTTAAGCATAATATACATAATTGCCAAAATTCTACATTACGGAATAATATAAATTTTAAGTAAAAAAAGAACGTCTAATTAATTTAAATTACAAAAAATACATGTTTTAAATTTAAAGTAATGAATTTAGATAAACTACATGCTACATTACTATTACGTAAGCCCAAAAAAATAAATTCAAAAATGAAAGGAAAGCTTACATGTGTCCATTACGAATTCTGCACTAAAAGTAATTTATGTACCATAATTGAAAACATAAGTAAACATTAGAATAATCTAGTATGTTCGATTAATTTTCATCATACAACAACAACAATAACGCCACGAGTGGCTAATTTAATAACAAATTTAAGCATAACATATTATTTGAGAACATATCGGGTTGATATGTATGTATTTGTGATTTTAATAAGTTTTATGTTATTTCACTAGATGTCAATAAGTTCACATATTGATTAATTGGTTTGATTAATGGCTTTTTGTATGTATTTTGCAAGGGTCATTCAAAGATGGCGTGGCAACGTGTTAGTACGAACTTACCTAACGTAGACGTTTTCAAGACTACTTGATTTATAGAACCGGAGTCTTTCACAGTACTTACGTCTTTTTTCCTCTTTTCTTTACTTGAACCAGTTTTTACTTCTTGACTTTCTCCATCGGATAATAATCGTTTTTTCTAATTTGATGTACCTGCTTCCATGGTCTCTGTAGCAATTTTTTCCCATCTACCACAGGCTGATCATATTTGATATATGCTATTTTTCCTTCCTGTCTAAATTTTTTCATACTAGGTAGCAACTGCTTTCTTCTATTTCTTACTTCAACTGGATAGTCATCCGAAATAAATATATTAGTTTGTTTTAACTGTGCTCGGTTAGCTAAAATTTTTTTTATATGCCAGGATGTCATACCCACTAATACTGAGACTTTATTGTTAGTGCCAGTTCCAAGTTTTCTAATAAAATCAATATCTTGCAGTGTACATACGACTTTCAAAATTGAATTAAATAAATGTAACACTACTTCTTGATAATTGTTATTTTTTTTATTTTTTTATTAGTAATACACTAGATCAACAATTTTGGTTGTTATACATAGTGTGTCTAACAAAAACATATAAATATATCTATAGACAATAACATGAATGGGCTAGTCATCTAGTGACCCCCTTATATCAAAATATAAATAAATTGTAGTAGCAGTGTAATGTTCGAGTTATGCACAGTTTTGCTAATGAAATTTAAGTTCCATTTGTGGGAGTTTTCTTTTTAACCTTTTATTAATAGGAGTAAAACTTAATTCACTGCAGTTGGCCACATCAGTATTTTTTAACTCGTCATAAAATCGATTCGAAATACTATTTATAAAATCTGAAAATGATTCCACATCCAGTTCTCTGTGTATCTGCGAATTTCTAACATACCATGGTACTTTAAGGATAATTCTGAGAACCCGATTCTGAATTATTTGGAGTTTTTTAATTAGGTTTTTACCCATGTTCCTCCACGGGACCATCGTATGATAATATTGGCCTAATCAACGATTTATATAATAGTACGCCACATTCTGCTTTAAGCGACGAATTTTTATAGATAAGTGGATAGAGTTGCCTAATTCTGATATTAGCTTATTTGATTTTAGCTTCAGTGTTCTAAGTCGCTTGTATAATTCAATACCTAAGTATTTCACTGATTCATTGTTCCAGGATATCACTTGGCCTTCAATCTTAATATGATGAATCGGAATCCCACGCCTGAGAGTGAATAGCTTCGTTTCACATTTGTTGACATTTAGTTTTAAGTGCCAGTGTTTGAAGTATTGACAGATTTTGTTCATGGATGACTGATTAATTGCAATGGCGGTATCTAAATTGATATATTGCGACAATATTACTATGTCGTCAGCGTACATTCCAATAATAGATTCTGATAATTCGGGAATATCATATGTATATAAATTGTAGAGCGTAGGACCAAGGATTGAATCTTGTGGAACACCAGCTTTTATTGCACGCTCCGATGAAGTAGTATCGATATTTACACTTATGAAGAATCGTCGGTCGGTTAAGAATAAGGTAAGATTTTCTGTAGGTATATCGGGAAGTTAAGCTGTCCAATTTTAATTAGGAGTCCTTTATGCCATACTTAATCAAAGGTTTGGTTGAAATCCAAAAATGTAGCAACAGTATATTGTTTGTCTTCATACCCTTGTTCTATTTTATTAACAATGCGAACCAGCTGATGTGTGATAGAAAGTTGTTGTCTGAATCCGAATTGAATATCAGGGATGATATTATGAGTGTTAATGTGTCTATGCAATCTACTTTGTATTGTTTTTTCTAACAATTTCGATAATCCGTTGAGTAGGCTTATTGGCCGGTAATTACTGACATCAGTTTTATTTTTGCCAGGTTTGCGCAACGGTATTATCTTTGCAGTTTTCCAGATTGCAGGAAAATAGCCAGTCATTAAACATCCGTTCATGATGCTGCACATGCTTTTTTATTATGCATTCTTTTTAACTCATTTCTGATTTCCAATGGCGAAATACATTGATGTCTTCAGACGTAGGGTGAGTTGTAATTAATTCTGTGCAATCGTTGTCAGCGTTTGGCAAACTAAAAACGTTTTCAAAATGATCTGCTATTAATTCCGCTTTATCTTTATCTGATACGTAAGTTTCGGTTCCAAATTTCAGTGGAGGTATTTTAGTTTTCAAACGTAAAATTTTTCTCGCAGCAGCCCACATTTTGTTGTCCCCAGGTGTGAATTCTTCAATGTACGACTGATAGTGTTGAATTATAAATTAAAACAAAACAAAAAAAACATGGGTCACGCAGATCTTAACTCCGACCACCACTCAGTGGTCATTTCATTTTTCGAACCTTTACAATATCAATCATCAACTAAAATCAACCGTGGCAAAATTAATTGGGAATCTTATCAACAAAACATTAATAACCTACTGCAACCCATACGTAAAACTTATTCAATAAGTAGTATTGATAAGGCGGTTGAAAATTTTAGTAATGCAATAATTCAGGCAGCAAACAACTCCACGTATATTCCCATAACACCAGTTAACGATTACGATTTCCAGCCCCCAATTATATTCAAAAATTTACCTGATGATGGCGTAATGGCCGAAAGTCGACTCGTGTTTATACGATTTTTGTTGTGAAAAGTGACAAGGCAACGATCCCATGTTTTTTAATATGGATTTTCACAAAGTAAACCTTTTCAGTATTAATTATTTAATTCTAAATTTGTCTAACTCCGCAGCTATTTTATATGTTAGTTGATTTAGATTACGTTTTACGTTAGGGTTTTTGGTTTTTACCTTGCTTTTTTCTTTAATTAATCGAAGAATATAATTGGGGGCTGGAAATCGTAATCGTTAACTGGTGTTATGGGAATATACGTGGAGTTGTTTGCTGCCTGAATTATTGCATTACTAAAATTTTCAACCGCCTTATCAATACTACTTATTGAATAAGTTTTACGTATGGGTTGCAGTAGGTTATTAATGTTTTGTTGATAAGATTCCCAATTAATTTTGCCACGGTTGATTTTAGTTGATGATTGATATTGTAAAGGTTCGAAAAATGAAATGACCACTGAGTGGTGGTCGGAGTTAAGATCTGCGTGAACTGTTTGGTGTATAGGTAGGGGGAAATTTCTCTGTAAAACAATGTCTAAAATATCGGGTTGACGAAAAGGGCGATAAGGAACGTGTGTTATCTCATTTGGAGCACAAACTTCGATTGAAAGGTCGTTCGAAATTTTTTCTAGTTGTGTTCCATTCGGATTATTTGTTCTACAACCTCAGGTAACAGATTTGCTATTTAAATCACCGACTAAAAGTGTGGGTGTTTGACAACTGAAAATAGCTTTAATCTTGTTTTAAAATTCGCTTGTTAGGTCTATTAAAACCACAAATGATTTTTAGATTTTTGTTGCTTTTTAAAGCAACTGTGATACTAACGGCTTCAAGATTTTGTAACGCTGGTATAGGTGTTTCTAAGTGTTTTATTTTTGATAATAATAGCTACACCACCGGAACCGGAAGGATGTGGGTGTTCTCGATCATTTCTATAATATATATGCTGTATCCCGGGAATCGTATGGTTTCAGTAGTTACTAAGTGGGTTCCAGTGATACAAGCTATGTCAATTTTTTGTGAACTTAGTGTATATAGAAGTAAATTTTGTTTGTCTCGAAATCCGTCAGCGTTCCAGTTAAGGATTTTTATTTTTTGAATTAATATAATATTATTATTTGCCATTGTTGAATATAGATGAAAAGATTTCTAACAGGAAATTTTTGATAGTTTCAATATGAGGTTTAATAAGTTCAACAATTAGTGTTAGAACTGAATTACTCGTAGACGAAGGTGATGGAGGGTATTGTTAGTGAGGAGAGTTTGAAGATTAGGATTTGGAGTTTTAACAGCGTCAGCAAATGAAAGATTACCTCTAACAGTTGACGCAGGTATATATGTCGTATTTTTTGTTTGTGTTCTGTTTAGGTTATTAACAGTCGGTTGATTTTTGATGGTATGATAAGGGGGGCAACTTTTGTAGCTAGCAGGATGGTTTCCAAGACAATTTACACAACGAGGAGGGGTTGCGGCATTCTTTTTACATTCCGTGTAGTGACGAGAACCAAAGCACTTAACACAACGTGCTTCTAACTTACAGAAATTTTTTGTATGTCCGAAGCGCTGACAGCGAATACACTGTGGCATTTTGTTGGATTTATGGCGTGGCTTAACAGTAACGACCGCTCTGAACAAATAATTCAGTTGAAATATGTCTCTGTAGTTAGGGTCCTGTTTGTCTAACAATAAGTCGACAGTACATAATGGTGTGGGTTGTTTATTTTTATTTAGTAATCTAGTTACTTTTTTTAATTTTAGAGGTCTTTGAAATTTTATCGAAGATTTCCTCTTCTTTTAGTGAATATGGTACATTACGTATTACGACTGAGTAATTTCTTTCATTAGATGGGCAGAAGGAGTGATATTGAACTTTGTTTTGATCGAAAAAGGCTGTTATTTTTTTATAATCAGAGATATTACTAAGATTAATTTTTATGACATTATTACCTTTCTGTTGTGTCGTGTAAGCACTTTGAGCGTAGTCGTCCAGATCTTTGACTAATATTTTGTAGTCTTTCACTTAGTGAAAGAAAATTGGAGGTATTTTGTTTGTAGATGATTTGTTCGTCGATTTTTGTGCGCCTTGTTCTTCGATTTCATCATCACTTTCGTCGGTTAGTACGTCATATCGGTTATGCGTTTCGACTAGATAATATTTTGATGGCCTATTTTCGTCGCTGGGATCACTTTCTTGATGTTTGCGTTTTTCTAGTTGAGATGCTGGTTGAGATTGAGATGTATTTTGCAATGATGATATTGGTTGGGAAATAACTGCTAGTTGGGGTGTGTTGGACATTGGGTGAACTGAGTCTGGCATGGGGTCAGACCATATTTGTTCACTGGCCTTTGATGCAAAAACCATGATATTGTTATGGGTACTCCCTGCATATAGAGAGTACCCGATAGACACTCTGTATTATAGTGAACAGTTGTTTATTAGGTAATTTTTATATCTTTAATAATTAATTAATTGATGAAAAATATTTGTTTGTTGTTAAAAAGAGATTATATAATTTATTGTTGCAACAATACTTTTAATTATTTTTAAGTACGTCTTGACTGTACGACAGTTGACAAAAACCTGATAATTGTTATTTACAATTGTTAATCCGTCAATTACTATATTTTTTCTCCTGTGTTCTTTTTTTAAGGAAATGACTTTATTTTCTAGCAGAGTAACTTTATTTAATAAAACCGCTTGATTATTTTGCATTTCTTGTAATTTATCATCTAATTTGTCGCTAATTACTTTGACATCAGCTTTTAGTTCCATTTTTAAATCTTGAATAGCTTGAAGTATAATTTCGTTTGACATTGTTATTATTTTAGTTTGACAGTAGTAATGTAAACAACAATTAGCACTTATATTAAATAATTTTTGTTATTCAATAAACATATTTAGAGCTTCAAATTCTAAAGTGAGACATGTATACACCGAAAACAGTTACACCGATTGAGACAGAGGATATTTCAATTTTATTTACACTAAATAAATAATATTATTAATTTCAATATAAGTTTTTTTTTTCCTTTTATATAATTATATTTTCTTTTTTTAATTTACATGAAGTTCAACTTTAACTCTCCAAAATCACTTAAAATTTATCTTATATTCAGTATATCCAGACCACAACCTTTTCTTACACTTACTTAGAAGTAACTTTATTTTCAAAAATTTTTTCTGTTAGCCACTAATTTTTTATTACCCTTATTTATTCTTTATTTATTAGTCTATTTTAACAATGCTTTTTTTTTTAAAATGTCTTTTTTACAATTTATTTTTAAAAAAAAAAATTTTAAACACATTTATTACACGCCTTATCTTAACAGCAGTAGTACCAATCCCCTTTATATTTTTTCTTTGAATTTTTAAATATAATACAAAAGCTACTGTATTTGTGTTTTGTTCACGTATTAATTAATTATTTATTAATAATTTAGTGTTTCTTTTTACAATCAAACATACTTGTTAAAATATAACAATGAATTTGTAGTCGAATTTTTCTCTGAAAAAATTAGACTTACACAGTCTATACGATAAGAACGGGACAAGGCGAAAGTAGGGGCGCTATCCGTTTTCAAACCCACAAAAAACGATTCTGAAGAAAGAAAATGTCTGAAATATATTCCCGCTATCTTTTGACATGTGTAGGGCCCCTCCGATGGAGGGGAGGAACTGAAATTTAGTAAGTGGGGCTCATTTCGGATGCGCAACAATACTGTGAAAGTGGGGTGAAATTTTGGACCCAACGCAACCTTTAAGGGGGTGGTGGGGGGCAACAAAACAATAAAACTTTTCCAAACCGGTTGGAAATAATGTTTCGGTTGATTATCTACAACATATCCAAAATTCAGCTTCCTAGGGTGATTTGGAGGGAGTAGAGAGGGAAAAAAGCTTTTTGGCTGGATCTAACACGCCCACAGCCCCCCAGAATTAAGGTAAAGGACTGAAATTTGGTAGGCTGATGGAGTTCATACCTGGGGTCTGCTTTTTGGAGGTTTTAATATTTTATTTCCAACCCAACCATTTTTAGGCTACGATTTCATGCTTTTTCGACGTTTTCGAAGTTTGTACCACTCGCACAGGTCACCCAAATAAACCTAGAGGGCTGAAATTTTGCATTCGGATTGAGTTAGTATCAAGGGGGTGCCTTTGGGAGTCTCAACTTTTAACCCTTACCCCCACCATTTTTATATCAAAAAGAACATGATTTTTCTTGTTTTTAACAGTTTTTTTCGGGTCAAAATCTTCCCAAATAAACCTAGAGGGCTGAAATTTTGTATATGCATTCAGTTAATATCGAGGGTGTGCCCTTTAGGGATTCCACATTACCTTGCCCACCACTTTTCCCATTTTTACATCGGAATTCAATAGCGTTGTTATATGCGGGTAAATGTGATTTATTTCCATACAATTACAGTAGGCAGAGTAAATTTAAAGAAACAAATGAATTAACTATTATCATCAGGGCCCGCTTCAAGGGGCGGAGGAGAGAAGCAACCCGGGCATTTGGTTGCCAGTTTTAGTATAACGGAGCGGAATTATTCCTGCTTGCCCGGGGCGGCGTAAGCGCTAGAGGGGGCCCTGCTATCATTTATCACAAATGCAATATATGTACCGTAATTGCGGGTTATTTGAGCCCTGTGGTGTAACTTGAGCCCAAAACGGAAAAAGTATTATTTTCTGTTTTGTGCTTATATTAGTCAGTAGTAGAAGTAAATTAGATGTTTAGTTAGTAGGTAACAGCAGTAGGTTTACGGTGTTTAAGTTTAGGTAGTTATGAAAATTGACACTAGAGGTGAGGCACGTGTTGTTTACTCTCTGTTTGAAATTGATGTTTTGTTACGTTGCTAACTTTTGACTGTAAAAGTAATTGTGGTAGTCTACAAAGGAAGGTAAGTGTAAATTTTATTACTATGTTCATTACTAAACTAAATTCAGATATGTTCATCTGCCAACCATTCCGTTAATTTTTTAAATTAAGGTTTTGATAAATCAGTAAAATAACCTTAAAATTAGGGTAACTTGAGCCCATTATAACTTTGGTATAAAATGGTGCAAGACTATAGAAGAAATTCCTAAAAGTCCTAAACCGTTGGACAAGTTCGTTAACCAGGCACGTCCGATGCCCAAAACATGTTATTTTTGGAAATTTTCATGAAAAAAATTAACTTTTTTCCAAAATTTTTCCTTATTCAAAAATTTTTACACTGTTGGAACGAGGAGAAAAAATCACACAAAAAAGGTCTTTAAACTATTATTCTATGTCAACTAGTTTCCGAGAAAAACTAATTTTTGTAAACGGAAATTCGCTACGTTATGCAGGATGCTGCGATAAGAGTATTGAATAAGGAAAGTTCCTTATATGTTTCTACAATGTTTTAATTAGTAACCAACATCCAATATGGTCTCAAACATTAATATGGTTCAAATGAAAATCACCTGGAAATTTAGGTTTGGGCTCAAGTAACCCGATCTTGAGGTTAACTTGAGCCCAAAATCTAAAAAGCTATAAAATTTATGAGCCATAAGAAAAAGATCCATATTATATAATAAACTAACCGTAGTCATATATAGATTAATATACTGAATTTCCAAATAAGTATAACAGTTACGCTCAATTTTTGAAATTATCAGATGATTTGCAAATCTGGGCTCAAGTAACCCCAAACACGGTATCTAAATAATTTAAAAAATGTTATTGATGTCATGTTTTATTTTATTTATAAAATAGAAATTTTGGATTTTTTTGGAAAGAAAAAATATTCTCATAAAGGCCTTCCAGTTCACTATTTAAGGTCCTTTTTTAATATTTAAAAATAAAACATTTGGTGGATAAGCATGGGTAGGAATGTCCTCGTACAAATTGTCTTGGCTTTCTTCCTGCTAACTGCTATCGGCATAAAATTTAAATTTCATCGGACACTCATCATCAATTTTGAAACCACCAAAATGACAAATCGCTTGTAGACTTTCAATGGCATTTAGATATCTTGAAGATACCGAAGATGAAGGGAAAAATTAGACTTCCGTGATGGGGTTCCGCTGCCCACGACGTTTTTTTTAATTATAAAACTAATAAATCTTCGTTTTATTATTCAGTGTTACTATCATCTTCTCGTCGTCATCATTTTTCTAGATTTTGAGCAATTTCAAAACATCAGCAGATAAACTTTTATTTTTTTCTGACGTTTTATGCGAAGACTGCTTATAATTGGGTCAGAAGATATTAATATAATAACATGTTGATCAAGTCAGTCATTGTATTCAGTCTTCATATTTTGCGAAAATGGCATTTCCTTATTCTTTTATAATCTTTATTTCGATGTTCTTGTGCTTCTTCCGACATCATTCCAATTGGAAGTACAGTTTCTTTGATAATTTGTGCACCTGAATTAGTATTATATGGACAGTTTGTGGCATATAATACTAGTTGTAATTCTCCACCTATAACTCAGCTGTTTCAGAATAATATTTGTCAAATTCGTTGACTCTAATACTATAGCCGCTGGCTATCGTCCTTAATATATTTCTCAATCGTTTAATTAAGTCCTCCTTTACACCAGTTGTATTTGCAGCCAGAGCTAGATTTTCAAAATACCTTCACGCGTCATTACCGTCATTTCTCCTACCGAACTCTGATTTAAATATATCGACTAATATGCCATCTCTTTTCGGAAGCGATACTGTATCATACTTTTTTGACATTAAACCTGAGCTTTGTGTCCCTTACGTATTTGCTATGAATTTATGTCGAGTCGGTACGATATATGTAGAATATATTCAAAAAATGTAATTCATGCGTGAAGACTTGACATCCCTGGTTCTAGAGCATTTGTTTTTTTCTCTCGAACGAGAGTAAGATTATTCATTTGGCTAGGAGTTGCCTCACATGTATGACAATTTTGCGGTGCTTTATTATTTAACACACTACATATCTTACCGTCAAGTATAGTTAGAAGTTCCGATAAACTTCAATTTCACGAAGATTAACTATTGTCAAAGTAGGTTGTAAGGCACTTATTTACGTTTTATATTGTTAATTTCTTGTTTAGTCAACTCTGGACTCTCTTTCTTTAATATTAATTTCATAGGACGACAAAATTTCTTTGATGATGGAATATGATTTTGCCACAAAATGATCTTTTTGCTTTGACCGGTACTGATGCCAGGGATAGATTCTGTAGTCATTTGTAGTGACACAAGGGAAACCACAAATATACTAAAATGTACTAATTTTGTCCACAGCCCTCTATTTAAAAATAACATTCAATTTTGATATGGTGTCCACACCAACACGCATTTTCTGTAACGCTTCTATTTCTACAAGAATTAAGCATTGAATAGTGTGACTGACTAATTCCTGCATACCTACTTCTGCAGAAAATTTCGTAATTATGATATTATCTGGATAACGTTCTGTTTTTGCTGCAAGAAGCAAATGATAATTGGGGTAAATGTCAGCATTCTGACCTTTGCTTATCTATCGCATAGATGAATATGGCTCCTTTGTTAATTTTTTATCAATATAAAATGATAATGCTTCTTTTCTTCTTTCGTTAATTTTATAGGAATTTTAATATTTTGAAAATTGCTACCAATTTTTTTAATTTTGGTTGCTCTCTTCGGATATGGTTACGAAACTTAGCGGTGCTATTTTTGAATATATAACTTAAATTCTAATAAAGGTTTTATCACAGACTTCAGCGGGCTTTTCGTTTGTAACTCTTATTTATTTAGTTTTTTTTTTAAGAGGCACACAATTTATAAACAATAATTGCCAAAGTAGCTATATTGTTACAAATCGAATAATAATTTTAACTAGCAAATGAATTATTGTTAGTTCGATATTAGTTTGAAGGTGTCGATAAAAAAAAGGCGCGAAGTTAAAATTTATTTAATTTAATTTAAATATATTACTACGCGCAGCTTCTGCTGACATCTGTCGTTATGCCGCGTATCTAACAGTATTTTCTGTAGTACAAAGTATATTCTTTATTTATTTGGATATCTACGATTACAATAAATAATACCATATTTTAAGACAACGGTTATTTGGACTTTTGTCAAGTTAGTTTAGTTATTCGGACCACTGTGTGCCGTTAGCCTTTCAGCAACTGTTTTTTCTCATCTCTCTAAGCATCTCGGAGACTATTTTGATGTCTATATTACCTTGGTCGTCAACTTGAGCCATTAGAAGAGTTTCATTACTGTTGAACCTCCTTTGCTGGTTACGGTTTCCACTTGATTGATGGGATGTTCCAGTCTCCCAGCCTCTGTTTTTCCATCCATCAGTGTTGTGAACACCGGGAACCTAGTAACTATCATTTTTATTACCATATTCTCGGTATTGTAGTTGTTAGGTAGCACTAAGGCTATATTATCTTTAACTCCTATGTCCTTTATTGTTCGAGATATTATCCCTGTTTTCCGGTAGCATTCATTCGACCAATTTTCCTTTATGTGCTATAAAAAGTCGTCAAAATTTCCACCATGATCCAAAACGGAGTTAATTTGTTCTGTTAAATTCTGTTTCAAATTTGTCGTTTCTATATTTATTTCCTCCTTGGCCTGAACCCCGACAGTACATTTAGCTAACGATTTTGTTTTTGGATTTACTGGGTAATGATTCCATTCATATATTCGTCTATTTAAGCATTCCATTTTCCATTCAGCCTCCTTTGCTGTCATCTTAATTTCCAGTTTCGTATTAGTGTTTTGAGTAGTGAGCTAGATCACTTACTATACTGGTAAATCACTTAAGCATTTTTTTGAACCCATCCAGCCTATTTTCTTCATCAGCAGCTTCGTCCCTCAGCCTCTCAATAGTGGCTTATGCAGTCTTTTCCCCTTGCTGAGTATCCACTCTAGCTGTATCGGTGGCGGTGGAGCTCTTTCTCGGGTTTCTACCTATCATTTGTATAAATGACGTGTTGTAGCTTTCATAGGGATTTTTTGCATCAGTTTCCTTTGATATCCTCTCCCTCGACAGTTTAACTTTACGCTTCCTTACCCTTCCTCAGAGCGCTCTCAGAACTCGATCTAGGTAAGGATGGAGATCTCGTCAATGAGGATCTCCTTGAAAAAGAATCCAAGACCTTTTCCCATTCGTATGCAGTGCTAGTTCCAGTTGCTTTTTCTTGCATCTCGGCCTGGTTCCCTATCGAAAATGCCACATATTAGCTAGGTTACGGTCGGGAGGAGCCTGTGTGTGCACCTACAACACCAATCGGAACTGGAGATCCGACCTTCTGCTCTGTAATGTTTACTCCTTCCCTGCTTCCATTACAAAATAATGTGTGGAAAGAGTTATAGAATCCTCCAACTTGCGACTCTGGCTCGTGCCACGGCTCCCGCTCTCAGAGTACGTCTGGGATTACGGTATGTTGATTTCATTTCCGACTTTACATCCCCTAGTATTTGACAACCCAGCGTCGTACCATGTAAGGCAGTATGGTGAACAACGAATGAGCCCACCACAGGAAAACTCTGCCACGCCCTGATACTTCCGTAGATTCTTGTCCGCCACTGCTTATTCGTCAGAGCTTATTTTGCAGCTAACCCCCATATATGAAAGTCATCCCACTATCCGCAACCGGTGGACGCCACTGGTAGCTGTGATCCGGGCCCAGGATTTCATGATACCCTCATTCAGAAACACTCATTAGGACTGCTACCTACAGCCAGTGTGCTAACAATATAATAATGAGTATATGAAAACTGGTTTGTTGACAGGCCGACCTTTGAATTTCTTTACAAATTTTATCCTTATAACGGCCGTACGTTTTTTTTTAAGTTTCAAATAATAAACGTTTTAAATAATTTCTAACTACTCTAGAGATGTATAATATCACCAAATTTCATAAATCGTTATCGTTAAAAACTTATAAATAATTGCTTATTTCCCGCACTGACTAAACTTGAAATTATAGAATGGCCGATCCACTTTCAACACAAATTGTAATTTATCAATTGATTAAGTGTAATAAAACGTTAAATAGTTTATAAAAGTTATTCATTTTAAAAATTATAAATCTATAATTAATAGGCGAAATAAATAAATGGTGGAATAAGTGTTAACATAAAGGACCCCTCCGCATAAGATAGATGAATCTGCCTAAGGCCCAACCTGGGCCGGGAGTGCCATGGTAGCCTTCGCTCGTGCACATGTATTTCATAGCTGCAATATTAGGTCAAGGTAGCTTTGCGTTTTCGAGTTGTACCAAAATGTTCAATTTTGGACTTTTCCCGATTTTCCAATTTCCTTCCCCCCTAAAATAAAAAATATATTTTATAAGATTGCAGAAAAAATTTTGTATGGAATTCTAGCACATAATGACATTGCCGCTCTCATGCGAATAATGCGTTCCGCCTGGTGGCGTCGTGCGTCAACATTCTCAGTTGAGATGTGGGATGTGGGAGTCCTTCTTGTTTGCCCATTTTTCGGTTTGCCAATATGCAGGGCACACATGTCGCGATATAATCTTCTATCTTTTTTGTTAGCTTTGGTATAAAATAGTCTTTACCTACAAATTCCTGCGTCTTCCTTACCCCAAAGTGATCATTATCATAAGCCCTTCGAATTATTTCTAATTGCATTTTCTTCGGAAAGACTAATAACTTCTTTCCGTTTGATTCGTTTGATTCTCTAAAAATATCACGTCATTCTCTAGGTCAAAAACTTCGTACTGCCCGTTATCTTCTAGTATTTTCATTATTGCTTTTAAGTACTCATCAGCCAGTTGTGCCGCTTGTACTTTTCTTGCAACATCACTGTGGATTACCAACACGACTGGATTCCGACTTAATCATCGATGTGTTTCATTCTGGTTCCTTGTCGATGTTCAATGATATATTCAAACTCTTCTAACAACAATGCCCATCTGGCGACCCGCGTTGCTAGTTCCTTTTTGCATGGTTTTCTCAAATTCTGCGTAATCAGTGATTATTTTAAAAGGTGATCCCAACAAGTAGATCCTAAATTTCTTCAGAGCTTCGATGATGGCAAGAACTTCTAATTCGTAGCTGTGATACTTCGTTTGAGTCGGTGTAGTTTTACGACTCATATAGTATACGGAATGCATTTTATCATCTTCGGCTTCTTGGAACAAAATTGCACCAAATCCTAACATACTGGCATCCGTATGCAATTCTGTTCGACGTCCTGGTTGATATATATTAAGTATTGGTTTACTCGTAAACAACAATTTTAATCTTTCAAATGACTCTTCTTGTTCCGGTCCGAAGTAAAAGCTGGTGTTCGCTTTCAACAGGTTACTGAGTGGTCTCGCCACCAATGCGTAGTTTGGAATGAATTTCCGGAAACAGCCACTAAGTCCCAAAAAACTTTGTTTCAGTCTCATTGTATTCTTGGGGATCTCGTCTATTTGTATTTAATCTACTTATTGTTTTTGTCTATTTTCGATTTCTTTACATAAATCACTGTGGGTAGTTCGTAGCTGATTTAGGCAGTCGTGTTATTGTATTTGATCAAGTTGAAATTGGTCTTTATTTGTGTAATGTCCGTTTTTCAATTCGAACGGGGTTAATTTTGTTTGGCTGGGTATTGAATTATTGTATGTTATCAGGGATTCGTCTAAAATTTCTTATGGGCTTTTGTTTTTGTCTTTATTATAAATAATTATAGAGATTTCTGTAAGAGTGGAAAGAAATCTTTCTATGGGTGAATTACCGATTGAATTTTTAGTGGTTGTATAGTGAACATTAATGTTTTAAAATTTTAGAAAATCTTTGAAAATGGATGACGTAAATTCGAGAGCTTATTTCTTCTTTTTTCCCAAGCCTACTTTTCAAAGTTAATAAATCCAATTTATATTCACCAGAAACTAAAAATCTATTCAATCTATCCGCTTTTACTGATCTCTCTCGACTATCCTGAGCTATCCTTTCTTAGGTGTCCATATTCCATTCTCCGTACACCCCATGTGTTCTTTCCTCTCATACTACCCTCAGTTCTTTACATTCGGCTACTCCTGACAAAAATCGCGTCCTCGCGATTACTATCTGGGCTCCTCAATGGCATATGACGTAGAAGACAGCTCAGACTATACGCTGGCTACCTTCTACCCTCTCTTCAAATATGACTCACATACCAAGTCATCCAATGTCCAATGGAAATTGTATAACGAATCACAAACATTAGCCCTCCAGCCAACATAAATAATTCGTTCACCTTACACAGTGATCCACTGACCACACATATTCGCCCTCCAGCTAATGCACATGATTCTCCGATCATATAAATATTGGTCCACCGCCCACACAAATTAGCCCTCCAGCTAATACACATGATCTTCCGATCTTATAAAATGGTCTACTGACCACACAAATTAGCCCTCCAGCTAATACACATGATCCTTCGATCATACACAATGGTCCACTGACCACACAAATTAACACTTCAGCTAATACATATGATCTTCCGATCATGTACAAAGGTCAAATGAGCACACAAATTAGCCCTCCAGCCAATACACATGATCCTCCGATCATATACATTGGTCCACTGACCACACAAATTAGCCCTCCAGGTAATGTACATGATGCTCCAATCATATACATTGATCCACTGACCACCCAAATTACCCCTCTAGCAAATACGAGTACACATGATCCTCCGATCATGTACAATGGTCCGCTGACCACACAAATTAGCACTCCAGCTAATACATATGATCCTCCGATCATGTACAATGGTCCACAGACCACAAAAATTAGCCCTCCAGCTAATACACGCATAGGTCATCTTCAACTCTCATTTCTTTGTTAATGAAACTTTAAAAAAAAATTTCCACAATGCTAAAATAGATAAAATTTAATTAGTCAACTAGACAGACGTCTCATTTTCGATATGTTAAAATGACAAAATTCAGTTCATTAACTCTGCCCGACACTCGTCTACCTCTACCATTTTATAGAATGGTAAAACTTACAAAATTCAGTCAATTCGTCCGTTTAAATTCAATCAATGTGTCTTCTATTAAATTCAGTCAAAACGTTCTGTTAAACTCAGTCAATAGGTACATTCTGTTGAATTCACTCAATTCGTCCTGTTAACATCAATCAATTTTTTCTATTAAATTCAGTCAAAACGTTCTGCTAAACTCAGTCAATACATTCGTTGAATTCACTCAATTCGCCCTGTTAACTTCAATCAATTCTATTAAATTCAGTCAAAACGTTCTGTTAAACTCGGTCAATACATTTGGTTGAATTCACTCGATTCGTCCTGTTAACTTCAATCAATTTGTTCTATTAAATTCAATCAAAACGTTCTGTTAAACTCACAATGAAAGGTTCCCAGCTGTCGGCCTCCGATTTCAATACCGCTGAAATATGTTATTCTACGTCGAAATCTAAGAGACATGTATTTTTTTTATCGGTGGAAAAACGGTTTAAAGGGATGAAATCGCCCTTCAAAAATTGGGGTAAAAATTTAATTTTTAAAATATCTCGAAAACACTAAAATTTGGTGGTTAATTTTGCAAAAAGGGGGTGAAAATTAAACAATATAAAAATTTTGTTTACAGATTTGAAATCTACGTCAAAAAATCTAATTGACCTGTTTTCGCTCAATGTCTTAATATTAAGTCTAGGGGTAGTTAACTAGGGGGTGACTGTGTCAAATAATCGTACTACTTGCGTAGTTCAAGAAGTTCTTCTGGATGGAAAATAGTTTAAGACAATTAGAATAACGTAGAAATGAAATCTTAAATTCCAAAATTCAGTTTGAGCAACATTGGAGAGGGGGTGAGTCACCCTCTTAAATTACATACTAGTGTACATACACTCATTTTTAATATTAACACACTGACAGTGGGTAATAATGTCACAATAAGCGGTTCTGAAGCTGAATTATCGTATGTAAGGTTTTTATTAGGTTTCCATTCATTTTGAAAATACCGTTATTTTCGGTATCGATAATTTTCGATAACGAAAACTATAACATCCATTAAAATGCAAACCTTATAAAAACCTTATATACGATAGTCCAACTTCAGAACCACTTATTGTGACATTATTACCCTCTGTCAGTGTGTTAATAGTAAAAATAAGTGTTAGTAAACTAGTATGTAATTTAAAAGGGTGACTCAACCCCTCTCTAGTATTGCTCAAACCTAATTTTGAAATCGAAAATTTCATTTCTACGTTATTCTACGTTATTGTCTTAAACTATTTTCCAGCAAGAAGAACTTCTTGATCTACCCAAGTAGTACGACTATTCGACACAGTAACCCCCTAGTTAACTACCCCTGGACTTAATATTAAGACATTGAGTGAAAACCGGTCAATTAGATCTTTTGACGTAGATTTCAAATCTGTAAACAAATTTTTTATATTGTTTAATTTTCACCCCCTTTTTGCAAAATTAACCTCCAAATTTTAACCCCTAACCACCCCTGTTGATGTAAATTGAACAAATTGCATATGAGTAGATAGCTCTTTAAAAAAGAGCAATATCACCTATTTAAACTTTTGCTCTATCTCTTACTGTTTTCGAGATATTTTAAAAATTAAATTTTTACCCCAATTTTTGAAGGGCGATTTCACCCCTTCAAACCGTTTTTCCGCCGATAAAAAAAATACGTGTCTCTTAGATTTCGACGTAGAATAACATATTTCAGCGGCATTGAAATCGGAAGCGTACAACTGGGAATCTTGCCTTGTCAGTCAATACATTCTGTTGAATTCACTCAATTTGTCCTGTTAACTTCAATCAATTTGTTCTATTAAATTCAGTCAAAACGTTCTGTTAAACTCAATCAGTAAATTCTGTTAAATTTACTCGATTCGTCCTATTAACTTCAGTCAATATGTTCTTTTAAATTCAGTCAAAACGTTCTGTTAAACTCAGTCAATACATTCTGTTAACTTCAGTCAATGTGTTATATTAAATTCACTCAAAACATTCTGTTAAACTCAGTCAATACGTTCTGTTGAATTCACTCAATTCATTTAACTTCAGTCAAGTTGTTATGTCAACCATCTTATAGAATGCTAAAATTGACAACACAGTCAAATACGTTTTGCTAGACACCCATTCTATAGGATGCTTAAATTGTCAAAATACAATCGAAGTCGTTATGCTAGCCGTAAATTCAAACATTTGTATTTGAATTAGTTCGGTAGGGTTCAGTTAAACTTGGCTCAACTCAGCTCATTTCATTTAGCTTGACTTGACTCGCTCAGCTTGAATCACTCAGCTTCATTCGTTCCGAATAGCTCGACTTTGTTCGGCTTGGCTCAGCACGAACAACTCAGTTTAACTTAGCTCGGACCTCTTAGCTCAACTCAGCTCGAAGCCTCAAACAGCCCAGCTTGGCTCAGCTCAAACCGCTCAGCCTGGCCCGACTCGAACAGCTTAGAACAGCTCAACTTAGCTCAGCTTGAACAACTCAGCCTGGCTCGATTCGAATTGCTCAGCTTGGCTCGTCTCGAGCAGCTCGGTTTGGCTCATCGCCATCAACTCAGTTTAGTTCGCCTCGAACAGCTCAGCTTGGATCAGCTCGAACCGCTCAGCTTGGCTCAGCTCAAACAACTCAGCTTGGCTCAGCTCGAACAGCTCAGCTTGGCACAGCTCTAACAACTCAACTTGGCTCAACTCGAACCGCTCAGATTGGTTCAGCACGAACCACTCAGCTTGTCTCAGCTCGAACAGCTCAGCTTGGCACAGCTCGAATCGTTCAGCTGGGCTCGCCTCGAGCAGCTCGGTTTGGCTCATCTCGATCAATTCAGTTTAGTTCGCCTCGAACAGCTCAGTTTGGCTTAGCTCGAACCGCTCCACTTGACTCAGCTCGAACCGCTCAGATTGGCTCAGCACGAACCGCTCAGCTTATCTCAGCTCGAACAGCTCAGCTCGGCTCAGCTTGGCTCAACTCGAATAACTCACTCTGCCCACCCTGCCTCGGTTCGAATAGCTTGACGCCTCAACCTGGCCCGATTCGGGTCGACTCACCTACCATTTTAACACAGTTCCACTATATCGGTCATAAATATAATCCAGCCATGAGCTAAAATACAAAATTCAATCAAAATAAATTAAACAACTGCTTATTAATTTGAATCTTCAACGATGCCGATTAAAATAAGTGAAACAAATTTTCTCCATTCAAAGTCATCACATCCATTACTCTAGCATTTCCACCAAATACTTGTTTCTCGTTAACTCTCGTATCAGTTTTTGGGACTTGGAAACCTTAGCTACCCCAAGTGGAACTGTGCTGTAGCCACTGTCGAAATTTGCATAACCTTTACGAAGTGTGCCTTCCAATTTCACTTATCCGTAGAATTTATTGTTATCAGTTTCATTGATATTACAGTTTACTTTTCGTATAGTTTTAGTTTTCTCATGACTATATGTTTTCTTTTTATTAAGCACTATTCTATTTCATGTTCCTTCTTTTTAGAATAATCGCAAAATTTTTCTTTATTTTTCGGACACTCAACTTTTTTATTCCCTTCCTGGCTGCAAAAGTAGCATTTTAATTTTACAATTCTTTTCTTTCGGTCGATATTGAGGTATTTGCATTGTTCTCCTTTGTTTGCTCAATGTAGCGAACTGGAAACCGCAAAAGTTCATTTGTATTACAACAATGAGTTGCTTTTGCACAAGATTTAATGAACGGATCACTTATGGTATTTATTATAATTTCGGTTATGATTCGTCTGACAAATTGCAACTTTGCGCTAATGCTAACCTCTGATAACAAAAATCAATTAAATTTTGGTTTTTTAATCGCTCAATATTTACTAATTCTTTGAGCTTCGCAAATATTCTAGTTGTTACGGGAAAAACGTCGATTAATTTGGATTTCCACTGATTCCATGATAAGTTTACGTTTGGTTGATTATTGTATCATATTTTAACATTTCCTTGCAATTTACTGATCATGCAATAAATTCTTGCTTTATTATCCCATCCAAAAATATCGCCGATGAAATCGATACTTTGAAGCCATTTGACGATATCAAGGCCACACAGTGTTGTATCAAACATATGGCTGAATACTATCGATTTTTCCTTGATAATTATAGACTTGCTTTTGATTTTCAGCATCGTTACTATTTGTTGAAGTACTTTCTGAACTGCTAGAACTTGTATTAGAAAATCTTCTTCTTTTTGTTTTCCTTAGCATTTTTATCGATTTATTATAATTATTGAAAATCGTATATATGGTACTCCCTTTTTTTTCTAAATACTCAGTATTCAGTATTCTTCTTTAATATTCACACTTAACATATACCACCACCTTTGTGTCATCATATATTATTATGTACTAGGCTTGTTTATACAATAATATTTTTATCCATATATGTATGTATGTGTGTGCGGTAAGCTTGTATGTATATGTGTGTTACTCATCTTTTGACCTGCATAAGTAACACATACATGTTGAATCCTTTAGTGTTTTGTGGAATCATTTTATGTATTTGTTTACCTAAATTTGCTTAAAAATATTGTCGGCTTCCGGGGAAGTTTACTGTGAAAGTGATCGGGCTTCATAGTGTTAAAAACTCATAGTTTTAATAAATTTAATTTATTTTTAGCAGTAAAAATTTCCTTTCCTTTCATATTGTCATTTCTCAGATGTTTTTTTCTTTTTTCCCAAGCCTACTTTTCAAAGTTAATAAATTCAGTTTATATTCACCAGAAACAAATAAAAATCTGTTCAATCTATCCGCTTTTACTGTTCTCTCTCGACTGTCCTGAGCTATCCTTTCTTAGGTGTCCATATTCCATTCTCCGTACACCCAATGTGTTCTTTCCTTTCATGCTACCCTCAGTTCCTTACACTATATAATATTATTGTCAAATTATATAAATAACTGCGAAATTGGTATATCTGCAGATGATACAAGCTTGATGTGTCAAAGCTCACAATTAACAACAGCTATTAATAAGCTACAGAAGTCAGTCAATGATATTCAAAAATATTCAAAAAAATGGAATATTCAGATGAATGATAGCAAATGTGGAGTCAAAATATTTACATTAAAACATGAGCACCCCAAAAGTCACATTAAAATTAACAGCGCAAGTATAGAATGGAACACAACTGAAGTAATATACCTAGGAGTTTTCCTTCACAAACGGCTAAATTGGAATAGACAAATAACCGGAAAAGTAAGACAGGCCAATATACAGTTAATAAAATGATACCCATTATTAAACAAAAGAACTAATTTAAACAAAAAGTGTGCTCTTATGTTGTGTAAATCATTATTAAGACCAATCATTACGTACGCATGTCCAATTTGGCGAAGTATTCCGACGACTCTAGTCAAAAAGTTCCAGTCATTCCAAAACGAGGTGACTCGAATTATAACAAAAGCACCCTGGTTTGTACGCAATAAGCAAGTACACCATGAACTCCAACTCGAAACGATCGCAGAACATATCCACAAATTATCAACAAACTTCTATGATAATTTAATATCTTGCCCAGCCATGGATATATATAAGTTAAATGAAATAAATGCAAACCGAAGACTGAAACGAAGATTACCACAACTGTCTAATTAAACACACGGTACACACGATTTTTCATATAACTATTTTGTTTACCCACATAATATTAATTAACATAAATGTATTGTCAACTTGTTTATAAAATCAGCCTTACTATTATTATCTAATATCAATGCTATGTAAAACATAATTATAATATATTTATAACATATATATTATGTTATAAATATATTTATAACATAATATATTGTTGGTCTGTCAAATAAAGACACATATTATTCTCAAAAACAAAAAAAACAAAAAAAATTGAAATGGTTATGAAAACTTATTGTGAATGCAATAGCAATAATTTTAATAATACATAGAATAGTTAACTGCTAAATCACATCCAACTAACTAAACCGAAATCGATGAAATTTAGTACACAGAAAGACACTATTCACCCTGAGTTAACACATAGTATAATCTTATCCCGATTAAAGGTTCCTGTGGGATACAATACCAGTTAATTAATCACAGCAAAGTGACTGAACTAAATTCGAGGAAATTTGATATAGGCACGTATAATAAAACTGTAACGAGACCGTTTCTGTACATCAAATATTTTTTGAAAATTTTACTGATACTATAAATAGTTATCGACGTAGATGCCAAAATAGCTATTTTTCAAATTTTTGTTTGTCTGTCTGTCTGTTCACGCATCACGCAAAAACTAATGGACAGATTTTGATGAAATTTGGTGCGAGGATAACTTATTACCTGGGCCAGTATCTAAGATACTTTTTACTCCAGGAAAATATCTTAATCCCACGGGAAAATAGAAAAACCATTTTGAACATGTACACACATTACGCAAAAACTATTGAACGAATTTTGATGAAATTTGGGTAATGATAACTTATTACCTTAGTCAACATCTAAGATACTTTTTACTCCAGGAAAATGTTTCATTCCCACAGGAAAATAGAAAAACCATTTTGAGCATGTACACACATTACGCAAAAACTATTGAAAGAATTTTGATAAAATTTGGTGTAGTGATAACATATTACTTGGATCAACATCTAAGATACTTCTTACTATAGGAAAATGTCCCGTTCCCACAGGAAAATAGGAAACCCATTTTGAGCAAGTGCACATACTACGCAAAACTTACTAGACGGATTTTAGAGAAATTTGGTGTGATGATAACTTATTACCTGGGTCAAAATCTAACAAGTGAAGGTCCCGAAGCCGGATCTATCGATTTTTATGAAACTTAAATATGTTGTCGAACACTAAAAACTAAGTGACACGTGTATTGTATAAGTGCTAATGACTATTATTGTCGATGCACTTTAAAAATAAATAAAAAAAATAAGTGACACGTCTTTTTTTATCGGAGGAAAGACGGTTTCAAGGGGTGAATCCGCCCTTCAAAAATTGGGGTAAAAATTTAATTTTACAAATATCTCGAAAACAGTAAGAAATAGAGTAAAAGTTTAAATTGGCGATATTGCTTTTTTATAAAAAGCTATCTATTGATATGCAATTTGTTCAATTTGCATCAACAGGGGTGGTTGGGAATTAAAATTTGGGGCTAATTTTGCAAAACGGCGATGAAAATTAAACAATATAAAAATTTTGTTTACAGATTTGAAATTTACGTCAAAAAATCTAATTGACCTGCTTTTGCTTAATGTTCTAATATTAAGTCTAGGCGTTGTTAACTAGGAGGTGATTGTGTCGTATAGTCCTACTACTTGGGTAGTTCAATAAGTTCTTCTTCATTGAAAATATAAGACAATTAAAATAACGTAGAAATGAAATTTTCGATTTCAAAATTCAGTTTGAGCAACATTGGAGAGGAGGTGAGTCACGCTCTTAAATTACATACTAGTTTACATACACTCATTTTTAATATTAACACACTGACAGTGGGTAAAAATTTCACAATAAGTGGTTCTGAAGTTGAACTATCGTATGTAAGGTTTTATTAGGTTTCCATTCATTTTGAAAATTAATAATAATAATAATAATAATAATAATAATAAGAGGGGGGATCGAACAACTGCCGTACTGTCACTGTTACCGCTCTGGTGCACAATCCTCCCCAACCCAATAACACACAAGGTCCGTCAACCTCTGTACCACCTAAACGCGCAATTCCAGGAACACCCGATCTTAATGAGCAATTTGATGAACCAGAACACATTTACACCAAGAAACGTAAAATAGAACGACCCATCCACACACATACACGAACACATACACAAACACAAACAGTCTTTTCCTTTCCCTCTGTCCCTAATCCTACCTATCCTCTGAGGACACGAAAACGAACCAGGCTATCACAGCCGTCTGTCATTGAGCTAACATCTACGCTCCCACGAAAGTCTCGTCGTACGACCCAGTGTACACCAAAATAGACGCATAACACCTCGTTTCAAGCAACAACAGCAACAATATAAAGAGTAATGTGACAAGCCCGTCCGTGAATGTACTACGGTACTTTTACGGATTGGTTTGGTACATTACCCTGCCGCAGAGCCTAATACCTTGCATAATGCCGGTATAGGTGAATGTTACCCAGTACTGTCCTACTGAGTAGTGAGCGCCAGGTTGGCGTAAAAGTATAATAATAATAAACCCGCCCGTGAATGTACTACGGTACTTTTACGGATTGGTTTGCCACATTATCCTTCCACAGAGCCTAATACCTTGCATAATGCAAGGTGAGTGTATAGGTGAATGTTAGTCAGTACTGTCCTACTGAGTAGTGAGCGCCAGGTTGGCGTAAAAGTCTATAATAATAATAATAATAATAATTTTGATCAGTCAAGGTGCGCCGCCTGCGGGACGGGGCCGACCGTGAGGCATATAGTTGGAGAATGTGTAACATTTGAGCCATTGCGCCAGAGGTTGTAGCTCCCAAATAATGTAGCCAACGCTCTTAGTTATGATGCTGTCTCTGAAAAAGGATGATTAAATTTCTCAGAATACGGTCGGATTTTTCTTTAGCGTTATCATTCCACACATACTATTGGCTGTTTCCTTTATAACGCTAAAGAAAAATCCGAACCCATGAAGAAATGTGGAGTTTATCGTCTAGATTGTTCGGAGTATAACGCTTCTTACATAGGTCAGACTGGTCGAACGTTCAAAACCAGATATAGGGAACATATTACCACCCAGAAACACATTTCTAACTTTGGTTTACATCTACTAGAAACAGGTCATTCGGTAAAACCCGATCAACAACCCTAAATATTACATATTTGTAAAAAAGGCCGCAAACTCAACATTTTGGAAGCCCTGAAAATCAATAAATTGAACAAAGACCCAAACCACGTCAACTTAAATGACCAAATTGATCTAAACAAATCGCCTTTATTAAATCTATAACATGGTGCATCTCACGTTTTGTTTTCGAATACTTTAGCTGATAGGTACCCATTTTTAAAAATTTTATAGTTTCCTGGTAATTAATATTTAAATGGTCTTTATGCAATATTTTGATTTTACATCATTTAACAATCCTTTTAGTTTAACAAAAGCATCTACCTGGTGGGTGTAACCTTTCGTGCAAATCAATACATGTCTCTATCTTGACAAATTAATACAGACCGATACCTGTATATTTTATTCTTTATTTCTTGTAATTATCGTTCACCGCTGTTTCACGTGTCTGGTTTTTCCCCAACGTACTCTAGTCATTTTAAGGGTATTACACCGGTTTAAAATAAAATTCGCTGTAGGTAGCTTTGCAAATAATATAAAAAATTTTAGTTTTATCAAAAATTGGTCAACTTGGGAGTTCCGCTTACATCTGTTTGATGTGATTATATCTGCCTCTATCTCTAACATCCCCCACCAATACATTATTCACTTTAATCTATATTATAAATAGTTTTCGCCTAAAAGAACAATTTTTAGTTATGTTTTTCACCTGATGATAGTGTAAAAGCCGAAAGTCGACTCGTGTGTTTTCTACGATTTTGTTGTGAAAAGTAACAAAGCAACGATCCCATGTTTTAATATGGATTTTCACAAAGTAAACCTATCTAATATTAATTATGTAATAAGTATTATTTGTGATATATATTTGTAATATTATTCTGTGATATTTTGTGTTGTTCTAGTCAGGTTCCACCATCCCGAGGCCCTTTACACCTCGGGAGGAGTCCCAGCGATGGCCTCCAGGCCTTGGTGACCGGACGGTCTGTCTAGCACTTATCGTACCGTCACCAAGGACTGTTCGCTCTTTTTAAACCCTGGGATGGCAGGGCTCATAGTTGGATTTTATTATGTGTATGCTTGTCCTTTGTCTAATGCATTTATGTGTTCCTGTCTGTTTTGTATATGTTTTTATTTTTACTGTTTGGCGGCGCATGCCCTTAGTTGGCGATGCCGCCGGGTGCTGCTGACCGCGCCATCCACCGGCAGCAGTACCCCAATTTTAATAAAAAAAAAAAAAGTAATAATAATTTTATTGTTTTAATCTTGGTGGTTGTAACAATAGAGTTCGATTGTATACTATTACAACAACAAAAGTTAGCATTAACAAAATAATAATTAACAAAATATATAGAATTTAAACAGATCTTAACAAAAGTTGTATAAAATTAATATATATATATATAAATAAATATTTTGCAGAACAATCAGATAATATACTAAATTTTAGTGGACTAACTTAATAAAATATACAAACATTTTTACACAATTTAGGTTTTTTTTTCCTTTTTTTTTTTCTTTTTGTATGTGTAGGTAAAATATTATTGTATTATGTATGTATAGTATTATGTATTTGTATACAATTTCATTATAAATAACAGAATAAACAATGTATGTATTTGCAAA
This sequence comes from Brachynemurus nebulosus, assembly GCA_035578155.1. Lineage (NCBI taxonomy): Eukaryota > Metazoa > Arthropoda > Insecta > Neuroptera > Myrmeleontidae > Brachynemurus > Brachynemurus nebulosus. The sequence goes on from JAPWDM010000001.1 coordinate 112,916,736, forward strand.
CATAAGTAAATAAAAAATTAAATATGTAGTTAATTTTATGTTCATCACTGTATGTTTTATACAAAAATTACAGAATAAATGTCGATTTTATAATTTAACTATCACGGTACTTTGTCCTTAGTTAACTGGAATTAAAAATTAAGACAGAAAGATCTTAGGCGAAAACAAGCTATTACATAGTTAGATACATCAATCAATTGTTAAAAAGATTTGATATTAAATAAAATTTCATACAAAGTCTTTGTGTCAATTTTTTCCGAGATGTAAGAACTTAGATATACCGTTCTGAAAGAAGAATACAGTGGGCAGTTTACGAACAAATCATAGATATATCCTTCTGCTGCATATTGCACAATGGACACATTTCTTTGTAATTTAATACGTATTTTATATTTTTAATTTTTAATGAAAAACGGTAGTCACTGGATATTCTAATTTGGCTTATACCTAATTCTTAGTTTGTAGATTAGATATAGCAAGCTTAGGTGAAAGTATTTTTCATTTGCATTAACTAAAGTACTATAATTATTATTGTAATGCGAACGGCTGAGAGATTCCAAATCATTATGGTAAAAAATATTTCGAAGTGCTTCTATAACACGAGAAATATCAAACTTCGTTATTTGCTGGTTTTCCCATAATTCACTATAGTTAGTTTTGTATAAAATTTCTTTTGTTTGTGTAGTCCAGTTATTTTCAGTTAAACTTCCTTCATAGGTCTTTTCAGCATGACAAAGACTGTTAAAAATATCGTTATTTTCGGTATCGATAATTTTCGATAACGAAAACTAACAAACCTTATAAAAACCGCTTATAAATATATATATATATATATATATATATATATATATATATATATATATATATATATATATATATATATATATATATATATATATTCAACACCCAATTCGATAAACGAAGATATTCAACATCCAATTCGATAAAACGCTAGTCTTCATGATGGTTATTCAAAATATGATGAAGAAGAAGAAGAATACTTGTATGATCCAAATATCTCAGTAAGTGAATTAAGGAATTTAATGGTCACAACACTAACTGGAAAAGAAATGTTTGAAATTATACGCAATTTAATGAACAGAAATCGTATTATTACTCCTGGTTTTACTGATTATATAAAGAATAACGACTTAATCAAAAATTTACATGAATTAAAAAGCACTGTCGTCGGCCAAAGAATAGTAACGATTATCAAACAATTGGAAAAATATGAGATTATTGATATTGAACTAAATTTAAGAAACCACATATGAAGTGACAATAATGATGATGATGATGATGATGACGATCTTCGAAACGAGGAGTCAACGATAAAGGAGCAAAATGAGCATACATTAGACAAAATTTCGTGAATGAACTGTTAGATGAAAAAAGACAGTCGATGTAAAAAGATCACTTAATCGTATGAAATTTTAATTCAGTTTGGAAAACATGTTAGTATTTGACGGTACGAAAGAAATATTTTTCAACCTATGACTGAACTGGAAACGAATGGACTGGATCTGGAAAGAGACCAACCACAATTAACGTTAGAAAACAGAATTTTTCTAAGAAAATTGGGTTTTTCTCCAAAGAGTAAAAGCAAAGTCACTTATAATGAATCAACTGTTGGCAGGGGGTTATTCCTAACTCCGTACAGGCGATATTAAACATCAAGTATCTTCTGATACATGCTGGAAATGTGGGTTCTAACTTGTTTAAATTATACAAGGCCCACGATATTATGGTTGGTAATAAAGAAGACATCGTTGCTTGGCATAGATGGACGGTCACATTGATTATTGACAATTAATGGATGCAGTAAGTACCAATGGGATGCGAAAGGTAAAGGAAAAGATATCGTACCTTAAAAATGTTATTTTTTATTTAAATACTTTTGTAATAATAAGAAAAATATAATATAATAAAGTGTAATTTTATACATTTTTTGTAAAAATCTAATTTTGTAAATAAATAATTACCTATTTTAAAAGAAAATTTGTTTTTTATTTTCTGGAGAAACAAGATGCAACAATCAAATTTGGATACAAAGCCATTTTAACTGTTATTATCATCATTACATTATACACACTCTGTATAAGAAAAATAATATCATTTATAATTTATTAAATTATTATTACTTGATACAAATTTTAATATGGGTGCTTAGTTTTTAGTAAAAATTTTTGCTGAATATAATCTACGTTATTAAATAGTGAAGTTCAGTATTAATTTTGTTACTTATACCTATTACAATTTGTTTTTAACATTTTCACAATTAGAAAAAATGTTCCCTAATTTCAAATATAAAGTTATTATACATACAACTACAATTTTCAGCATACACGCTGTATATTATAAATGTACAAAAATAAAATCATTTAATTAACAAAAAGACCTAAGCTAAGAAAAAATTATATACAGTAACATGTAAGCATAAGACATACTTAGAGGAGACATCAAATAAATTGCTGAGTTGCAAATTTATTCTTTTTCAATAATAGTAAATATGTGAAAGATTAAGTTTATTTGTTTGTTGTTTAATTTATGTGACGGTTAAATCGGGATTTCACAGGCATATTTCTCTGAAACCACTCGACGCGAAACTTTGAAACTTAGCACGGACAACTGTGTTGTCTAATTACACACAATTTGTTTATTAAAAACAAAATTAAATGCACAATTTGACACAATGAAAACATAATCCATTTTACTTGATCCCAAGACAAGAATTTGCAAGTTAAGATTTGTATCGACGAAACACATTCACTTAAAAAAATGTATATTTAGCCTTATATACCTGTCTTTAAAGATGTAAAAGATAAACTAATTTATTTATTACAAGTTTATTAATACATACAGTCTGTTTCAAAAAAAATATATATATATACATACACATATATATATATATATATATATATATATATATATATATATATACATATATATATATATATATATATATATATATATATATATATATATATATATATATATATATATATATATATATATATATATAAATTTTAGTACGAGAAAAATTGTTGGAATTACAGATAATATTTACTGATATTATTAAAATTAATTTGGTAATTTGCTGCTACTGAATATGAATCATTTTAAAACAATATTTTGTTGTAATATATCTCATTTCATGTTAAAAATTTAGTAAGAATATTTCTTATTTAAAAAAAAATTATTGTTTAACTAGCTAGTAATCTTACATACGAACACAGACATTTTTGCTTATTTGACAAGCGTTGCCGTAATACTCTATTATATACATGTGGTACCCAACGATACGATAAAGATCCATTAACACTCGCGTATCAACATCCTGTCGATAACACTCGCTATCGCTATCCTGCCGACAAAACCATATGCACCAGGATGGACAAATATTTCAACAGCTGCAGTGTTTTAGCACAACGACGCGAAAACACCAAATCTTATCAGCATCCAACAGCTCACACCACCCTGTCGGACCCATTGTTCCATCCTCAAAATTATTTATATTATTACATTTTTTGTATTAGAATTTTTGTATAAAAAGACTCAATTATTTTCAGATAAAAGACATTGTAAAATAGGACTTTGAAATGTAAAGACGAATCTTTGATTAAGGGATTTTTAATAAAGTAATTGTTTAGAATTAAATTTTCTTTTATCCTAAAAACTAAAAATCAGTCAATTTCAGTTGTGTAATAAAATAAGTTTTAAAAACAAAATTAGAGTCAGTATTATCTTCAAGATATTACAAGCGGTGACTAGAATTACGGTTTCTGTTGATATTTACGTATCAAAGACCAACTGGCGACCCTGATCAACTAATTGTTCGTACTCTCTGGTGCAACCACTGGTTAAGGAAGCTGAACCCCATTGTGCGTTCAAAGGAAAATTCCGTGACACGATATACATATGTGGGTGTGTCTTCATACAGTTACACACAATCTGTATATTAGCAAAAAAGATGTGCACAATTTAAAACAAAGAATATAAACATATCAGTTTTACCGATATGTACCTTATAATGTGTAATAAAAATAATAATAATAGATTGAATATAATATGAGTAGTGCCATCTATACATTCAAATTAAAAACAACCAACTCGGTAAAAAAGCTTTAGCTTTAACTAGCTGTACTCGCGACGTCGTTCGCTCGACACATTGTTATAAACTCAATGAAAAGTACATAAGTGTACTAATTATACAGAATTTGCATAGAACAATAATTTTTGCGTAACGCATGCACGCACTCAAAGAGGTTTTCCTATTTTCTCGTGGGAATGAGACATTTTCGCGGAGTAACAAGTATCTTAAATGTTGATGCAAATAAGTTATCACCACACCAAATTTCATCAAAATTCGTTCAATAGTTTTTTCGTAATGTGTGCACATGCTCAAAATGGATTTTCTATTTTTTGTGTGGGAATGAGACATTTTCCCGGAGTAAAGATTATAGTTTTTGCGTGATGCGTGAACAGACAGACAGGCAGACAGACAGACAGCCATACATTGTAAATAGTCGACCAATTTGAACAATTTAAGCAAAATGTACCACATGTACTGTTTTTTATTAGCAATGGTAATTTTTCAATTATATTAAAACCCTTACTGTTTATTAGAGAATGGAATCATGTATAATAATACACACAATAATATTGCTCAATATTCTGGAAAATGCTCCTTCTTTCTCCGTGTTATATAATATCTTTCTTGTAACCTTTCGATAATACATGCATGGAAAAATTTTTCAAGTCAAACTGTTATGTTTTTGATGACAGAATAAGAGATGTTACAATATTAATTTAACAACCGTTAGGATTGGTGACTTATTTCTTTTTTTATCCGACCAAATAATAAAAGATAAAATAAAATTTTATGCATAGATGTACACTCGAGGCTTTTCAGATTGTCTATATGTGGATTAAATTGCATAGAATATTTCACTTTTTCAAAATTAATAAATAAAATTTTAACAAATAATAATAATGTTTATTACAGTAGGACCTCTGTAAACTGGACAACAGTGTCACGCAAATTTTTCCGGCTAACAAAGGTGTCTGCTTAACAGGGGCAGAGTAAATATAACCATTAAATAACGTAGTATTCACAACTAATTTCAATTCAATTTTTTTTTAAATTTTTTAATTGAAATTAGTTTCAGGAACAAAGGACATAGCGGGGTAAGATAGAGAAAACGGCCCTTGAGGCAAAGTTGATTGTTTTTGTCGAAAAAAATACTTCTTAGTCCCAAATTCATTCCCACCAAATTTCAACCCTCCGAAGCTAATAGTTTATGAATACACAAAAAGACAAAAATTTTATACCGAACATGGCATGCATATGTATTTACGTATTACATACTCTGCCAACTAAACTCTTTCCATAAAAATATATGTTATAGAGTACTAAGAGACAAATTATTGAACAAAAAATGGTGGATGTCGCTAACGCGTAAGTGCCAAAAAAAAAAAAAAAATTTACTTAAATTAAAAAATTTAAAACAATTAGTATAATAAAGGGATATAACGTTAATATTTTTTTTATTACTCTGCCTAAGGTGGGTACACAATATATATTAAACTCAAATAAATCGACTCAGTAATTTTCTCAAAAAAATTTTTTTTGAAAATTTTTATCTTTTTGTGTATTCATATACTATTAGCCTCGGATGGTTGAAATTTGGCAGAAATGTATCTGGAGCTAAGAAGTATTATTTTCTATAAAAACAATCAATTTTACGTCAAGGGCCGTTTTCCCCATTGTAACAGTTGTGGCGGTTTAGCTTATATTTAAAAATACTTAAAATTCGCGCCCAAATGCTGTTACTTATGTCCCACACAGAATTAACGCTAATAGGATGCCTAAAAATGTCCAAAGATCGGGTTCTGTCGAAGAATTACTCTCCGTTGTGTGTTTTGCGAAATCACTTTATTAAAAAATTACTTTTTAAATAAAATTCTATAATAATAGTTTACATTATTCAAACGAAAGTTCAATAATTATTTTAAAATAAATAAATTATAAATATAATGTTATGTTTTAATAAATATATCCGAACTGTTTTTACATTTTATTAACTTAACAATGCCTTAATAAAAACAATTATATTTTTTTATTGGACTTAGCGCAACAATCAATTACGGCCTATTTCAAACAAGTCCAAATCTCGTCTCTCTTGATCATCCCTTTTCCACATATATAAACAATATGCCACTTCTCCCCACCGCTTAACTATTTTTCAATACATATTAAACATCAAAAAAGGGGAATCCCAAAATGATATAATATTATAAATTCATATAGAAGATAATAGTTGTTAAACTTTACAACGCTAGGTTGTTCATATTTTTTTACAAACAGATGTCGCTAATTATCATAGCCGACATCAAAACCCCATCTGAAAATTAGTTCATTAATTAAAATTTGACCGCTAGATGTCAGCCCCCGTACCATAGTATCCGTCACACCATCTTACCCGGCTATGCCCTTTAGGTACTTCTTACTCCTTTATAATATGTACATAAATGTTTCTTCTTTGGAGTATTGTTCCTTCAATATTAGGTTATAAATTGAAAGACTACTACATTCGTTTTAAATCCAATATATAATATATATTTCGATCAATTATGATCTTCTCAAGGATCTATAATTTTAAATATAAAAATATTAGATTTGTTAAAATTATAAAAGTTAAAGAAATGTACATACTTTTTTGTTCGATTCACTGTTGTGAATCAAACTTTAATACCATAATATGTACATCATACGTGTGAGTATTGTACGCACACCTGTCCAAACATATATTGCCTAATTACATACAAAAGAAAAAGCAAATTTCCTAAAAATCCATCAAGTTGCTTATAAATTTAAAAAAATAAATTAATTAATTAAAAATAAAATAAAATATATATAGATTACTTTGATATTGAAAAACTTGTAGATGTTCGTTGCACTATTCCAAACAATAAATATGTAATATTAATAGATTTGAGCGTTACTTTATGGTATTCCATATTTGTAAATAATAAACAAATATTTTACTTCGCAAAAATACCACTTTTATTTTGAAACTGTGACAATATTGTTTCGAACCGTCAGTTCATTTTCAAACAGAATAGATATTACATTCTTTACATGCCTTATATACTATTTTATCTACCTATACTTATTAAGGAGGAGTGGTCTGTGATGTGGAAGTGGAAAGGGTGGGAGTGGTAGGAGAATCCAAAAGTCAAGAAAAACAAGATTACATTACATGTGACAAAAGGCAAACAAACAGGTGGCAAAAGATTGAACTTGAAAATGACAAAAAGACAATAATACAGTGAATACAGTTTTAAACAGAAATTAAAATTTAAATAAGTTATAATATTGAAAATAAAGTTGAACTGCAAATATCGGTGTAATCATTTAAAAGGTGATCGGAGCTATGTTTATTTATTTCTATTGCTTCTAGGATTGTTAACTTCTGTCCTTTGCTTACCTCGTGTAACACAGTAATTTCCCGTTCCGGTGTGTGTCCGGTGTCTATTAAGTGCCTCGCAAAAGCAGAGTCGGATTTTTTATTTCTATATGACCTTAAATGCTCTGCTCTCCGGATTTCAAAGTTTCTGCTAGTTTGACCGATGTAAAAACCATTACAATCTTGGCAGTTTAATTTGTAGATGCCCGTTTTTTTAAGTTTATCAATTTTTGTTTTATTGTTATATATTAAATTTCCTAGATTAAAGCCTGATTTAAATGCTATATTTATGTTTGATTTTGCTAGAACTTTTTTAATTTTATCTGATATTTTACCAAAATATGTTATAGTTTTAAAGTTAGTTTTTGGTTCTGGTTTAACGGAGGGGTAAATTTCTTTTAAGATTTGTTTAAATTCTTTCTTTGCTATTAATTTATCGATTAGGTTTGAATTATATCCGTTATTATTCGCTATTATTTTAATATTATTTATTTCTTTTTTAAAATTTCCTTCCGACAAAGGTATATTAAACGCGCGGTGGATCATTGAATTGTAGGCTGCGACTTTATGTTGATACGGACTTATTGAATCATTTGGAATTGTAATACTTGAGTAAGATGGTTTTCTATATATATTGAAATCAAGCTTATTGTTAATTTTGGTTATAGTCAAATCTAAAAAGTTTATACTATTATCTTTTTCTACCTCTAAGTCAAACTGAATTTTTGGATCTAATGAATTTAATGACTCTACAAATTTTTCTAACTGGCGGATCGATCCATCGAAGCCTATAATTATGTCATCCACGTATCTATACCAAAATTTTACATGTTGTTTGGTTAGTGTATTATTCATTATTATTTCTTCTAAGTTCGACATATAAATTTCTGCCAACAGAGTGCTCAGAAGTGACCCCATTGAAAGGCCACTTGTCTGTCGGAAGAATTTATTGCCGAACTCAAAGTAATTTTGTTTTAAAATTGTATTAAAGGTATCTATTAACTCGAATTGTTTTACTGGATTTTTTATCTTATTGTCTATTATTTCGCTAATCAAGTTTAGACACTCCTTGGTAGAAATATTGATGAACATACTACGTACGTCCAGGGACGCCAATTTGTACTGACCGGGAAAGGATGTGTTATTTAACTGATTTACAAGTTGGAAGGAGTTTTTGATGCTATGTTTGGAGGTGAATTGGGTTTCGGTTTTAAAAAGGGAATCTAGGTGTTGTGATAATTTATGTGATGGACATCCAATATGGGAAACTACTGGTCTTATGGGGTTGTCGGGTTTGTGCGTTTTCACCAATACATACAATCTAGGAGCTCTCGGGTTCATCTCCACCAAATAATGTCCATCCTTGTCAGTAAAAATACTTTTATTATTATTAATTAATTTTTTAATTTCTTCGTTATATTTGTTAGTAGGGTCTGTTTTTAGGCGTATCATTTTTTTTTTAATAAAATCGCTTATTTTATTTGAATAATCTTGTTTGTTAAGGATTACGGTAGAATTAATTTTATCTGCTTTAGTAAATATTAAATTGTTGTCATTAATTTTATTTTTTAAAGATTTAATAGTATTTTTGTTATTTATTTTAATTTTTATGTCTTCTTTTAATATATTTTTAATTGATTCTTTAGCTAAATTATCATCAGAATTTTTTAACGCGAGTTCCGAGTCTACTATTAAAGTTTCTTTAAGATTTTTATGGTTTAAATTAGGTATATATTTAGGTTCTTTTATTTAAGAGGTTTATTTCTGCTGCATTAAATTCCGTATTAGTCAAGTTTATTACGCGTTGATTCGAAGTTATTGTATTATTTGTTAATTTTTTTGGGTCCCGATTGACGTTTAAAGAAATTTGTTTAAAACATAACTTGTTTAATTTTTTTAACTGAGTTAAATATTTTTTGTGAATTTTGTCGCTTACCCTTTCCCGGACTTGATCGTCAAACTGGCAGAATTCTAGGTAATGGAGTTGAGACAGCAGTTCCGTATGCGCGGTCTTCATATATATGAACACGACGTCTCGTTGTTGATACCACTTATGGGCTTCTTCTTTTAACCAGGTCTCCTTACGAGCCTCCACCGCTTTCTTGGAAACTTGGTTTTTTGTCCTGGTCTTCAAGCTGACCAATTTCAAGCGTGTTCATATATATGAAGACCGCGCAAATCAAACATACATATAGCATTTAAATCAGGCTTTAATCTAGGAAATTTAATATATAACAATAAAACAAAAATTGATAAACTTAAAAAATCGGGCATCTACAAATTAAACTGCCAAGATTGTAATGGTTTTTACATCGGTCAAACTGGCAGAAACTTTGAAACCCGGAGAGCAGAGCATTTTAGGTCATATAGAAATAAGAAATCCGACTCTGCTTTTGCGAGGCACTTAATAGACACCGGACACACATCGGAACGGGAAATTACTGTGTTACACGAGGCAAGCAAAGGACAGAAGTTAACAATCCTAGAAGCAATAGAAATAAATAAACATAGCTCCGATCACCTTTTAAATGATTACACCGATATTTACAGTTCAACTTTATTTTCAATATTATAACTTATTTAAATTTTAATTTCTGTTTAAAACTGTATTCACTGTATTATTGTCTTTTTGTCATTTTCAAGTTCAATCTTTTACCACGTGTTTGTTTGCCTCTTGTCACATGTAATGTAATCTTGTTTTTCTTGACTTTTGGATTCTCCTATCACTCCCACCCTTTCCACTTCCACATCACAGACCACTCCCCCTTAATAAGTATAGGTGGATAAAATAGTATATAAGGCATGTAAAGAATGTAATATCTATTCTGTTTGAAAATGAACTGACGGTTCGAAACAATATTGTCATAGTTTCAAAATAAAAGTTGTATTTTTGCGAAGTAAAATATTTGTTTATTATTTAGAAATAAATATGTACATTATAAAATTTGAAAAAGAATGTGCTGACTTAAGTAAAATAAATAAAAGACACAGAAACACATAAAAAGATATACGTGGGGAACGCCAATAGTTCTCGGCCTAACATGATTAAAATTATTTAAAGGTGACGTAATTTACACTCACAGATAGTATTAAGTCTCTAGTAATCATAAACGCAGTGGACGAGTTTACATGTGTTTTATTTATTCTGTTGTAAAAATCTAAACTCAATATATCGACCGTTTCAAAAATTGAATATCGTGTAGTTATAAAATTTTTGACAAAAGGACAAACTCCAGAAGAAATTAAGGACAGATTGGATGGTGTATGCGGTAAAGCCGTGCCAAAGGTTTCGTTTGCGGTACGAGTCCCTCAACGACGATGATCGTTTTGGAAATCCGGCAGATTCGATCACTTCCGAAAACATCGCTCTTGTAGAATTGCTACAAAGAATTTGCTTATTATTATAAAGGCATAGAGATGCTTATCCTACCTTATAATAAATGTATTGAAATAGAGGGCGGTTATATAGAAAAAAATTCTTTTCACTGTTCTTTCTGTATTTTTTAATACTCAGGCCGAGAACTTTTGGCGCATCCTACGTATGTATACCTGTCGAAATTATTCAATACAATATTTTCATTAGAAAGTATACAAGTTTTCAAAGGTGCTTTAATATATCTGTGGTGGTGTTGCCGATATGATACTTTGACGGCATGCAAAAGTACCCGAGTTCAAGTCATGCCACTGACTGGATTTTTTTTACTTAAAATAAATCAATATTTCAAGACAGCCAAGAGACAAACACGAATTATAACCGCCATCTATCTTAATAAGTAAAAAAAAAAGTCGGTCAGAATGTCAGAAAAGGAAAACGTCTATAGATATCAAAAAGGTCAGGCAGAGTAATAAAAATAAAAACGTCTATTGACGTACAAGAAAAAATGACGACGTCGGAAAATCTCATCATCGCCTGTACGTATGATAACCGTCCGCAAAAAAAGAAAAAAACGGCGACGTTGACGAAATCAAGGTCATGTACGTACGTACAATACATACGTGTATCACATCACCCTATATTTATGCATACTACACTGAGTCCCTAAGTGTCCTAATACCTACTGTCGAAAGTAAAGTACTGGGGTTCAAAAAACAGCTTATACATACATAAGTAGTTTTTAATTTTCTGTCCCACTCAGTTCTACTGCTGGGACGAATAATTGTTTTTTTGGCCATTTATAAAAGTTTAACTAACTTATTTTGATAAAGACGGAAAAAAGCTGAAGAAAAACAAATTGTATGCATGCATTTTTATATGGACTTGAAAAACGTGGTTAAAATTTAAATACTAGCTCTATTTTGAGAGATATCGTGTATAAAGCCAGGTTAGTTCTATAGTTAAGCAACAAAATTCATATACGAATATATTAAATCTGTTACCTATATTGCTGGTTTTCAATGGAACTTATTTTTAAATTCTGTATTAATTGTAGGAAAGTGGTTTAGTTGATTTTATCGGAAACCTTGTTTTATTGCATTATTTTTGTATTTAATATTTCAGCCATTCTTTTGTTACGGATATGGCATTTTCTCGCACTTTACACGCCTTATGTAATTGTAAAATGTTATGTATTTCATATTCAGTACAAATATTGTGTACACATTTGTCTATCTGCTTAGTATTGAAAATTTATAAAAAAAACAATAACGTCTATTTCTTTCTTAGTCGAATTTTTCCTTGAAAAATTAGACTTATACAGCCTATACGACAAGAACAGTGAGAGGCGAGAGTAGGATAACGCTATCCGTTTTCGGACCCGTAGAAGACGATTCTGTAGAAAAAAAAGTCTGATATATATATATATATATATATATATATATATATATATATATATATATATATATATATATATATATATATATATATATAGATATATATATATATATATATATATATATATATATATATATATATATATATATATATATACTCCCGCTACCTTTTAATATGTGTAGGGCCCTCCTATGGAAGTTAAGAGATCAAATTTGCTTAATGGGGCTCATTACGATGCACAACAATACTATCAAAGTGAGGTCAAATTTTGGGCAAATTTTGGATCTGACACAACCTTTAAGTAAAACAATAAAACTTTTCCAAACCGGTTGGAAATACTGTTTCGGGCAATTATCTACAACATATCCAAAATTCAGCTTTCTAGGATGACTTGGAGGAGTAGAGGGGGAAAAAAGGATTTTAGCTGGATCTAACACGCTCACAGCCCCCCAGAATTAACGTAGAGTGTTGAAATTTGGTGTGTTGATAAAGTTCGTACCTAGGTAGTGATTTTTGGAGGTTTTAATATTTTACCCCCACCCCCCTCATTTTTAAGCTACAATTTCATGCTTTTTCGACGTTTTCGAAGTTTTTACCACTCGCACAGGTCACCCAAATAAACCTAGAGGGCTGGAATTTTGTATTCGGATTGAGTTAGTATCAGGGGAGTGCCTTTTGGGGATGTCGACTTTTAACCCCTACCCCCGCCATTTTTATACCAAAAAGAACATGATTTTTCTTCTTTTTTAACAGTTTCATTCGGGTCAAAATCTCCCCAAATAAACCTAGAGGGATGAAATTTTGTGTACACGTTAAGCTAATAGCCAGACACTGCTTTTTGGGGGTTTCAACTTTTAACCCTTACCCCCACGATTTTTACGCCAATATTTCCGTGATTTTTTTGCTTGTTTTCTAACACGTCTAGAGACTCTCTAAAGAAACCCAGAGGGCTGAAATTTTTTACGTGTATTCAGTTAGTATCCAACTAGTAACTTTTAGGGGGTCCACGTTACTTTTCCCCCCACTTCTCCCATTTTTACATCGGAATTCAATGCTATTGTTAAATGTGTTTTAAATGCATTATTTTTATTCTAAGTACAAGTAGGCGAATAGTAATTTTAAAAAATTTAAAAAAAAGTGAACTTTTATAACAAATGAAATACATACATATTAAGTAATTTAAATATATTATTAAAGTCACTGTTTATTTATAAATTAGGAATTTTGGATTTTTATCATTTATAAAATAGAAATTTTGGATTTTTTTGGAAAGAAAAAATATCTTCACAAAGGCCTTCCAGTTTACTATTTAAGTTCCTTTTTTAATATTTAAAAATAAAACACAAAGGCAATTGGCGAATAAGCATGGGTAGGAATGCCCTCGTACGAATTGTGTTGGCTTTTTCCCTGCTAACTGCTATCGGCACAAAATTTAAATTTACTGAGATTCAGCGCTTAAAAACTTAAAACCTTTTTTTAAAGCCTCGATCAACCGGACACTCATCATCACTTATGAAACCACCAAAATGACAAATCGCTTGTGGACTTTCAATTATATTTCGCTTGTAGACATTCAATACCGAAGATGAAAGGAAAAATTCGACTTCCGTGATGGGGCTCCGCTGCTCACGGCGTTTTTTCATTATGAGAAGGCGTGTAAATGTGCGTGAAAATGTCATGTCCGTAACTAAAGAATGGCTGTATATGTATCAGTTTGAATATTTTTAAGTAATTAATTTTACCTGTCAGTAGATAGCAAGTCGAGAGCGAACTAACCTACGGCCTTTTTTCAAGATAAGATTAAAATCTGACCGCAGAAGCGAACTAGTATGCACCCTTTTTACTACAAAATGGGTATGTTTTAAAAGAATGGCTGATTTCTGATTTTTAAATGTCTTCACACAGTCAAGCCAAAAAAATTTTAAATGCTGAACAAAATATTCTGCTCGTGAATTTTTCTAGCATATCATCTGTATTATTGGAGTTTTGAATGGTTTCCAAGCTGGTCACATATGCATTAAAAGCTGACGGCATCTATTTATTCTGCTGCTTATATATTGCTGCTGACCAGTCTTTTTTGCTGGTCACTTAAACCTAAGCACTTATTTCAAATCATTTTAAATGATTTGAAATAATAATCTTTTTTTTTTTTTATTTTGCAGCAGGTACAAGGAACGGTGACGGCGTAGGTAATTCAAAACGTTACCCTGTAATGGTTTTCATTCATGGCGAATCATATGAATGGAATTCCGGGAATCCATATGATGGTAGTGTTCTTGCTTCCTATGGAGGTGTTGTAGTTGTTACCATTAACTATCGGCTTGGAGTCTTAGGTAAGTCAAATTTTGAAAAATTATTAACATAGAAAACACAATTAGGAAATGTTTTGACTATTAGATTTCCTCTATAGTATATTTAATTTAGATTGAACTAGAAGAAAAAATCTTTTTGCAGTTTTATTTTAATATATATTATATTTGAAACAATATAAAAAAATGTGTGTTTAAGTTGTATATCTCATATAACTTTTTATTAAGTTAAAAAATTTGATATCGATAATCAAGCTTTTACGTATAAATAAAAAATAAATATTTACGAAACTTTTATTCATATTTAGAAGTACAGTCAGTTATTAACTCTTTAAATGATTAAGACGAGTTAATTTGTCCTGGAATATGGCGACTCAAAATGCTGTGATATGTATAGATTCACTGGTAAAGGTGCCGCATCTGTGACAGATTTTCCGAAATACGTTATAATTCTAATTAATGTACAATTTTGTCAACATAGTTTAGTATTTATTTATATTTTGTAAATTCTTACGGTTCACTTTTTTGATGTTGGGATCTTTCACTTTTTTTCTTTTTTTATAACCTTATCTATTGTACTTATTACTGGCAGTAAAAAGTCCGGCATTTTGAGACAAAAATTTTTTTCCATATAGTATGTTTAAAAGGGTAAATGCCTACAAATTTTTTAAGTTTTTCTAACCAGTTAATCATGCTATTTATTTTAGACAAAACAAGTGTAAAAAAAATATATCGTAACAGTAATACAACACTTAGTTGACTATTTTGACAATTTACTGCATACGCAGATGTCGATTTTCGTAAAACATAAAATAAAAATGTTTACCTTGAAGGTTGTGTATTTTACCATTGTTAAAGAATGTTATATGTTTACACCGTTTTTAAAGTGATATCTACGACATACTCATTTAAAATGACATTAATGCTATTATCTTAGTCGATCAAGCGAATGTTACTTAAGGCAGATGGTCTATAAAACGATTTTTTCAAAGGATTTTAATGGACCGTCTCTAGATATTTATTTAATTCAATACCAATAATACGAGCCTATTCCGATTAAAATTGACTACTCCAGTTTTGAGAAAAACGATTTCTAAGTTTTGTAATTTTAACACGGGTCCTTACTGGAAAACTATTTTTTTTTTGAACAAAATGAAAACGTGTCAAAGGAATTTGATAAAAGTTTAATATGTTATAAAATACAAAGTTACAAACCATATTCAATAAAAAATAAAAATTATTCAAAAACAGCCGTTTTTGAAATATAATTTATAAACATCATCTTACAATATTTTTACAACGCTTTTTCAACAATGCTTTTACATTACAACAACATAAGCGCGCGCAAATTAAAAAAAAACAAGTGGTATACAAATATAATAACTACAGAATATTAATACATTATTTAACTTTTGATAAAAGAAAATTTTTTCACTGACTAAAACTACCCAAGTGCCAATTGCCAATCTTCTTGAAACTTTGCTGATGTGTACAATAGGCAAAAATAAGGAATCCATGCTTTTTTTTATCGGCCAAGACCCACGTTCACGGAGTGAAACCAGCCCTTAAATTTGGGGTTCAAATCGTATTTATTAAGATATCTCGAAAACTGTAAGAGATAAAGGAAAACTTTAAGTTGACGAAATATTCCTCTTTAAAAGACCTATTCATCTATATAGGTTAAACCAGGGTCGGCTTTATAAAAGGGGCTGGAGGGATGAAATTGGGGGTAAATTTTGTTGTACAGTCTAAGTGGTTCAATGTATTAAATATTTACCATCATAAATGGAAACAGCAGCAAAAATTAGGGGATACGCATTTTCGCGTTTTTTCGAAATATGTGTGGTATTCGAGACATATAAGAAAAAATAAAATAGGATAGATTATGTTGCATTATTATTGAATGCAAATACCTTCTATATTGTTCTAATTTTATATTTATTTCATCATGAAAATGCAAACTGTTACTTTTCGATAATATTTCATGTATTTTTCAGTACTTACTTAATTGGTAATTTAGTCATGTATACCTATATTTGGTTACTTCTATTCTATATTTATTACACCTATTTCTGCCAAATTTTTCTAGTCTGCAAGTGTCTATGAATGTTCGATAAGAAACAGTAATCTCTTCTGTTGAACAAATCAACTACCTTCATCTTACAAATTCTTTTTTAGTCGAATTTTTCCTTGAAAAAATTTGTCTTATACAGCCTATACGATAAGAGCGACGAGAGGTGAGAGTAGGGGCGCTATCGGTTTTGGACCCGTAGAACACGATCCCAAACGGTTGGAAATTATGTTTCAGTCAATTATCTACAACATATCCAAAATTCAGCTTCCTAGGATGATTTGGAGGGAGTAGAGGGGGAAAAACGATTTTGGCTAGATCTAACACGCCCCCAGCCCCCAGAATTAACGTAGAGGGTTGAAATCTGGTGTGTTGATAGAGTTCATACCTAGGTTGTACTTTTTGGGGGTTTTGATATTTTAGCCCCACCCCCCTCACTTTTAAGCTACAATTTCAGACTTTTTTGACGTTTTCGAAGTTTATACCACTCGCACAGGTCACCCTAATACAACTAGAGAGCTGAAATTTTGTATTCAGATTAAGATATTATCAAGGGAATGCCTTTTGTGGGTTTCAGCTTTTACCCCTTACGCCCACCACTTTTATACCAAAAAGAACATGATTTTTCTTGTTTTTTAACAGTTTCGTTTGGGTCAAAATCTCCCCAAATAAACCTAGAGGGCTGAAATTTTGTGTACAGGTTAAGCTAATACCCAGCCACTGCTTTCTGGAGGTTTCAACTTTTCACTCTCACCCCCACGATTTTTACCCCAATATTTCCATAATTTTCTGGCTTATTTTCTAACACGTCTAGAGACTATCTAAGAAAACTTGGAGGGCTGAAATTTTGTACGTGTATTGAGTTAGTACCCAGCTAGTGCCATTTAGGTATTCCACATTACTTTTCCCCCCACTTCTCCCATTTTTACATCGGAATTCGATGGTATTGTTAAATGTGTTTTAAATGAATTATTTTTATTCTAAATACAAGTAGGCGAATAGTAATTTTAAAAAATTTAAAAAAAACGCCGTGAGCAGCGGGGCCCCATCACGGAAGTCGAATTTTTCGCTACATCTCCGGTATTGAATGTCTACAAGCGATTTGTCATTTTGATGGTTTCAAAATTGATGATGAGTGTCCGGCTGATCGGGGCTTTAAAAAAAGGTTTTAAATTTTTAAGGGCTGAGTCTCAGTAAATTTCAATTTTGTGCCGATAGTAGTTAGCAGGAAAAAAGCCAACACAATTCGTACGAAGGCATTCCTACCCATGCGTATCCGCCAATTGCCTTTGTGTTTTATTTTTAAATATTAAAAAGGACCTTAAATGATAATCTGGAAGGCCTTTATGAAGATATTTTTTCTTTCCAAACAAATCCAAAATTTCTATTTTATAAATAAAAATCCGAAATTCCTACTTTATTATTAATAACATTTTTAAATTATACCTCATTTCAGATACAATTGATCATGAGTTTTCGTTAAAAAATTAAACAATTCTTATATTCGAAACAAATCAATCTCTTATTTTTTTCTAAAAATAAACTGCAAATTTAAGATTTACATAAATGGAATAATAAAAGAGATAAAGCCAAGAAAACGAAAATTATTTATATTTAAAGTGACGAAGCATGGTTAAATTTAACTGAAATGAACCATACTTAATATTTATGTATTGCATTTGTTATAAAAAAGTAAGTCCATTTTTTTTTAAATTTTTAAAATTACTATACGCCTACCTGTATTAAAATAGAAATAAAGCATTTAAAATACATTTAACAATACTACTAAATTTCGATGTAAAAATGGGAGAAGTGGGGGGAAAAGTAATGTGGAATCCCTAAAAGGCACTAGCCGGATACTAACTCAATACATGTACAAAATTTCAGCCCTCTAGTTTTCTTTAGAGAGTCTCTAGACGTGTTAGAAAAAAAGCAAAAAAATCAAGGAAACATTGGCGTAAAAATCGTGGGGATAAGTGTTAAAAGTTGAAACCTCCAACAAGCAGTGGCTTGCTATTAACTTAACCTGTATACAAAATTTCAGCCATCTAGGTTTATTTGGGGAGATTTTGACCCGAACGAAACTATTAAAAAACAAGAAAAATCATGTACTTTTTGGTATAAAAATGGTGGGAGTAAGGGTTAAAAGTTGAGTATACCAAAAGGCAACTCCTTGATACTAACTAAATCCGAATACAAAATTTCAGCCCTCTAGGTTTAGTTGGGTCGAAAAAGCATGAAATTGTAGCTTAAAAATGAGGGGGCTGGGGGTAAAATATTAAAACCTTCAAAAAGCACAATCTAGGTATGAACAACAAACCAAATTTCAACCCTCTACGTTAATTGTGGGGGGCTGGGGGCGTGTTAGATCCAGCGAAAATAGTTTTTTCCCCTCTACTCCAAAACACACACACACATATATACATATATATATATATATATATATATATATATATATATATATATATATATATATATATATATATATATATATATATATATACGAACGCGATTCAGAAAAAAAAAATGTCTGATATACATACATATATATATATATATATATATATATATATATATATATATATATATATATATATATATATATATATATATATATATATATATATATGTATGTATATCAGACATTTTTTTTTTCTGAATCGCGTTCTACGGGTCCGCAAACTGATAGCGCCCCTACTCTCGCCTCTCGCCTCTCGCCGTTCTTATCGTATAGGCTGTGTAAGTCTAATTTTTTCAAAGAAAAATTCGACTAAACATGAACATATTTTTAAATCAAATGCAATATATACAATATACATATTAAGTATGGTTCATTTCAGTTAAATTTAACCATGCTTCGTGACTTTGAATTTAAATAATTTCCGTTTTCTTGGCTTTATCTCTTTTATTATTGCATTTATTTTTAGAAAAGAATAGAAGATTTATTTTTTTCAACTATAAGAATTATTTAATTTTTTAACGAAAACTCATGATTAATTGTATCTGAAATGAGGTATAATTTAAAAATGTTTTTAAAGTTAATGTTTATTTATAAAGGCGGATAAGCATGGGTACGAATGCCCTCGTACGAATTGTGTTGGCTTTTTTTCTGCTAACTGTTATCGGCACCAAATTGAAATTTACTGAGATTCAGCCCTTAAAAACTTAAAACCTTCTTTTAAGGCCCCGATCAACCGGACACTCATCATCAGTTTTGAAACCACCAAACTGACAAATCGCTTGTAGACTTTCAATCACATTTCGCTTGTAGACATTCAATACCGAAGATGAATGGAAAAATTCGACTTCCGTGATGGGGCCCCCGCTGCTCACGGCGTTTTTTAGCTAAATAAACGCGATTTATTTCTTTCTGAACATTCAAACTACTTTTCTTATTCTTTTTGTATGCTTTGTAGGAGTAAACCCCATTTCCAAAATCACAAAATTTATTACAAAGCACCTGAATAGTAAATTGTATGGATCAACCGTTTCTTCCGTTTCTTGATGAAACGTCCATGTAACACTTCAAATGCAATAAATCTTGCAGATTGTTTGTCTACGCATAATTTTAATACTCGTACAGTACTTGCCAAATAACCGTTTTGCTTCCAACCCAATTGACGATTCACAGCTTCAGTGACTAAAACTTAAATCCGGTTCGAAGTATCAAATTATGTATCGCTTGTTGTTCGAGAATGGAAATCATCCACCAACAATCCCGTTGATATTCAGAGTAAGGGGCTGGTTCAATTGAATAATATTACCGGTTGTAATCACTTTACTTCACTGGGTTTTCGTTAATTATTATTTATTAATATTTATTGAATACTTACAATAATTACATACAATAATTTTTTATTGAATACAAAATTTATTACATTCTAAATTAATGTTTGTTGAATGGATTCTGCTTTTTTCAATCTGTAAATAGCAACTAACTAAAACAAAACCAACCGTTTTCTTGGCTCACTAAATGCAAAAAAACTAAATACAAAAATTTTTTTTGTTTTATAAAAATATGAAAATAGTCTATTTTGCATCCAGTAGCCTGCGACAATATAATTTTTACTATTTTTGAAATCTAAACATAAACGAAAGAGATTACTTCTTCTTGTCGAGTATTCATTAACACTGGCTGATCACACAATTTTCGCAGAAATAGGTGTAAAAAATATAGAATAGGAGTAACCAAATATGCATATGAATAAATTACCAATTCAGTAAGTACTGAAAAATACACGAATCATTATCGGAAAGTAAAAATTGATATTTTCATGATGAAATAAATATAAAATTAGTACAATATAGAAGGTATTTGCATTCAATAATAATGCAACATAATCTATCCTATTTTATTTTTTCTTATATGTCTCGAATACCACACATATTTCGAAAAAACGCGAAAATGCGTATCCCCTAATTTTTGCTGCTGTTTCCATTTATGATGGTAAATATTTAATACATTGAACCACTTAGACTGTACAAGAAAATTTACCCCGATTTTCACCCCTCCAGCCCCTCTTATAAACCCGACCCTGGTTTAACCTTCATAGGTGAATAGGTCTTTTAAAGAATAACATTTCCTCAATTTAAAGTTTTCCTCTATCTCTTATAGTTGTCGAGATATCTTAATAAATACGATTTGAACCCCAAATTTAAGGGCTGGTTCCACCCCGTGAACGTGGGCCTTGACCGATAAAAAGAAATACGAGTCCCTTTGCCTATTCTACACACCTGCAAAGTTTAAAGAAGATTGGCGATTGGTACTTGGGTAGTGTTACTTGTGAGATATACCTTTGTACTTGACTCTCTCAGAGCAACTACGTTAAATGCAAAGAAAATAAGTTTATAAAGGGTATAGCCGGATAAGTATAGGTGAATCGGCCCCGGAAGCGAATTATTTTAATAACTATATTGGCGGTATGGTAAGGCTGTAAGTAATTGATATCTACAATTTTGGCGGCCAAAACTGAGTAGTTTTGATTCAAGATGCCTGAAACGCGCAACACGAAAAAGGAGGAATTAAATCCTGAAACATTGGTGTCAAATTTAAAAACAAAAATTTCAGAAATATTAATGTCTGAAATTTATAACGAATTTCTAACTAACATAATAAAGAAAAGCATAGAAGATGTGAACTTAAAATTTATAGAAGATTTAAAAGTTGTGAAAGAAGATAACCTAAAACTGTCAAATGAAATTGATATGTTAAAATCTGAAATAACACTTTTAAAAAAAACAAGTTGTTCATGAAAAACCAACTTATGCTAGTAAATTAAACGTGAAAAGTAATGAAAACAACACTACAAGTATAGATAATAAAAATATTAATTTAGTCAAAAAAGTGGCAGATGTGATTGTACAAAATCGATCTACACCAAGTGAGGCACAAACCAGTGATTTTGACAATAAAAATCAACAAAAAGAAACTGAAAATGACAGTGATGGTTTCAAAACTGTTAGCTATAAGAAAAACCGTCAAAAAATAATAAGGGGCAGCGGCCCCGCATGTGACGACCTCCAATTTGCGGAGTCAAAATTATGGATTTACGTTGGACGTTGTAGCAGAATAACAAAAGTAGACAACTTAACAAGATATCTTAATAGGACCTTCCCAGACAATGCTTTTACAGTAGAAGAATTAGAAAGTCGCGGAAAATATAAAAGTTTTCGCGTTGGAGCTGATACGAAGCTGAAAGATATAATCTACGATCCGTCAAACTGGCCAGAAGGAGCTTTGGTTAAGCGATTTCTTTTTCGTAGATCAGGAGCGAACTTCGATAATTAATCCATCTAAGTACCCTGAACTAAAACAAGACACGTCGTCAAATGAAGACGTCAAAATTTTCCACCAGAATATCCAGGGTCTGGGTAGGAACAAATTGGACGAACTAGTTATATGGTTAACTAAAATAAAACCTGATATAGTCTGTTTAACTGAACATTGGCTTAAAGATGGTGAGGAATTAATTTTAAAATGTGATGGTTATGACGTGGGTAATATATACCTTAGAAAGGTTTTTAATCGAGGCGGGGTGTGCATTTTACATAAATCCACCATAAAAAGTGAAAAGGTAAATTTTATAGATAACTCTGAAGATAAAATTTTTGAATGTTGCGGTATTAAAATTAAATTTAATCACCTGTGTATGTATGTTCTATCGGTATATAGATCTCCATCTAGCGATGTCAATTTGTTTTTTGATAAATTTGAACATGTTCTGTGTCAATTATGTAATGGCAAAAATATTGTTGTTGTTTGTGGGGATTTTAATATTAATATTTTTAATGACGATATCGTGAGTAAAAATTTTAAAAATTTATTAAATATGTTTAATTTAAGTTTAAGTGTCTCAGAGCCAACTAGAATTACGACAACTACAGCAATATGCATCGACAATATTTTAGTTAACGTTAATTTCAAAAATTCACATACAGTTCAAACAGACTTGTCCGATCACTTAGCTCAGTTGATTGATGTAAGTGACATGTCTAATGTTATGACAAATGAAAAAGAATTTCAATATCGTCGAATTTTTAATAAAGAAAATATTAACAGCTTTCTGAATTGTTGTGAGACACTGGATTGGTCTCCTATATTTAATTCTAATAATTCCTGTGAGTATAGTTTTGATTATTTTTATCAAATTTTACTGAATGCTTTTAATATACACTTTCCTTATAGAAAAATATATAATAAAATGAATACTAATAACAAATGGGTAAACGATGAAATAAAAGAGGAAAGAAAGAAACTTTTTGATACATACATATTAAGTCGACAATACCCAGAATTAAGCAATTTATACAAAATTCGTGCAAAACTTTATAAAGATAGGGTTAAGGAAGCAAAAGTAAATTATGTTTCTCAATCAATATCTAGTGCTCAAAACAATTCAAAAGGTGTTTGGCAGTTGCTTAACAATGAATTACATCTTAAGAAATCCACAAAAACAGTTATCAAAATCACAAATAATGATGGTAAATCCATTGAAGATCCAAATGTTTTGTGTCATTTATTTAATGAACACTTTATAGACAGCATAAATCACATAACCAAAAATTTAGGGAATTTACAACACAATTTTCAGTACAAGAATAGTTATTCCTTATTTTTAGCTCCTGTGTCACCGCAGGATGTTTTAGATATTTTGAAAAAAATTAAAAACTCATCATCAGCAGGTGTCGATGAAATTCCTTGTTTCATTTTAAAACAATGTATATCACTGATTGAACCTTTAACATATCTTATTAACTTATCGTTTACCAGCGGTGTGTTCCCTGATCAACTTAAAATCTCAAAAGTCGTGCCAGTGCCAAAAACTGAAAATACAAAAACATTTACAGATTTTCGTCCTATATCAATCCAATCAGCTCTCTCAAAAATATTCGAATATGCATTCTACGAAAAATTGATGAAATTTTTAGATAAATTTGAGATAATAAGCAACTGCCAACATGGTTTCTGCAAAGGTAAATCCACTGAGACTGCTCTGCATCATTTCATGAAAACTGTTTATAGTTATCTCGATCAGAGCAAATCCGTATGCGCTACTTACTGTGATCTATCAAAGGCATTTGACACATTAAACCACAATATTCTGTTTCAAAAACTTGATAACATTGGTATTAGAGGTATACCACTTGCTTGGATAAAATCTTATCTAAGTAACAGATCACAGCTCACCAGTATAAATAATGTTTGGTCTGGTACAATGCCCATAAACATTGGGGTTCCACAAGGTACTATTTTAGGCCCAATTTTGTTTACTATTTACATCAACGATTTTACAGAGAAAGTAAACAATTGCAATGTTGTCAAATATGCAGATGATATTACCATTGTGACTGTCGCCGAAAATGATGTACTACATCAAAATATAATTCGGGTTACTACTGATAATATTAATAATTACTGTGAAAATAACGGCTTAAAGTTGAATTTAAATAAAACTAAATTAATGAACTTTTCTTTACGTAACCCATCTATTTTCAGTAATGACACACTAGAGTTAGTAGACCATTTTAAAATATTGGGTGTTTGGGTGAGCCAAAACTTAAGTTGGGATAAACATACCAGTCTTATCTGCAATAAATTATCAAAAGCTGGTTATGTAATAAGGCGCTGCCGAAATATCTTTCAAAATCCTGAAGTACTAATAATACTCTACCATGCTATTGTTTACCCGTCTCTAAAATATGGGGTTCTCTTGTGGGGTAATTCGGCATCTGCCTTAAAAGTATTTTTAATGCAAAAAAAAATTATTCGATTTATGTTTGGACTATCCCAAAAAACATCTTGCAAAAGTTACTTCGTAAAGTATAATTTATTAACTTTATCTTCCATTTTTATTTATCAGGCGATTTTATACGTGAAACAGAACATGTTCAATTGTGCAACACATAGTGATATCCATACATACAATACAAGGAACAAGGAAAAGTTTATAGTACCGCAACATCACTTTGCAAAAACAGGTAACAACTTAAATATTATTTCTTTAAAGATTTTTAATAGCCTTAAAGACAGGGTGGATTTAAAATGCACACAAAACCTTAAAAAGTTCTTAATTGAACAATGCTATTACTCTTTAAAAGATGTATTGTAATTTTAACCTGGTCTGACGAAACAAACATCTGTATCAGATTTATTGTTGAATAAATATTATTATTATTATTATTATTATTATTATAGGCTATGTGCCCCTGATAGAAAGTCCCAGTAGTAACTGTATTATCGTTTATGTGACACTGCAGGTACTTCATATGTATAACTTTCCTAGATCAAAATAAAACCATTGTAGAAACATAGTAGAAAATTTTCAAAAAATGTGCTGTAATAGGATTTTTTAACATGTAGAATATTAAAGTTCAATGAGCATTGTATTCCACATGTTAAAAAAGCCTACTAGACCACATTTTTTGAAAATTTTCTATTATATTTCTACAATGGGTTTGTTTTGATCTAGGAAAGTTATACATATGAAGTACCTGCAGTGTCACATAAACGATAATACAGTTACTACTGGGACTTTCTATCAGGGGCAGATAGCCTATATCTTAGTATACCTCTTTCGATTATTCTTGATTATCTCGAAAACTATAGGAGATAGGAAAAAACACTTTATGAGACACAACACTTTATTTTTAAAGTACTTTCGATTGGTGTATATAATTCCAGGGTCGGACCCACTGGAGGGGCGGTTCAGCAGATTAGAAATGAAAAATTTTTTTTTTACCATGTTGTACCCTTTGAATTTTGATGAAACTTCATGTAGTAATTAAGTGCATTAGGGCACAGTTACTGAATTTTTTTTAAAGTGGTCGCTCAATTGGAACCCTATAAAAACAACATTGAATTGGATATTATCCTTGCTATTATCCTTAATAACGAGGACTGACACGATAATAAATATGTCTAATATTCTTGAGGGTGTTTGCCTTCATGTGGATTTGGAATTATTTTCCTATGTTGAGTAGTTACCAAGAAAAAAATTTTTGGAATTTTTTAATTTTTTTTAATTATCTCCATAACTACTCAGTTTTGGCCGCCAAAATTGTAGATATCAATTACTTACAGCCTTACCATACCGCCAATATAGTTATTAAAATAATTCGCTTCCGGGGCCGATTCACCTGTACTTATCCGGCTATACCCTTTGTTTAACGTTTTCGTAATATGTGGAGCTTATTTTCAAAACCAAATTTAAAACAAAATGTAATTTTTGAGAAAAATGAGATTTTCTCCATCTACTACCAGAAAATTTTTACGGATTTTTTACTAATAAATAACAAAGTTGGGTTGCTATAAAAACTACAGTTAGTACAAAAATATAATTCAAGTTAATCCCCTTAAAAATGTATCCTCACAAAAAAAAGAAATATTCATTTTGAAAATAAAACTATGATATTTCATTTTGAAAACAAAATTACAAAAATGTAATAAATTCATTGTTTAAAATGAAAATAAAAACGAGTAATATTCCATTTTTTCCCACGGAATTAGCATTACGTTAAATTTTAACTCCACAGTCTTCCTCAAAGTAATCACATTCTGCCGTTTTTTTTTCATTTTCGACTTGATTTTCGTAATTTTTTTATTATTATTCAGCCATTCTTTTGTTACAGACATGACATTTTCTTGCACTTTACACGCCTTCTCATAAGGGAAGAAAATATAAGTTATTGTTTTCTTATAAATTTTCACTACTAGGTAGATAGACAAATGTGTGCACAATATTTGTACTGTATATAAAGTACATAACATTATTAGTTTTAATACTAGAGCTAATAAAGTTTGTGTTACGGACGCGACAAAAAGTACCTTTTTATCGCGTCCGTATCGTATCTCTAGTATTAAAACTAATAATGTTATGTATTTTATATTCAGTACAAATATTGTGTACACATTTGTCTATCTGCTTAGTATTGAAAATTTATAAGAAAACAATAACTTATATTTTTTTTCTTATGAGAAGGCGTGAAAATGTCATGCCCGTAACTAAAGAATGGCTGTATATGTATCAGTTTGAATATTTTTAAGTAATTAATTTTACCTGTCAGTAGATAACAAGCCGAGAGCGAACTAACCTACGACCCTTTTTGGGACATGAAAAAATATCATATATATATATATATATATATATATATATATATATATATATATATATATATATATATATATATATATGTATCGTCTGGTAAAATATCGTTGGTTTTCAAGATATTGCCACTTTTATAGATTTCGGAAGAATCGACAGTTTTGATCAGATTTTCGAGTATCACAGCTGCAATACTTGAATTTCTGAAATTCTAATTTTTATTACGCAACACTGAAGAGTTCTTTTGTAGATCACAATCAAAGTAAGGGTAATAAACCTAATATCTTGGGAAATTAAACCCTTTTAGGCCGATTCATACATAAATATTTTTTGTTAGCTACGTTTGGCTCTTCATACTGTAAAAGAAATGTACCCGATTACCCGGGCAAGTTATGTTAAAAGATTGCTCATTTATTGTAGTTTTTAAAACGGTCCCACATTTACTTCGCTTTACTTCAGAAAAAAGACACTGCTATTTTACTGCAAAAAAGGTCATTGTGAAATTATTTCAGTAATATCACTTTCAAATTATTTCAGTCACTTGATGACACTTTTGCGTCTGCGTAAACCAAACATAGATAATGACCGAAGATAGAAGATAGAGAGACAATCGATTCACATGGATGTTCAAATGTTGCTTCCTCGTGACTACGCTAATAATGTCCAATTTTGCAGAAGTATGTTACATAAAGATCCAGAAAATCCAGAATTTCTAAATAAAAGTCAAAAAGAATGGATTCATTAAAATGCACAATCTTCCTAATTATGCGACCGAAAACCCATATTCAATTATGAGAAGAAGGGTCACAACATCACTTTAAGGTAAATTTGTGAATCGAAACACGAACGGCCAAATAATAGGTCCTTTTAAATTGCCTGCAAATCTGAAATCTTTAGGAAATTGACTCTGTAATCTTTTAGAAAATGTTCCTTTGGCCACACTTGGAGTAAGGTGGCTTCAAATCGATGGCTTTCCAGCACAGTATGTACGTGAAATAAGAAAGTTGTCAATCCAAGTTTATCCTCAAAGATGGATCGATCACCTTGGTCCCATTTTATGACCACTCCAGTTTCCGAATTTAAGTCCACTAGACTTTTTTTACAGGTATTAATTAAAGAAGAAAGTCTATACAAAACCAATAAATAATTTAAATGAGCTCAAGCATCACAAATTTATGAATGTGAACAATAAATAAATATTACAAGATATCAAGACGAATAAAAAGATTTTTTTCAAAAAATTACCGGCTAGATTCGACTTGGCAGCAGACAATTTTAACACATTCTTTGATTTTCAGTGTTATGTTTAATTTTAAGTAAATATCCGTAACTACTTTAATTCAATAAGTATCTTTATTCAAATTCCTATTTGTTTGGCTATTTCCACTATCTCTCTCACTCTAACCAATTTGAATTTACTATCTATCCACTTTCTATCTTCGGTGATCACCCATCTTCGGCTTACGTAGGCGCAAAAGTGTTTGCAAGTAACTGAAATAATTTAAAAGTCATTACTGAAATAATTTCACAATGACCTTTTTTGCAGTAAAATAGCAATAACTTTTTTCTAAAGTAAAGCGAAGCAAATATTAGACCATTTAAAAAACTACAATAAATGAGCAATTTTTTAACATAACTTGCTAGGGTAGGGGGATACATTTCTTTTACAATATGAAGAGTCAAACTTAGCTAACAAAAAAAGATTTATATATAAGTCGACCTAAAAGGGTATATTTTTTCCAAGATATTAGGCCTATTACCCTTACTTTGGATTGTGATCTACAAAAGAACCCTTCAGCTTTGCGTAATAAAAATAGAATTTCAGAAAATCAAGTCTCGCAGCTGTGGTACTCGAAAATCTGATCAAAATTGTCAATTTTCCCGAAATCCATAAAAGTGCCAATATCTTGAACACCAACGATATTTTACCAGACGATATTTTGATATTCTGGTCAGACATGACCTGGTCTATCATCCTTCCAAGGGATATCGTTGACTTTTGGGACACCGTGTATAATCTCCACTACCTTTTGATATGCGTAAAGCCCCCCTATGGACGGAATGAGCTGAAAGGACAATGGGTAAAACTCTATGGGGAGCTGCCCCCTAGCGCTCAAGGTTGTGACCGGTGCCGATCGACAGCCCTGGTCAAGTAGTCCAACTTTGTCAATGGGCACGTTCCTGGAGAACCTGGCCTTCAAAAGTTATAGGGCGTCAAATGTACAAAAAAGTCTGCACGTGGCCATAGTCAAACGGGATACTCTGTGTAGGTACAAATGGGGTATGAGACATGTTGTGGTCCGGCCTATCACTGTGTAAAACCACTTTCCTGGCAAGTGGCCTAACCTCCTTTTTTCTGGCGTGGCGATTTATCACAAACCCCTTAGTAGATTGCCGAAATAAGGTAATCCGAAGTGCACCCTCCCGAAGGGGACTCTAATGCTCGCTGCAGGTCAATACACACCGCGTTTCCGTAAGAAATGGCCACGTGGAGTATGCAAAACCTACTGCATGTCAGAACTTCTGAAAGCCAGGTTCTCTATACCTAAGATGGGTATATTTGTGGCCTACTAGGAAGGAGCTTTCAGAATATATATATATCACTGGTGGGCGCTGGGGGGGGCAATTTTGCGCATTGTCCTTTGGTAAGTGGGGCTCATTCCGATGCACAACAATACTGTCAAAGCGGGGTCAAATTTTGAGCGAATTTTGGCTCCGACCTAACTTTTTAGGAGGTGGTGGGGAGAAAAAAACAATAAAACTTTCCCAAACTGTTTGTAAATAATGTTTCGGTCAATTATCTACAACATATCCAACGGAAGAACGGTGTTTTGGCTGGATCTAACACACCCATAGCCCCCCAGAATTAACGTAGGGGGTTGAAATTTTGTATGTTATTAGAGTCCGTACCTAGGGTGTGTTTTTTGGACGTTGTAATATTTTACACTCTCCTCCATCTCTTAGCTAGAAATTCATGCTTTTTCGACGTTTTCGAAGTTTATACCACGCCTACAGGTCACGCAAATAAACCTAGAGGGTTGAAATTTTGTATTCGGATTGCGTTAGTATCAAGGGTGTGCCTTTTGGTGGTCTCAACTTTTAACCCTTACTCCCACCATTTTTATACCAAAAAAACATGATTTTTCTTATTTTTTAGCAGTTTTGTCAGAATCAAAATCTCCCCAAATAAACCTAGAGGGCTGAAATTTTGTGTAGAGATTAATACCCAGCCACTGCTTTTTGAGGGTTTCAAATTTTAGCCCTTCGCCCCACGATGTTTACGCGAATATTTCCTTGATTTTTTCGTTTTTTACTAACACGCCTAGAGACACTGAGTAAACCTAGAAGGCTGAAATTTTGTACATGTATTGAGTTAGTATCCAGTTAGTGCCTTTTAGGGATTCCACATTACCTTGCTCCCCCCACTTCTCCAATTTTTTCATCGGAATTCAATGTTATTGTTGTGTATTTAAAATGATTTATTTTAATACTAATACAAGTAGGCAGAACAAATTTTAAAAAAAGTGAACTAACCGTTATAAAAAATGTAACAAATATGTATTATAATTTAAAAAATATTATTAAAGACGATTTTTTATTTATAAAACATGAATTTTGAATTTTTTGGGGAAAAAATAACTTCATAAAGTGCTTCCAATTTACTATTTAAGGTCCTTTTTAAATATTTAAAAATAAAACACAAAGGCTATTGGCGGATAAGTCTGGGTAAGAATGCTCTCGTATGAACTGTGTTGGCTTTTTTCGTGCTAACTGCTATCAACATAAAATTGAAATTTACTGAGATTCAGCCTTTAAAATCTTAAACCCTTTTTTTCAACCCCCGATCAGCCGGACACTTATCATCAGTTTTGAAAACACCAAAATGACAATCCGCCTGTACCCTTTCAACCACATTTAGATACCTTGAAAACACCATCTTGAAGATGTATTTGTATGAAGATGGTTGTTCTCGGCTGAATGCTATTGTTACATTTATATTCACTTAAGTATAATTTTAATGCCGTAACCGTTAAAAATTTTACGGATTTTTAAAACAGAATAAATACAGATTACAGATATGACACTAGTAATAAAGTTGTAAATTTATTTAAAAAAAAAAAAAAAAATTATATTTTTTCTGACTTGATGATTTCTATAAATTTGGCTGTATTGCAGTTTAAAAAATAAATTTTTTAAACTATTGGAAGACTTGCAATCATTATTAGTAGTAGGGTTTTGCGTCCGTTCAAACTTTTGTTTAATACAGACGCTATCGATATCGTTTTAGCGAATTTCCGTTCTATAGCGAGCCATTCCTCTTTAGCAAAATTCAGCTATTGCAGCGGTTCTCATTACGCGACTTAAGCTTGGCACTATAATAGAAATATGTTTTGAGGTCTATAGAATACGAAAATGATAATCACTTAAAATTTATATATATATATATATATATTATATATATATATATATATATATATATATATATATATATATATATATATATATATACCGTGTGAGTTTTTCGGGAGTTGCCATTTTTATTACAGCCAAACCGTTGATTTAATCGAAAAATTGTTCAAATAAGAGTTGTAGATATCGACGGGGGCAACCAATTGCGATAATTAGGAGCTTTATAGCTCTTGTGGTTTTCGAGATACGATACAAACTTACCTTTTTTTAAATGGAATAGTATACTTATTTGTTGATAAAAATTATTCAATAAAGCAACAATAACCAAAAATAAAACAATAAAAATTTTTATTTTAAGTTTTTTTTCAAATTTTACAACTTTTGCGCTTAAAAGTGGTTTATTTAAGTGAATTTTGGTAAGTTTAAGAGCGCCTACTTCAAACAACCCTCAATATTACGGAAAGTAGCAAGCGGTAATTGTATTTATAAATAGAGTCGTGACATGTCATCCATTTTCTTTCCAAAACAGAGCGGGAAGCTTCGAAATTAATTATCACATGTTTGTGTAAATATTTTTGAGTACATAATTATTGTTAATAGGTTATGAATTTATGAACAATTAAAAAAATTTAATTTAATTATTCTTTCTAGGTTAAATTAAATGGTTTTTGTTAAATATTTTTTAACTTATTTTCAATTTATTTTACCCAACGTTAAACAGAAAATGCCGGAACCAATCAGTGTTCACCACATGTCAAGATAGGTTATAGGGACTCTATTTTAGCATAAATGCAAAATGAAATTTAGAATTTCAGCTATTTAACTTGGCAAATTTTATTAATTTTTATTCAATTTTTGGTATTCATATGGATTTATAACTAAAATTCTTCTTGTAATTGAATTAAATCAAGTAAGTACTTCATATTATTTAATTATTAAAAATAAGTATAATTTTTAATTTTAAATGGAAATTATTTTATAGGTTAAATAAAAAATGACAAAAGTCAAATACGGAAACAAGAATAAAATTTATTTGGGAATTTAGAAATTTTGAATGCCTGTGGAAAAGCAATGATCACATCAGGGGGCCAAGTCTTGAATTTAGATATCACATAACACATGTGGAAAAATGACGTCATGTGAGAAATTAACACATTTTTTTCCAGTTGCAAGTCTTGAATATTTTATCACAAAATTTAGTGGTTATTAATTTCACAGTGATATAATTATTAACAGAAATATAACCACATCTATATAGGTTGTGCTATTTTGTTTTCACATGGAATACTAATTAATTTTTTAAGTAAAATGCAAATGTTATCAGCAGATTTTTGGAAAACTCACGTCTTTTCGTAAATTTTAAGTTATTACAACTCAAATCTGTTATATTTATTAAAATTTTACTGAATTTTAACCAAATACTTTTTTAAAATTTGAATATTTTGAACATTTATTTAACACTTATCGTTAGTCTATTGGTGGTGAATGTAGGTCTAGATTTCTAACCCTCCTATTTTATCAATTCTTTAAAATTTAGGTATTTGACCATATTTACTTTTGAACTGACTTCAGTTTTTCTAAAACAACCAGTAAGTCTAGATAAATTCCAAGAAAATATTTTTTATATACACATAAATAAAACAAAAAAATAAGAAACAAAAAAGGCTGTATTTACATGGAAATTTTCTCTAGGCGTTCCTTCCGATTTGCGCTTTGAATACGAACTTTATATGTTTCTCCATAAAAATCTAGAAATATACAAGAGCGTTTTCATTTACCTGTGGAAAATACCTTTAAGAGGTAATATTAACCCCTAAAATTGGGACTTCAAGAGAATAGTTGCAAAATTTCGTATACATATAATTAAAATGATTGAATCAGAATAATTTTAGAAGAATCGTTATAATAAATAACGAAATTTACCTTTACTAAATGTTTAACGAATGAGCAGAAGTTTTGCAAGTTTAAATTAATAATATTATGCATCTTAAATGAGCTGTTTTGTAACTAAGAATAAGAAAAAAAATATTCATTTTTTTTATAGGTAACTAAGAAAATAAATTGTTAATTAATAAAATTGTGCATTTTGTGACAGTTTGAAATGTCAAATATTGTTTTTCTGATTTGACATTACAAAAAATTTTATAAAATTTGTAATTTCCATAGTTATATGTAGTTATATTTAACACATGTGCTACGTGATTTGTACGCGTTAAGTATATTTTCACAGTATCACGCAAGAATTTCGAGACTTGCTTTTTGTTGATATCACATGTGGTATGTGAAATTTCAAATGTGATAAAAATAACAACAGTGAAATTGTGATATATTTATCACATTTTCAAGACTTGGCCCCCAGGTCAATGATCATTAACAAGTCAAATCTAAAATGCGATTTTTTACGTTCAACTTATTATCAAGCAAGAAGAAAAATTGAAAAATCTATGAAATCCGGGAATGGCACCGAGGGAAAATTGTAGAACACATCGACATACTGTAATTTCGATGTTTGCCGGAAAAAATAAACAATCTTATTCTATGAAAAATGTATTTTATTTTATATCCTGAAAAATTCTAAATATTAATCAAAACGAAATAATTAACAATAAAATGACAAGTGGTCATCAAATAAATAAAGTATACCAAGATAATGATCCATAATCATTTGGTTATAAACTAAAATAAAAAAATTTCGCAGTTGTGTAAAATACTAAAATACAGTGGACTTTCGGAGATTGTCCAATCAAAAATTGTCAATATTGCAGTGATAGGGATTTAAACATCGCACGTTTACGTCACACGAATACTGCAAACACACAATTTTTGTGAATACAATGTTCGTGTGACGTAAACATACGATGTTTAAATCCCTAAGACTGAAATATGGACAATTTGCGATTGGACAATCTCCGAAAGTCCACTGTACGCTGCCAATGGGGTGTGGCACACAGCTTTCTCGTACTCGTGAAAGCACCTTAGTAATTTAATGCACAATATATCTTTGTGTAATTTAATATTGGTACATAAATTAATAAAAATAAATGAACAAAACGATTCATAAAAAATTGAGCGAAATGTGACTAACAGTAAATAAGATATTGACATTTAATGGGATTTCATGGTAGTGCCGTGGATACTATTACTCCGAATGCAATGAAATTTGTAGGGGGACCATCTAGGAACCAGACCGCATAATTTCTGATAATTTCATAAAAATGAATTGAATAGTTCAGAAGTTATGCTACCTGGTGCAATTTTGGAATGACATGGTAGCGGCGTAGCTACTGTTACTCCGATTTCGATTTAATTCATAAGGAACCATCTACGAACCAAACTGTATAATTTTGAAAATTTCATTAAAAACAATCGAATAGTTCAGAAGTCATGTCACTTGGTGCAAACTGGCGACACATAGACGGATGGACGGACAGACACCAAACCAAAATAGTTCAGGAAGCTCTAAAATGTAAAATGTGCGTAAAAATTTTACTTTGGAGGGAAAAAAATTTATTATATTTTTATTTAGGAAGTGGTTGTAATTAAATAAATTTGTGTAATCTTATTAAAAACTTTATAAATACTGTCGTTTTCATTATGGAGAACCGTTTTAACACAGAACGTACGTTTTAAAGATGGTAAAATTGTAATAAAATCAGGATGAATCTTTTTTTCATCACTTTTTGAAATATCTTTTGAGCTTTTTACAGCTTTCTTTGTAGCTTTTTCATTTGCTTTTAGTTTGCTTGCTGAAGATAGTTATTCTCATTTCTTCATGTATGTAGCTTTTTCATTTGCTTTTCATTTGCTTGCTGAAGATAGTTATTCCCATTTTCTTCATTTTGCTATTCGTGCTTTTGAAATAAAATGGTCGCAACAGTTGTTAAAACTACTCGATGCAGAAAATCGTACACCTAGATATGTGTACGTTTTAACTTTTTAAATTTCCACATGATTTAGCGTAAATTTCCCATGTTCTTTTAATTTTGCTGATTTATGAAAAATTACTATTTCGATTTGCTTATATTTACTGGACAGATTACTGGAAAATAAATTAAGGTTATGAATCTTTTTAGAATACATCTTTTTCAGACGTATTGTTAAAATACATACCATACATACTTGAAAATTTTTACATTAAAAATATTTTTTTATTTTTCTTTACTCTTTTTAAAAAAAAGAGTTTAAAATTTAACAATTTAAATTTAAAAAAGACCTGTCATATTATGACAGTTCTACGATCGAATCCAGATGCCATCTATAATTTACTTTCAAGATTTTTAATAATGACATTTTCACATGTACCAAATTTTGACTTCTTTAATATGGTGTACAATTAAATATTACAAAAACATTTGTAATTTGATAACTTGATTAATAAATATTAAGTTGAATATTTGAGGAAAAACTTCAATTATTTTGATAATTAATGTATCTAATTAATAAATTTTCTGTTACTGTAAGAAGCTAATGTGAATATACCATTACAATTTATTTCCTATCTTTTTTAGTATAAATTCAAAATAAATCGTATGTTTTTGCGTTCGGTTAGACAAACCTTACCACGGATTTTGAAAATTAAAACTTAAAAATGCAATTTCTCAAAAATTTGAAATAAAATAATGAAAATTTTAGCATAATTGGTAGTTTGAAGTAATAAACTAATTTTTAGAAACATCTCAACATATGTTCCCATTTGAAAAAAAAAAATTTTTTTTCTATTCCAAAAAAAGTGAGTCCTAGAAGTCTGGAACAATTTTTCGTGAATGGCCCCCCTCTATTTTGAATATTTTTTGTATAAACTTTTTTTCGATTAGATGCATATTTTAGGAATAAATCGAATGGCAACCCCTGAAAAACTCATATGGTATATAGGGTGTAAAGTAAATAACTCTCTTCCTTTTAACAGATGGTTTATCTCGGTGTATAATTGCCGAAGATATAAATTTTTTTTCGGAAATCGCTGTCTGAAAAAATCGCATCCCAGCCAGCTCGTCGTTTAATATAAATTTCCCTGAATACGCCTCTGACCACACTAAAATTATTCGCACCCTGTATAATAAAAATTTTTTTAAAAATAAAAATTTTTTTTTTCATTTTACCATAATATGATTAATATGTAAACATGTGTTTTGTCGAAGCACATGATTCTCGAATTCAAATGTACTGTATCGTTCATAGAAAAGCTAACACAATTGTTCATAAATTTTAATTAAAATAAGTTATGAATTATTTTTTTAGTTTTTAAAATTTTTTAGTTTTTTATATCACAGGACAATATGAATGTTATAAAAACCATAACTCTGCATTACACAGTATTAATTTAATAACAAATTACATTAAAAACTACATTAAAAACTACGAATTGCCAAACAACCAAAAAAGTAACACAACACAGAAGTTATAAATGTATAAAAGTTACAAGAACAGGACATAGAAGTTATAAATTTTTATAAAGAAATTCCGTTAATTGTAAATTTCAAATTTTAAAAATATTTTTCTTTACCTGTTAGAAAACATTGTTTTTAATTTTTGCTACACAATTTATTTCATTACAACTTCATTCACTGTATCTAGCACACACACAAATACAAAACAAGTATGTTTTTCATAATAATAATAATATTGACTCAGGTATCTATCGATACCGGCAAAATTTGGAAATACAGTTCGGTCTTGAATAGTACGACTACAGGAGGTCTTCAAGTCAAAATAGATTCATTATACATACATAAAATCATTATACTGCCGTGCTAAGCAAAAGTGCCTTAAGTAACAAATTCAAGTTTTCGAGAAAATGAGATCAAAACTTTTGGACTTGCTGTTTCTTTTTATATCAGCAGAACTTTAAAGCAGTTTTTCTTTATTTTGTGTAAGAGATATTTCTAAGCAGTTCTGCACAATTTTATTGCAAAATTTTGCTTAGAAATATATTTTTTTCAATAAAAACTGTACTTACGGCATTTTTGCTTTGTATTACTTTTTCATTAGGACGATTGAAAGTGCCATAAGTAACATTAAATACTGTTGCTACCCATCTCAGAGCAGGAATAAACTATAAAATAATATTTTTAGCTCTGTAAAAATATTCCAAAATTGTTATTAATTTCCTCTCTCTTTGCTTCAATAATGTTTTGAATGCACTTTCTTTTACAGAAATTTTGTACATTACATGGATTTTTCACCACTGAGTGGCTACTTTTCAATTTTTATTTTTTTCCTTTCTTTAAACTAATATTAAATTTCTTCCTTTTTTTCTTATTTTCACCTGCATCACCATAACAAACTGAAGTCTCAGCGGTGTCATGCCGAATTTCAATACCAACATTAGGCTTGTTTTCACTTAGGCTTATGCTTAATTCATTTTCCACATTTCCTTTATCTTCAGTAGGTGTATTACAAAAACCTAGATTGTTTTGTTCAACTTTTACAGTTCCTTCGAATTCTAAGTTTACAAAACTTTTTTCAAGTCGAATCCTAAATTATTACTGTTTTCTTTCCAATCCGACCTTACTTTATCAGTTAACACTTTCATCAACACCATTTTCGGTTAGATCTCGTCTGGCTATTATTGTGTTAGTGTTCAAATCATAAATGAATACTTCTTTGTCTTCTGCAGCAATATTATCTAAGATAGTTTTAAAACCCTCGTTTACAGGATCTGTTATCGATAAAAGCTCATTATTATGAATTTTAGCAAGTTCTGTTGATGTGGAGACCTTACATTCTTCATCCTCCATACGAAATTCAACGGCACTAGCCTGATTTTAATTTTTTTCAATGGCTAAGTTAATTAACTGTTTTGTTCGATTTGACACTATGGCTGGTAACGAATTCATCACTACAAATAACTTCAAAGTTCACAAAAAATATGATTAAAGCTCACTTATCTGCAGCAACAAATACAATGACCGCTAAATCAACAAACAAACATAACAAAAATTAACGGAATTATCAAACGAAGATTGTAATAATGTCGTATGTGCAACAGAAGTTTTACATCTATTAAGCATAAATGCCGCATGTGCAGCAAACTAAGTAAGAGTGCCATATGTGCATTGGGTTTACTGCATATTTGCTTGGTAGACTGTACTTACGGCACTCTTACTTAGTAATGACAACATTTTAGTGTACATACGGCTAGCTCGAAGTCTATAGCTCCGAACGGTTGGAGCTATACCATTTTTGACAAGTTCAATGGATTCCTCGTAGTCCAAAACGTCCGAAATGATACATAACTCAAAATTCGGAAATTTGCACTTACGGCACTTTTGTTTAGTTGGGCAGTATAATTTATAATATAAACAAAAAGCAAATGAAATTTGTGAATACGAAACTGTGTGAATCATACGTCATCATCACTTGATCAATTTTTAAAGTACTACACTCATCAACAAAGTTAACCGTTCAACTAAAAATAGTATAAATTATTTTTTGAAACTGTGTTATTAGATTCCATTTGTTTAGTGAGTACGTAATTTATCAATAAATTAAGCATTTTCTGCTGTACTGTAATCTATATTTACTTCAAAAAACAATAAAAAGTAAAAAAATTTAATATTTATTAAAAATAAATTAAAAGTTGTTTTAATTTTTATATTGCGGAAAAAAATACTATTATTACCTATGTTGTCTCTCCTTGCATCAGTATATCGTACAGACGATTAGACAACGTGTCAAATCCTAATATCTAATCCTAAAAGTCAAGTATTCTTAATTTCTTAAAATCGTTTAAATTTAAAAAAAACTGAAATGAATTGTGATTGTTAAATCGTTTATTCAGCAAATAACATTCAATATCACAAACGAAATTTAAAATAAAAAAAATAATGTTAACGTTTGTAAAAGGCGATTCATTTTGTCGATGAGTGTATTCATTATATTTCCAAATACATACATACCCACAAAACAATGTTTACTTAAGAAATAAAATACGTATGTAATTCACTCACACAAATACACAATTTACTGTTTGTGTGAATATCAAACTACAAAATTTTTTAAAAGATTACACCACAAATCCAATTTTACGTAGTGGTCGGTACAAATTGAAAGGGAAGTACGTAAAATCGGAAGATCAGGGGCGTCGGTAAACTTTTGTTTTGGGGGGTTAGTAAATATTATTTATCTGAATTTATTTAAAGCAATATTATCTTAAGAGACAATTTACACCTAAAATTCGGTTGTGTAGACAAAGTAAATTGAATGTTATACTAATGAATACAAGTGACGACTTTTAGAAAACTGTCGAAAAATCAACTTCACTATCGCATTCATCTGCGTAAAAGACGCCAAATAGCGGAAGCTGACAAAAATTCTAGAATATTCTACTTTTGAACTGGCACAGACACCAAAAAACAAACTTCACTATTGAATTGCGCACTAAAAATTAGATTAAGCAGCGCATTTTGACAAAAATTCTAGAATGTTCTATTCGTCAACTAACAAAGATATAAAAAAATCGATTACACCATTTAATTGGTCATCGAATAAAAGACGGAATAGCACATTTTCATAAATGTTCTAGAATATTTTATTTGTCAGATAGGAAAAATTTGTCAGTTAGTTGATAAATAGAATATTCTAGAACAATTCTCAAAATATGTTATTTGTTTTCTTTTTTGGTACCCAATTCAATGGCGACGTTTGTTTTTGAATATTTTGCTAGTTGACGAATAGAATATTCCAGAACATTTGTCAAAATGTGTAATTTGACCTCTTTTTCAATGGACAATTAAATGGTACAATTGATTTTTCAATATCTTTGCTAGTTGACAAATAGAACATTCTAGAATTTTTGTCAAACTACACTGTTTAATCTCATTTTTAATGACCAATTCAACAGTGAAGTCTGTTTTTTGATACCTCTGCTAGTTGATGATTAGAATATTCTACAATTTTACGTTTCTCATCTTGCATTTGCATTTTGCATATTAAGTATGCAGAATATGTGCACATATATCTGCAGTGAAATTTTCAAATTTTTAAAGGCTACGAGACCCTCAGACAATATTACCTACGGCCCTGACTCTGGCTTGGTACATAAATTTTCACCAACACAGACAAACATCAACATATCTGTGAGAGGAGAACCCCACTAAATCGCTAACGTCACTACGTAAAATCGGAGTACGTACCAATGGATGGCCACTGTAGTTCGATGTGTATGTATGTGTGTGTACTGTGTAGAATTCTACACGGTACACACACACACAAACACACACAGGTAAAGAAAAAAATACATTTTAGCATGTATGTATATGTATGCATTTATTGACAATAATTTGTGCTTCCGGCGTATCATAACAAAGTAATAATAATAATAATAATAATAATAAATTTATTGCTATAAAAGTATACAACTTTTTGAGCAAGGAGTTTTTACCTTCCTCTATACAAAAATTATAGACTAGTTAGTACAGGTAGATTGTAGAGTAGTACAAACATACTAAACTTGACAAAATCTCTAAACAGTAGTGAACATTATAAGTAAAATAAGAGTCAAATTATTCATTAAGAACAAAAGATCTGGTACAAAGAATGGTTTTTATGTAATTAAATAATTTCTTCACATTTTGAATGGTATTTATTTTTAAGAGTAACATTTTTAAATTTATGTTATCATTTTTTAGATTTATTGAATTCAAAAAACCTGTTCGAATAAAACTATAAAGTGGGCACTTGAATAATAAGTGCTCTAGATCCTCGTTTTGGTGTAAATCACACAAGGTACAATCAGTTTCACAATTTATCACATAGGTTATATTTTTGATTACAAAACGTATCACTTTCCGCCCAGAGGTACGCATTTGTGCTAGAAGTCTTACAAAATTAATTTCACAATGAAATAACAAATAATACTCTGGTTGATATATTTCAAAATCCAATTCGTGGTATATCAAGCTATAACTACTATTATATACTCTATTTAAGTCATTTTCAATTAAAAACTCAGTAAACTTTTGAATTATATTATTAACATCTGTTCCAGAAAGCCTTTGCAAATCCCAATACTTTAAACAATCTATTTTTTGCAATATTTGTTTCAATTGTAGACACCAGTTATACTTAGAATTCACATCACTACCATCTGCCAATTGTTTCATCCGCAAAAAACACAATTTAGGAAGTCTCTCCATGTTCATATCTAATAGTTTCTTCCACCAATTTAAAGTTAACCGAATAACTTGTAAACTTAATTTCTGTCGTCCTGTCTCAACTCTAATAATGTACCCCGGTGTGTTCAA
Organism: Brachynemurus nebulosus; assembly: GCA_035578155.1. NCBI lineage: Eukaryota > Metazoa > Arthropoda > Insecta > Neuroptera > Myrmeleontidae > Brachynemurus > Brachynemurus nebulosus. The sequence goes on from JAPWDM010000001.1 coordinate 112,958,611, forward strand.
AGGTAATTGAAGAAGCCTTTTAAAAAACATAGCTTGCACCCTTTCTATTTCATCCAAATACCTGAGAATCCACACGGGGGTACAGTACAAAAGAGAATTAAGGATAATAGAATCATATAGTTGCATTCTTGCGTTCCAAGAAACACAATTAGAGTTTGATAGAATTCTCAACACAGATCCAATGGCAACAGAGCTTTTGTCAACTGCGTCACATACAGCATTGCAAAACAATGACGAACTAGTAAAAGGCACACCTAAGTATATATATTTGTCCACAATTTCTAAACAACTTTCCCCATAAATAAAGCGCCTATCACTAACTTTTCCCCCTCTCCTAAATATCACAACTTTGGATTTTGTGGTGTTTACAATTAAATCATTTTCAGTTGCATAATTATATAAGATCCTCAATTTTTTATTTAAATCTATTGGAGATGTTCCTAATAAAACAAGGTCATCTGCGTACAGTAGAAGGAAATTTTCATTACGACCATCTATATTTATACCCGCAGCATTATTTGTCTTAAAATAATCCTCTATATCGTTTACAAACACAGAAAAAAGCCACGGGCTTAACGATTCCCCTTGTAAAACACCTTCCGTTATAGGGATTGGGTTACTTAACTTCTGATCTACTTTTATTTGGATATTTGCTTTTGAATAAAAGCTTTTAATAATGCGAACCATTTTACCACTTACACCATTGTTAAATAGTTTATACCATAATTTTTCGTGGTTCACAGAATCAAAAGCTCTTTTAAAATCAATAAAAGCAGCATAAACTTTTCTCCCCGGCAGTCTAAGTTGTAGGTGAATAATAGAAGACAAAGTAAAAATATTATCTACACAGCCCCTACCTTTCCTGAAGCCAGACTGACATTCATTTAGGATATTATTTTCATTAGCCCAGTCGTTTAATCTATTCAAGAGCACAGAAGTAAAAAGTTTAGCAACCGTATTACATAAAGCTATTCCGCGATAATTCTGTGGTTCAGATTTGTCACCTTTTTTATGCAACATAGTGACTATTATATTAGACCAATCATTAGGAACTTTTTCTGAAATTAGCACTTTATTAAACAAAATATTTATGTAAAGTATCCAATTTGACGGTAGGTTTTTCAATAGTTCGTTAATCACTAAATCAGAACCAGGTGCTTTCAAATTTTGTAATCTAGCTAAGCAGTTATTTATTTCATTTATTTCTATATCTCTATCTAAAAACGGGTGTAAAACATCAAAAAAAAGGGTATCATTGAAAATATTTTCTTTCATGTTACTAATGTAAAAATGCTCCCAGTCTTCAACTGAAATATTAGATTCAAATTTTTTTCGACTTTTGTAACGATTAATTACTTTCCAAAATCCTGCCGAGTCCTTTACATTAGAAAGATTCTCTACAATAATTTTATTAAATTCTCGTTTTCTATCTAGAATTAATTGCCTATATTCTTTCTTTTTCTTATTAAATGAGGACTTAATAACATCATTAAAATTTTGTCTTCTACATTCCTTTAATAGTGTTTTTAATTCGGATTTAGCCTGTCCGCATTCTGTGTCAAACCATGGATTTTTATTAAAATTTTCCCTCCTATTTGCAGCACAATTTAGTTGCATGCCAAGCAATTCGCAAACCTCAATTATTGTTGATATAAATTTTTTATACAATTCATCTGTGTTAGTATTATCAAATTCAGTTTGAATATTGTTATGATATTGCATAGAGAGATAATAATGTTCAGCTTTATTGTCATCCCACTTGAGTCTTTTTATAATTTCGGGACTGGTATTGGAAGAATAATAAGTAGAACGCAAATTCAATTTAATTTGGATAGGAAAGTGACTCGAAAACCCTATTTCATTTTCTGCTCTAAGGTCTTTTACTAAATGAATAAAATTCGAATTACACCAAATAAGATCAATGACACTTACCCCAGCTTCATTACAAAAGGTAAATAAAGCAGGCCTATCATTCCTTAATCTACCATTCAACAATACAAAACCATTCATTTCCATAAAATGCACCAGCTCCTTTCCTCTTTTATTACATATCAAATCTTGGGTGGTACGTTCTGCAAAAAGATTCGTATTATTACATAATTCAACGTCAATTTGATTTAATTCACCTACTCTGGCGTTAAAATCGCCACCTATGATATATAAAGATTTAGAAGGGTTGTGTATATTATTATTTAATGAAATTTGTAATAATTCCAAAACATAACTTATATCTAATGGCGGTTTAATATATACATTACAAATATAAAGTTCGAAATCACCAATTGAAATCTGAATTATTATCCACCAATTAGATTTGTCTATAAAGTTTACTTTAAAACGATTATGGACTAGTACAGCCAAATCCCCACTTGCTCGTCCTCTTGACTTTTCTTTTATAGCTTTTGAACACACAATGGTATAGTCAGCAAAATTGGCAGGCAAACTGACACTTTCAGAGATCAACCACGTTTCAGATAAACACCATATATCGGCTTTCACTTGAACATTCGAAAAAAAATTATGCAACCCCTCCACATTCCAGAATTTTATTTGGATTTCAGGAAGAATTTTTAGTTTTTTGTTGGTGCTTGCGTTTGGCTTTTGATATTTTTATTTACGTTTTCATTTACGGTATTATGTGGCTGCGAGAGAAAAGGGAGGATAGATTGAGAAACACTGTTGCTACGTTTAATAGATATTTTTCTTTTTTTCGTATTCGGTGTCTTAATCACATTATCTTCGTTTTTTGTTTCATTTTCGATATCTTCTGACTCTGAGCACTCCAGTTGAGTGACTGTTGGTAAATTAGATTCTAAGTGTGCATTATCTCCTTCAGAGTGTGCATATTTGTTTGGAAAAGTTTTTATATCTTTTTCTTTAAGATCATAGAAGTACACCGTTTTTGGAGTTATCAATTTATTGTATCTAATAACAGCCTTAATTCCCTTTTGTTTCTCTTGCTTTAATATTGGAACTAATTGTCTTCGCTGTTCTAGAACTTCTGTAGTGTAATCTTCTCTAATATATATATTTGTACCCTTTAATTTATGTCGTGCTTGCATTACTTCCTTTTTTTTTCGAAAGGTTACAAACTGAACCAGTATTTCTATTTTCTGCGTCCTGGAAGGTAGTTTAATTGTTGTGTCTATATCATTTAGTGTTAAATTTACCATCATCACTTCAGAGATTATCTTTATAATATCATTTAAGTTTGCATAACCTGTATTAGTGGGAAATTCAAAAATTAAATTTTTCTTTTTTAGTTCTTTCTCAAATGTAGCACAACGTTTTGATATAATATTTAATTTTTCTTTCAGTATCTCATTTTCAGATTTAACCGACTGCAATTCGTTCAGAACATTTTTAGAAGTTTTATTTGTTTCCTCAATATTTGTATTCATATAATCTATTTTTTCCATTAATAAATTAAATCTCTCAATAAAAATTGTTTCATCCATTTTTCAAAACAAAAACAAGGAAATATGACTCATAACAAAGTACAAACAACTGGGTGTTAATTTTAATAACAAGCCAGGCCTCATATGCCTCACATATCTTTGTAACTGTAAAATAAAAATCAAAATAGTATTCAAATAGTATTGGTATTTTTTAAAAATTTCGTTTTTCTCTTTTTGGTATTCTAAATAATAATTGATAAATTAACATTATATTTAGTAGTTATTGATGAATAGCATTTTTAAAGAGCGTTCATGCTGTACCGGAAGTAGGATATTATAATTTTAAAAGGAATTAGTTGCAAAAAATTCTCACGTTGGTTATATTAGTTTCTCCCCCATATTCTAGAAAGAGTTTTGAGAAATTTTTAATTATCTTTTACAGTTCCAAATATATGAGACCGGTTTGTTTTTAAATTAACACCTTGTTGTTAAATTGACACACATATTTTGTAAATCGGTAAAATGACCTAATGACTACTAACCTATATTTTTATAAAGCTATGTTTCATGTACAATGACCTACAAAAATTTTAGAAAAATTCTAATTGTTTGGAATAAATTTTTTTTACAGAAATTTTTGAAGCTGATGTAAGTCAATGATATTTAGATTACTGACAAAGTCGGTTACAGATGTTTGCTAAATTTATAAGTCGGTTACAGATGACCTGCAATTGTTTTATTACAAAATATGCTAAAATTCTTTTGTACGCTACTGTACACTTAATTTCAAAAGATTCAGTAAAAAGTACATAAACATATTTTGTTGACGAAAAGTTTAACATTCAAAAAAACAAAAACAAAAAATATGTTAGGTAGTCAGAGCCTGATTAAGGATTTTTTTCTAGAAGCCATTTTTTAACAAGTTTTTGACAATCAAAAATTTCTGAAATGAAACATAATCGGAAGAAATTAACTAGCAAAACTTAATTAGTAAATTGAGACCTTTCTCCCTTATTTTTTCGGAGAGTTATATATTTTACACCCTGTATGTTTTGAGGTCTATAGAATACGAAAATGATAATCACTTCAAATTTATATATATATATATATATATATATATATATATATATATATATATATATATATATATATATATATATATATATATATATATATATATATAAATTTGAAGTGATTATCATTTTCGTATTCTATAGACCTCAAAACATACAGGGTGTAAAATATATAACTCTCCGAAAAAATAGGGGAGAAAGGTCTCAATTTACTAATAAGTTTAAGATACTTGCTGGTGCTTATTGAGGGCGACAGCAGGCAGAACATTGAGATCATGGCCACTAAGAAGTTCTCTATGATTAGTAATTGGGGTGACAGCGTTGGTGTGGATGTTTCGACAGACAAGACGGTAGTCATGCTCCTGAATGGCCGACTATCCCCGTTCCGACGTCCCAGCGTCAGGCTCAACCAGCGGCCAGTTCGATATGTTGAGGAAGTAAACTATCTCGGAATCATCGTCGGCAAAGGGTTACGATCCAAAGAACATCTCCGGTCTCTGGAACAGAAGGTTTCCTCTCTGGTGGGTTGTTTCTCTAGAATCTTCAGGCGACAGTGGGGCCTCATGCATGCTACCTTGCGGCTAATTTATCACTGCCCCTTCATGGCAGTTGTTTTCTACGGGTCCGTCATTTGGTATAGCATATACAAACACAATTATGCAAGAACGTGGTTGAATCGGATGCAGTGACGGGTGCTGTATGCCTGTCTCCTCGTATGTAGGACCGTTTCGACAGAAGCACTTCAAGTATTGATGGGAGTAGTAGGATTACACCAATTCGAGCACAGATGGGGTCAATGACCGCTAACCCATTAACCCATATTGTCCCGTTAATCCACTGATCCGCTAATCTATATTAACCTAGTCCACTCCCACCCACATCACAAGTTCAACCAGTTTTTTGTCGCAGACTTGATCCAATTTTTGCATTTGAGTGAAAACAAAATTTTTTTAATTGTAGGGTAAAAGCCCCCTTTGTGGAACGGTATCTAATTATGAACATTTACATATTAATGAAGTTATTTCTGAAAGAAACGTCTGATAACAAAAATTATTATTAATAGAATGATTGTTTTTCAATTTAAATTCACCTCGCATTTAAAGTTTCCGTACTTAATTAACGAAATAAATATGTAAATGTCAAAACTGTTACAGTATTAGATACCGTTCCACAAACGGGGCTTTTACCCTATATGTTGTTTAATTTTAGGTTTGAGTGGAAGTGAAATTTTTTTGTAGCTGAATAACTTCAATGGCCTTCTCTAGGTTGTTTATAAAAATAAATCAATGAATGAACATTTTTTGTGTGTGGATTCTTGTGTTTTAAAACTGGTTTTTGTACTGATTCAAGTTTTTTTTATACAACTGTGCGTTCGTAAGAAATGTGCTGTTTGTACATATATAACTGTATTATGTATCTGAAATGTAAATAAATTAAAAAAAAAGATGTTTATAGTAAAAAAAATGTTTTATTTACGCAATATTCTTAATGCTATTATTACATATAATACTTATTTCTAAACTAAAATAATATTAAGTATACATATAAAAGAATAATTTGAAAAAAGTGCACATTTTTCTTTCTATGTTATGACTCTTATTCACTAAAATCAAACAAATTTTTTTTGTCTTTACGATTTTACAAATAATATATTATTATTACTAACATTGTATACACATATTTATGAAAAAAATCTTATATTAAAACTTTTACGTTACTCGTTAACACTGAATGTTCAACTTATCTTTCATGGATAATAAGACAGTATGCGGTTGTTTTTTCTGCTGGTGCTTCTTTAAATGTGAATTCTAATCGCAAATCAACTGGACCCGTTTTTAATGAATCATTTTTACGACTAGCGTCAAATACCACAATTGGGGCTTTTGTACGAAATTCGTTGTATGTTAGCATCGGCTCCGAACGTCGTTAATAACATATGTTTTGAAAATTTGTATACATATCATATAATTGTGCATATTTCATTCGATCAAAATCGGTTGAGATGTCATCATGTGGATATATTTTAGAATTTAAAAACAGTTTTGCTTTAATTAATTTTCAGTGGCCAAATTGATAAACCACACCAGTTGAAATATCTATACGATTTGTCTGAGAAGCTAGTATTACAAATCTAGGCTTTTCTAATTAGCTCGTTGTCTTTACTGTCCATGAGTCATCTGTTGCTTTTGGCAAAGATGGATATTCATGTAGTTTCCAACAACGAAAAGGTACCGTAATCATTTTATTAGTATTAATAATCTTTATGAGATGTAATTTTTGTTTATCAGAAACTGAAATGTGAGGCACTCTCCATTGAATTTTTAAAATTTTTACTTTAACATCTCTTCCACCCTGTTTTTTAGTATAATAATTTGTATCATCTCTTGAACGAATTAAAACTAGTTCATGTCTTGAATTTTTCATAATTTTTTTATAATCTTCACAAAATCCAAAAATCATTTTTAGTGGTATAGACATTTCATAACTATAACTCTAATCTACTATTTGAAGTTCTTCACCTCCAGTCTACCCAGCAACAGCCAAAGATTTGCTTTCATTTCTGTTGTAGGAAATATAATTTTTAAGAGACGTACTAATAACAGGATATCTACATTTATCTATTTCTGTAGCATCCAGTTCATAACGAATTTCATCAAAAAGACTAACACCAAAGTTTTCACTCAGAACACAATCCTTTGCCTCGGCTGCTTTGCTTTCATCATCTTTTAAAACGACTTGAGCTTCAATATGGATATAGCTCCCAGATGGCAAAACATTAATATCAACCTGTTGAATCGGAATACTTATTTCGTCCCCGTAGGAGAAGGAGTTCACATATGGATTGTAAGAGTATATTCCATTACGTGTTACACTGTCATCAAATAGTGGTTTTTCATCGATATTAAGAATATTCATAATTATGTTTCTTTAATTTTGAATCCTAATGATTTTAAAAATTCTCTGTTTTTTGCTAAGCACACTTCTCTTCTTATTTACTTTCTTAGAAACACTGAGCGACTGTTGTTGTGGTCGTTCCTTTTTATACAACAGTTTTCCATCTGAACTTAAAATTAACATTTTCAACCTCTCTTACTGATGTGAGTTCTTAATGTAATCTCTTCACCATTAAAATTTATTAAATTATCGTCTTGATCAGTGATAGTCACAATTATTTCATCAATGTATTTTCTATTCATAGGAAAATATATTATGTTTTTTGGTGTTTCGATAATTTTATAACCAATTTTCACATCAGGGTAGAAAGAATATAAATGATGTATTGTATTATTATTTAAATAAGCTCCTTTTACAAAATTACATTTTACAAAAATAGTATTAATTGCTTGTATGCAAACAATTTCATCAGACGTATACTTTTTATTTGTTTCTAAGACGTTTGTTTTTGTAAAACCGAGTAATTTTCCAAACGATTCCTTTTCCGTAAACGTAATTTTCTCTAAACAATGAATTTCACTCTTTAAAGTCCATGTATTCACTTTAAACTGAAACATGGTTTTGGTTTTTGTGGTTTTTTATCTCCTTTTTTAGGTGCATGTGGTGGAGGAAAAAGTTTGTTAAACTGTTTTAAAATTTCATCTTCAATTTCAACAACTTCGTAACATCCAGCTGGTAATGTAATTATTTTATTACCTACGGTTATCTTATTACGATGCGTATCAATATTCGGTATTGAGTTGTATGAGAAAAATTCAATAAGTCCAATTTCATAGTCCCCATTTGAACAATCTATCGGTGGGAAAAAATTCGCTTCTAATTTTGATGTATTACCGCTTAGTGCTATGCTATATGACATTTTTGATTTAAATATTTTTCGTAACAATAAAACAGAAATATTAAACACAAATGACCACAAATAACTTCATTTTTTTTTTTTTTGATGAGTGTAATCGTTGTATAGAATGTTTTTACCAAGATATTTTATAAGTTCTTTTGGAGCGAGTAGGCCAAAAGAATCGTAATGCAACTTTTTTTCTCCCTTTTTAAAATACGATACCCAATGAGATCCAGGCAAATTAGATGTTTGTAGGTTAATGATACCACTTTCAATTTTCCATGGTTTATGTGGTAGTTCATCTCTCATAAATACCCTCCTGAAGTATGTCTTTCTTTTTACTTTACAGCTTCCACTACAACCATTTTTGCTATTTTACAAGTTACAAGTTCGCTGCAGGTTTTTGATGCAACAGGTAATCTAATTTTAAATGCAACCCACGTTTGAGTACCTTCATTAAGGGAGTGTTCTTATTTTCTGAGCAAAAAAATCGCAATTTCCAATAATTTTTTTCTCAGTGATTTTATAACTAGAAGTACATTTCTTTCCTTATATTATACAAATTTTTCTTTCCTTATACAAAATTTTTCTTTGCTTTTCCCTCATTTTTATTATAAAGGGCGTTAAAGTGGAGGTCTTAAAAATAGGGTGAAACTGTAACACCAATAAATTCGGTCCAAGACATTTGAAACAAAAATTTCAAACGGTATTTTATTACAAATTGTGTTCTCCATGATATTTTTATTTCAAAATGCTCTAAGTCAAATTTGCTTGTAAACTATTGTTTTTTTTCCAATAATAGCTGGTATTTTTTCCCAAATTTGCTTGTAGACAGATTTTCTATTATGTCAAACACATGAAATAGCTAATAATGTACTGTTTAAAATGTTTCTTGAATAAAATATATCTGTATTTAAACAAACTAGGTATATTTTGACCAACTTAACCAAACCTTTTAAACGTTTTTTTTTCAATATAATCTATTAAGAATTATATGTAGCAATAAGAACAAATAAATAATAAACAGATTACTACGTTTGCCTACCTAGATAGTTTTTTACATTTCCTGAAAAATTGCGAAAAATGACTTTAAATTAGTGCCTTTTGGAATTCACCTTTTCATATTCTATACCTATATAAATAAAAAAAAATTCCACTATTTTTTTTTTTTCCTATTTTTTATTTTCTCAAAAACTAGTCGATATAGAATAATGGTTCAAAAACATTTATGTGGTTTTTTCTCCTCTTTCCAATGGTGTAAAAAAATGTGATAAAAGCTTTTAAATTGTAGCAAATTTTGGCCAGAAATTAATTTTCAGGAAAAATTCTTAATTTTGCTCGGAAACTAGTTGACATAGAATAATAGTTTAAAGACCTTTTTTATGTGATTTTTTCTCTTCTTTCCAATGGTGTAAAATTTTTAAATAAGGGGAAATTTTGACGAAAAACTAATTTTTTCCAGGAAAATTGCCAAAAAAACCATGTTCCGGGCATCGGACGTATCTGGTTAACGAACTCGTCCAACGGTTTGGGACTTTCAATATTTTCACCAAATTTCATAAACGTAAGACATTTCGTTCGAGAGTTATCGCGCGGACACATTTATATATATATATATATATATATATATATATATATATATATATATATATATATATATATACATATATATATATATATATATATATACATATATATATATATATATATATATATATATATATATATATATATATATATATATATATATAAATTTTAGTGAATATTATTTTCGGTTTCTAGGGACCTCAAAACAAAATTCTGCCATAGCCCCGGGTTCAAGTCGCGTCATCACAGTGGCTGTAGTCGCTGAATTCCATTCTGGAAATTCGCAAAAATCAAGGAAATATTGGCGTAAAAATCGTGAGGGTAAGGGTTAAAAGTTCAAACCTCCAAAAAGCAGTGGATGGCTATTAACCTATAAACACAATTTCAGCCGTCTAGGTTTATTTGGAGAGATTTTGGCTAAAACAAAACTGCTAAAAAACCAGAAAAATCATGTTTATTTTTCCATAAAATTGGTGGCGGTAAGGGTTAACAGCTGAGACTCTCAAAAGGCACACCTTTGATACTGATTCAATCCAAATACAAAATTTCAGCCCTCTAGGTTTATTTGGGTGACCTGTACGAGTGGTACAAACTTCGAAAACGTCAAAAAAGCGTGAAATTGTAGCTTAAAAATGGTAGGGGTGGGGCTAAAATATTAAAACCTCCAAAAAGCACACCCTAGGTACGAACTCTATCAACATACCTAATTTCAACCCTAGTGGGCGTGTTAGATTCAACCAAAATTCTTTTTTCCCCCTCTACTCCCTCCAAATCACCCTAGAAAGTTGAATTTTGGACATGTTGTAAATAATTGGCCGAAGCATTATTTCTAACCAGTTTGGATCAGTTTTATTGTTTTGTCGCTCCCAACCACATCATTAAAGGTTGGGTCGAATCCAAAATTTGCTGAAATATATATATATATATATATATATATATATATATATATATATATATATATATATATATATATATATATATATATATATATATTTATATAATATATATATATATATATGATAGGTGATCCTGTGATTGTATTGGTGCCGCTAGTAGTGGAAATCCTCCAAGTCTCGATTTTCTTTCGAGGTCGAAAAGTACTACCGATGATCCGACGATTAGTACTGTTCGCGAGTTTAACCGAAATTTCTAGAGCACATAATTATCCGCACGACTGCGCCAGTTAAGTTCACTCGAAAAATAATAGAGTTTTTAAAAAGAATTACAATTTTATTTTATTTAATCTGTAGTCACAAAACAATAATTACAAAAATTTATTATTACAATAATCGTCAATACAACAAGTTTGTAGATTTATGTCGAGGAAGTAACTTGTCGCTGGTCGGTTAATCTTCTTTATTTATAGGTTTCATAATGCTGATTCGATATGCACGTGTCACTGAATCAGTTTCCCAGTGATGCGATGTTTGTGAGAATTGTGAATTATGCATTTTTGATACCGATTTTTGATTCATTTCCGTTGGATTGAATATTTGAAATCAACATTTGGAACCTGATACTCTCTGCAGTGTCATCATTTGTGTGTTTATTGTGTTAAGCGTGTGAAGAGACTGTAACTCCTCCCTCCTCAGTCGAAAGCGACGGCCAAAGGAGTTTTACCTCTTTGGTTGGAGCTGGGGTTGTATGCTGTACTTCTATTTCCTTTGGTTTCCATATTGTTCCTCTCCTAATGAAGAAGATACTAATAGCAACTATTAAAGGAGCTAAGATGAAATAGGTTACTGAATTGTGTAGTGTTCCGTGTTTCTTTATAAATTGTATTTCCTCTCGGTTCTGGATATGAGAGTTTTTCAGTTTGTGTACGTCCAGTTTTTCTTCGAATTTTGATGCGTTAACCTCTATATTATACGTCGGAGCTAGATGAATTTCGTCTTCTTTTTCGGTTATTTGATTGGTGTATGTAATTTCGTTCATTGTTATGGAGCAGTTCCGAAAATGTATTAGGATAGTTCCTGTGATATTTCGGTCGTTGATTCCGCAAGTAGATGATAGGCTGGTCCCCGGAGAATTTTTTATGATGATGTAATTGCCTCTCAGTGGTTGTATCTCCGTTTGAGAAGCAGATTTCCAAAGCACTTTGAATGTTTTGGTACTGCTTGTTTTAAGGTGGCATATGTAGATTTGCTCTACTCTGGGACACTCTTGGTCAACTAAATACAACTGATACTCGTTGGAAAGGACGTATGGTTGGATGATTTTTATTGTTTTTAGGGTATAGGTGGGCAATTTTTCTAGGTAATTTAACTGGTAGTTTTTGGAATAAAAATTGGGGATACGGGTGTTAAAAATTATGCTTGTATCATTATAGTAAGCTTGTAGCTCGAGAAGCTCGTATATTTGCTCATAAGAGGCAATGGGTATTGCTTGATGTCTTAGAGATGTGAAGGCATCTTCTAACTCATTTGGTAAAAGGATAGATTTGGAAACAATATTGAACTTGGCTAGATTTATTGAATGTTTAATATCTTTTAGATGCTCGTGTAGGCTGTCAATATTATAAGTCAATTGATACACGTACTGCATGAACTTTACGTCTTCTCCTACATGCCTATTGATGTTATTTGATATCGAGTGTAAGTAATTATTGCTTATAAATGGTTCTTTGTTAATATGTTCGGTTATGTTGTTAAATCGCTCAATCATTTGTCTATTAATATGTATCTGTTTGTTCAGTTGGTCTGAGATATTGTCCTGGTTTGTCATTAGTCTTTCCATATCTCTGTTAATTTGTAACGCGTCGTTATCGCCCAGGTTACCTGTAATTTGTTTGATCACTGACCCAAGTCCGTTTATTAGTCCTCGCTTAGTAAGTTGTTTGGGATAGAGGGTGTGAAAATTATTTTCTAATTCTTGCAGCTTTAGATTAAGAGTGTTATGGAATCCTTTTAGGTATCGATTTTGTGTTATGAGTTTCAGAGAATATTCAATGTTTGCGTTTTTTTCCCTGTAATTATTTAGGTTTATTATATGAATGTGTAGTGGTTACAACCTTTCACTACTCGGGCCTGCCCTAGGTTCATCAACAGTATTCCCGGGTTGTTTGTTAAGTCCATCATCTCCATCTTTTGTCCTATTATCGTTGCCGTCAGTACTAGCCTGAAATTTAGATGGTCTTTTTAATTTCTGTTTGTGGAATTTCCGATTTTTCTTATCTCTAATAGTAGGTCTCCTCTTTTGTTTTACAGAGGTCTCTTTGAATTTTTTTATGTAGCTTATTGTTATGTTTATTCTCTTGTAAGTAGGCTTTTGTATTAGGCTGGTAAGTTAGTGGTTCGTCTCTGTCTCTGTTTAGTTTAATAATTAGGTCGTGTTTCTTTTCTATGGTACGATTATATACTTTTTCGTATAATTCTTGTTGTTTGTCATTGATTTCTGGGAGGTCAGGTTTTACTTTTAAGTCGTATGGTCTACCAAAAAATAGCTCGAACGGGGTGTATTTGGTTACAGAGTGTATTGAGTTATTGTAGGTGAAAACTGCAGCTAAGGGTTTACGTTTGGGGGACATGGTTATATCATTATTGTCGTTATGAACTATACGATATATTTCTAAAAGTGTCGAGTGAAAACGTTCAACTGTGGAATTGGAGTTTGAGCTACGAACAGAAATGATGTGTAGGTTAATATTGTATTGTTCGCAGAATTTCTTGAATCGTATTAAGTCAAAACCTTTCTCAGAATCCGCGACTAGTGTTTTGGGGTGACCGTATCTTGCTATGAATTTTGAAAGTGCTTCAATCAAATGTAAACTGTTCCTTGTTTCTAAGAGATATGCTTGAGAGAATTTCGAAAATTTGTCAAGAATTTTGAATATGATGTTTTTGCCGACGTAGAATATATCGCAATGTGCTATTTCTAATGGTTGGGATGGTGTTGATGTTAACTGAAATTTCTGTTTGGGGGGCCTTCTCTCATATTTGTTTTCGTTAGAGATTTTACAATGAGTTATATAATAGGATACTTTAGATTTAAGATTCGGGAAATAGTATTCCCGTCTCAAGTGAGCTGTTGTTCCATTTATTCCCCGATGGTTACTGTTCTTATGGTAATTCGAGATTATTTGGTCTTGTTCGTCATCGTTCAGTATGTCGGGTAGAATTTTTGTACACCGGACTAGTCGAAATTGTCTTCCCTGTGAAAAGTATTCTACGTATATATCTTGAAATTTTTTAAATAAAGAGTCTTCTACACAGTAAATGGCTGTCAGTCTGTTTGGTGAAATATATTGTTTGATTATATTAATTATTAGCTCGTCGTTGTATCTGGGATATTGAAATATTTGTCTTTTCTTTGTTTTAAATAATATTTCGTATTTTCTGTTCAGTTTACTTTTGTTTCGTTTTAAAATAATTTGTTGACTGAAATCGTTTAAGGGATTTTCGGCTATTGGTATGTACGGGGTACTGTCTTCATCAGCACTGTGAGCTGAATTCGTGTCTGATAGGTCTATTGTAACGTGAGTTGAAGTATTGCTGGCAGTCTCGTTATTATTTAGTTCGGGAATTTTTATTCGAGAAAGTGCGTCCGCGTTCGTGTTATTTTTACTGAATTTATGGATGATAGTATAGTCGAACTCTTCCAGCTTTAAGCGCCATCGAACCAGTTTGCTATTTGGTTCCTTGAGCGACATTAACCACGTTAGCGGTTTGTGGTCGGTTATGATCTTAAATTTTCTTCCGAACAAGTATAGTCGGAAGTACCTTGTCGCCCAGACTATTGCGAGCAGCTCTTTCTCAATAGTGGAGTAGTTCTGTTCGCTTTTCGTCACTGTTCGACTGGCATAACAAACAGGTCTGTCTTGTTCCACGGGACCTTGGGATAATATGGCCCCTATAGCAATGTTGTTGGCATCTGTTGTCAGATTGAATGGTCTGGTAAAGTCGGGGTATGCTAAAACGGGTTCGTCTATTAGCAGTTTTTTGCCCGTTTCCAGTCTTTACATAGTCGGGAGTAAGTTTTATTTCTTCTCCTTTTCGTAAGCATTGCGTTATGGGTTTTGTCAGCTTCGCGAAGTCCTCAATAAACTTTCTATAATATCTTAAGAGGCCAAGAGAGCTTTTAATTTCTCGCGCTGTTTTGGGGGTCGGGAAGTTAACTATATATAGCCTTTGTTTTATCTGGGTTCGGTTTTACACCCTCGCTGGATACTATGTGTCCGAGGATTGCTACTTCCTTACAGAGGAACTCTCATTTGTCTGGTTGGATTTTTAAATTTGCTGCTCGAAGTCTATCAAAAACTTTCTGCAAGTTCTCAATATGCTCTTGTAGTGAGGTGGAGAAGATGATTATATCATCCATATACACGAGGCATATTGTACCTTGCAGGTCGCCGAGAACGTTATCCATTACCCTTTGAAAGGTCGCTGGTGCGTTCTTCAATCCAAAGGGCATACGGACGTATTCAAAGTGGCCATGTTCCACTGTGAATGCGGTTTTTGGAATGTCTTTGATGTTTATTTCTATCTGGTGGAAACCGTTCGCGAGATCGAGGGTTTTAAAATACATCCTCCGGCCTAACTTATCTAAGATGTCATTAATATTCGGTATCGGATACTTATCATCGACCATTTTCTCATTATGTTTCCGATAGTTCACGACCAGTCTCCATTTCTGCTTACCACTGGCGTCTCTCTTCTTTGGTACGATCCAAATAGGAGACGACCACGGCGAATAACTTGGTCGAATGATACCCTGTTTTAATAATTTACTGATCTGTTCGCGTACTTCGTTTTTGTGAATTTCTGGGTATCTATACGACTTTGTATATATTGGTACGTCATCTACGGTTTTGATTGAATGTTTGATTTTGTTTGTGAAGGTCAGATCTTGTCCTCCCGATAAAATATGTCCTCGTAGTCCCTACAGAGTTTATAGGTATACCGTTTCTCTTCGTCATTTAGGTGATCAGTTCGTAATAGGTCTTTCACTTGAACATCGTTTATGTCGTTGTCATTTTGGATATTAAAATTGCAAAATTCAGAATAAGATTCTTTACTGTCGTATTGTTGTACTTTAAGGGGTTGTTCTATTAAAAATTGTTTTTGTAGTTCTGAATAGTTAACTACTTCGACATAGGAATACCAATCGTTAGCGCGATATATTCCTTCAGGTACAATTAAGTCTCTCTCTATTTCTATTGGTTTAATGTAAATATCCCCTGACTGAATATCTACAGGTAAGTATGCTACTATTTTGGTATTAGGTGGAACTTTATACAATTTTGACATGAAATTTGGTTTCAATAGTAATGGTATAGTTGCTCTATTCGTAACTAATGTCCTGTTATTGAAGTCTGAGTTTGCTTGAAGTTGTGTCAGTAAGTCTAATCCGATTAGTCCGTCGAAGTATTGATGAATTTTAAAAAGCAGAAATTTAAATGGCTCTGTTATGTTAAATTCTGTGAATCCGTTTAGTGTTACTTGTTTGTCTATTGTATGTTTGTTAAAGACAGTTGTTATGGCAATTGGTTTAACAGTTTGAACTATACTCTTGTGAATTAATTTTGGATCTAAAAATGAACTAGAACTGCCTGTGTCAATGAGAAATTTTAATAACTGACCGTCTGAGTCTCTAATATGAATGTATGGTAGAACGTTCGTGTTATGAGTGTTTACGTCTAAATATCCGATTTGCCGTCCGAGGCTGCTGGCAGAAAATTTTCGTCATCAATTTCTATTTCGTCTTTAATGGGGGTGAAATCATCCAGTTGTTGGTAGTACTGGTTGTATTGGTGTTCGTAGGAGTCGGGTTCGTTAACTGTATTGTATAGATAATGTTCGTCATACTGGTCTGAATGTATGTTCTGTTGTGCGTATTCCGCTTCTACATTAAATAGTTCTTTTGATTTGAAATTTGGAGGACCGGTGGTTTGAAAATATCTCTCCGGTGGGGGTAAATGATTGGGTTGAGTCCTGTACGAATTATTTTGGAATCTAGACATTCGTGTGTTACCGCTGGATGTATCCATTGGTACTGGTTTAAGTAATAATTGTCGAGGTGGTGGCTGTGACTGTATTTGTGTTGAATTTGGCTGCTTGAAGTTATTGGTATGAGGGGGTAAATTGTTAGGAAATTGTGTTCTTTGGTACATTGGATTGGGTCTGAAAGGGTTGTACTGGTAATTTTGGTATAACATAGGTGGTCTGGTTGTGGATTTTGGTAAAGAGTTTGGACGTGTTGTGTAATTTGTTGTGGGTTTACTGGTTGTAGGTTTGGTTGATGAATGGGCCATATTCCTCACGTAATAAATATTCTGTTTTTTAAGACAATAGTTCAGCGCTTCGGTCAATGAGTTTGGTTTCATTGCACATATAGTCGAACCGATGGGCTCTTTAATTCCTATCAGAAATGTATTGAGACACATTTCATGATGAAGTTTTTGTTTTGCTTTAATTACGTTAATATCCGGTTTGTGTATTTGTATATGGTTAGTCATAGTAGAAAGTAATTCGATTATGCGACTGTAAAATTGTTCGACTGTATCGTTTCCCTGTTTCAGCGAGTGTAAATCCCTAATTAAGGAAGTTTCGTTTCTCTTATCACTATAATGCAATACGAGATTTTGCTTGATTTCATGCCAGTTAATTGAGGTGCCATACATATTTATTACTTCATTTGCTTGGCCGACTATTTTATTTCTAATTGCCCTAAGAATAAATTTTCCATAATTACTATTCTCTACATTTGGGATTAATGCTAACAGCTCCTCAACATTGTTTAAAAAGTCATATAACAGTCTAGGATTCCCATCAAAAGTAGGTAAATCCTTTACCGCATCAGGTATTCTTAAACTATTGTATATTTCTAAAAGAGTCGGGGTTGCCATTATTGTGGTAGTGTTAATATTATTACTAATTAAATTACTTAAGAGGCTTGTATCAGTTGAATTATTTACTAATATGTTATTAGAATATTCTGTATCAGTTAAATTATTAATTGTTTCGTTAATAGTGCCAATATTGTCTTGTTCAGGACAACTAGCAAGTTCGACACTGCTTCCGTGTTCCTCGGATATAGTATCGGAAGAATTTCCCCGTTTAGAATAAGGCGATACTCTTAATGATACAAGCTTATTTTTTGGACGAGTGGGCATAGGAAAAAGCGAATATCAATTGTAATAATCGACTTACGTGAACCAGATCTAGAACATTCCGTTGGTAATGTGCCTTCACCAGCTTATTTCTCCTGGTTCCGTTGATTGGTGTTGTAGGTTCGTAATCCAAACACTAGAAAGTGACCAGGTGATCCTGTGATTGTATTGGTGCCGCTAGTAGTGGAAATCCTCCAAGTCTCGATTTTCTTTCGAGGTCGAAAAGTACTACCGATGATCCGACGATTAGTACTGTTCGCGAGTTTAACCGAAATTTCTAGAGCACATAATTATCCGCACGACTGCGCCAGTTAAGTTCACTCGAAAAATAATAGAGTTTTTAAAAAGAATTACAATTTTATTTTATTTAATCTGTAGTCACAAAACAATATTTACAAAAATTTATTATTACAATAATCGTCAATACAACAAGCTTGTAGTTTTATGTCGAGGAAGTAACTTGTCTCTGGTCGGTTAATCTTCTTTATTTATAGGCTTCATAATGCTGATTCGATATGCATGTGTCACTGAATCAGTTTCCCAGTGATACGATGTTTGTGAGAATTTTGAATTATGCATTTTTGATACAGTGCAAATTCCATCATTTCCGTTGGATTGAATATTTTAAATCAACATTTGAAACCTGATACTCTCTGCAGTGTCATCATTTGTGTGTTTATTGTGTTAAGCGTGTGAAGAGACTGTAACTATATATATATATATATATATATATATATATATATATATATATATATATATATATATATATATATATATATATATATAGTGAAATTATCGAGATGATAATTTGAGTTTTTAAAAAATTATCCCAAATTAAAGTACAATATGCTTTTGTACCAACACGGAGTGATCCAATATCTTTAAATTTACGCAACAAGATTAATTTCTTTTTGTGAAGTTCCTCTATTTATATCTTTTTATGATTGTTCTAGAATAATCACTCAGAGTTGGTGGTTCCAGGAATGAAATATAATATTTAAAATTATTACAATGTATTAAAATTATAATTAAAACAATGAAATTAAAGATTGTGCTCAATTAGCGTTTTATAAGATAACAATTAAAACATAGATACGAATTAGCAAAATAAGCAGTTATTTTATATATAGGATGTCCATATTGTATAGGATGTTACTATATATATATATATATATATATATATATATATATATATATATATATATATATATATATATATATATCAGACTGTTACGGATAGTGCCCCTACTCTCGCCTCGTCCCGTTCTTGTCGCATAGGCTATATAAGTCTAATTTTTGCAGTTGAAAAATTCGACTGAAAACAGCTACAGGAATTAAATTGAAACTCTGTGGAGTTTTTATGGGTATATTGAACTGTAAAAGGTACACTTAACATTAATGGTTTTCTCGATATTTATAATTCAGCGCTTGATTTTCCAAGAAGCCACCAAAAACCCTTTTTTCCTTGATTTCTCAAATTCATCCAGAATATGCAAAAGCAGACATACGTTAAAATATAAAAGCAGAACAGTTTTTTACGTGTTCTCACCGATGTAGGGAACAATGTTTGGGGGTTACAAACCTTGAGTAATAGTGTCTTCGGTAGGTATCAGGTAATTAGGGGCGCAGTACATGAGCTCTCTCACGTTAAATTATAAAAGCTGAAATTTACACAGAATCTTCAAATGACCATTCTAAGTCAGTAGTTATAAGGCCAGACCTATCCGAAGGGTCTAACACCCCCTCCCCCCAGACGCGGTAGAAGGTCAAATGCACTGAGAGAGCATTCCTCAGGTATATTAATACATTTAAGAGAGTATTCGTGCAGTTTAAAATTTATAATTAATGAAAATTATATGTGCATATTATTTAAAAATTATCAGATAAGAATTTTCAAAAAACCAGACATATTCGAAGGGTTAAACACCCCCTTAGACTGAATAAAGGCCAGCTAGAAATATACGAAATATTATATAAATATGAATTATGTGATATGAAATATTATATAAATATAGAAATATGAAATATAAATTAAAATATTATATTCATATTTCGTTAGATATTATCAAATTATTCTAAATTTTTTTGGTTGTCATGATTATTGAACAATATATATCTATTTATGTATATTTTATATTATTTTGAAACTCTACTAATTAATACCAAAATGCTGACTAATATTTTTTTCCATTTACTCATATACATAAGTTACGCTTTATCGGTACATTTGACTTTATACCGGTTATTAATACTAAGCTAAATTTAACTTATTTACTTATATAAATAAATAAACAATCTAAATTTAATGTCTGATAATGTACTGAACAAATAATTTTTTTCTCATCAAATTGACTTAACTTCACAGTTTTCTGATGCTTTCTTAAGCCGGATCTACATATAACGAACGAATGCGAACAAACGTGAACGAACGTGAACCAACATGAACGAACATGAGCAAACAAAAGCAAACACAAACGAACGCGAATGAACAATTAACGTCATTACGTTGATGTTCGTTTGTGTTCCGGCTACACAATAATCTTTTAAATAAGTTTAATAAATTTTAAAATGAAAAGTTATTGCAGTAAGAGTTTTATGGTCTGCTAATATCGCCCACATTATAACACCAATTTTATCATGCGATCTTTAAAAACCAATAAATCAAAAAGATGTTGGTAGATGGTTTTGTTTCATAAAAGCAAAACTCGTTATAATGCCTCTAATTTACTAACTGGTTTAATTTGTGAAAATTCATAATTTTTTTGAAGTTTTACAAGATCGTCACTATCAGATTTCGGTTAACTGAAATAGTTGGACCAAAAATATCTAAACAAAATATACACTTCCCAGTGAACATAGAATATAAATGTGATGTAACAAGGAAATAACAAGTTACGTAACTTTTTTGACTTATGAGTGACATAACAATTATATAAAATTAGAGTTTTATGTTATATACCTAATTGTTACCTGTATGTTATACGTAACAGTTACATGCCATTGTGACTGTAATAAAATGTCACATTTGTGACTACTGTGTTACGTTTAGATGACGTATCAAGGTTGTTTTGATAAAACGTCACAGTGTGACTCTTATGTTATGTCTTCGCAACCTAACAATATTACTTTGATAAAACCTCACAGAACTGACTCTTATGTTGTGTTTTTGTGACGTATCAACATTACTTTAATGAAATGTCACAACCATGACTCTTTTGTTATGTCCTGATGACCTAACAATGTTACTTTGAACAAAACGTCACAACAGTACTCTTATGTCATGTTTTTACGACGTATTAACGTTTTAATGAAATATCACAATCATGACTCTTTTGTTATGTTTTTGTGACGTATTAATGTTAATAAAACATTTCACTTGTCACTTTTGTGAAATCTTTTGTTACCATATTAATTGTAAATGTATCAATTCACGAGGAATTATTAATTTAAAGATTCCTGCAGTTTTTTTTTTTCAATCTATCCTCTGTTGGTGTCTGATGTAATTAAATTTCATCCATCCATTTTTGTATAAGTCGATTTATGTTATTTGTTATATGGGTTATGGGGTTATATTATATAATATAACCCCATAACCCCATAACCCGTATCACAAACAACATAAATCGACTTATACAAAAATGGATGGCTGAAATGGATGGACGAATGTTTTATTAATATTGATACGTCACAAAAGCATAACAAAAGAGTCATAGTCATGATTGTGACATTTCATTAAAACAACGTTAATATGTCGTTAAAACAACATTAATTTTGTTACTAATTTAAAAATGAAACTGTTATGAAAATTCTTGTAAGGCTTTATTTATTATTTTGTGATATATATTAATATATAACGATGAGAATAAATAAGTGAGTTTGGTCTAGTGGTTAAGACCGTCGATAATTTAAAAGATGCTTCAGCTTGGAATTGGATAATGGATCGAATCCTGCAACAGTCAAGCACAAAAATTATAATAAAATTATAATTTAGGTGTATGTATATATGACTATAAGTTGGTAATATGTGTATATAATGTTAATAAGAAACAAAAAAAGGGAATTTTGAATTTGCTTTTTGCAAAAGAAGGCGTAAGGCGTATTTTTATCTATAAAGTAACATCAAAGTTATATTTTCCTGAAACGTAACAAGAACATAACAATGTTACGTCACATTGTTACGTTTATAAGTCGGAAATTGTAACTTATCTTAAGATACACCGGTGTATGTTAACAACCACCACGCTAGTTGGTGAATGACCGTTATTTATTCTCTTCATGACGATTTCGGTCATACACCAGTGGATGTTAATATACACCAGGACGACTTGGTGTATGTTCATTATGAGTAAAATTATGGCTGTTAATGATATAAAATTGTGTTATTGTTATACACAAAATTGTCACAGTAAATAAAATTATTAATAGTCATTTCTGAGTCCACTCTGAACACCGTATTCGAAATTCTAGGCAGAAAGAACTTGAGTTTGTTGAGATATTTTAATAAAATTTAGAAATAGCATTCGATAAAGATTCATTTATACTCGTTTGTACTACTTTTCTTTTTGTTTGTACCTCAACCATTTTGCAAATAGAGCTTTCTAATTTTCGACTTAACGGTAATACGATAATCTGGCGATTTTTAAAAGCAGTGGCAGATTTACCCTAAGTGCCGCTATAGGCTCCGTAAAAAATGCCGCCCTTAAAAAGCTAAAAAAAGGTTCTTAATACTTTTTGACACTTTTTTTTTAAAAAAAAAGTAAGTGACGAGCAAAAAAACTTTAAATTTTAAATTTTGCCGCCTTTTTGTCCAAATCTGCCGCCCTAGGCTCTAGCCTTCTTAACCTGTTGGTAAATCCACCACTGTTTAAAAGTTTAAAAATTATTTGTATAAACGGGTGCGAACTATAGTCTTTCCAATGCTGTTTTCAAGTCTTGAGTGTCCCTAGAAACTACGGAATTTATTATACCTAGAATATCTAATACGATGTATCTCCTAACGCATTGAAAATTGAAAGAACGGTACAAACGAAATTAAAAGATTTATAACGGGTACAAATCATACTTTTTCGAAAGCAATTTTCAAAAATTTCAATATCTACAAAAACAGTAAATTTTCTTCTAGCTAGAATTTCGAGCATCATATATCTCTCAGCTTTTTAATGTACAAACGAGAAGAAAAGAAAACGGGGACAAACAAATCTTTATCGAATTCTGTTTACAAATTTTGAGTGCCCCTAAAAAAACATCAAGTTCATTCTGCCTAGAATTTCGAGTATCGTGTATCTCCGAACTCTTTGAGGTAAAATTGAAACAAAAGGATTCATAAAGGAGTACAAACGAATCTTTATCGAATGCCGTTTACAAATTTTGATTGTTTCTAAAAGCAACCAAATTCATTCTACCTAGAAGTTCGAATACCGTGTTTTTCCGAACCCTTTAAGACACAAACAAAAATAAGAGAGGTACAAACGGATCACTATCGGATGCTGTTTTCAAAATTGGAATATTTGAAAAGATAATCAAGTTGGTTCTACCTAGAATTTCGGGAACCGTGAATCTCCGATTTTTTTGAGATATAATAGAGATACAAACAGGTACAAGCGAATTTCTTCTACCAAAAGATACTAATAAAATTAAAATAATCAAATTTTGGGCGCCAGCCATTTTTCAAATTTCTTCTGTTTACTCTTTGAGGCACAAACAAAATAAAGTGCGGTACAAAAATGGGTACAAACGAAGTACAAACGAGCTGTATTATTTATTTTTTAATTTTCAATATTTACTGATTTTCAATATTTAGGAATTCCACAGACTAAATCTTGCAACAATGAATTATTTTTAAACAAACATAATCTATTCGTTACAACATAACTTCTTTTTAAACAAACAATGACGTATTTTAACATTCACCTAATTTTTAAATCGTTATAACTAATATCTATTCATTATAACTAATCGTTATAACTAATATATATTTATATATATATATATATATATATATATATATATATATATATATATATATATATATATATAGATTTAACGGTAGTATATTTATTATTTTAATGAATGTTTTCGTATACAGAGTGTACCATGAAATATGCTTTCAATACATTATAATAGTAAATATATTTAAATTTTGTTCAAAACTTTTATATGTTAACGAAAGAAATTTTTTGCTGTAAAAAATAGGGAAATTCGGGGTAACCATTAAATAAAACACACATAAAATTTTTAACTTTATTTATAGAATATACAGGCTGGAAACAAATAGAAAAAGGTTGTCAGTTCAAATATTTCGAAAAATCTTGAAATATTGGTACCGTATAGCTAGAGAGAATGATCAGTGTCTAGTCAAGGTTTGTTTTGAGCGTCTAAAGCAAGTTGACAGCTTATTACAAAACGTAAAAGATGGCAACTGGTGCACACAATTGAAGTTACTACTTTTTGATATTGGAATGGATCACGTCTGGCAGAATCAGCAGCCGAGTGTTATTAGAGCAACAATTGATGAAGCAGTAGAACTATTCAGTCGAAAACAGCACGAAATTGACTTGGATTGTCTTCGGGCTTCTCACTACAGTAACTTTTATGCTCAGTTATTTGAAATAAATGACTATCAGTACAACTATTTGACTATACGCTGCCCAGTTATTAAATTAAGAACTCTCTGTCAACTCAGAACAGCCAGTCAATTTCGCTTTCGACTCCTCTTTAAAAATTTCAAATACAATTTAAATTATGACGAGATTTGTCCTATATGCAATACGCGTGAACCGGATAATCTCTTCCATTTCTTTTTTAATTGCCCGCTTTACAAACCATTTCGAAATCATTTTATACAAAAATACATAACTGATAATACTTCATTAACTGACACACTCAATAGAATCCTCAATGTTGTATCTACTCAACAACTAAACGATGTATTTAATTATACCGTTTCAGCTTTTCAACTTAGGGCCTTTGCGCTGAATACCTAATTTTCATTTTTTTTTTTACTAACACATATTTTCAATTTTACTTATCTAAACTTTGTTAATAGCTAAAATTGTTATTTTTATTATTATTACCCATATTTGTTATTATTATTGTTGAAAGTTTGTCGTTAGATAGCTTGATAATGTATTTTTGTATACCATTTTAGTTTACTCTTTTTTCGATATTTTCAATTCTAATCATGTGAATTTTGTTAATTACTAATTGCTTTTTTTTGTAACTGTTACACATTTATAGACCTACTATATTATTGTTATCCTTATTGCTGAAAGTTTATGGTTTATAACTCGATAAATAATGTATTTTTGTAAATTATTTTAGTTTATTCTTTTTTTTCGATATTTTTAATTCTATTTATATAAATTTTGTTAATCACTAATTGTTATTTTTGTTATTGTTAAATATTTATGGAATTACTATATTATTGTTATTATTATTGTTGAAAGTTTATATTTCATAATTAGCTGGATAATGTCCTTTTGTGTTGAGTTTATAAGACTGCAACTGAACTTCTTTGTTATAATCGCTGTATGGATTTGAAAGAAATATATTATTATTATTATTATTATTATTATTATTATTATTATTATAGAATATATATACAAAAAAATGATTTGCTTAAATTTGTTTATTACTTAAAATGGATTTATTTTTCATATAAACATTTTTTAGGATTTCGTATAAAAACTATCCACGAAATCCTTATGTCGTAGCATTTTACACGTTCAAATGTGTGACCAATTTGCACTTCACGAACAATCCTGCTAATGACAATTCCGCATTACTCTGCGGAAAAGGGGGTATTTTTCTTTATTTATAATAATAAAAAAAAACATATTTAAACCAGTAATATATTCGAATTTACTGCTAGTTATTTAATAGCTTAACAGTTATTAATTTTTACATTCATTCGTCTTTTTGTTATTTTAAAAGCATTTTTTTAATTATCGGAATGTAAAGTAAATGAAAAAAAATATTGGCACCCATGGTTGTCATATCAAATGGATATTTATGTATAATTTATAGAATGCTTCAATAGTCTTTTCTCTTTTTCTGTTGTTTATAAACATGTGTATATATACATCTCTTTTTATCAGATTTATCTTAATTCAAAAGGATATTTTGATCATAATCTTATTTTGTTTTCAGAACAGCTAGTGTCATCTCTGTTCGAATTTATAAACTATAATACAGGCGATTTCAAAAGATTAACATATTTTTTTGTATTTTTTCAAATAAATTTATATTTTACAGTTAATTACGGGTAAATTGACTATTCATATATGTGTCAGTATGTATTATAAAAGAGAAATAAATTAAGTTTAGAGAAAAGAGAAATAAATTAAGAATAAAAATAATTTTATTCGGAGATTAAACTGACAGTAGATTTAATTTGTTCATATTTTCTCTATTTTATTTTTATTTTACAAGTTTTGGTTAAAAAGCCACGTGTGATTTAAATATGCATATTCCAATTTTGCTTTTGTAAACAGTTTGTTTTAAAAAAATTTGTCACACGCTTGAAATTGTTTAAAATAAAATTTGAATTCTTATTGTTATTAATTACTGATTATAAAAACGTGGTAAGTAAAATGATATATTTTACATATATTACTATTTTTTCATTTATTTTGTACTAGGTATAACTTTAGAAATAAAAATATCATCTATATCTCCGGGTTAACTCTGTGAGCAAAATCTATTTCATCTGGTTGGTCAACATCAGAAGACGAGGTAAAAAACATTGGCATTCCTCGTGCACAAAGAATTTTTAGGCGAACTGAAAATCCAATAAATGTATTCGACGAAGTTGAATTTAAAATGCATTTTCGTTTCACAAAAGCTGTTCGCTTCACAAAAATTCAGTTATCAGGTGGTTAAAATGCAGAAACATTTAGAAATACAAAATGTTACTTTTCAATAAATGTTAGGTTGTGTGCGTTACACAATTAAAAATTATGAACGTGGTTGCACGCTGGTCAGGTTCCACTCACGACAGCCACATTTTTGATGCATCGTTAATTAAAGCCCAGTTCGAAAATAATGAATTTAATAATAAATATCTGTTAGGAAATAGTGCATATGCTTACAGACGATATTTATTGGCCCCGCTTTTACGCCCAAGGGAGCTACCAGTTAGCTGTTGTGCAAGACATTTCCATCCCCATGTCGCAGATGTCGGTAAGCCGAAGTATAGACAGAGTTACGAGGGCAATCAATGATGTAATATGTCCGCGGAAAATTCACTTTTCTTTAGCGCCAAGGGAAATTGCAAATGCTAGGGCAAGGTATGTATAATTTAAAGAATTTACCACTCGGTTATAAACTTTTCATTTGTTTGAATTGATAAATATTTGTATTTTTGTAGATTTTATGAAAAATACGGATTTCCCGGGGTAATTGCTGTAATTGATGGTACACACGTCGCTATTAATGCACCACCAGCGAATCATACTGTATTCCCGGAGCATATTATATTAGGGTGTGCCAAAAAATTTTTTCTCGCTCTTCGCTCAAAATATCGTAGGATATGTCTAAACAAACATCCTCACCAAATGGCAGCTCAAAATTCCAATTTTTAGAGGTGCATCATCGAACCTAAAGTTTTCCCATTTAAATAACACAGGAAAAACGATTTTTTATATTATTTACTCCTGCAAACTATGAAGAAATTATTTTTCCATAAAATGAATCAAAGCACCTTATTAAGCATTAAATTTTGGACAAAAAATTTCATTGAGTCAAATTTCTATCACCAATATTTCACTTTCTACAGAGCCTTAAAATTTAAATTTCTTGAAATTTTACTTTTTTTACATTTTTAAGCTAAACTATTAAAGATAGGACAAAAAGTTAAATGACAGTTTTGTAGTCCAACTGACGCTTTACAAAAAAGTTCCTTACAAATTTTTCGTATTACAAATAGTTACAAAGTTACAGACCCTCAAAATTTATTTTACTTATTTTTCTCCAGAATGGAAATTCAGCTATTACAGCTGGTGTCATGAAAAATCTGAACCTAAGATTATGACAGAAATTTGTTTTGAGACCTCGAGAAACCAAAAATGACCTTCATTAAAATTTCTTTTCGATGGTGTAAAAAAAAATTGAAAATTTTTTGAAATTTGGCCAATTTTTGCAAAAAAGCACTAAAAATGACGAAAAATGGCCAAAATTTTGGCTTCCAAAAATCGGACATATATATCCAAATTTTAATGAAGGTCATTTTTGGTTTCTCGAGGTCTCAAATAAGTTTTTCATTCTTATTCGCTCCAACATATTTTTAACGAAAATGTTATTTCACTAGTTTTTTAAAAAATTTTTTCATTATACATTCCAACAAAACCAAAACTAAAAAATTTAAAAAAATTTTGTTATCAAATTCAATATTATTGTTAAAACAATATTAGTTATTTAGAAGTATTACATTGTAAATAATTATTTGTATTTGTAGCCACTGAAGAAGGTATAAAATATACCGAAAAATTTTGGGAACAAAATAAAGAAACAATTTATTCTACGGAAGAAAGTCGGAGTATTATTTCTAATCCTTCATCTCCTTGGATAAATTAGTAATAAATTATTTGGGAACTTAGATTTAAAAAATTTTCAAATAATATTTAAGCAATTTATTGTTTACTAAAATAACCGTTAAAATACATTTTCTTTTTTTCAAAAAATAAATATACATAAACCAGAGAATAAACTGCATACATATTTGATATTTCAAATTTCATATTACATATACATGAATATATATATAGGGCCAATTCGTATCGGCGTAAGCCAAAGTCCCTTGCTCTTATTTTTAATTACATTACACTTGTTTTGAAGCGCACTTGGCTTGCTTTTGAGATATTTGTATATTCCTATCTCACTTTCCATGTTCTAGACTTTCTAGAGAGAAGGCTCAAGTATTAACGTTCGGTATACATCGTATACTGTATACGACGTATACCGAACGTTAATACTTGACCCTTCTCTCTAGAACATGGAAAGTGAGACAGGAATATACAAATATCTCAAAAGCAAGCCAAGTGCGTTTCAAAACAAGTGTAATGTGATTAAAAATAAAAGCAAGCGACTTTGGCTTACGCCGATACGAAATGGCCCATTTCAAAGGTTTGTTGTAAAATTTTTTAATTTTAAAAATATATAGGTAACTATAACTATACAGATTATATAATACATAATAATTATTTAAGAATATTTTTGTTCCAATTCTTTTTCCTTATCTTTTATTAGTAAGAGATATAAAATTTATTATAGGGATTCTATATAAATTTAGAGTCCCTATAATAAAAATAGAGTCGTGACATGTCAGCCATTTTCTGTCCAAAACAGAGCGGGAAGCTTCAAAATTAATTATCACACATTTTAAGTAAATGTTTTTGAATACATAATTATTATTAATAAGTTATGAATTTATGAACAATTAAAAAATTTTAATTTAATTATTCTTTCTAGGTTAAACTAAATGATTTTTGTCAATATTTAATTTATTTCCAATCTATTTTACGCAAACTTGGGACAGAAAATATCGGAACCAATCAGCGTTCCGTACACATGTCACGACTATAATGCTCTAATGTAGAGTGCCTATAATAAATAGAGTGGTGACATGTGTGCTGAACGCTGATTAATTCCGGCATATTCTATCCAAAGTTTGCGTAAAATACATTGGAAATAAATTAAATGTTAACAAAAACCATTTAGTTTAATTTAGAAAGAATAATTAAATTACAAATTTTTAATTGTTCATTCATTCATAACTTATTATGGTTCATTTCACTTAAATTTAACCATGCTTCATCACTTCGAATTTTAATAATTTCCGTTTTCTTGGCTTTATCTCTTTCATTATTGCATTTACGTAAATTTTGGATTTGCGCTTGTTTTTAGAAAAGAATAGAAGATTGATTTGCTTCGAATATAAGAATTATTTAATTTTTTAACGATATCTCATGATCAGTTGTATTTAAAATGAGGTATAACAATAATTATGTACTCAAAAATATTTACTCAAACATGTGATAATTAATTTTGAAGCTTCCCGCTCTGTTTTGGATAGAACATGGACGACATGTCACGACTCTATTTATTATAGGCACTCTAATATATAGATTGTACTGCCATCTAGTATATAATAGCAAAATAACACTCAGTCGGTAATTCTATCTTTTATTTGTAATAACTAATAAGTAATAACGGTGCCGCAACTAAATAATTGTGGACAAATAACCGCAACCAAATAACCGTGGACAAAATAACTGAATGACAAGATAAACTTAGACAAAATAACTGTGGACAAAATAACCGAACGACAAAATAAATGTACGACAAAATAACCGGACAACCAAATAAACATCGTTAATTATTCTTTTGAGTTAGGGTACATACGGCTGTGATATGATTAAGATTTTTTTTGCTCCCAATATATAAAAGATGACTAAATTGCATTAGACCTTAGATGTTGGTATTGCATTTAAAAACGAACGTTAATCGGTGAAAACTATTGTATTTAAAAAGCTAAGCTTGGGAAACATTATTTTGAAAAATCAAATAGTAGATGATATAATACCCCTGTCGCAGCATCCTGCATAACATAGCGAATTTCCATTTATAAAAATTAGTTTTCCTCAGAAACTAACTGACATAGAACAATAGTTTAAAGAGCTTTTTTTATGTAATTTTTTCCCCTCTTTTAAATGGTGTAAAAAAATTTAGCAAAAATTTTTGAATAAGTGGAAATTTTGGCAAAAAACTAATTTTTTACAAGAACAAAAACCATGTTCCTGGCATCCGACGTGTCTGGCTGAAGAACTCATCCAAACCCTTGGACCAATGTTTTCACCAAATTTCGTAAATATTACACTAGCGGAAATAATTAAAGGATCAAAAAAGAATTCCAAATTTTTAGCGATTTTTCGAATGGCTGTATCTTCGTGAAAAATGGTCGTATCGGAGTCGTAAGCAAAGCAATTTAAAGCTGGAATTTTCTAGTTTCGAGATCTTGCGATAAAAAAGTTTTCAAAGCAACGTGTGTGGCGCAATCCTATTAAATACACTGAAAAAACAATTTTCGAAATTTTTTCGGTTTTTTTTTGGGTCCACGGACTTGGAAAAAATTTTTCCGACTTAACCACTATATGGACCGGATGACTTGTTCATTCAACTTTAATTTGCTTTTTTATAGACTTTTTTACGACCACTTCTCGCTGAGATATCGGACTTTGAATGGAAAAGGATCATTTCGTCTTTGGCCATCGATATCTCAGCAACCAATGATCACACAGAAAATTGAACGGGTGTTTTAAAAACTCGAATAAATTCTCTACAGGGACTAGCCATTATTTTTCAGGCAAAAATTTTTTGCATACGTTACATGAATTTGAAAAATCAAGAAAAAAAGAGCTTTTGGTGGCTCTTTGGAAAATCAAGCGCTGAATTAAAAACTTCGAGAAAACCACTAATGTTAAGTGTGCCTTTTACAGTTGAATATACCCACAAAAACCCCACCGAGTTTCAGTTTAATCCATCCACCCGTTTTTGTGTTTCATTCGATTGAATTTTTGAAAAAATTAAAGGATCATTTTTTTGATCATAAAATTTCATAGTCTTCAACAAAATGAAAAAAAAATATTTCTCATTTTTTTTCACATTTTTATCAATAACAGTATTTAAATTTATAAAAAAAGGAGAATTTCTTAGAAAATTTTTAAAAAATTTTTTTTCTAGAATTTTTCAAAAAAAATTTTGAAAAATGTTTTTGGAAAATTCTTAAAAAAAATTTTTTTTGAAAATTTTCTAAGAAATTTTCTTTTTTTGATAAATTTAAATACCGTTATTGATAAAAATGTGAAAAAGCTGAGAAATTTTTTTTTTCATTTTGTTGAAGATTATTTCCGTTAGTGTAGATACTTCGTTCGAGCGTTATCGCGCGGACACACATATACATATCGCGCGTTTTCTGTCCCAATCTCGTATCTGAATAGTCCCAAGTTTTAGACACACAACAAAAACGTATTTAAATCTGTGTTTTCATCACAATGAACTTAAGATTTATGCTAATTACACCCTTTGATGTTGGCTACCTATATATTATATAAATATATACAGATAAGTATATATATAAATACAGTATATAATATGTTTTTTGTATGCAATTTTTGATATACGAGGTTGGGACAGACAACGCGCGATATATATATATATATATATATATATATATATATATATATATATATATATATATGCAAATTTATTGAATGTTTTCGGTTTCTAGGGACCTCAAAACAAATTTCTACCATAGTCCCGGGTTCAAGTCGCGTCATAACAGTGGCTGTAATAGCTGAACTCCATTCTGGAAATTCGCTAAAACTAGGTAGTAAGATTAGAAGTTAGTTAGGTTAAGGATATAAGTTTTTTTTCAAATTTTATGTAGATGATATAAAAACTAGGTGGTGAGGTTAGTTAAGGTTAGGTTAGTTTAGTTAGTTTTGACAATATGCTTCGACTTTGATATAAAAACTAATTAGGTTAAGGTTGTAGATGGTGAGGTTAGTTAAGGTTAGGATACTTCCTTTCTTTTTCTTATTTCTAAAATTTATAATTTTTTTTTCATCAGCTTTTCTTCTGTAGGAAAAATTGTAGTGATTTATATTTCCCTTTTTCAAATTTATCTTAAATGTATATAACCCTTATCTTTGGGCTCTTATTTCTGCAGTAGCTATTTTAAATTTATCTTAGATGTACCTACATAATTTTTATCTTTAAACATCCCCGTCCTCCAATCCCTGTCAGGCATTAAACAGTTACAGGTTAATTTTAATATTAACGCGTTGATGGTCATAACCTGCTATGACGGAACACCCAATTGGTACATATATATATATATATATATATATATATATATATATATATATATATATATATATATATATATATAATTGTTGGCACGGTACAGCGCTGTCACAGTTAGTCAGTTTAATTTGATATTGTACAAATGCAAAAAATATTTTATCTCGTAATCCTTGATACTGAACTACGAAATCCTGCCTTAATGCGTGTGTAACACGTACTTGGCGACATTTTTTAAAAGAATACAATTTTCTAAAGAACAAATTTTATCTGAATGAAGCATACACCGTCTTGAATAATATTCATCTCGCAGATTGGAAATCTTCGGTACATCGAATAATTCTTGCAAATTTAAAATCCACAGCTGGTGTTCTATGTCATCAAATAAATTTGAAATCCATTTCTTCTTTTCACTGCATATACGACATATTCAGACATATACGACATCATACTTCTTTAATATGGGTTTCAATACGGTATGAAGTTTTTGTATGGAATAAAACCTTACGACCAACGTATCCCATGTCAATTTCGGTACAGCCAACGTGCAACTCGTTGATATTACTTCGGTAACTCGTTGAAATCAGACGGTACCTCGAATGTAAGATGTAATATTTATCCGAATTTTCCGCAGCGATACCAACTTCTTTAAAATAAAATTCGTTGATAGCCTTGTATATCGAGAAACGCCATTTATTACCGCCGCCGTAGAACTGAATTTATTCACATAATCCATAACTTTATATAGAATAATTAAAAGTGGTCAGTTAGTTTGTGGAATGTATTCGAAAATAGCTGTTGCTAGTTTACCATCAAATTACAAACTGTAAAGAATATTCAATATATTGTTGAGTACCATCTTCTTTTCACTCTCAGACCCCGTGATTTAAGGAATACTAAATTTTCAGGTGAAATGTGTTGTTGCTTAAGTGTTTTTTAAATAAATTTTTAAGTTATAAAATAGTTGAACTTTGCTATAGCACACGAGACGAAGCTAGTCATAGTTGGTAATAATGAATGATCCGAGATTCCGGACGCGTTAATAAAGCTACTTTCTGGGTACGAAAGGTACCCCTAACGATGGTATTCAGGGTTATGACCAATGCCAACATGTCCAACGATGAGCAGACGCGAAACAAAGGCACCTTATGGACGTGAAGTCCCCAATGATGTTATAAGGTTTACATAAAGATGTCGGGGAACCTAAGACAATGCGTTTACAGCAACAGAATTAACTTCAGAGAAGAAGTTACAAAAAACCCCTCGTTAACAGGAATACCCAAGATGCAAACGTTTTGAAATTCCGAAAATTCTCTTTACTATCGAGAATGCGATCGTACTCCCAGTCATTTTCTTCTTTTTAGACGCCCCATGCTTCAGGATCGCGGCGCTTCTCGTATTTGTGACAGGTCATTAGAATGTGTTCCCAGGTCTCATTGAGTCAACACTAAGGGCACCGATCAGTGTTCGCGAGACCTCGCCTTAATAGGAAATCGTTGAAACTGTCGTGCCTCGTTACCAGAAATGCCGCCTAAAATTGTTCAGCTACCCTATCCTGGTTTGTAACCGTCCAGCGCATTTGGCAAAAGTTGAATGCCCACTCCTTGCGTTCGAGACCGAGCCGGTATTCATTGATATCCTATTCCCGCCTTTCATCTTCGCTAACTAGATTTTCCTCATCAAGGTGTCACCCTAATCTGATTTTGGAGAGAGCCCCTTGAACCTGGCCCAAGGTAGGTTGCCAAGGTAAACCCAAGAAGCACTTGCAGGGCCTCAGTGAACACGGTTCTGCAAACAGGTAGCAAACCTACAGGATTTTTCTTTGAACTTTGTTGATAATCCTTTTCCCATATTTAAATTGATAGACATGACTCCAGACGACGGATGCGTACAACACGGCCGCATTGAAAACACTCTTATACAAACTCCATACGGTCCTCTGCCTGAGACCCCGTTCTTTCCTGAGCACCGTAGTGAACCTATAATTAAAATGACTCCAGATATATTGTTATGAAATAAAAAACATTTATATCTTTTAAATGTCAGTACTAGACTCTTTTTATGTTATCATTTTCGTTGCCAGGAAAACTCCATCAATAGAAATAATTTTTAACGTGTATATTTTACACAGCAAACTATTTGCCAGTAAAATAAAATTTCCACAATTAGGAAATTTACATTTTCACGGCAATCTTGTGCCGGTATATACGCCCCCATCGCAAAAAAATAAATTTTCGGAGCAGCAATTAAAAAAAATCTTCCTTTTGAGGAGAAAAGTTTCCAGGAAACAACTTTAACTGTATCCTGAATACATAAAAACTACCCAAAATACAATGCTAAATAATTACAATTCATGTAAATATTGAATTAGTCATGAGAAAATATGTAGTAGTAGAAGTAATATGGGTATTTGGGATCCACCTCCCCAGCTCCCGATTTTTTGAGCGACCTCAGAAGGTGGTAGGCTACCGGGGCGGTTCTAGAAACCTCCGCCGGTGAGTGGAGTAATATTTTGGTCTAACTGAACCTAAGAACATTTTGTATAATCTAACCAAACCTAACGGAACTAGCACTACTAGATGGCGTTGCTAGTTTAGCTACTAGTGATCCCTAGTATATGTCGTGTATATATCGGTATTCGGTATATGTCGTGATTGTGTACGGATGTGTTCTGAATTTAATTTTCTGGCAATTTAAACAATTAATAAATATATTATTTAAATAATATTATCAGAAGTGCTTTAAATATAAATTATTAAATAAAATATATGTTTTAATGATTACTGTTTAATATTATAAGGAAGTACATTAACAAATTATAAATTTGGAGTGTATTTTTGATTTTTTTTTTTTGGTTAGTTGAGACAAAGCAATTCAGTGACAATATAAAATATAATATACCAGTACAAAATATCTGAATGTGTACTTTAACCATATAGTTCAAATTGATATTAAACTGTAGGAGTGAAGTGGCGTAGTGTGTATAGGAGTTCGATTCGGAATATCCAATTCATAATAGTAATAACACGGGTTCAATTCTCATCAAGAGTATAAAAAAGACGCTATTTTTTTTTTCCTTCTTCGCTCGTTCCTCTTTTCTTTAAACCAAAAAAAAAAAATAAAAAGTATAAAAAAAAAGCTTAATAAAAAAATGGCTAATAACGAAAATTTAATGAAAGCCATATTAGATTTGAAAGAAGATCTAAGTAAAGAAATAGTAACTTTAAAAGGTACTTGTAATGACACTAATACAAAAGTTAGCAATTTTGATAATGCTTTAACTCTAATAATTCAAAAACAACAAGAATTAGAAAATGTTATTACTAAACAGGAAATGCGTTTGGATGCATAAGATAGATTGTTAAAGAAGAACAATTTAATTATTTATGGTATAGAGGAAAATAATAGCAAAGAATCATACAGCGAGTTAGAAGGTCTAATATTAAATCTTTTTACTAATATTCTGAGAGCTGATTTTAAGTTAGATGATGTAAATTATGTAAACAGAATTGGCCGAAAAACTTTAAACAGATCGAGACCAATTGTAGTGTCCTTTATATCATATAGAAAAAAGATGGATATTTTGACAAAAAGAAGAAATTTAAAAGGTACACAAATATATATAAATGAGGATTTAATAGAGAAAGATCGTAAAGAAAAAAAAAGAGCTATTAGTACATGCTAAAAGATTAAGAGAGGAAGGAAAAACAGTCACGGTTAAAAGAAATAATCTAGTGATACATGGTAATGTGTACAATTTAAAAGAATTGGGTAAAGATTTCGCTGAAGCCTCCGTAGTAGAATTGTCGCAACACAATAATGAAGAGTCACTTAAAATTGATCAAGATTTACAAATTAAAATTCCGTTTAACGAAGACGGGAATGATCAAGATGAGCAAGATAAGCGCAAAGTGTATGTTGCAGAAAGTAATCCAATTGAAAATTCGCCTTTGATAATCCAACCTACTGCATCATCAAGTACTCCTAAGGATCAGTTAAAAATGGATAGGTTTCTTCGCTCAAGACATCCATCAGCCACAAAAAAAAAGTCTTAGGTTAAATAAACCCTCTTTCCCGTTTTTAAATATAACGTTCTGGAATGTACAAGGAATTAGTAATATAACTGAACTATTGAACTTAGCAAATTATGACATAATATGTGTATGTGAAACTTGGATGGTGAATTTTAACAATATAAATATAGCAACCCTTCAAAATTATATATGTTTTCATACAGCAGCTGTTAAAGAAACAAATCATGGACGAGCAAGTGGTGGAATAGGGGTATTTGTAAGAAAGAGTTTTACAAGTGCTAAAATTATAGAAAAAACGAGCTCATGGTTAATAGTGTATTTAAAGTTAGAAGGTCAAATTTTGGTTATTGTCTCAGTATACTTTAAACCAAGTGCTAATTTAGAACTTTTATTCGATATGCTGCAGCAATCGTTAGAATCAGTGCAAAAACAATATGCTGATCCTCATATTATAATAGGAGGAGACTTCAATTGTCGAGTAGGAGAATTAAATCAACTATCCGTAGAAATCATCGGCGATAGCAATTTAACACATAACCGAGAAAGTATTGATAAATTATGTAATAGTAAAGGCAAGCTTCTGGTAGAGTTTATGGAAATAAATGCATTTGTTTTATTAAATGGTAGGTCCAAAAGTGATTTCCCGTCTAATTATACCTACCTTAGCTCTTTAGGCTGTAGTGTGATTGATCTAGTATGGTGCGGTACAAAAAGTGTAGGGCTACTTCATGATTTAAAAGTTGATGATTCAATTACAAAGTCTGATCATTTTCCTGTGTGCCTCCAAGTATATATCGTCAGTCAAAAATTTAGTTCTGTTGCTCCACCTCATCAAGTGATTAACCTACACTGGGATCAATCTAAGTGTCACAGCTACATTGCTTTAATGGAAAACTCACCAAACATTGGAGTCAATTTTGTTAATTTCGATATTAATCAATTGAACCAAAATTTTACAAATACTATTTATAATACATCTAAAGCTCTAAATATTTTTGAAATTAAAAATTCAATGAAACATCAAAAACCGAATAATAAGCCATGGTTTGACCATGATTGTATGATATCTAAAAAATCGGTGAAGGTTAACTTAAAGCTATGTAGAAAGGAGGGATTTACTGAACTTAACAGAAGATGTTATATAGAATCCAAAAAGGAATATAAAAAGCTTTTAAATTACAAAAAAGCTTATTTCATAAAGAAATTATTGATAAAATTTCGAATTTGAAAGATCCTTCTACCTTTTGGAAAACTATCAATAAATTCAGAAGCAATTTAACGGTTGGTAGAAATGAAGTATCTATGCCAATGTGGGAGAAGTTTTATTCAAGTATTTACGCTCACCGTGCCATTGATAACACAATGTTTATCGATGCAAGAAATCCCTTGTTAGACTCAGATATCACAATGGAGGAGCTAAAGAACTCTTTACTTAAATGCAAATTGAAGAAGGCTCCTGGAGAAGATAGAATTTCGAATGAGTTCTATATACATTTGCCACAAAATTGGTTACTCTATTTACAAATAATGTTTAATAGAATCCTAGAGGCAGAAATTTTTCCTCATGCGTGGACTAAAAGTGATATGATTATGTTATTTAAAAAAGGAAATAGAGATGATCCTGGGGACTACAGAGGAATTGCTCTTTTAAACAGTGGTCTAAAAATTTTTACACAAATAATTTTAAACAGATTATTAACCTGGACTAATTATACAAACGTAATTCCTGAATGTCAGTCAGGATTTCGGCCTGGCAGAGGTTGTATTGACAATATTTTTATTTTATCATCCGTAATCCAACTTCATTTGCGTCTACCCAAGAGGAAAGTTTATGCCGTATTTGTAGATTTTAAGCGTGCTTTCGATTCTGTTCAGCATAGTAAACTTTGGTCGAAACTGTTTCATCTGGGAGTAAGTTCAAAACTTTTGCGGTTGCTAAAAAACTTGTATGAAAATTGTACTTTTAAAGTTAAAAATAATGGACAGTTTTCCAGTCCAATCCGAGTAACTGAAGGTATACTGCAGGGTGAAAGTTTGAGTCCTTTGCTTTTTTCTTTATTTATAAGTGACATTGAAAACTTTTTTAGAAATAGAGGTGTCCAAGGTTTGAATGTAGATGGCTTACATGATATTATGATGTTATTATATGCGGACGATTTAGTAATATTAAGTGATTCTCCGGGTGATTTAAACCGTAAACTGCGGATTTTAGAAGAATATTGTCATATAAACTCTTTAACTGTTAATAGCAACAAAACGAAGGTAATGGTCTTTAGAAAAGGTGGGAAAACTCGTTATACTGATTTTGTATACAAAGATAAGAAATTAGAAGTCGTGTCTAAATATATATATATGGGGATTCCGTTCACATCTTCAGTATTATTTTACGAAGCAGTCATGAGTATGAAAACTAAAGCCAAAGCAGCTATAGGTTCAGTGCTATCAGTATTGGCTAGCTCAAAAACTCAGTCGTGGGATTCACGAGTACAACTGTTTCATTCTATAGTCGAAGGTATCTTATCCCATTGTGCACCTGTATGGAGTCTACGTTATACTGATTATATCGACAGCATCTAAACTACATACTATAAGCGCATACTTTCGTTACCAGTTTGGACACCAAACTATATCATACGTCTCGAAACGGGATCAGTTATGCTTACTGTTAATTTAATAAAAATTTCTTTATGTTGGATTAAAAAAATTCTTTTAATGCCAAAGGACAGATACCCAAAAATTTGTTACCATAGACTCCTTCAGTTACTTGATACAAATGCGAGCATTAAATATAATTGGGTTGGACAAGTAAGGAACTTACTCCAACACATTGAATTTAAAGATGATCGTATATTTAAAGATCCCAGTTTTATTAAGGCTCAGTTGAACACAGTCACGTCGGCATTCAGTAGCTACTACTATAAGATCGATATAGAACGTCTCGCAAAAAGTAGCTTCTGCTCACTGTACGGCCATTTCAGTATAACAATGGAAACTCAGTCTTATTTAAAACTTAATTTGCCGTTGAAAATAATACGATTATTTGCACAAATGAGAGCATGCGGTAGAAATGATATAATATTTCCAATAGAAAATAAAATATACAAAATAAGTCAAACAGAGTTATGTACAGTATGTAACATGCAGGTTTTAGAAACTCTGCACCATGTCATCTGTATTTGCCCTGTTTACGCTACAGCTCGTAATCGTTATTTAAAGGAAAAAATTTTAGCCTACGATCTAGCGGTCAGTGAAGACGTTCTAATATATATCTTATCCGACTACACTAAATCCAACTTAAGATGTTTATTTTATTATTTAGTAACTGTTCTAAATATTAGGCAAATTATACTGGATGAATAGATCAATCTTGAGTGATTGCTCCTTACTGATAGTAAGGAAGAAGTAATCTTCTAACTTGGACTTTGCTTATACTTTCATCCTAGTCTTTACCGACTTACATGTATGTTTATTATTTATATCTTATGCTTACTTATCTGTTATATATATTTTAATTGTTATTTATCTGTTTATTAATTTGTTATTTTTTTATATAGTTTATAAAATGTTTATGGCAGGTTATGTTTAGGTAAATATCATATTTTTCTTTTCCTATTAACTATATATATGTTATAATTAACATGCTTTATTAGTATTAGTAAATTTATACCATAATAATCTATAATTTTATTGGAATTAAAATATTGTAATGTGTTAGTCTTGTTAAACCGAACTCTTTTTGTATGAGCTTGTATAGCTTTTGAACAAATAAATTATTATTATTATTATTATTATTATTATTATTATTATTATTATTATTATTATTATTACTAGTGATCCCTGTGCGTAAGTTTGAAAAATTGTCAATAGATGGCGCAGCCACCTTTGAGCTCTGTAAATTCCAAGTTGCACTACTAGATGGCGTTGCTAGTCTAGCTACTAGTGATCCCTGTGCGTAAGTTTAAGGGCGCATTGTCATTAGAAGGCGCTGAAAATCCTTTTTGATAGTTAAACTAACCATTAAAAAGACGGCGTTGGTAGTCTGAACCACCGCGAATTCTGTACCTTGATTCATAGTTTTATCATATAATTGTATATTTTTATCTGAAAACAGGTTTATACATATTTTCCTCTAAATAAAACCCCTAAGTGTGATAACTGACGTCATCTTGCTATTTTTCTGCTATAAAAGACCGTAGCATTGCTTTTCAATCCCAATTTGGTTCGAAATTTTACCGAAAAACATTAAATCTTATTGTTGTAAAAAAAATTATTTTTACTTGTCTTAAAAATTAATTATTGCCAACAATGGAATCCATTATTGCTGGAAACAGAGACTTAGTGCAACAAATGACGTTAAATTTTATGTCTGAATTAAACAATTTTGGTTCCTTCCAACGGTGGATTAAACTTTATGATATGGTGATTGGAAAAATATATAAAATAATGGGCGCAAGTCAGCTACCATCAAAATGCGATTCATCAAACATGAAGACAGTTTTGGAATTAGAAATTGGATACATATCATTGCCAGTGAGATTCGACAATTTAAATGAACCGCTGTTCGCGTTGTTGCAGAACAGTCCACAATTGGGTATCATAAATAATGGATCAATCGGACTAACTCATAAATTGCAATTAAAAACGTTGAATCTTCTTGAAATATGTAAATTAAAAAAATCTTATTATTGTTTACATCTTAAAAAATGATTATTGTGCACCTATTTTTTTAAAATATACTTACTAAAAAATTTTTAAAAAAACCGATCTTTTGATTTACACCCATCCCTAAAAAATAAACTAATTTTTAATATTATACCATAAAATTGATACAAATATAAAAATTCACATAATATATGTATAACTATTTAATATTACTAACATTGTATAATTTACATAAACGACTATTAGTAGAAAATTAGTTAGTTTTTATTCATATGCAGAATTTTGCTGCCAAAAAGTGATAAATTTGCAAATATTTCAAATGTTATTAAAAACTTCTTTGTCGATTAAAAGTACACGCTATAGCAAGGTTCACGATATAGCGTATGATAAAAATGTACAATCATAGGATAAAATTATGAGTCAAAGTACAGAGTTCGCTGTGGTTCAGACTACCCACGCCATATTTTAATGGTTAGTTTAACTATCAAAAAGGATTTTCAGCGCCATCTGTTGACAATTTTTCAAACTTACGCACATGGATCGCAAGTATCCAGACTAGCAACGCCATCTAGTAGTGCAACTTGGAATTTACAGAGCTCAAAGGTCGCTGCGGTATCTATTGACAATTTTCCAAACTTACACACAGGAATCGCTAGTATCCAGACTAGCAGCACCATCTAGTAGTGAAAACTTGGAATTTACAGAGTTCAAAGGCGGTTGCGCCATCTATTAGGGAAAAATATTCAGTTTTCAGGTTAAGCTAAGTTCGCTTAGGTTCTGTTTGGTTAGACCAAATTTCCTTAGGTTTAGTTAGATTAGAAAAAAATTTGTTGGGTTCAGTTAGGTTAAACTAAATTTCCAAGGTTCGGTTAGGTTAGACCAAGTTTCGTTAGGTTCAGTTAGGTTTGAGACCAAAACATTACTTCACCCACCGCCGGAGGTTTCTAGAACCGCCCTATCACCTCCTGAGGTCGCTCAAAAAATTGGGAGGTGGGGATGTGGATCCCAAATGCCCATATTACTATTACTCATATATAGAAAAGTAAAGTATAGATATATAGAAAATTAAAGTAAACATATATGCATATATGTAACACGTGCACTTCTATATGTCCCATGATTCGAACGTTTTCTCTATTTCTAGAAACTCTTCCAGAATGTAGATATCTGAACCTGTAGCAAAACAAAACAACGGCAGAAAACAATCCCAACAAATTATGTACAGAAAAATATTTACAAACTTATTTTATGTGTACAGATAAATATTTACAAGCTTGTATCTAATTAGACATTACATAAAATTAAATCACATATGCCGTCTTTAATTGATCGATCGATACATTAACCAATCTGTTATTTATTGTAAGCTTAAAATATTTATCTTCCCTTTCCATTACTTCAAAGGGTCCCAAGTAATTAGGAGTCTGTGAAGATTTAACTCTATCGTCCCTAATATTTACAAAGGCAGACGATAGATTCGCATCCGCGAAACTTTTATTTTTATAGAATTTCGTAAAGAAATATTTTGTATTTTGAATGCTATTTAATAAAGCATTCGCAAAATCATATTGACTCAATTTATTATCATTTGAGTTAAAATGTGACATCAGTTGGTATGGTAACCTTAATGGATTGTGAAAATTTGTGAAAGTTTTGATATCTTCTCGTACTGAAGTTCTCAAGTGTAGTAACACCCAAGGAAGAGCTTCAAGCCAATTATTATCTTTGAAACAACATTT
Organism: Brachynemurus nebulosus; assembly: GCA_035578155.1. Classification (NCBI taxonomy): domain Eukaryota; kingdom Metazoa; phylum Arthropoda; class Insecta; order Neuroptera; family Myrmeleontidae; genus Brachynemurus; species Brachynemurus nebulosus. The sequence goes on from JAPWDM010000001.1 coordinate 113,001,863, forward strand.
TATTGATTGTTTCGAAGTTTTATTGAATCTTCCTACCATCCCATTTCTTTGTGGGTGGTAACTAGTAGTTAAAAATATGTCTGTTTAAAAATTTATTAATAAATTGTTTCCATTCGGAACTCAAAAATTGACTACTCAGTTGTGATGGACGTCGGTATACCATAACGGCTACTCCATACATCGACAATAATTGTAACTATAGTTGAAACGCAACTATCTTTAAAAAGAATAGCTTCAACCCACCTTGAAAATCTATCAACGATTGATTGAATAAATTTATAATCATTGCAAATTGGCAGAGGTCCAATTATGTCCAGATGGATTGATGAAAATCTATCACCTGGTTCAATTATGGGTTTTAACTGTGCCACATTGTGCCTAGTAATTTTGTTTTTCTAACATTTATGGCATGATTTAACAATATTATTGATCATTGACATACCGGGCCAGAAAAATTCATTTTGCACCATTTTTCTTGTCTTTCTTATTGAAGTATGTCTAAAATCATGCATAATTACATTTCATCTGTCTACTTGTGGTACGTAAATAAAATATTTTTTATTTTTAACTAGACACCACAATTGTAAACCACAATTTGGCACAATAAAAAACTCCATATTAAATTTCTCTAGTCAATGTTTGCCAGCAGCATGGCTTATTGCACTTTCTTGCGTGCATTCCATACTTCAAATGATATGAGCAAATTTTCTGATGATATTTTGAATTGAAAAAATTCTTTGATTTCTCATAATTCCCTTTCTTATTTTTGTTACCATGGAAGTTATGACTTTTATTTGATTTTCCAAAATTACTTTTAATCACAGTAATTTCTTTTAAAATTTGATCAAATTTTTGATCTTCATATTTAATTTCATTTATCTGATCTTTTTTTAAAGAATCTATCATCAGCTGTTCTACCTAAATCATCAATAGGTAGTTTATCCAATGCACACAAAAAAGGCAAAACGCTTGTCGGTACACTATTTAAAAATATTTGCTTAATAAAAGCATCTTTCAAGTTCAAGTCATTTGCCAGAAACTCTATTTTATTCATCATCTCTGATGGTCGTAAATTTTCAAAATTTTCTTTTTTAAACAAATAATTAAATTTTTGACTGCCGGTTAATGCAAATAACTTGAACAGTTTAATGCTTTAATTTTTCATATTTGTTTTCATCACTATTTAAAGTCATTACATTTTTTACTTTTTGTGACGTCTCCTTGTCCAGAGCAAGCGTAATAAGAATATATTTATTTTCATCATTGGAAACATTTTTTATTAGTCGAATTTTCTCCGAAAAATTAGACTTATAAAGTCTATACGATAAGAGCTGCGAGAGGCGAGAGTAGGGGCGCTATCCGTTTTCGGACCCGTAGAACACGAATATGTAGAAAAAAAAATGTCTGATATATATATATATATATATATATATATATATATATATATATATATATATATATATATATTCCCGCCACCTTTTAATTTGTGTAGGGCCTCCCTATGGAAGTTAAGAGATGAAATTTGGTAAATGGGGCTCATTTTCGAGGCACCTCATACTATCAAAGTGGGGTCAAATTTTGGGCAAATTTTTTTTCTGACCCGACCTTTAAGGGGGTGGTGGGGGGCGGAAAAGCAATAAAACTTTTCCAAACCGGTTTTAAATAATGTTTCGGTCAATTATCTACAACATATCCAAAATTCAGCTTCCTAGGATGATATGGTGGGAGTAGAGGGGGGAAAAACGATTTTCGCTGGATCTAACAGGCCCCCAGCCCCCCAGAATTAACGTAGAGGGTTGAAATTTGGTGTGTTGATAAAGTTCGTACCTAGGTTGTGCTTTTTGGAGGTTTTAATATTTTACCCCCACCCCCTCATTTTTAAGCTACAATTTCATGCATTTTCGACGTTTTCGAAGTTTGTACCACTCGCACAGGTCACCCGAATAAACCTAGAGGGCTGAAATTTGTATTCGGATTGAGTTAGTATCAAGGGGGTGTTTTTTGGGGGTCTCGACTTTTAACCCCCCACCCCCACCATTTTTATACGCAAAAGAACATGATTTTTCTTGTTTTTTAACAGTTTCGTTCGGGTCAAAATCTCCCCAAATAAACCTAGAGGGCTGAAATTTGGTGTACAGGTTAAGCTAATAGCCAGACACTGTTTTTTGGAGGTTTCAACTTTTAACCCTTACCCCCACGAGTTTTACGCCAATATTTCCTTAATTTTTTTGCTTGTTTTCTAACACGTCTAGAGACTCCATAAGGAAACCTAGAGGGCTGAAATTTTGTACGTGTATTCAGTTAGTATCCAGCTAGTACCTTGTAGGGAGTCCACATCACTTTTCTCCCCACTTCTCCCATTTTTACATCGGAATTGAATGCTATTGTTAAATGTGTTTTAAAAGCATTATGTTTATTCTAAATACAAGTAGGCGAATAGTAATTTTAAAAAATTTAAAAAAAAGTGAACTTACTTTTATGACAAATGAAATACATACATATTAAGTAATTTAAAAATGTTATTAAAGTCACTGTTTATTTATAAATTAGGAATTTTGGATTTTTAGTATTTATAAAATAGAAATTTTGGATTTTTTTGGAAAGAAAAAATATCTTTATAAAGGCCTTCCAGTTTACTATTTAAGGTCCTTTTTTAATATTTAAAACTAAAACATAAAGGTAATTAGCGGATAAACATGGGCAGGAATGTCCTCGTACGAATTGTGTTGGTTTTTTTTCTGCTACCTGTTTTCGGCACAAAATTGAAATTTACTGAGATACAGCCCTTAAATACTTAAAACCTTTTTTTAAAGCCTCGATCAGCCGAACACTCATCACCAGTTTTGAAACCAACAAAATGACAATTCGGTTGTAGACTTTCAATCACATTTCGCTTGTAGACATTCAATACCGAAGATGAAGGGGAAAATTCGACTACCGTGATGGGGCCCCGCTGCTCACGGCGTTTTTTTAAATGATATTTCGCATTTTTGTAGCCACAATTCTACATCATTTTTATCGAACGGTGGTAGTTTTTCATTTACAAAATCCACCTGAACCCGTTCTATAAGGGTTTTTAATTAATCATTTTGACTTGTTCGTGGCATTTTTTGTTTTGTTTTGAAAATAAATCTTTTCAAAAGCAAGCAAAATAGAATAAATATTAAAAATAAATGGCTAACGACTGACCTGGCAATGTCGGTGTATCACCACTATAAATTAAATGACTCCAGATATATTGTTATGAAATAAAAAACATTTATATCTTTTAAATGTCAGTTAAGAAATTTACATTTTCACGGCAATCTTGTGCCGGTACAAACCCACCCACGTATGACATAGCTTTCCTCTCAATTTCCCTAAGACGCTTAATGAAGGAAAGCTGTTCCCCCACATTTATTCCATCCAAGCATTTTACTTCCGGTTTTGGTGAGGGATGCACGATTACATAATGTCTATGTTAAAATGCTATATCATTTTTTTTCGGATGTACTAGAAAGGCTCTATCATTTGCGCAGATTTGGGCTGTTTTCCTTTTCTACCCAAATTTTAACGTCCTCTGTACTAGGGAAAAAAATTATAAAGGAAAATTTTTTTCCTTATTACAGAGGACGTTAACTTATCACCTTAAAAAACCACTAATTAATCTGAAAAAATTCATGAACATTAGAAATGAAATATAGATTGAACGAAAATTATCAAAACTGGATTTTCTTACCTAATTTCTTTGGTACAGTTATGAAAGAAGCTTGAAGAAAAATTTTTCTTTGATCAAGAAGTTGTTAGTCAATAATTTTACCGCGGGACATTTATTGGCAAATTTTATTTTGAGTAGTCGAAATTTCCACAGAAGAAGTAATCAACAACACCAGAGATCAGCTAAAATGTTAAAACAAAAATCATTAATAATGAATTCACGTAATTTTAAAACTCAATACGTACGAATTGATGTACGAATGATGACATTTCTCTTTCAATTTTTATATACTGTAGGCTACGGTTTTTTCTTTTTTTCTCAAAAACCGCATTTTTTTTAAACACCATATATTTTTTCACTCATAATTATAATTTTGTCAACAATTCTTAAAATGTAGGTATTCATTCAACAATTAAAAATGACAATTATAGTATTTACCAATGAAATTTATTCAAATGTTATTTACTACGCATGAGCGAAAAATAACCGTAGAGTTATGGGTACCGTGGATAGTATACGTATGTATAATATTTTATTAGTATTATAATATACAGAATATTTAAATAATTTAATTAAAAAAAATTTTAAATAATAAAATTATTAGGTATTTTAATAATTTTATTATTAACTTTGAATTAATATTTTGAATGTAATACTTAATATAATCGGATTTAAATTATATTATTATTTTCAAGAATTTTAAATTTTACCCTAATTTTAAAATAAGAATATAATACATATATATATATATATATATATATATATATATATATATATATATATATATATATATATATATATATCTATAAAATAAGAATATAATACATATACAGGGTGGTCCAGAATTATGTACCGTAAATGTTGGAGCTGATAGTATGTTCAAAAATAATGGTGCCGTTTCATCTACACTTTTTTCCAAAACTCAATAATAAGGGAGATAAAGCAGAGGGGTAAAATGTAGAAGGATGGAACGAAACTAACTTCTTCTTTTAAAAACAATTTTGGGCGCTTTTGATTACTCGATTCATAATCTAGGGGTGGGTATGAACATTAAGATAATTAACTTTATGGTATCAATTATTCCATCACTTATGATTAGGGGATAATTTGGAAATAGATACTTCTACTTTAAATTACTCGAAAACGGTAATATTTATCGAAATGTAACAAGTATACCTTTTTGGCGTGAAATTGTCTGAGGAATCATATTATCAAGGATTTTGTTTAAATAATTGCAAGTTAAAAAAGAAAAGATGTGATAACTTACACCTACCACCCAAAACCACCCCTTAGTCATTAGTGGTGGAATAAGTGTTGACATAAATTTAATCCATTTAACGCAAAATAAGTACCCCTAAAATATCAATCCGTTATTCAAAAGCGTTTGGAAAATATTTAAGAAATAATGGTTTTCGTTTCACCCCTTTACAGAGTTATATCTCCCTTATTATTGAGTTTTGAAAAAAAGTGTACATGAACAGGTACCATTATTTTTGAACGTACTACCAGCTCTAGCAATTACGGTACATAATTCTGGACCAGCTTGTATATAATACATATATATATATATATATATATATATATATATATATATATATATATATATATATATATATATATATATATATATATATATATATATATAAGAAGAAAACGACAGAGAATCATATTTTAAAAATGCTGAAAATTATCTTTAATTTTTCTAGAGAACCAATTGATTTAGAAAGATGACTCCAAAGGATCTTTTTTCCTTACTTCGAATTTTCTTTCGATTGGTGAAAAAAATCTTTTAAATTCTAATGTTTTTAACACTTACGGCACGTTTGACAAAAAGTGCCCAAAAAACCCACTTTTGTGCATCCGACGTATCTGGCTGACGAACTCATCCAAGGGCTAGGGACTTTTAACCTTTCCATCAAATGTAACAATTGGGTGTTTCGTTCAGCAGCTATCGCGTACACACATAAATTAATATACACACACACACATATATATATATATATATATATATATATATATATATATATATATATATATATATATATATACCTTAAAATCCTTTATCGTTTGTTTAAAATTAACTCTTAGTATTGCCTTTCATTCTATTATTAAACAGGAAAGTCATTTTTAAATGTTCAAGCAACTAAGAACATATAAATTTTAACATAGGGAAAATTTGTTAAATTAAATATTTAGCAAAACTTCGCGTCAAAATAATGTTTAAAAGTACCATAAAACACCCTATCTTTACCATAATTTCCAATTCAAATTTGAATAAAACAAAGACGGAACTAATTTAGTTATATTTAACTGTTTCAATAGAATAAACTGATAAAAAACTTTAATCTAACTCATAAATAAATTTTCCAGAAACTTAAATTACTAGTCAAAAATAAAATAAAACAGTAACAAGCAGTAACAAGTCGAGGAGTTCCTAACTTTACCATATTATTACTAATTCATATTTTTTTAGTGAAATATAAAAGATATTATAAGATTTCTAAATATACCGTTGTTATTCATACTTTTTTTGTGAATTCCAAAGAATATTAACAATAATACGCAGTCATTTCGAATTTTTCAACGATAAATCTAGTTGCGATGGAATTATGTTATGAAAACGTCAAATACAGCTGTTTTCCAGGGCTGTACGAAATCAGTAAAAATTAATAAAACAAAATACCAGAAACAAAAAAATAAATAAATTTTATTTAAAAAAAATAAAACAGTATTACATATTTGATATTGTAAACTGACTAAGTAACAAAATCAGAAATAAAAAACAAAAACAATTGTCTATTAAATCAATCAATGTTCAATTTCAATCAAATTGTCTAACTTACAAAATCAGAATTTTTTTAACTAAAACAAGATAATTTTATTCTCTGTTGTTCTTCTTTGGATTCCAAATTGGTTTTCAGCTTATAATGTTGTAATTTGTTTACTTTTACCATATAAATTGCTAGATTTAACATTCTGCAGAATAATTTTTGTATGTCCTTGCGCCAATTTTCTTCTTATGATGTTTACCAGACATTTTGTATAAATGTAAACCTATAACAATGTTTTTTACTTTAATATTTTTTACTTTACAATTCGTGTAAAAATATAATGCAATTCGTATATTTTTGACAACCCTGACTGTTGGCAGCGCTAACAGGTAAAGTTGGGATTTGTTAAAGGACTCTAATTTTACCGAATTTGCTATAATATACCTAAAGTAACTTACCATATGATGAAATTATCTATGTCACTTGTATATTTTTGAAATACCAACTAAAGTTTGCACACTTGCTTAAAACCAAAATGTACCATAAGAACTAAAAAAAATCCAAAGATTTGAAGAAATTGCGGCTGGCAATGCCAGAAAAACTTATATAACATCAGCAGCTTATTAGAAATATCTCCATCATTAAAAAAAACTGCTTTAGAATATATAAACTATGAAATTTTAATTTTTTAACGTAAAGTATGGTATGGTAAAGTTAGGTTTAATAGGTAAAGATAAGGTGTCTCACGGTAATTAAAAGACAATGGCAGTAAATTTATTGAGATAACTATAATTAAATCTTAATATAATGTTAACATATTTACTAACAAATAATTCTACTTAGTGAAAATTCGACACCTGTTGTATTGTTTTCAAATTTATTTTTTTGCAGTTACCAATAAAAAATAAGCATACTCCGATCCCAACAATTTTTCCCCATGTTAAATTTTGTATGTTCTTACTTCGTTGAAAAAGACTGTATATATATATATATATATATATATATATATATATATATATATATATATATATATATATATATATATATGTATATATATATATATATATATATATATATATATATATATATATAAATATATATATATATATATATATATATATATATATATATATATATATATATATATATGGGTAGTTCTTCAAACTATGGAATTTTGGACGGCCCAACGCATTTTGTATATTAATATTTGAAAAATACATTTTTTCTAGATGGAAACTGTAAACCATTACTGCATCTAACTGGTCACTCAAAATAACCCGGTTTCGAAATATATTTTTATAAAAAATGACACTTAAAATGTAAAATTCTCAGTCTCCTGGTATGTCTCCTCTCCAAAGTAAAACATAGTAGACTAAATAATTATTTTTATGGTATAAATAATTTTTGAATTTTTTTATATTTTCTTTAAAAAATATTCTATTGAATTTTGTCTCCCGAACTTTGCATCATTCTCCTATCAAACCAAAATACTTAAAAAATATAAAAAAATTAATATTCCGATTAAATCATCATTTGTCATAGTAATTAACTCAAATATAATAAATAAAATAAAGTGCATGTTTTATCTAATTTGGAGTTGTATCAATTAATTCAGTTAACATTGTAAGTTGAGATCGTACTCGGCCCAGTCAATTTCTCAGTATCCTGGTCCAGCATTTCGTGAAAACTACTGTGGATATAAGAAATTTTTCAGTTGTATGAGTTGTAAATATGCTGTATTGGAATAGCGTACCTGTCTTTTTTTTATAAAACGTTATTTAGCCGATTTTTAAAGAATATTGAAGAATTCTCAGTCTCCTGGTATCAGTCTCCTGGCAGCTCCGAAAACGGGGATTTAACTTAAATAATGTAAATAAATTAGGTAAATGTCATTAGAATACTGTAATAAATGACTCCGTATATTTGTTAATAAAAAATAAATTCCCATTTTTTTTCTATAATACCTATATACTATATAACTACTGATACATATTATATACTACTAATATAATATATAATATGTATCAAAATGTGGTAAATGACTTCGAATATTTTTTAATAGATAATAAATTCCCAATTTTTTTTTATTTATTTAGTTATTTTTTTTAAATTTTTTTTTAAATTTTTTTTTTTTTTTTTGAATTTTTTTTCAATATTTACATATATCGATGGCTTTCGAGAAAAGTGACATAAGTCCAAAAACGGCTTTTCACGTTTTATGTGAAAAACAAACTTCCAAATATGTATATTTTTATGTGGAAAAATGTCATAAGTGTAACTTGAAACGTGGCTAAGAGAGAACGTAAGTGTCGTTTTGGTTCGAGATCGAATCGCATTGAGACATATCAAGAAAACTGTCATAAATCAGTTGTGTTTTGGTGTTGGTTGGGTAAGCATCGTTTTCTTTCTAGATAAACGGCATATCTAAAAAAGTGTCTAATAAAATTAAAATTTCATAGGTTTTTTTTTCAGAAAAAGTGACATATTTAAAAAAATACTGGTATCGGATACATTTAATTTATCTAGAAAAGTGTCATATTCTTAGTTGTGACGTTTTTCCTGATCAATATTTTTTTACAGCCTAATCAAAATTTGCAACATAATAAAAATTTTAAAGAAAAATGTCACATCTGGGAAAAAAGTAATTTTTATTTTCTTAAACTGCAAAAAGAAATATATGATACTGGAAGAAAAGTCATTTTCCAATATATTATTTTATAACAATAGCACAAATAAATTAAAAGTTTATAAAATTAATAAAGATGATGAAAAAAACTTAATAATTGGTTCAAATAATTTTAAAAATGATTTCCTGCAAAATCACGTTTTTTGCCTTGTGTCAGTTTTCTGGAAAACCATCGATATACAGTTATGTAACATTCAAATTGGGATGTATTAATAAAATAATTATTACCTTTTATTTCAGCTTATTAAGAAATTTTGTGATAATATGATTTTTCTTTAACTCACAAACAGGAAATACTTATACAACACTTTTTCGATTTTATAAAATAAATTTGTAAAGATCAATGTTCAAATTCCACAATCAAAGTCAGCATATTGAAAATTATAAAAAGAAGGAAATAGCGTTGCTCGTGGAATTTTACCTATCGAGATTTTGAATTGTGAACTAGTAATTTTGTAGTGATTCGTTTGATTATCATAAATAAATTTTCTTGCGGATTTCGATTGTTGTAAATTTAAAATAAATAAAGTTTTTTTTAACAATCCTTCAACACTCGAAACCAAAAGTGGCACAATCTTTGAGGATCGTCTGGAAGTGGTTAAACCTGGATCAGTGGTTAAAACTGTGGATAATATTCAGCGGCTTACTGGATACTCCAACCTCGACGGATCATCGAGAATAGTGGTTTTCCCGATCGAAGTTGCTGCTTGGATTTCAGTACTTCATCCGGACAACGAACCAATCTACTACGAGTCAACTACAAATGGTTCAAATTCCAATTCCCCTGTGGAAGGACTTCATTCCACACTCCTTGAAATTTGCCGAATAGTACATAACAAAGACAAACAAGTTCACCCCGAAATTAAAATGTCCCAAACCATTTCACCTATAACAATACCATCCATTCCGCTACCAAACACACACCATTCGAACTATTTTTCGGACGCACATATGACATTAAATTACAACCAAATTTAGACGATATTCAGAATAAACAGGAAATTTTATACGATAAAGTTAATGAAAAAGTAAAGAAATCTAAACAAAAACACATTGCAAAAATTAATCAAAATCGTGAAGAACCCAAAGAATACCAACCAAATCAAATAGCGTATTTCACCGAAAATAAACATAACAACAAACTTCATCCCAAATTTAAACAGATTAAAATTAAAGAAAATAATAACGTTACTATTACTGATACAAAAAATCGTAAAATCCCGAAACAAAAATTAAGAAAACCATACTTGTTACAGGATCATAACGTTGACAATAATAACCATGACAATGACGTAACGAATCGAAATACAAGACTTGACGAACAACCCGGGACTTCTCGCGATCAAGATAGGCAACAGTAAAATCATTGAAAATTATTACAAGTATTTACATTACATAGACCTAGACGACTACAAAATTAACTTAAACAAAATCTCTCAATCTCTAAGTCTCATTAACGATAAAACAAAATTAGGTAGTATTAGAGAAGTATTGAATCTAAAATTCAAAGCATTAGAAAATAATCTGAAAATAATTTCTCAATACCCCTGTCGCAGTATCTGCATAACATAGCGAATTTCCAAATATTGGGGCACTGGCGGTACACATCTAAGAATTGTATCCGTTTAAAATAGTTTAACCTTCTAACAATGAAACAATTTTCAAAATCAGTTCACTAGTCAATTTTTGGCGCTTTTGGATCCTCAGGACTTGAACGGATTTCATATAGTGTAGCATAAGTATTATATCGAGTAAACAATATATTATTACATTACATAACTATAATTTTCGATTTTTTTCTAGGTATGCAAATATATATAAATTATATTTTCTCTCTAAAGGAGCACATCATACAAAAATTTCCTTTCCATAACGTATTCTTAATAAATCTGGTTTATTTTAATTTAAAAGATGAGATAGAACTATTGTTATTATAACACATACATACATATTGAATAACTAACTAGCACTTGTTTTATCTTGTTTTATCTAGTAAAGAATTGCTAAAACGATGAAGCATTTATTGTAAAAAAATTCAACAAATTTCTTAATTTTTCTCAAAAACTAGTTCACTTAGAACAATATCTTAAAAGCTTGTCTTATGCAATTTTTTACGCTCCTTTCGATGGTGTAAAAAAAAATTTAAAAAAATGTTGACTTCTGGCCAAATTTTGCAAAAAACCACTAAAAATGGCCAAAAAACCTACTTCTGGGCATTCGATGTGTCTGGCTAACGAACTTAGCCGAGCGAATCCGGATTCCAGCTCGCATACCAAATTTCATAAGCATTAAACGTTTCGTTCGAGAGTTATCGCGTACACACATAAATACATATATATATATATATATATATATATATATGTATATATATATATATATATATATATATATATATATATATATATATATATAAATTTTAGTGAAGTAGATTTTCGGATTCTAGAGGCTCCAAAACAAATTTCTACCATAGTCCCGGACTTAGGTCTTACCATAAGAGCTGCTGTAATAGCTGAATCTCCAGAATGGAAATTCGCTAAAAGAGGAGCCTTTTCGAGCAGCCTTTTCGACGGTCTCGGTACCGCCATCAAGTTCATAACGGGCAACATGGATAGTAACGATGCTCAACAAATTAATAAAGAATTAACCGACTTAAAATCAAATCAAAATAATTTAATATTTCAATCTAATAAACAAGTAAAATTAAACGAACAAATGATTCAGAGGTTTAAAAACATTAGAGATCATATTAATTCACAACAGGACGTTATAAATAAATACTTAAACAAGCTAGGATCCGATATTCAAAATAAGGTACGGGAAGACGAAAACGATTTCAAGTACATGCAGTACCTATATCAATTTTCTTATAATATTGATCTACTTAATAACCATATTGAAGATATTATCGAATCAATCAATTTAGCTAAATTAAATGTAATTCCAAAAAACATTCTTATACCGGAAGAGCTTGAACACGCATATCAGCTCCTTCAAAATCAAAATATTTCAATAATATCAACCGAACAAATTTTCGAACTTTTAACCCTTCAAGCTTACTATAATCATACAGCTGTAATATTTAATATCCAAATTCCTCATTTCCAACCAGATATCTTTGAATACAATTTAGTAGAACCTATACCCACACAAAACAAAATATTAAAAATCTATTATCCTTTTATTCTCTCCAACGAGCATCAAATGTATTTTGCTAAACAAAGTTGTCCCAAAATTGAAAATCTACACATTTGCAAATTGGAAAACCTAATCAAGATTCAAAATGATCAGTGCTTTAAGAAAATTCGCCACAGCTATCCGGGCAACTGTACCTATGAAGAGTTTGGAAATCAAACAGAAATTAAGAAGATCTTGGATTCCTATGTCATTATAAAAAATGCCATCAATTTGACTTTAGCATCGACATGTGGTGTAAAAAGAAGACAACTCACTAGTACTATGTTAATCAACTTCACAAACTGCTCGCTGACGATCAACGAAGTTACATACCAAAATATTGAGTACGAATTTCGTGACCAACTACAGATCCTTCCGTTACATAGCCTTCCAATCGTCGAAAGTCATTTTGAACCTAAGATCAATTTACAAAAACTAAACGACTTTCATTTGCAAAATAGGAATGAAATCGACAAAATCAAAACTCATGGTTTCATACATATTACAACTGCCTACAGCATCATCGTGGTCTTCACAACAATAATAATCATTGTCCTAATAATCAATAAATGTCGCGGACATCGCACCGTCCAGGAGGATCCATCTCCAGTCGTCACCGCACCTTCAGCTCCAGTCATAACCACAAGTTCAGTTCCGGCTCAAGAAACAAAGTTCCTTTGGCCTACACTTCACACTAAGGGCGAAGGAGTTATATAACAGTCAAATTGGGATTTATTAATAAAATAATTATTACCTTTTATTTCAGCTTATTAAGCAATTTTGTGATAATATGATTTTTTCTTTAACTCAAACAGGAAATACTGATACAATACTTTTTCGATTTTATAAAATAAATTTGTAAAGATCAATGTTCAAATTCCACAAGCAAGGTCAGCATATTGAAAATTATAAAAAGATGGAAATAGCGTTGCTCGTGGAATTTTACCTATCGAGATTTTGAATTGTGAACTAGTAATTTTGTAGTGATTCGTTTGATTATCATAAATAAATTTTCTTGCGAATTTCGATTGTTGTAAATTTAAAATAAATAAAGTTTTTTTTAACAATCTTTGAACACTCGAAAACAAAAGTATACACTATATAACTACTAATATATATATACTACTAATATAATATATAATATCTATTAAACAAATAATAAATTGTTTAATAATTAAAAATTTAATAATAAAAATAATAAAAATTGTTTAATAATACAAATTAATAAATTTTTTAATAGTTTAATAAATTGTGCTTAATAATAAAAATGAATATAAGAAATTCTCTTTTGTTAATTTTAGTTTTTTACTCATTTTTTCACTTTCCTGGATGTCTCTTTTTTTATAATGGCCATAAAATTTATAATTTTTAATATTTTGACTGGCCACTTTCAAATAGTGTAAAAAATGTCATCACCTTGAAATAAAACTACTTTCCAAAGCTCACGCATGAAAAAAATGTGTGGCCGGAATTAAGTCTATTTTCTTCCATCGTTTGAAGAACTACCCATATAATAATAATAAAAATGAATATAAGAAATTCTCTTTTGTTAATTTTAGTTTTTTACTCATTTTTTCACTTTCCTGGATGTCTCTTTTTTTATAATGGCCATAAAATTTATAATTTTTAATATTTTGACTGGCCACTTTCAAATAGTGTAAAAAATGTCATCACCTTGAAATAAAACTACTTTCCAAAGCTCACGCATGAAAAAAATGTGTGGCCGGAATTAAGTCTATTTTCTTCCATCGTTTGAAGAACTACCCATATAATAATAATAAAAATGAATATAAGAAATTCTCTTTTGTTAATTTTAGTTTTTTACTCATTTTTTCACTTTCCTGGATGTCTCTTTTTTTATAATGGCCATAAAATTTATAATTTTTAATATTTTGACTGGCCACTTTCAAATAGTGTAAAAAATGTCATCACCTTGAAATAAAACTACTTTCCAAAGCTCACGCATGAAAAAAATGTCTGGCCGGAATTAAGTCTATTTTCCTCCATCGTTTGAAGAACTACCCATATTATATATATATATATATATATATATATATATATATATATATATATATATATATATATATATATATAAATTTTAGCGAAGTAGATTTTCGGGTTTTAGAGACTCCAAAATAAATTTCTGCCATAGTCCCGGACTTAGGTCTTACCATAAGAGCTGCTGTAAGAGCTGAGTTTCCAAAATGAAAATTCGCTAAAATAGCGTATACGTATATATGTATGTACAACAACAATATAGTCAGCACTACACCGCAGTACGTGTAATAGGCAGCTGGTAGAACCCCAAGTCACACGCTTTCAAACATCGTCAAAAAGTAGTATGAATAATTGAGGTTCTACTGTGCGGCCGCACCGGCCTAGCCAATTCTACTCTGAAAGCTAAAAATTTATAATTTTAAAATAGAATTATTAGGTAATTAATGAATATTTTTATTTGTCATTAATAAAATTGAATGTATTTAAGAATAATGCATAAAAATATTAATATTTAAAACAAATTTTGAACACAATCAAATACCCTATTAATTTCAGTCTCTGTCAGCTTACTAAAATTTAATAAATCTATGGGAACCAAAGTAAATCGAAATAAATTTTGAAATTAAAACAGTTGAAATAACATTTAATATGTATTTATCTGATATCAAATATACTTTGTATAAATTTGTAATATTTCAAATCCAGCCATATAATTATGTATACACTGAGTTGGGACAAACATATATTTAAATTTCAGCTTTCATAAAACTATTTGATCCCAGTGACTTAAATGAAATTTAATTCGAAGGACTGTTAACCTAGAAACACCTCAGCTTCCCTGTTGTGTTTTTACTAGCTGATACTTCTTGTGAATTACAAACAATGTTACCGTACAATTAGTATCTCATATATACCTACATGGAAAATCACGGAGCAGAAAATTATAACACTTACCCGGCACAACGGTAGTATTAATTTATATATGTCAGGATTGTTGAAGCAGGAGTTCGAATTCCTGTCGATGTTAATCCCAAACTGATTAACTGGCGATAAAAGTGGATTTTCTGGCTGAAATAAAAGATCTAACAAGGAAAGGGCAAGAAGTCGAAAATTCAAAAAAATCTGAAACTTTGTCAGTATGTAGAGAGTGGCTACCTAATAACATAAAAAATATCAGTTGGTGCTAAAAAACGTTTTTAAGGGGTGAACCACCCCCTCAAAGTTGGAACTCAAAAATTTAAAAATCGATGAAATTTTGCTTATAATGTGCCTTAAAAAGTCCTAGTAGCAAATATAACATTATTTTTTGCATTTCACACATTTTTAAGGGTTGAAACCACCCCTCAACTGCGTACTTAAAAATTTAAAAATTGAAGATATATTGTTAGAAAATTGAACAAAAACAGGTCGATTAGATTTTTTTACGTATATTTGAAATCTGCAAACAAAATTTTAATATATTTAATTTTTAACCTCTTTTCGCAAAATTAACCCCCTAATTTTAACTCCCAACTACCCCTGTTGGTGTAATTTGAATAAATTGCATATCAATAGATAGCTCTTTAAAAAAGACCAATATCGTCAATTTAAACTTTTACTCTATCTCGTCCTATCTTTTACCGTTTTCGAGATATTTGAAACATTAAATTTTACCCCAAATTTTGAAGAGCAAATTAACTCTTTCAAACAGTTTTTCTGAAAATAAAAAAAAACGTGCGCTTATTTTTTAGTGCTCTAGAACTTATTCAAGTTTCATCAAAATCGATAGGTCCGTCCTTGAGATCTTTACTTGTTAGTAACATATACTGTACTAAATGTACCAGAATTACACACGTCTTAAATCAGATAAAAATTATTTCAGTGTGTTACCATTAGAATGCCATCATGAAACTTTGTATACAACTCACTTAAGAGGTTGGGTATAACATATATTTTTTTCAAAAAAATTAAAAATTCCGATTTTGGAGTTTTTATAAAAATTAGTTCTTGAATTGTGGAGAAAGGGTTAAATTTGAACTGCATTATCATGTTATATGTCAAATTAAAGCCCTTTTAATTCTGAAATTAATGGTGCCAGTTTCAACTTTCTAGGGAAAACAACTTTTGAGCTACATGTGTTTAAATATTTCAAAGCGCTCCGAAAAATTGCAGTTTTTGGATTTTAAAAATTGTTATAACTCAAATACGAATATTCAAAAAAATATAAAAGTATTTTTGGCCACACTGATGTGAAGAAACTTGTCATGGAATCTCAACAAACATGACATTCTATAAAGTATTATGCAGACGACATAACTCAGATGTTATAACAATTAAGTATTAAGTTTGATGACAACATAATAGATTTTGAATAAAATGTACATGTGTATACGGGGAATACCCGAATTATGTTGATAGCTATGATGATAGGTACCGGTGCTATGAAGCACACGGCACCGAGGGGAGAGATGTTTTGACCACTAAAGAAATCAGACGTACTTTTGAACAACTAAGTTGATATTTTTAAACAATGTAATTTTCAATAAGCGTCTCTCATTTTTGTGTTGTGTTTCGCGGTTAATAAACAATTACTATATCTGTAATTTTAAAAAGAATATTTAAATAAAATTAATTGAAATAAAAAACAATTCGACTATTATTTATTAAATTAAGAAATTAACCAAAATATCCGTTGCGCAATACAGACAAACACCGCGTTCTGCAACATAAAATTGTCGATACTGCCAGAATTCGAAGATTAATCACGTTATTAAAACTAAACTAAAATAAATAAAAAAAATTAAAGACTTTGAACGTGAAAACTGGAAAAAAATCTTCTGATATATAAAAGTTAAAATTAAAGTGAACAAACTAAACTATAAAATAAAACAAAGAAAATTTAAACTAAAAAAGTTAAACAGACAATTACAAACAATTAAATAAACCAAATTTAAACTGAAATTTTTTTGCCAAAATTAAATAAATCTTGTAAAAAAATGCCGGAAACCAGATCAAAAAGTTTATCAAAGGACGAGTCCGCTGGTTCAGATACAAAGTTGGATCAGTTAACGGAATTTATAACTAAAATGGACCATAACTTGAAGCAGCAATTCGACGATCAAAAACAGGAATTTAAGCAGCAATTCGACGATCAAAAACAGGAATTTAAGCAGCAATTGGAGAAGCTGGAAAAACGCGTGGAGGAAGACATCTCCAGGAATCACCGGGAAGTGGAATCATTACTCAAAAAGGTGAATGAAAATCAACAGGAAATAGCAGCCGCTAGCAGAACGACCCAAGAACACCAACATCGAATTGAGAACCTCGAGCAGCAAAATCAACAGGTATCTCAAGAAGTTGCTTCATGTAATACTAAGGTAAAGCAATTAAATTCTATTGTAAATGAGCAAATTATTAAAAAAATTGATACTGTTAATTCCGAAATAGAGGCAATAAAAAATTGTAGTTCACAAAAAGTTATTTTAAACAATAATGTTGTTGAAGAATTTTCAAACGAAGAAGTAAATTTTCTAAACTCAATTAAATATGACGGAATTAATGATCAATTAACAATATTCGGGTTTTTAAAGAAAATTAATGATTGTTTTGTATCGTTAAATATTTGTAATGACCAAAAAAAGATACGAATTGTAAAAAATAGATTGATAGGGCCAGCTAGGACTGTATTGGAAAGCACAAATCAAAACTTTAGTACATTTCGGGAGTTTGAAAATTTTTTGATAGAAGTATTTTATAATGAAAATGAAGAAAATAGAATTAGATCAAAACTTTTGAATTCTAATAGAAGGTATCGAGGTCCAGAAACACCTATCGAATACTTTTGTAAAACATTCGAAGTTGTTAGCAATTTGAGAAATCCACCGTCTCACAAATTTTTAATACATTGTATATTTGCTCAATTACAAGATTATTATGGACCACATATTTTAGCATATAATTGTGAAAATGTAATGCAAGCAATGGAAACATTGAAAACATTAGATGATATAAAAAGAAATCAAACAAGAAACAACTTTTATAATTCAAATAGAAATAATTTTAATAATAGTAATAGATATTCGTCACAACCAAACAGGAACAATTTTAGCAACAATAATAACTACCGTAATAATTATCGACCAAATTCAAATTTAAATAATTTTTCTAGTAATACGCGATTTAACCAGACACGTAGACCAAATTTAAATAATAATAATCCAAGTATTAGGGAAAATAGACAACAAATTTCAAATTTAACTACTTCCGTCCAAACAAATAGAACAGAAATACAACCAGTATCACAAAATCAAACTTCCCAATCTTTAAACTCAATTCCACCGTTTCCTCCTTGCCGGGAAGCGGTCAATCAGCAACAATAGGCAAGCCATCCCTGAATGGTTTTCAAACTTTTGAGGATATTTTAGTAGATGAATCAAATAGTGAAATAGAAAATAGTAGTAATTTCCAGAATAAAAAATTACCATATATAAATATTTCAATTAACGGTCATAAAACTGTGGCATTATTAGATTCCGGAGCAGAAATTAATGCAATTTCTGCTGATTTCCTAAAAGAAATAAAAAATTCCGGGAATATTTTAAACAATACTCAAATAATCGAACTTAAAGTTGTAGGTATGAAAGTAATTTTGGCTAACGGAAAATCAACAGCTAAAGTTAACAGTATGGCCATTATTCCTATACAAATTAATGATGTATATACAATTTTCTTACATGCTTACGTAATATCCTCACTAACAAACAATATTATATTTGGATCAGAATTTTTCTTAGAAAATAATGCACATATTGACTTTTCCAGTAAAAAATTTTATTTTGAATTGGGAGAAAGTAAAATAGTAATTCCAATTAATAATTTTACAAATGAATCCGCAAACGATAAAAATTTAAAAGTTGAATATGAAATAATTTCCAATGATAGGGAATTGAATCAAAATTTAATATTTCAAAAAGATAAACCGACAGTAAATAATTTGATATTAGACAGTAACAGTATATCTGATATAGAAAAATACGTACAAAATATTTCAATGTTAAATAATAATCAAAAAACTACATTTTCAAATTTATTATGTAAATATCGCGATATCTTCACTGAATATCCCGGTCGATGTAAAGATTTTGAATATCGTTTTAATATTATTAGTGACAAGGTGTTCCAAAAGAATTATCCGATCCCAATTTCTAAACGTGATGCTGTTAAGGAAGAAATATCAAAATTAGAGGAATGGGGTATAATACAGAAATATTCATCTCCTTATTGTAATCCATTGTTAACTGTACCTAAGAAAAATGGCAAAGTCCGTGTTGTTTTGGATGCTAGGGAAATCAATACCATTATGGAAGCCGATGTTGAACGACCACCACTTATAGAAGAATTATTAGCTACTTTTCATGGTGTCAAATTTATATCAACTCTAGATTTAGTTCAATCATTTTTACAAATTCCACTAGCTGAAGAGTGTAAAAAATATACCGCCTTTTTATTTCAAGGTCAAACTTACTGTTATACTAGAGTCCCATTTGGATTAAAAAATAGCATGGCTGCACTTAGTAAATGCCTAAATCACATTTTTGGAAAAGAAATAGATTCATTCTGTAAATTTTATGTTGATGACATTATCATATTGAGTAAAAGTTTTTCTGAACACATTGCACACATAGATTTCATTTTAAATAAACTACAAGGTGCAGGTATGACTATTAATTTAGAAAAATCTCAATTTTTTAGAAAAGAAATAAGTTATCTAGGACATATAATTTCGACTGAAAACATTAGACCAGATCCAATTAAAATTGAAGCAATCCAAAATTACCCACCACCCACAAATAAAAAGGAGTTGCAATCATTTTTAGGATTCATAAATTTTTATAAAAAATATATTGATAAGTATAGTGAACACACCAGTAAATTTAAACATCTTCTCAAAAAAGATTCTCAGTGGACATGGACTGATCAGGATCAGATAAATTTTAATAAATTAAAAAATGTCTTTTCAAATGATATTTTGCTAAATCACCCCGATTACAGTAAACCATTCTATATAAATACAGACGCTTCCGGAAAGTATGTTGCTGGACATTGTTATCAAATCAATGATAAAGGGGAAATTAAAACATTAGCTTATGTCAGTAGAATGTTAACATCACCAGAGACCCGTTATAGCATAACCGAATTGGAGCTTCTTGCAGTTTGGTATACTTTAAAACGTTTATCGACATTAATTTTGGGATACCCGGTAATAGTAAATACAGATCATAGAGCACTAGAATACATAGGGAAATGTAAAAATTTAAATCCAAGATTAACTAGGTGGGGATTATATATAAATCAGTTTAACATAAAAATTCAATACATCCCAGCTAAAGAAAATAAACTAGCAGATCTATTGTCTAGAATTCCTGGGAATGATGATAACAACAAACTACATTTAAATGAAATTTCTATTTTTATTAACAATCAAACTTGCAACGAATTTTTAACAAATATTAGTAAATATCAAAGAGAGGATAGTCACTTATTGAAAATAATTGAAAAATTACAAAACGCATCAGAATCAGATAATATTAGAAAATTTTATTTGTTGCACAATGATATTTTATTTTATAGGCGTAGTATAACATCAGATATATGGCTACTTGTCATACCAAAACAATTTGAGAATATTGTGATTAATGCTGTACACTTAGATCAAGGTCATGCGGGAGCAAATAAAATGTATCGTATGTTAAGGGGGTTAGTCCATTTTAATAATATGTGCAGAAAAATAAAATTTTTCACTAAATCTTGTGATTTATGTCAGCGTACAAAAGTAAGCAATTTTACCTCAGTAGGAGAATTACACCCAATAGTTGTTTCGGAACTTTTCAAATTAGTTGCAGTAGATTTGTATGGACCCTTAATTAAATGTAAAGGAGGTTTCGATCATATTTTTGTAATCTGTGACCTATTCTCTAAATTTATAAAGTTGTATCCAATCCGTAAGCCGAGTGGTCGAAACTTAGCAAATAAAATTAAAGAATTTTGTAATGAATTTAAAACACCAGAAAGCATTTTATCTGATAATGGACCCCAGTTTAGAAGTAAATATTGGTGTAAAACAATGGCTGAACAGGGAATAAAAGTTTTAAAAACCACTGCATATCATCCATCCTCAAACCCTTCAGAAAGAATTATGGCCGAATTAGGAAAATATTTTCGTATGTTCTGTTCAGATAAACATTCAAAATGGATTAATTATATTAGTGATATTGAAAAATTCTTAAACACATCTGTAAATGAAACTACCGAAATGACACCCTGGGAAATAGTGTATAAGGAAGAACCGCAAAATTTAATAAAATCAAAAATATCATTTCCGGAAAGTAATAGTTTAAGTTATAATCAGAAATTAATATTATGTAGAAAAAATATTCAAACTAAAGCAGAAAAGCGAAAACTAAAATTTGACCGAAATAAAAAATTAACCCGTTTTAATGTAGGTGACCTTGTTTTAGTAAAAAATCATAGATTATCAGATGCTGCAAATAAATATTTTTCAAAATTTTTCCACTTATACTTTGGACCGTACAAGATTATTAAAGTAAATCAAAATAATACTTATCTTTTAGCCAACCCTGGTAATGAAAATGAACAATTCGGATTAAGAAACGTTAGCGAATTAAAAAAGTACCATCCTCCAATATCTTGACAATAATTAAAATTTTGGCGTATATAAGTATGACGAAATCGCAATGAATTTGGAAAATTATGAACAGAGTTTCTAAAACTGATAATAAATAATACCTAAGTTTAACAGTAAAATAAAAATTTGCATATTTGTAAATTCTCAGAAAGGTTGATTCTTGTTTCATAAAATGAAAAATAAAGATAATAATTATATTTTTGTAAAGCATTTAAATACATATTTAAAAAAATAATAGTGAATGTAATGAAAAAAAAAAAAAAAAAAATTTTTTTTTTTGAAGACAATGAAATGGTTTAGATAATAATATGTTAAAGATTTTATTGATATGAAATTTTCATTTTGAATTAATATAAAATATATTATGTATAATATTTGATGTTTGAATGGTATGTATAATGAATTCTTATGATTGGTGATAAGAAAATTTAGATTTACAGAAGCGCTCAAAATGCGTTCGTCTATTTATGACTTTGAAACAAGCATGAGAGTTCAAATTGATGGAAAATATTAATTTTATTGTGTATTGAGTTAAGTAATCTTGTTGTCTTCAATATAAGAGAAATATAATATACATTCATGTCACAGTATGTACATTTAACAACGGACATATGTGTTTCACATTTTCATTTTGACTTGTAATGACCTATAACGTTTATAGCCTCTACAAATTTTGAGTATTATTTGAAATAAGGCGTACTAATTGCAAAGAATGATCTGAGGGAATTCGGTATTGCATCCTTAGATGACGGCACTATGGAGCATTAACCGAATTTGTAGTGTAAAAACTTGAAATTTTTATGATTAATGCTTTTTCTGGATTCTGGGTGGCATACGCTTTAATCCACTTATTCGAACCATGTCGACAGTCCCATCAGGCTGGCGACGCGTGTGTTACCTGATGTAAAAAACTTTTACATTTTTTAGGGGGGTTGAATTTACTAGTTTCCGTTTTGTAACTTTTGCAGGTATCTGTCGTTACGTTGGCCGTCCGGCAGATCCAACCAAGTAGATTTCACAGGGGATAATTTTTGGGGTTTTTACGGTTTTTATAACCATCGTACGTCTTGAATATAGTAATTATCACTTCGTACAAAATTTTTGCTTATCCCTGTTGTTAGAGTCAAATTTTAAAGAAAAAAAAAATTCTGTTTAAAAAATTATTTAATTTTTGAATGTATGTTGTATATTAGAAAAGGATAGAATTTATTTTAGGTTCTCATATTAAAATAAAAGAAAATTCGTTTAAAATCTAACTTGTCCTTAAACAAAGAAAAAAAAAAATATTTAAAAATCTATTCTCATAAAAAATTATTTTTATTTCGGCGATCAAAAAAAGAATTTATTATTTTGTCATGAAAAAAAAAAAAAAAAAAAAAAATAACTACTTAAAAGGCTAATTAAAATTGTTTATTTCAAATGAAAAAGAATGTATATGTATAGTGTATACATATATACTTAACTGTGTGTATTTCTACGAAAAAGATATATGAATTTAATTGAATTTATGGGAACTAAAAAATACCTTTAAAATAATAAGCCGAAAATGACTAATACAATGCTAGTATTTTATATATGTAGATGTATTTCGGAAATAATACGTAACGATGTCTCGATGTAGTGTTTGTTAAAACTTGTCGAATACATAAGCACAGTATACATTAATATAAAAACAAGGACAAATTGGACACGTGTATTTGACTTTATGAGAATCTATTGAAATATACAATCACATGTACCTTTTAATGAAATAAAAAATAATTTTGAAATTTTATATTTGTAACAGCGGTTGAATCGTATTAATAAAGAATTGTTTTCTTATACATTCTATTAAAAATACATATTATATTAAATTACAGTAAAAGAAACTTTATTTTATTTTGAATTATGAAAAGATTTTCATGTTGATCTACGATTTTGATTTGAAATACAAATTTTGAATAAAGAATTTTATAATAAATACATTTAATAACAATATTTGATAGGTTATCTAATAAAATTTAATTAACATTTGTTAATTAATTGAATTTAATTATGATTTAAGTATGTTAAATTTTGAATATTTTATTATTTTTAAGAGTTTTGTATCTTTTGTAAATTATATGTAAGAAAAACATAACACATTGGGGAGATGTCATAATTTTGTAACTTTTGAGAATTTTGCTTTGAATTTTGCCGAAAAAATTTCAGTTTCCGTGAGGAGGGGATTATGTCATGGAATCTCAACAAACATGACATTCTATAAAGTATTATGCAGACGACATAACTCAGATGTTATAACAATTAAGTATTAAGTTTGATGACAACATAATAGATTTTGAATAAAATGTACATGTGTATACGGGGAATACCCGAATTATGTTGATAGCTATGATGATAGGTACCGGTGCTATGAAGCACACGGCACCGAGGGGAGAGATGTTTTGACCACTAAAGAAATCAGACGTACTTTTGAACAACTAAGTTGATATTTTTAAACAATGTAATTTTCAATAAGCGTCTCTCATTTTTGTGTTGTGTTTCGCGGTTAATAAACAATTACTATATCTGTAATTTTAAAAAGAATATTTAAATAAAATTAATTGAAATAAAAAACAATTCGACTATTATTTATTAAATTAAGAAATTAACCAAAATATCCGTTGCGCAATACAGACAAACACCGCGTTCTGCAACAAACTATTCACCAAATATCATGCATTTTGAGAACATTGATGTTTAAAATCAGGTTTTTATTGGTTGATTTGATATGGACCTAATACAAAACTCAACAAAATATGTTAAAATTCTTTAATTAAAGATTGATCTTTAATTAAAATAGTTGTTGCTTTAAAGCTTATTCAACGAAATCATACTTCCAGGAAATTATCGAATTTGTAAATGCCGAGCCGAGGTGTGCAAATGAATTCCCGCTACAACAGTCGGCAGGTTGGCCTAATTAGGGTTAGTTCTGCGATCCTAGCAGTCGTGCCAAGGTCGCAACGTATAGTTGTATCGTGGGGGGTTTGCAATAGGGAGGGGAGACACAGTACGTTGACACGTGTTCTAAAAAATAAATTTCCAGACAATTAAAGCGAGATATATGTATATAAAAGAAACTTAACAAATCCAACAAAATATATTATATATATATATATATATATATATATATATATATATATATATATATATATATATATATATATATATATATATATATATATATATATATATATATATATATGTCGTGTCCAGAAGAAGCTGAAGCGGTTCGACGAGAAAGTATACTTGACTCACGGTCGTCTTACGATCTCTATACCCAGTATCCTTCTTCTACGACGATTTATTGGGATCCGCAGTTAACGGTGACCGCCATTCAAGTTTTTTGGAAAAACAGGAGAAACCGAGTTCTGGATTAGGTTGATGCTTTCGGACTTATTTGCGTTGCTTAAACTTTTACTTGCTGATCTTCTTTTAAATACTTCTTATTTTATTTTAAATAATTAATAATTTCGTTGTTTAAAAATGTTTTAGATTTATTTTGACTTCTTTTTTATTTAATTATTTTGTTACTCATTTTATTTACTTTTAGATTTTAATTATTATTTTATTTTAAATTTTTAGTTTTAATTTTATTTTCTTTTGATTTGTTTTAATTTTATTTTTAAGAAGTTTGTTTCGTTCGAGTTTGTTTTAAGGTTTTTTTTATAACAAATAAGTCCCAATTTAAATTAAACAAAATTTATTTAAAATCAAATTTTCATTTATAAAGTTGACAATTAATTTTGAAAAGAAATTTATAAGTTTACAAAAGTTTAAAATAAATTTGGAGAAAAGTCTTTGAATTTACAAAAGTACAACAATTACAAAAATGATCAAAATTATGTACAACAATCGGAACATTATTATTTTTACTAATTTCTTTGAAAATTTCAAAATACCGACGGACAGAGTAACGAGTTAAAATTGATAAAAAATTTTCCAGAACTAAATTTTTGTTTTTTTGAAATTACAAATTTATAGAGATATTATTGCTTAACTAGCAAAAATGCATGATACACGTTTTTTTTGGAGCGAAGGTTCTAGAACATTGATTTATTGTTAGTTAATTGTAAATTGCGAATTTTGCATTTTTACCAGTTTCAACTAGATTTTGTAAAAAGGAAATACACAAAATACAATCAAAGGAAATATTAAATTTTGAATAAATAATTTTGAATTATTTTAAATAATAATTCTATAGATTGAAAATATTAAAGGAAATTCATCAGCAATTCTGTCGGCACGACATCGCCCTCCTCTGAAGAGTGGGTTCTGGCTTCTGAAGCTTTGAATAGGACGAATAACACGACGTCCTGTGGGAGATGCTGATGAGATCGCTGTTGTACTTGAATTGGACGGATGGGGTGTCGTCCAGATGGGTTCTGTAACAAGTAAACCGAGGACAGTTCAGCCGCGACAGTTAAACCGCGACAGTTCAACCGACGACAGTTCAACCTGACGACAGATCAACCGACGACAGTTCCACCTAAGGACAGATTAGCCAATGACAATTCAACTTCACGACAGTTCAGCCTAACGACAGTTAAACCAAACGACAATTGAACCGTAGAACAGTTAAACCACAGGACATTCTAACTGCTTAAAACTAATATATAAATTAACTGAATCCAACCTGAACTAACCCAACTCAATAAACTATAAACAAATCTAACGTAACCTAACCAAACCCAACCTAAACTAATCAAACTCAACAAATCATAAGTAAAAGTAACCTAACGTAACTAAACACAACTTAACCAAAAGAAACCTGACCAAAAGAAATTATAAATAAACCCATCATAACCTAACCTAATACAACCTAACGTAACCAAACCGAACCTGAAGTAAAACAACTCAGTAAATTATAAACAAACCCAACCTAACCTAACCAAAACCAGCCTGAGTTCACTGAATTCAACAAATTATAAGCAAGCTCATCTTAACCTAATATAAAGCAACCTAACATAATCAAACCCAACCTGAACTAACCGAACTCAATAAATTATAAGCAAACCAACTTAACCTAACCAAAACTAGCCTAAACTAACCGAACTCAACAAATTATAAACAAACCTAACCTAACCAAACCCAACCTAAACTAATCGAACTCAACAAATTGTAAACAAATCCTACTTAACCTAACCAAAACCAGCCTAAACTAACCGAATTAAACTAATCGAATTCAACGAAAGGTAACCAAATCCAACACAACCCAACCAAATAGTGTACCCTTAATTGTGTAAAGAGTCACCCTCGAAACTTGAAACTACATAAATACTTATTTAGTCTCAAGTCTCAATGGAGGCAAATTTCATTGCTAGATAAAATTCAAATAATTTTGTTTTTATTAGTTAATAAATTGTACAACGGTTAAATTGTCTTCAGTTAAAATGTCGTTAGGTTGAATTGTCGTCGGTTGATCTGTCATCGGTCGATCTGTCGTTAGGTTGATCTCTCGTTAGGTTGATTTGTCGTCGGTTGGACTGTCGGGGTTGAACTGTCGCGGTTGATCTGTCTGCGGTTCACTAGTCGCGGCACCGTCCAGATGAATTTGTAGAATTTGAGAGATGTTAGAGTTGAATGGGACGGATGAGTCGTCGTCCTGTGATACTGGAAGAAGTTGAAGAACTCCTCCTATTGTTTATTTTTGTAAGAAGTTGCTCAGTGGCTGGTTCGTATCTGACCTCGGAGTTCAGTGGTTGAACCTGGTTGTGTCTGTTTTCTCCAAACAAGCAATTATAAAAATTGAAAGTGTCTCCATTGCGTTTACGACGTGGTGTAAGGCACCTAAACAAACTAGATAATAAAGTTAAAAATAATTTAATTATGCCATATTTATGCAGATAGTATAAAGCAATTATAATGACGAGTGATCCTCCAATGTATGTTAACCATTCGTAGATTTGGTTTTCGTAACGTATAATGAATGGCTTGTTCAGCTGTCGTTGAAGATTTTCATCCATTTGATTTAGTTTATGTTGTGTGTATTTTAGTTCGTTCAGATCCAAATTGGTTATCCTTATTGGTTTGATTTCTTCATGCTTCAAAGTTTTTTTATAATTCACGTATTTACAGCAGTTGTCCTCTAGGATGTCGACCTGCGGGATTCTGATGTAACTTGAAATATTTTTCATTGATACTATTGGTTGTAGAATTATTTCTGATGTGATGAGACGGCAGTCACCATTGATTTCGATGGTTCCCATTCCATCCAGTGAAATTTCTTCATCTTCTTCACCGTTGCATAAAATATTGCATTTCGTTTTCCTAGCTAATGTGAATAACCATTTCTTGTTGGAAATCGATTGCCATATTTCTGGAATAGCTTCTATGGTTGTTGTTTTACATGACTGCGGTAACTTCTCGGTTTTCAAGTCGAAAACTTCGAGTTCGCCTATGTGATCTGATCGTCTCTCCATAGTTTTAATATTTGAATAAATAAAAATGCTACCTATGTTTATGCAATCATCTAAATTTTTTAATAAGGCAAATTGTGATTTGCTTCTACTTGTAATTATATAAGGGTAATCAATTGTTATGTAAGATATTTTGGATGAATTTTTATGAGGAGTAGGTAATGGGTATGTTTGATACAATGAATACTCCATTATTTGAGTGATTGGTATTTTTAATAATATGACTAATACGTTTTCTTTAAAGAAAGATTTGATTGTCATTATTTTGTAATAATCTGCAATGTAATTTTCATTTAGTGGCAAAGGTAGTTCAACTGAAGTTAAGGGTTGCAATTCCTTAATCAACGTTGCTGGATTTACTACGTTATAATCAATTATACCATGTCTTATTAACGTTAAAGTTGTACTATAAGATTGGAGCAATCGTAAATTTATATCGTTAATTTGTTTTAACAACAGTAAGTGATCGAGTACAGCAATTTCTAACTGGTTATTATTTATTACTGCTTCTGAATCAACCATGTACTTATTAAAACTTTTAATATTAGAATTTAATTCATTTTCTGCATTTTGAATTTTTGTTAAGGTTTTATTTAGAGTGGACATTGTTTCCGATAAAATTTTAATTTGATCTTTCATAATATTTTGGGTATTTTTTCTATCGTCGATGAGTGTGTTGATTGAATTTTTGTAAAAAGCTGCATCTTCAGAGTCTGGGGTCCCGACCAGCCATTTTAGAATTTTCGAGCCGGCATCAATTAGGCCTCTTTTTTGTCTATGCATTTTTAACGTATTTATTAAGGATTTTATTTCTTCTAGTTGTTGCAATATTAATTTTTGTTGTAATTTACATGTGGCTGCATTAGGGTTTTGTATTGGAATTTTATTACATAAAGTCAGCGAATTAGAGTAGTGAATTTGTACTAACCTTAGATTATCTATGAATATAGTGGTGTTTGTAAAATAAACTAAAGTAAGTTTTTGGGTGGATATTTTTGCATCACCTAATTTTTTGAAAAATATGCCAGACGATTTATTGATTTTCTCTACTTGAATGTGCGATTGGCTCATTCGGATCAGCACAAGTACTATCATTATTCCAATTGTAAGCTTCATCTGAAACATAAAGTTTCAGGCTGTTAGCATGATATATTTTATCAAATTTTTTCATTTTTATTTTAACTGTGTTCGTGGAAGGGTAGGTTTGAATTACTTTAAAGGGACCGCGAAATTTGTCAGTAAGTTTACCGGGACCATGTTGCCCTTCTTTAACAAATAAAAGATCGCCTACTTTAAATTGACGTTGTTTAGAATTTGGATCGTATGAACTTTTATTAACGTTTTTACTTTTAATTAGATTTTTCCTAGCTGTATCTCTAATTTTTGAAATTTTATTTTGAATTTCTTCAGTTAAATCTTGATATGTTCGTCTGTTCGGGTGATTTAAAACATTTGGAATTAACGGGTCTTTACCAAATACTAATTTATAGGGAGTTTCGTTAGTGGACCTATTTATATGAGTGTTGTATGAAAAAGTTGCAAGATATAGCATTTCATCCCAGTTGTCTAAATCTTCGTTAATATAGGATCGTAAATAATTTTCTAAATAAGCGTGGGATCTTTCTAAAGAACCATTTGATTGTGGATGATATGAGGAGGTAGTTTTGTGTTTAATTGAAAATAGTTTACTGACTTCTTTAAATAAAGCGCTGGTAAAAGTTGCGTCTTGGTCGGTTAATATGAAGGGGGGAAAACCGAAGGTACTGGCGTATTTTAGAAAGTATATAGCAGCCTTTTTTATCAGGCATCGGGAAGGCTTGTAGGTGTTTTGTTAGATTATCTTGCAAGGTAAAAATAAACTTATTTTTATTTTTAGTTTCGGGCAACGGGCCGAAAAAATCGAGTGAGGTTTCGTCATTAAAATTCCTAGCAGTGGTAGTTATTATCATAGGGGATTTAGGTATTCGGGAAGGTTTGGATTTTTGACACGTTTGACAATTTTTTATATAATTTTCAACAAAAGTTTTCATGCCTTTTCAAAAGTATTTTTTTCGTAATTCTTCAAAAGTGCGTTTTACCCCTGGATGACCTCTTAAGGGATGATCATGGTATTGTCTTAATAATTTAAGTTTTTCTTCATTTCCGCGAATTAGTTGTGGTTCGTCAGAGTTATTTTCGTCAGTATTGGTTGTATCGTCTGTTTCGTCTGTACAGTCAAAAGTGTTAACGCTAATGTTATCTAGATTGCCTAAGTTAGTAGATTTATTACAAAAAATTAAGTCATTTGAATTTATGATTTTAACATTCTCTGAAAAATGATATTTTATTAAATTTTGAAAATAACTATTTTGAATATTACTATCAATATGAGAGATGTCAATCATTACATTTTCGTCACTTGAAGTTTCTGCAATTTCACTTATTGTATTAAACAGAATTTTTAGATCTAACTGATCATTTATTTGATTTTTAATTGTAAATAAAGTTAATGTCTGTTCGTCCGTCTCGTCACGAAAAACTTGTCCTAAATTTGAATTGATTAAATCTATTTCAGTAAATTTTTTTAGTAAATCAGCTACATGATTAGTTTTTCCTGGAATGTATTTAATTTCGTAGTTATAATTCATTAATTTTAATTGCCACCTAACTAATCTACTAGTTTGATCTTTTACATTATAAAGCCGAACAAGAGCCCTATGGTCAGTTTTAATTTCAAATTTTCTACCATAAAGAAAATGATGAAAATGCTTGACTGTTTTTATAATTGCAAGACATTCCTTTTCTACGATTGCGTAATGTTCCTGTGCCTTATTGAGTGTGTATGAGTAGTAAGCACAAGGCATGTCAATACCGTCGTAATTTTGGGTTAATACTCCACCTATACAACTTTTAGAAGCGTCTGTAGCAATCGAAAACATTTTGTTATCATCGGGATATTTTAGGATAGGAGCAGTGGTTAATTTTTGTTTCATGGTTTCAAAAGCAAT
This sequence comes from Brachynemurus nebulosus, assembly GCA_035578155.1. Taxonomy (NCBI): domain Eukaryota; kingdom Metazoa; phylum Arthropoda; class Insecta; order Neuroptera; family Myrmeleontidae; genus Brachynemurus; species Brachynemurus nebulosus. The sequence goes on from JAPWDM010000001.1 coordinate 113,033,297, forward strand.
TTTACAGTTTGTGTCAAAATTAAATGGTACATTCTTTCTTAATAAGTTTGTTAATAGGTTTTGCAATTAATCCATAGTTAGAAATGAATTTTCTATAATAACCTGTCGTTCCAAGAAAACTTTGTAATTGTTTGATATTTTGGGGTTCTTTTAGGTTTGAAATTCTGTCAATTTTGGAAGTTTGTGGGTGATAGCCATCTAAACGGATTACGTGTCCTAAATAATTTAATTCTGTTTTTAAAAATTCACATTTATCCATATTTATTTTTAAGTTATTATCACTAAGCAATGTTAATACTTCGTCAAGATTTTTAAGGTGTTCTTCAAGATTTTTACCTAAAATTATAAGATCGTCAAGATAACACATGCATTTTTTCTCTTTTATTAAATTTTGAAAAATTTCGTTCATTAATGTTTGAAAAGTAGCCGGAGAGCTGATTAGGCCGAACGGCATTTTTAGGAATTCATAATGAAATAGACCGACACTGAAAGCAGTTTTGGGAATATCAGATGTTTTAACAGGAATCTGATGAAATCCGCTTGCCAAATCAAGGGCAGAAAAATATTTGTTGTTACCTAAGTTAGATAATATTTCATCAATACGAGGGATTGGATAATTATTTGCGACCGTCTTCTGGTTCAATTTTCTATAATCAATTACCAATCTATATTTCTTTTTACCTGATGCGTCTGGTTTTTTATCAACTATCCATACTGGACTGTTATACGGACTTTTAGATTTACGTATTATGTTATTAGCTAATAAGTCTTCTACCTGTCTTTGTGCTTCTTCTAATAAGGGTTTTGGTAAAGGATAAATTTTGCTTTTTACAGGAATGTTACCTGTTAAGGGAATTTCATGTTCAATTAAATTAGTACAACCCGGTGGATCGTTTTCTAATTTAACTATTTTATTATGTTTAAGAATAATTTTTTCTAATAAAGATTTTTCGTTTGCATTTAAATGATTGGTTCGTAACAGTTTTAATATTTCACTATGCCTATCTGTTAAGGAAAAAATTTTACTTGTATTTTCTAAAGTAATAGTATTATTTTTAAAATTCATGATAGCGTTGTATTTACTTAAAAAATCAATTCCAAGAATTCCATTTAGGGGAATGCTATCGTTTGTTACCAAATGAAACTTATGAAAATATTTTTGTTTATCAAATTCTAAATTAATGTGTACTAAACCATGTGTGGGGATAATTTCGGGTGTTATGCCACTTATATTAATTTTAATGTTAGATTCTATTAATGTTTGATAATTAGGGTTTAAACTACATGATTTTATCAGAGACACGGTTGCGCCACTGTCTAATAAAAATATAAAATAACCTTGTACAGAATGAGGAGAAAAAATTTTATTTTTCTATCATTTATAACATTTGAAATGTTTGTTGTTGAGCTGAAGCCGCATCGATAGAACTCGTTGTTGGGGCTTCGGTCAACCCGAGTTTGTTTAAGTTTAAATCCTGAAGGTTTTTAGTTACATGCGCCACTTTAGTATTAGGGTTATTTAAATTATCGTTAAATTTTTTCTTACGACACTCATCAACTGTATGTCCCAAAAATTTACAATAAGTATGTACATTGTTTAAATTTTTTATTTTCGTTATTTGTAGAAAATGAATTATTTTTATTTCGACAATCACGAGTGTTGTGATTTGTCTTTTTGCAAATTTTACAATATTTTTTATTAGAATTTCTATGTTCTTTATTAGAACTTTGTGATGATAAAAATGCTTCTTCCTCGCATGCGATTGCAAGGGCTTCATTCATAGACACATAAGTTTTGTGTCGTAGAATGCCTGATAATTCAGGTTTACAATGATGGGTAAACCTGCGTAAAGCGATTTCATTTATTAAAGCTAATTTTCCTACTAGCATTGAATTAGAAATTGTTGTTTCTTTAATTTTTTGAATTATTTTAGCATTTAATTGCTCGATTCTAAGATAAAAATCTTTAACCGATTCGTTCGGTTTTTGTTTACAGGTTTCTAATTGTTCCTGTAAATGCGTTAGGCTTTCCGTAATTTGAAAAACTTGATTTAATTTTAATTTTAAATCATCAAATGTGTTTATACCCGTCGCGTTAATTTTATTTTTAACTGTCGCGAATATTTTTGAAAAAATTAAAGCAGTTAATGCCCTATATTGATTTTCATTAGCTAATGTGAGAGCGTTTTTCGCATTTTGAATAAAATTTTGTAATTCGGCGGGATTACCATTAAATGGAGTAATCATTTGTGCCAAAAATGTTAAAGGAATATTTTCAGTAGAATCAACGACATTAAAATCGTTGTCCTCTGATAGGACTGATGGGGTCGGATTTCCGTTTTCCTCAGTCATTGTTAAAATAGAAAATTTAAATAAAAATAAAATGAAATAGAAGTAACAATCAAAACTTGTCTACCTTGTAAGCTCGATTCTTTTTTAGAATGTCTAGACCCACTGGTAGTTGTACTTTCAGATCACTACGCGTTAAGCTGGTAGCTGCTGGAGCCGTCTTGACCTAGGCGTAGATGACGCTGTTTTCTTTCAGGCCACTTCCGCTGGGCTGGTAGCTATTGAACCGTCGTCGCACAACGGGAATGTGGTGCTGCTTATTTTTCTTTCAGGCCACTTCTACTGGGTTGGTAGCTATTGAACCGTCGTCGCACAGTAAGAATGTGGTGCTGTTAATTTTTCTTTCAGGCCACTTCCGCTGGGTTGGTAGCTGTTGAACCGTCGTCGCACAACGGGAATGTGGTGCTGTTTATTTTTCTTTCAGGCCACTTTCACTGGGCTGGTAGCTATTGAACCGTCGTCGCACGGTGAGAATGTGGTGCTGTAGTGGTCCTAGTAGCTGCTGCTGGATCCTGAACAGCTGCTGTTTGCTGATCCTGGCAGGATCGTCATTAAATATGTCGTGTCCAGAAGAAGTTGAAGCGGTTCGACGAGAAAGTATACTTGACTCACGGTCGTCTTACGATCTCTATACCCAGTATCCTTCTTCTACGACGATTTATTGGGATCCGCAGTTAAGGGTGATCGCCACTCAAGTTTTTTGGAAAAACAGGAGAAACCGAGTTCTGGATTAGGTTGATGCTTTCGGACTTATTTGCGTTGCTTAAACTTTTACTTGCTGATCTTCTTTTAAATACTTCTTATTTTATTTTAAATAATTAATAATTTCGTTGTTAAAAAATGTTTTAGATTTATTTTGACTTCTTTTTTATTTAATTATTTTGTTACTCGTTTTATTTACTTTTAGATTTTAATTATTATTTTATTTTAAATTTTTAGTTTTAATTTTATTTTCTTTTGATTTGTTTTAATTTTATTTTTAAGAAGTTTGTTTCGTTCGAGTTTGTTTTAAGGTTTTTTTATAACAAATAAGTCCCAATTTAAATTAAACAAAATTTATTTAAAATCAAATTTCCATTTATAAAGTTGATAATTAATTTTGAAAAGAAATTTATAAGTTTACAAAAGTTTAAAATAAATTTGGAGAAAAGTCTTTGAATTTACAAAAGTACAACAATTACAAAAATGATCAAAATTATGTACAACAATCGGAACATTATTATTTTCACAAATTTTCTTTGAAAATTTCAAAATACCGACGGACAGAGTAACGAGTTAAAATTGATAAAAAATTTTCCAGAACTAACTTTTTGTTTTTTTGAAATTACAAATTTATAGAGATATTATTGCTTAACTAGGAAAATTCATGATACACGTTTTTTTTGGAGCGAAGGTTCTAGAACATTATTGTTAGTTAATTGTAAATTGCGAATTTTGCATTTTTACTAGTTTCAACTAGATTTTGTAAAAAGGAAATACACAAAATACAATCAAAGGAAATATTAAATTTTGAATAAATAATTTTGAATTATTTTAAATAATAATTCTATAGATTGAAAATATTAAAGGAAATTCATCAGCAATTCTGTCGGCACGACATATATATATATATATATATATATATATATATATATATATATATATATATATATAAATATATATATACATATATATATATATATATATATATATATATATATATATATATATATATATATATATATATATATATATATATATACATACAGGACAAAGTCGAAGTTGGCAACGTCAAACATAGCATGTCGTACATAAATTATATCACTAAAACATAAACAATATGTCATTGTGTGTGTGTGTTCGTGTGAGACACAATCCATTGGCGGTTTAAGGATTTTTTTTTAACTTTTTCTCCTGTAGTATCTAATTAGTAATTTGTTACAAATTTGTTTATCAGTCGGTTCATGTTGCTTCTTTACAAAAGTATGTCATCACCTCATCACTAATGAAAGGTATCATCTGGGTATGACCACAACACTGTTCGTCTTTTATTAAAAATTTTATCATTATTATAGTATAAAATGTCTAATGATGAATGATTTATTTATTTTCTATATGCATACGTACATATAAATGTTAATGTTTTAAAATATATTGATGTTTTAAATCATCTGCTGATTCATTTTTTTTTATTTGGTGTAAAGAGCTTTTAAGAAATTAGATCAGTTTCCTTTATCAGCAGTTTGTTTCATAATATGTGCATTTTTGTTTCATTCAGTTATTTCTTAGTTTTGTTATAGTTACGTTTTAAATTTAGTTTTACGTTTTATTCTTAAAAACTTTAAGTGTGGCATATCTATACTTTTTTATTTCATTTTTTTATAGGTATTTATAATATGTGACATGTGTTTATGTATACGTATAATATATGTAAAGTGTATGTGCTTATTATCTATTACCTTTTGCTATCATAGTAGTGTAAACGAAATTCACCACTTAGCTGCATTTCAGTTACGCAATGTTATAAGATGCTAGGTGCTAATTATTAAAAAAAAATGTTATGAACCGCCACTGGTCTGGCGGCTTAAATAAGGCATTTACGTCATAAAAAAATAACATTCATCATGCTATCTTTGACGTTCAGCGGTATATATATACATATATATATATATATACATATATATATACATATATATATATATACATATATATATACATATACATATACATATATATATATATATATATATATATATATATATATATATATATATATATATATATATATATATATATATATATATATGGCGCGTGCGTCTGTACTTACGGTTTTACGCTTCTTCTACTCTGAATAAGCTGCTGATGGGGGTCCCTTTGACTTCTCTAATTACTTTTTTTCTCTGTGGGGCACTCCTATCAATAGCTTTCACTCGCACACACCGCAAGTTAAACACACTGCCGCGTAACAAACATTTTTATTCAATCAAATAAAATTTCCACGGCGGAAATTTTGTGCAAATTGTGTATTTAATTTACCTATTCGATTATTGACATCGGATATTCAATCAACCACGTTGTACAATGTCTATGCCATGCATTCTTTAAGGGGGCTTGGACTTCACAAATTTATGGTATTAGAAGGTAATATTACTTCACAGATTCATCTTTACTATCAAATCTGATAACAATATTTTGCCTAAATCACAACAAGTAAGACAAATTTCCAGTTAAGCTCAGTTATTAATTCGTAACTATTTCAATAACTGTAAGACATTTTCGGACATTACAAGGAAATTATAAATTATTTGCTGTCTGATTACTTATTGTATAAAACTAATCTGAATTTCTTTTATTTTTAAGGCTTTTTAAATGCTAACACCGATCCATATACACGTTCACCAGCTAATTACGGATTAATGGACCAAATCGCGGCGTTACATTGGTTACAAGAAAATATTGCAGTGTTTGGAGGAGATCCAACGAATGTAACTATCATTGGTCATGGAACTGGTGCTGCCTGTATTAATTTTCTTATTACTTCCAGTGCTGTTCCAAATGGTAAGTTGAAACCTACTGTTTAATTATTTTAAACAATATAATATAATAAAAAGGTATTAAGCTAGCCCTTATGAAGCATAATGGTAAAAAGGTTTTAACTGAATGTTATAAATCTGAAAAGTAAATTGCTGTGGTAACTGGAAGTTGAAATTTAGAAAGTAAAATGAAAGAACTGAATAAACTTTAACAATGCTTATTAATCAAAACTTCTAAATTTACAAAATTACAAACAGAGTACGTAAAAGGTCACCAGCTATCAACTGCTTCAAAATAAAGCCTGTAATTGACCACTAGGTCTACAGGGGATTACAAAATAATAAATTAATATTAAATTTCAAAACATTACAAATTATATTTACAAATTTACCAATAACAAATTTCCACAATAAGGATATTTGACTGATGTAGCAATTGATAGTAAAATAAAGTGAATAACATAGCGTATGATTCAGTCATAATGATTAACCATTTATATTAATTTAAAAAAAAAAAATATTTGTTTTTTCTAAATAAAAATTGCGAATTTAGAATTAGCGGCTGAAATGGTTAAAAAGATTTATTTGGGCATGTGACGTCACAGCACGAAAGCATTATAATATTGTAAAAAGATACTTATAGAATAGATGCTCACATTTTAGTTTTTACATTTTTAAATTTTGCTGAACAAAATTTGGGATTCGAACCAAAGAGGTTTGCTAGCACAAACGAATCTATTATTCCATTTTTATTAAATTAAAATTGAGGTAATATGCAATTAGTGACAAATCAACAGAGAATATATATAAAATATTTTAATCGCATGGATACGACATTAATGAAAGTGGGGCTTATTTTCAAAAAGCAATTTCTAACAAACTGTAATTTTCGAGTAAAATGAGATCTTCTATATCTAACACCACAAAATTTTTTACGGATTTTTTACCAGTGAATAATAAAGTTGGGATGTTATAAAGAAGAACCTCAGTCCGTATAAAAATCTAATTGAAGTTAATCTCCTTAAAAATGGGTCCTCAAAAAAAATTCGTTTTGAAAATAAAATTTTATCTTATTTCATTTTTTAAAACAAAATTACAAAAAAAGTAATAAATTCATCGCCTAAAATGAAAAAAAAATGAATAATATTCCGAAAAAATTTTTAATTTTGTCACCATATTCATTATGGATTTTCACAATATAAAATTAATTATGTGAGTATTATTCCATTTTTTCTCACGCAATGGGTATTACGTTTTATTTTAAGCCTGCAGTTTTCCTCAATGCAATCTCATTTTGCCACCTTTTTTTGTCTTCGATTTGATTTTAGTAATTTTTTTTGTTATTACTTTCTAAAAATTATTTGTAAAAATTAAATTTAAAAAATTCTTAAAGTTGTCTTAAAATAGTTATCTTACTTTGAAAATGGGCTTTTAAGTTTGAAACAATTGTCACAATTAAAAAGTAAACGTGATTTATTTGCTTTATTATTTAAAATATGGAATAGCATTAAGCAATTTAGATTTATATGTTTTTCTTTTTCCCTTCGGCTTGCAGTACTTTTTGTTTCCAGTATTTTTTTCAGACACTAGTAGTTGTAACACGCTACTGATATTATCCATGATGCTATTGTGACCGTGTAACAAAAAATAAGTCAAAAGCTTTAAAATGTAATATTTTCTGTTGGGTTTTCAGTTTCAATTTTTTTTCTTTGCTAAGGTACATTTTTGTACGTTAAAAATTTCAAATTAACTATCATTATTATTTACTAATTCAAGGAATTACAGATATTTCAGTTTAAAAAATCGTTTTCAAAACACAATTTCTAAAATTTATTTTCATTCAGATATTTTTTTTTTTTTGAAAATTAACTTAAAATTTCATGTGCTTTTTCGGTACTTTTGTAATTAGTTTTGAAAAAAAAATTCCGTTTAGAATAATGGCTTTCTAAATCAACTTTATAATTATATATTACTCTCATTAAATAATTTTTTTCTTAGCAATTACTTTTTGAAAATAAACTCCTCATATTTACTATACCTACTACATAATTATATAATATAAAAAATGAATTGGTTCGTGATGTTACGTCACTGACACAATATGACCAAGTGTTTTTGCACAAAAATTAAATTTAAAAAAAAACTTTTTTTCCTTTAAATCGCATTCTTTATACAAAAATCAATTACTGGGATTATATTTAAGTCACTTGTAATATTTTAAAACCCTCTTTCGAAATTTGTTAAATACCCAACTATTGATGAAAATTTATAAACAAAACAATGTCATTAACCGATCAATCGATAAATACAAAAGTTTTCAAAACATTTAAAGTTGTTTATTAACAATTAAATGAAAGGTTTTAACCTGCGTACATTATTCTAATTTCCTTTTATTATATTACCTTTTGTGATAAATAGGCGTTATCTGTTTACATACATACAATACAATACACATATTATACGTAAAAATTACTTAAAACACGCAGAGATAACCATGCGAGAAAATAATCTTAATCCTAAATAATCCTAATACTAATAAATAGGAAAAAAAGAAAGATTAAATTTGAATAATTGCAAATGTATGTAAAATAATTACAAAACATACAATTGTTTAAATTAAAATTTCATAAAATTAAATTCCATTGAAAAAAACGTTTAAGTAAATATCACCAAATAATTGTTGGTGTCATAAATATGAAGAAACATTAAACCATAAACACTAAATTGCTCCTACACGCCTTTTTATGACATAATTAAATATATCTTTTAAAACTTAAATTGGAAGAATGATAGTCATGAAGTCTTAAGCACCAGATGACTAGGTGAAAATTACCCCTGTCGCAGCATCCTGCATAACAGCGAATTTCCGTTTTTCTGTGATTTTTCCTCCTCTTTCTAATGATGTAAATAAATGTCGCAAAAATTTTTAACTTGAGACAATTTTGGCAAAAAACTAATTTTTTTCACGAAAAATTGCCAAAAAAACCATGTTAATTGTATATTGTATATTTAGATTTAAGTATGTAAGTTGTAGTTTATTTATAAAAACTTAAAAGTTTATTAAGTTATAAATTTGTTAGTTTTATAAAAGCTAAGAATTTAGACATAAGGACAAAAATAATAATGGCCATCTCCCGAATAATGTAGCCGAAGTGTTATCTTATGATGTGTCTCTGAAAGAAAGATGATTGAATTTCTCAGAAATTCCCATCTTCTTCAGAGACTGTAGGGGCATTACATCTCTGAATTTTACAAAGTCGTCTCTTTTTATCTCCCCCGATAGAATTTTAATTACAGTCGATTTTAATTTATGTGTTTAAAAAAGTATTGTGTGTGTCTTAATTTATTTATTTATTAAAAATACCCTGTTCCAGCTGGTCTGGCAGGGTACTTTTAGTCTTGTTTTTATGCCACTAAGGGCCTTTACATCCTTAGTGGTACTTTGTTATTTATACGTGTTACTTTGTTTTTGTTATTGTTTTTTAACGATGTACCACCGAGGGCTCTTACACCCGAGGTGGTATATCATTTGTTTCTTCTTTCTGTGATATTTTGTTATGCCGCTGTAGGCCTGTTGTTATGGCTCTACAGCGGTATTGTTTTAACTCCTTATTGCGTCACTGGTGGGCCTTTGGCTCCCCAGTGACGTAATAAGTTTTATCTATGATAAATTGTGATATAAATCTCTAGTCGTTTGTGTGTTTCTAGTCAGGTTCCTCCACCCCGAGGCCCTTTACGCCTCGGGGAGAGTCGCAGCGATGGTCTTCAGGCCTTGGTGACCGGACGCTTTGTCTAGTACTTATCGTACCGTCACCAAGGACTGTCCGCTCTTTTTAAGCCCTGGGATGGTAGGGCTCATCGTTGGATTTTATATGTGTATGTTTGTCCGTTATCTATTGCATTTATAGTGTTCCTGTCTTTACGTGTTGTTTTTATTTTTACTGTGTTTGGCGGCGCATGCCCTTAGTAGGCGATGCCGCCGGGTGCTACTGACCGCGCTATCCACCGGCAGCAGTACCCCAATTTTAACTAAAAAAAAAAAAAAATAATGGCCATTTTTATCAATTGAAATATTTATTGACAAACATTAATAATAATAATACATGCAAAAATTGTATGAAATTATATGTGATCTATGAATAAGTGTTCTCGTAATAATTTATCTATATCTAAATAATCTCGTAAATTTGTCGATACCCACGGTCCTCCATCTGGCCCCGATTCAAATACAAGACAAGCTGTTGGGTCCGAGGCGCCTTTTTCAATGTTCTGCCAAATCCTACACACGGGAGAATTATCGTCCACGTCATCCCCCTCCATTAAACGACACGCCACGAATATCATATTGTTCAATGATGTTCAATACATATTTCAACAATATAGGACGAACGTATTGTACAGCTGTTCGTAACCAGAATGTGACAACATCTTTAAGCGAGGCTACAAAGTTTTCTTCCTTTCTTCCGTATCAAAGGTATAGTTGAATAATATATCTAACACTTCTCTAGATGTATTGTGACTAATCCCATATGTTATTTTTCCAGGGCAGAAAAGATTACGCTCTGTCATCGATATACAGTTGATTGTTTCCACATCATGTAGTCTAATGGCTTTGTCCAATATTTCGTTTAGCAATCGATGCCGCATTCGAGTTTCTTTCACCATTATCTGCTCCTGTATGGATTCCTCTACTGTTCCCATTTCTGTTTCATCAGGAGTGACTGAAGAGTGCCACAGTTCAGTGTATTTATACCAAAACCTTGTTAGAAGTCCATGAATTTTCTGATGAAGGAAATCCAAGCCACTTTACATATACTCTATCTTTTATCTTTTTCAATACTTTTCCTACCAAATACAAGTCTGGATATTTCACTTCTTGTAGCTCTTCTTAATAAAATCCACCTTAATGGGACTGCCATGATAGTCTTCTAATATGTATGTAACTGGATTGGTTATTTGCACCTTGTTGATTTTAAAAAGTTCAGTCGCCCATGGTGGCAGATATCCTTTGTCAAACTAAGATTTATACTTGCTAATACGAACAATATCACCAACTTTATATTTTGGTTTGGTTGCAATTTTCACATAGTTGTAAACAATTGAAAGGAGCATATTCTTCTTACTTGGTGTTACCTCGCGCGGTCGCATTTTAATTGTTCTATGCTTACGCGAATTGTAATCATCAACCAATTTGTCCAACATATCAATCCATCGATACGACCCATTGTAGCTAAACATTTTTCACATTTCAGTCTTGAGTGCTCTGTTAAATCTCTCCACCACTGATGCTTTTTTCGTTGAAAATATCGAGTAGTAGTTGATACTGTATTTATTCATTAACGCTTTAAACAGTTGATTAAAAAATCGCTTGCCATCATCGATTTGTAAATTTCTCGGTACACGACCTTGTTCAAGTATTGATTCAAATGCAGCCGTCACATAATTTCCAGTTTTATTTTTAATCGGTACAGCCCATGCCCGTTTGAAAAAAACGTCAATAAATTGCTGTTTGCAAATAATTGTATTTTTTATTCACAGAAGCATAAGTACCCATTTCAATTAAATCACATTGCCACAGATCATCAATTCCTTTTACAATAACAGGTCTACGTGGGAAATTTTTTCGTGCGGGTCTATGTAATTTACGTACTAGCTGTAATTTACTCATTTTTTTAATACCTTCAACCGGTTTCAATAATTCATCAAGACATTCTTCAATCCTCGATATTCGGAGATTAAATGCAGAAGTTTCTTGACTTATCGCTGTTTTATGCTGTGTTAAAGGTTACGCTGCCAGTGTCAGCTTGTATACAGCATTTTCGATTTGTGTTTTGTTAATTTCGACTGTTTCTGTCAATTCGGAAAATTTCTCCATTACAAAACTTTTTAAAAATTTCAGATTCACTACATCTTTATCACCGGTCGGATCCCTTACATTTGTTAATTGTCTATCTCCAATATCATAGTTCCCCATATTTGTCATCTTTAAACTAATGGATTTAAGAGCTTCTTTTTTAATACATTTGTCACGTACACGTCCAAATTTATCGATAGTTATATTTCTGTTACGCGTACAGCCAAATCTATCCATATTCAATAAAACCAGCCTCCAACAGCTCCTCAATTATTGAGATAATTTCCTTGTTGTGTCCTGAGTGACCCGCTTGTTGTGACGCTACAAGCAGTCGTAACCGATTGATCAGTTCATTTGCATCATCCCAGTATATATGCTCCTTTTTCATATTGTTTAACTGCATTAAACCAGTCCCAAATGTTGGAGTACTACCCGCACGACTTCGCGTTTTATATCTTGGAATTGATCTTGGAATTGGTACCATTTCACTAATAATATTTCGGTATTTATAACTTGAGATGCCTTTTATTTGTTGATTTGGACTGTGGTTTCGTCGATGTGAATTTGTTTGCTTTAATATTCGTTTATACTCATTTAAATCTTCGGTGCGATATATACTTCGTTTTGGTACATTCATGAAAATCAACTCATATAAACCGGGTGTTCCTTTATACGTAATACCATTAATTATTATATCATCACCGTCTATTTGAAACGGTTGATTTCCAATCATCCATTCGTCATCTTTTTGGTACGGTCCATAAACTGTATCAACACCCCTATTTGATTGAAGATATAGCTGTAAGTATTTTCTTGCTGTCGATCCAAAATTTTTTGTAAAATCTTCAGACGTTGTCATCAATTTTCTAGCAACACTTTGTGCTGAGCTGGGGAGTTTTGGTGTTTCAAATTCATTTTGTTCTTCTATCGGAGACGATTCAAACAGTCGAAGGACGATTCAGATCTTCCACGAGATCTGGTTCGTCCTCTTCCCCCTCTTCATCCTCCAGCGCTTTCTCTTTCGTCGGTAAATAACAATACTCTTGTTTTCTCATTTTAATTTTAGATGTAAACGTATCCGATACTTGTGTCTGTTCTTCTTTCGTTTCGAGTTTGATAGGTTGATTGTTCTTCTCAATTAATTTTATGGCTATTTCTTTGAGTGGTGCAGTTACTGGTTCCAACGTAGTTTGTAGCAACATGTCTGACAGATCGTAAGACTTTAAGTTTTTTACGTATATTGCTTGCCGTTTTTATAATGCTTTTTTTAACAAACTCCTTCTTCTTATCCATTTTAACGACAGCTGTTTCATACAACAGTCTCTTAAGAACTGAATCTTTATCTTAGACAGCTGTTAATATATGCAATAGCCAGACTGAACTAACAGGCTGGTTAAAAGCGGGTGCTGCTCTGGTTAATAGCGGTTAACAATCAGTTCAAACCAGGTACTGCTCTGTTTACTAACGGTTAACAGATAGATTAAACCGGTCGCTGCTCTGGTTACTAGCGGTTAACAACCAGTTGAAGCCAGTTATCAATGTCGCATGACCAGTTCATCAGTGTCGTCTCCAAAAGCCATCAAGTTTGTTTCGATATCTACCGTTATGAATATCGTCCTCCTTACAGATCTATCACGCCAGAACTCACCATTCCATATCTATCACGCCAGCACTCTTGACAAAGATTTTGGAACTCTGTAAAAGACATGTCGGAATTGATGTGGTCATCGTAATTGTGTCTATAATTCAAATCATCTTGTTTGAAGACAGCAATAAAATTTGTATTGTTCCGTACATTGGTTTGAGTGTTGCTGTATACGTTTGTGTTAAGTAAAAGCAATCATCGTGGTAGTGTCGAGAGTGACAAAAATATTCTTCTATTATGGCTTTTTTCTCCCGCGCAGATACATCATCAAATATTGTCAGTGAATTTGGTAAAGCATCCATTGGTGGTATGACATCTTCGCTATTGGAGAATGTAAAATAACCCATACTTTTGACAAGTTTAATAATTTGTCTTAGATATTCATATTTTTGGTGGTGTAGTGATTTGGAATAGATGTATATATTTTCAAACGCCAGGCCGTCGGGATGTTGGATTAGTGAGATAAGCATTGAAGTTTTCCCACATCCGCTTGGTCCACAAATGATTGCTCTAATACTGTCCAGTAGCAATGACCGTTTCTCTTATTACCACTATCCGATGAAAATTCAAAATTGACTATTGGAAGCATTTTTCGTTGTTTGATAAATGAAGACATTTATCCGACGTTAACCGGATTAGACTATTTCATATACATAACAAGTTATGTGATATTTTAATCTATTTATAATATCTATAAAAGAGTTAACATACGTTTTCTGTTTTTAGCTCATTTTAAAATGTCTGTGCGAAAACAACGAGTTGTCAGTTACAAACAGACAAACGACGTGAAAACATCGGGTCGCGGACTAATAAATTCTGCAATCAACAAGTTACCATTTGAATTACATATACCCGGTTATCAGTATTGTGGACCTCGAACGCAACTTCGTGAACGACTATTATGAGGTGACCCCTGGAATTGGATGCTGCATGTAAAGAACACGATATCGCTTATTCTCAGTTCAAAGACATCAACGATCGACATAAGGCCTATTTAGTTTTAGCAAATAAAGCGTGGGAGCGCGTTAAATCATCAGACGCAAGTTTTGGTGAATGAGTCGCTGCTTGGGGCGTAATGAACGCTATGAAATCAAAAGTAAAATTAGAAATGGGCCATTCGAAGAAGAAAGTTATATTTGGTGCCGGTATTCGGAATATAAGAAATATGTTGAAGAAAACCAAACCAAAAACCGTTAAAGATACGATCAACTTAGCCTTGGAAGCTGCCAGGAAAAGTTTTCCGAAGAAGAATAAAAAGCAATTTATATCACCGAGAATTATTCCGATCCCCAGGACTGGTTGGATTTTACCATTTCTAGTTCCATTTTTTTTGCCGGGCTATCAGCCGTCGAATCACTTGCAGGTGGTGCTGCTGAAATTGCGAAAGCAATAAACACCTATAAAACAGCTAAGAAACAGTTAGATGAAAGCGAGCGCCATAACAAAATGATGGAAGCAATCGCTCTTGGAACGAAAAAGTCCGGTGCCGGCCTATATTAAAAACCGCACAGAAAAGGTTTGGGACTTTACATCGATTCAAAAAATCACTGAGCAAGCTACCCCATGACAGACGATTAACTGATCACGACATCTATCAGTTTGGAAAGGAACAGTTACCAAATTTCCGCGGTGTACTCATGAGAGATGAATTACCGAAACGACCGTGGCAAAAAGAGTGTGCTGTTGTTAATTTAGATAATTCATCTGAAACGGAAGTCATTGGGTAGCGTACGTGAAAGACAAATAGAATGTGGAATATTTGGATAGTTACGATAATTTACCGCTACCTGTTGAAATTGCAAGATACCTGCGCGGAAACAACATTAGATATAATTATAATATTTATCAAAAGTATGATGATTTTAATTGTGGTCACCTTTGTTTAGAATTTTTATGTAACAAAAATTTATTCATGTAAATAAATATTGTTGTAGAGTACTATTTTTGCTTCATTTATGTATTAAACACCATGTCGTTCACACTAACCTTAAGTGGAAATACCTCAATATTCAGTGCCAAGTATGTTCCACCAATAGAATACGTTTGCGGGCTGGTGCATTTCGAGACTTATAATTCGGTGCCGAATGTCGGTGAAACGAATAATTTGCTTCATTTTAGTACCGATCCTAACGTTGAACTACGTTGTATAGAGATACCTGTTGGCAATTATGATTTGGAAATTTGGAAGCTTATATAGATGATATGTTAACACCGAGTGGAGCAAGTGCTTACTCACAAATTATATTACATGCAAATAACAATACGCTGAAAAGTTGGATAAAGTGTACGGAAACAATACATTTCGATAAAGAGCGAACAATCGGTTCACTGTTGGGTTTTAATAAACGAAAACTGGAGGTGGGTCATACTTATTATTCAGATAAACCGGCGAATATTATGAAAGTCAATCTGGTGCAAATTGAGACAAATATTATGGCAAACAGTTATTTGAACAACGTCCGAGAGCGTAATATTTATTCGTTTCTATCCAGCTTGAGCCCGGGTATAAAATAAGCGAGACACCAGCTACAATCATTTATATGCCTGTATGCGTTCAACTGATAATATCTCTAGTGCTACGCGTTGTTGATTAAGACGGTAATCCAGTTAATTTTCGAGGTGAAAAAATAACCATAAAATTACATTTAAAACCGGCATAAGTAATGTTAGTATTTAACGACGACAAACCGACGCAATCAGATAGTCTACAACCTACCATCAACCAGTGCGGATCGACGACGACAAAGCCGCCATTAACGCTAGCGAACGCAAGGTTTTTACAACAGTACATACGGCAATACGGATTGGTTTTGAAGAAACAAAAAATGAATAATATTTTGCAAATTAGAACCGGCGGAGGTGAACTCGATGAGAGTATTACAAAATTGGAGGAGCATGCGTATTCACCATTCTTGAATAGCTTTAACAACAACGACCAGATTTCCTTTTATTACCGCATAAGAAGGATAGATATACACAGAAGGACAGCTGCTGAAGGGAGATGGAACGGTATCGACTACGGCCGAACTAAGCAAAAATTCAATGGCGTACGACGAGATGTCGTCGACGAGATGCGTTACGAATTGAATGACGTGAATGAATTATTTGTCTTTAAATGGAAATCAAAGTCAACAACTGTACAATACGGTGCCCAGGTGAAACTATTAAAGTATCTGACAAAAGTTACTTTAATTTCTGTCTACCGCTGGATCCAGTGTTTGGTTTCGCTCACCATCACAAGAGGGTTATTCTTAATGCAAAACACCAACTGATTTTGATTCGTGCACAGACAGACTATGATGCAGTATTGTCAGCAACTGATAATGTTGTATTTCATATACAAAAATTCAATGGATGGTCCCACATGTGACGGTGTCTGACGAGGCGAAGCTGAAGTTGTTAAAATATGTGGAAAAGAGTGAAGATATACCGATTGGTTTTCGTGCGTGGGATATGCACGTTCACCCCACGCTTCCAACAACGAAACACAACATTTGGACGGTGGAAACAACATCACAAGTAGAGAAACCACGATATGTAATATTTGCATTGCAAACAGATCGGCGTAATAAGAAAGATAAAAACGCCTCCGTTTTTGATCATTGTGAACTTTTTGATGTTAAAGTATATTTGAATTCGGAAAAATACCCGTACTTAGATCTGAACTTAGATTTTTCTAACGACAAGTTTACGCTTGCGTATCAAATGTTTTCGAAATTTCAAGAAGCCTATTACAACACTAACAAAATGAACCATTACTCAATAGAAAACAATATAAAGATATTTCCCCCATCATTTTCATTAATTGTTCTCATCAAAACGAAACTTTGAGAAGTGGGGCTGTGGACATACGAATTGATTTTAAAACGTCAATTAAAGTACCATCTAACACAGCAGCATTCTGTCTTCTATTACACGATCGAGTAGTTCAATACAACCTGCTGACAAACATCGTTACAAGGGTTATATGAAACATAGTTCTCGCCAACAGATTGATTCATTTACAAACTAGCTTTCACACACATTTGATCATCATCGGTGAAAATGGCTGATGTGGCGATTGTTGATTTCCAAAGCTTTCAAAATACAACAAAGAGCATTTTTATATAAAAGAATTGGCTGTGTTGAAATTTAATTCCTGGAAACAAAATTACAACGATGACTACACGTCAGAACACTCCATTTTTAAGTCGCCAATTCCGTTTTGTTGTTTGATTGAAAAAGGCCAAAGGACCCCACGATGGCTTCAAGACAAACATCATGGATTCTCATGGACGGACGGTCATATTGATTATGGACAGTTGCAGTATATTCTAATGGATACGCTACGCACGAGCCAGATAATCTATGCAAAAGGTGAAGAAAAAGTCCGACATCTTAAACAACTTGTTCCAGCGACAACTGTAACGAATTTGGAAGAAGTATTCCGCTGCACTAGATTTATTGGGTCCTTTGGCCTTTTTCAATCAAACAACAAAACGGAATTGGCGACTTAAAAATGGAGTGTTCTGACGTTGTGGCGATTGACGTTGGTTGGCAATCTTGTGCTTTCACATATCGCAGTCGGACACAAGGTCCGACTGCGATATGTGAAAGCACAAGACCTGCTTCTACTCCATCTGAGCCATCTACAGTGAGCGAACAATACACTGACACTCATCCTACTGACACACAACACACATACATAAACACACAATACACTAACACTGAAAGACAAACACTTAACACACATACAGATCCAGATTCGTCTGATGGAGAGGGGGGATCGAACAACTGCCGCACTGTCACTGTTACCGCTCTGGTGCACAATCCTCCCCAATTCAATAACACACAAGGTCCGTCAACCTCTGTACCATCTAAACGCGCAGTTCCAGAAACATCCGATCTTAATGAGCAATTTGATGAACCAGAAAACATCTACACCAAGAAACGTAAAATAGAAAGACACATCCACACACGTACACAAACACACACACAAACACAAACAGTCCTTTCCCTTCCCTCTGTCCCTACTCCTACCTACCATCTGAGGACACGAAAACGAACTAGGCTTTCACAGCCCTCTGTCATTGAGCCAACATCTACGCTCCCACAAAAGTCTCGTCGTACGAACCAGTATACACCAAAATAGACGCATAACACCTCGTTTCAAGCAACAACAACAACAATATAAGGAGTGATGTGACAAACCCGTCCGTGAATGTACTACGGTACTTTTACGGATTGGTTTGGCACATTACCCTTCCACAGAGCCTAATACCTTGCATAATGCCGGTATAGGTGAATGTTACCCAGTACTGTCCTACTGAGTAGTGAGCGCCAGGTTGGCGTAAAAGTCTATAATAATAATAATAATAATAATAATAATAATAATAATAATAATAATAATAAACGCCCTGTGGGTGGGGGCTTCACTTTGCAGAATTTGCCCACAATAAGTCCTGCTTGTCGTAAAAGGCGACTAAAAGGACAACCCATTGGGATGGAGAAGTTAAGAAAAGAAAAGCCTCGGAAAAATGCCGCTGCCGGTGGAGCGACCGGGCGCATCAGGGTCACCACTGAATGTAACAGCTTAGATCGCGGTGACGACAGGCTGGGTTCTAGGCAGCCACCTGTCAGCTGTAACAACACCTTCAGCCAAAATGCTACTGCCCTACTTACGGCGCCCCCAACACCTTTGGCTCAGCCGACTTCAAGTGTTTCCTCGGAGCATCCTTTGGGGACCACTAAAGCTGGTAAGAAGCGTGTGCGTATGCAATGGACAGATGAACTGAATGAATTCATCGTACGCACATACTTCAAAGTTACTAGACTTGAAACGGACAAAACTGGTTACCGTACAAAATTACATCAAGAGTTCGCGCACAGCTACCCTCACCTAAGTCGCGTTACTGAACAGAGACTGGCAGACCAAAAACGTGTCATTTTTACCAATAACCTCATCCCTTCCTCCCTCATAAACACCATTAAAACACAAGTCGCACATCAATTTGCTCAAAATGAAGAAAGTCAGGACGACGGCCCACCAGAAATGGAGAGTCCCACACAAAACGACACTCAACAACTTGTCGAGAATGAGCCTGACCACCATGAGATAGCAGTAAATGACACCCTACTGCAAAAGACCGAACTGGAATTTAACACAGCGCTTACTGAATTTGAAGGGACGGACCCCACACATAGGTACTTGTTGCCTAAACAACACACCTCACGTAGATTGGCTGAGATCGTTGAGATATTAAACAATACAATACTGCCTAAACACTTGGAAACATGTGACAATTTTATCGAGTTACACACAGCTATCTATTGTGGAGCCGTTGCAGCTATACGTTGTAACGGGTCCGATGTAACACCACCTGTAGCGTACAACTCGAAGGAACACAAAACTCCTGCCTGGGAAACACGATTGAATAAACGCATCAGCAACATTCGATGCAATCTCGGCCGGATCACCCAATACCAACAGGGTACGAGGTCCAAACGGCTCAACAAATACATACACAACATATTACGCAAACACACAGTACACACACAATACGAGGAACCCAATAAAACACTCACAGAGATCAGAGATACGCTTCACCAAAAATTAACAGCACTAGCGAAGCGCTTACGAAGATATAAGACTAGTACTGAACGCAGACGACAAAACCAAGCGTTCAGCAGAAACGAGAGACGGTTTTATCAGTCTCTAACGAACACGGTAACTGACAGTAATGGTCTACCGGAGAAGAACGCACTCCATAGTTTTTGGGCAAATATATGGTCCAACACCATTGACCATAATAACAAAGCCAGCTGGATTGATAGAGAGTGCAGGAATAACGAACATCTTCCGGAGATGCCCTATACGGACATTACTGTATAAGACTTTGACATCCTGCCTGGCAGAAAAGATCAACGAACATTGTCAGATTAATACCATACTGACAGAAGAACAAAAGGGATGTCGAAAGAGGTCACAATGTTGCAAAAAGCAGCTTCTAATTGACTCCGTAGTACTGGAACAAGCGAAAGGAAGGCAACGTAACCTGTAGACAGCGTTTATTGATTACAAAAAGGCATTTGATTCGGTGCCGCACTCCTGATTACGGAGAGTATTGGAGCTGTATAAAATGCACCCAAGTATCGTGAACTTCCTTGGAACGATCATGTCCGGTTGGTGAACGACCTTACATTTGAATATTGGTAACGAAAAAACAAACAAGCGATCTTATTCAAGTAAGACGCGGCACATTCCAAGGCGACTCATTGAGTCCATTATGGTTTTGTCTCGCAATGAATCCACTTTCACACGTGTTGAATGAAACCAAATACGGTTATAATGTGGGGACAAAAATGAATTCGCGCCATACTATTTCACATCTAATGGACATGGATGATATAAAGATCTATGCAGCAACTAAACATCAATTATAGCAGCTGCTGGGACTTTCCAGGGAAGTTTCGCGAGACCTCTGCATGGAGTTCGTGATTGACAAATGTCGGACATAATGTCGTTCTGGGGGAAAACGAGATGCGGTCGCATTTGAACTCGAACCGGAGTCTGTTATGCAGCCAATGGACGAGAGAGAGTCGTACCGGTATCTCGGATTCAACCGGGATGAACGTATAGATCACAGCGCTGTAAAACAACACCTAATGCAGCAATACCTAGCGCTTGTACAGAGATTACTGAACACCCACCTTGATGGAAAAAAACCATCAAAGCAATTAACACCTTCGCAGTTCCGTTGCTAACGTACTCATTTGGGGTAATCAAATGGACGCCTACGGAGTTGACAAACATCGAGATCAAGACCCGCGTCCTTATGACCAAATACAGAATTCATCATCCCAAAGCAGCGATAGAACGATTGACGCTGCCAAGAGCCGAAGGGGGTCGGGGTCTTATAGACATAAGGAACATGAATAATAAACAGGTTCATAACTTGCGAGAATACTTTTACACCAAAACACACACATCACACCTACACAATGCAATAATCCAAACCGACAAGGCATACACACCATTAAACCTCTCACACACAGAAATGCCAGACAGTTTTTGCTCCTTGGTCACGAAGGAGGACAAAATCCAGCAATGGATCCGCAAGCCTCTACATGGAAGACATCCACATGATCTTAACCAGAGTAACGTCGACAAAGCAGCGTCGCACGCTGGTTGAGTCAAGGAAGTCTTTTCCCGAAGACTGAAGGATTCATGCTAGCTATACAAGATCAAGTAATTCATACAAAGAATTACTCAAAATACATACTTCGTGACTCGTCAATAACATCTGACTCATGCCGGAGATGCCATTCCAAACCTGAAACGATCCAACACATCACAGCTGCCTGTACTCAGCTCGCTCAGTCCGAATACAAACACCGTCACGACCAGGTTGGCAAAATCATATACCAGAAACTAGTGGTTAAGCACCACCTTATAACCGATAAAACACCTTACTACAAGCTCACACCAAAAGTTGTAGCGGAGAATGACTCCTGTAGACTTTACTGGGATCGGTCGATTATTACAGATAAGACCATAAATCATAATCGACCAGATATCACCTTCGTAATGAAAAACACTAAGACAACCTATCTGATCGATATTGCGGTTCCAAATACACACAACTTACAAAAAACACACGCAGTTAAATTGGATAAATACACTGACCTCGCAGCCGAAATAAAACAACAATGGCGAATGGAACATGTCCACATCGTTCCAATAGTGCTCAGTGCCACCGGGGTCATTCCACACACACTACATAATAGTTTGAGCCTCTTGGGTCTCCCAAAATACACATATGTCACTATGCAAAAGGCAGTGATCATAAACACGTGTCGTATAGTACGGAAGTTCCTCAGTAATACGAATCCGACTGCGATACGTGAAAGTACAAGACCTGCTTCTACTCCATCTGAGCCATCTACAGTGAGCGAACAATACACTGACACTCATCCTACTGACACACAACACACATACATAAACACACAATACACTAACACTGAAACACAAACACTTAACACACATACAGATCCAGATTCGTCTGATGGAGAGGGGGGATCGACCAACTGCCGCACCATCACTGTTACCGCTCTGGTGCACAATCCTCCCCAACTCAATAACACACAAAGTCCGTCAACCTCTGTACCGTCTAAACGCGCAATTCCAGGAACACCCGATCTTAATGAGCATTTTGATGAACCAGAACATATTTACACCAAGAAACGTAAAATAGAACGACACATCCACACACATACACGAACACACACACAAACACAAACAGTCCTTTCCCTTCCCTCTGTCCCTTATCCTACCTATCCTCTGAGGACACGAAAACGAATCAGGCTATCACAGCCCTCTGTCATTGAGCCAACATCTACGCTCCCACGAAAGACTCGTCGTACGATCCAGTGTACACCAAAATAGACGCATAACACCTCGTTTCAAGCAATAATAACAACAATATAAGGAGTGATGTGACAAACCCGTCCGTGAATGTACTACGGTACTTTTACGGATTGGTTTGGCACATTACCCTTCTACAGAGCCTAATACCTTGCATAATGCCGGTATAGGTGAATGTTACCCAGTACTGTCCTACTGAGTAGTGAGCGCCAGGTTGGCGTAAAAGTCTATAATAATAATAAATACCTTGCATAATGCCGGTATCATAATGCCAGGTGAATGTTACCCAGTACTGTCCTACTGAGTAGTGAGCGCCAGGTTGGCGTAAACATTCATTATTAAATAAAATTTTATTGAACTAATAAGATCCATCTGATGAATTTTCGGTATCCAAATTGTTGAATCAGGTCGACAACATTAATTATTTTCAACATAATTCGCCACATTACTGTAATATTCCATCACATTCATTAACTTAAACTCTAATGAATATGTTTTTCCTATTTCTCCACGATTAATAAGGCCTATTACTTGTGGTGAATTTTTTATCAGGTTGAACTTTGCGATATCCATATTGTTGAATCGAGTCGATAGTGTTAGAAATCCGTTTTCCAATTCCACCACTGTTTGCATCTTTGTTGGATGAAATTTGAATTGCACCTGCTTAGCATCGTAAATCTTATAAAATTTATCCACCTCAAGCTCGCCCATCTTTATCCATGGTTTCACCTTCCCCGTCTCATTCAGTCCCCGTAACACTTCT
This sequence comes from Brachynemurus nebulosus, assembly GCA_035578155.1. Taxonomy (NCBI): domain Eukaryota; kingdom Metazoa; phylum Arthropoda; class Insecta; order Neuroptera; family Myrmeleontidae; genus Brachynemurus; species Brachynemurus nebulosus. The sequence continues at coordinate 113,056,823 of JAPWDM010000001.1, forward strand.
TCAGCCGTAAGATTCTGCTGTTGAGTGACGAAAATGTTGTTGTTGTTTTTGATCGTTTGTGTTTTGTTGGCTTCCATTTTCTCGATAAAAATTCTACAAAAATGAAAAATTTTGTTACGGCAATGAAAAATAAATTACAACAATGAAGAAATTTAATACAACAATTAATTATAATAATAATAAATTAAACAAAATATTTACCATAATAATAAAAAATTAGCACAATAATTACAATAATAATAAAAAAATTAGCACAATAAATACAATAGTAAAAATTTAGCAAACTTACCAGAAACTGTTAGCCTCTTGAGAAGAGTTTCATAATGACTTGATGTTAACTGATAAATTCATCAACTCTCAACCGTCCTTATGTAGTACTTTTTGGTGGAGAAATAATAATTCTAGAAGTTACTACATGACAGAACGTGACAACTGACAATTAATACAATACAATAGATAATTGCCTTGAGAATTTTTAATTGGATTTATTTTATTGCTAATACGTGACCAGACATTCTGGCGGCGGTGGAAATATTCGTCTATAAAAAATAACTAAAACTGTGTTTAGAATATTTAAATATTCTTATTATGAATAATAATTAATTAATATTATTCAAAAAATTTGATTACAATGTATTAATTTATTATTGTGCCAAGGCAATGGATCAAAATGTATAAATTTATTATTTTGCATTGTTCTTAGTACGTGACCAGAAATTTGATTCCATCCTATAGATATATTCATGTGTACGCAATAAGAACACAACTACTAAAACACGGACACCACTTGTTAAAAAGTATTTCAGCTTTAACATAGTATAGATGGGTCCCCGTCGTGGTCCGATCGGTAAAGCATCGGCTCAGTGTACACAAAGTCGTGAGTTCTAATCTGCAAGCCAACTTGAAAGAAAAATTAAAAGTTACGTCATAACCCACCATCGACTGACCATTGACGTCACAACATGGCCGACCAACGTCACGACATGGCCGACCGACCTCGCAACATGGAATACATGCAAATTTTTTATGCACACAACTGCCCCTGCAATATAGGCAATTACATTGCGTTGGCAAGTGCTCCAATACTTACTAACATTCTAGAATTTTTGTCAAACTGTGCTGCTTAATCTCATTTTTAGTGATCAATTCAATAGTGAAGTCTGTTTTTTGATATTTCTGCTAGTTGACGATTAGAATATTCTCGAATTTTATGTTACTCATTTTGCATTTGCATTTTGCATATTACGTAGGCAGAATATGTGCATATATGTGTGCAATAAAATTTTAAAATTTTTAGCGGTTACCAGACTCTCAGACAATATTACCTACGACCCTGACTTTGGCTTGCTATATAAATTTTCACCAACACAAATAAACGATAACATATCTATGAAAGGAGAACCCCACTAAGTCGTTGACGTTATTACGTAAAATCAGAGTACGTATAATTGGATGTCCACTGTAAATAAAGTTTGAAAAAATTTTATTTTGTTTTAAAATATTTTAAAATTTAATTATCAAAACCGCCACTGCTTTTTGTTGTTTACATCAAACTTGTATTGCACTTGTTATTTCGTGAGTATGTATGTGTCGATGCACACTCTGGAAAGTTCACGCTTTCAGAAGTTCTGCTGTATATAGAAAGTGATATGACAGTCAACGAAAGAAATATCCAGAAAGAACTACGATTAAGGACAAAAGAAGAAATTAGTAAAGGAAAGCAAGTTAAAGTTGGATATCAAAAAATTATTGATAATGTTGCGTATGACTAGAAAACTATAGAAAAGGGAAAATTAACAAAAAACTAAATACGGATGACGATGAGTTTACGGTATCTTTAACGGATGTGGCGAGGTATAAGGATAAAGAAAAATTAAAGCGAAATAAAAAAAAGGAATATAATTAGAATAAGTACATGGAATATACGAACAATGATACAACCAGGTAAAATGACAAAAATCGTGCAAGAGCTAGATAAATACAAAGCTGATGTAGCTTCACTGCAGGAATCCAGGTGGAAAACATGGACAAAAAGATAAGGGAAATCTTGTAATGTAATACTCTGGGGAAAAAGTACAAGGAAAGTAAAGTATATGTAAAAATTAACAATTGCCTACACAGTGCGGAAAAGAGCGAGCGAAATAATTTTCCACAGCTTAATATAATAAAAGAGTAGGCTGTTCCGTTAATTTAATATATAATACTATGATAATATATATATATATATATATATATATATATATATATATATATATATATATATATATATATATATATATATATATATATATATATAAATAATTCTAAAAATATACATATGTATGTTGATTATTTATTATTGTTTCCATAGTTTCAAAGTATGCTTTGGCAAAAATTTGGACATCTTACCACCTTGGAGTAATGGAGACACAGCAACTATCTCTATCATGAAATCTGCAGTGTGCATTTTTATGTACCTTAGGCTCGTAGGTAGTCAGTGCCTAAGTGACACTCACCGACTGTAGGTCAGTCAAACAACAATGGATTTGATTGTTGTTAGCACTGTAGAACTCCCACACGCAGCGTTGTGGTATCACACATATGTATGCGAAGCAGCGTCACGTGACTGCCACCTCTATTTCTATTACGCACACATACACAGTTTAGCGCGCCAATACAAAGTAAACACTGAGCAAGTATATAACATATTTTCTATCTCTTACTGGTTACACTGATTCCAGTAGTGGAAAGATACGTATTGTACCTCTGTCCTGTGTGCTTACCACTGACATTATAAATTTAAAAAATTTTTACTATTTATTATTTAAAAATATATTAATGTAAATTTTACGAAAAAAAAAAATGTGTTCATAAAAAAAGTGTAGTGTAAAATACGTGGGAAAAGCTTATTTCTCACTTATTGTACAATATCCTATTACATGAAAAAACAAATGACAATGGAAATCGACTATGTAATTTAGCTGCAGATGAAGGGATATGCATAGAAAGTACTAAATATGCACACCCAACATAAGATAACATGGGTACCACCTGGGAAGAACAAGGGAAATCAAACTGAACATGTGCTGATATGTAAAAAGAGGCAGTCATCAATAAAAGATGTACGAACATATCGGAGAGCATGTGCCGATTCGGATCACTATATGGTCCTAACAACAATGAAACAAAAAATTACCAAAAGTAGAATAAACTTACGGTGTCAATTCAAATGGGATTTGCAAAAATTCGGCGATGAAAAAATAAACGAAGCATATAGAAATGATATTAAAATGCGCTTAGAAAACTCAAAGTAAATACTAATATAGATCAAAACTGGGAAAGGATAAAACATAGCGTTCTAGGAGCAGCAAACGCACAAATAAAAAAAAAAAAAACAAAAACAACATAGAATGAAATGGTGGAATGAAGAATGTAGAAAAGTGGCCGACACAAAACGAAAACTAGGGTCAAATGGTTAAAGTCTGGAAAACTGAAAGACAAACAAGAATATCACAAAAGAAGGAATGAAAGCAATAAGACGATAAAAAAAATGAAAAGGCTTTAGATAGAAAACGTGATCCGAGAGATAGAAGTAGAAGAGAAAAACAAAAACACAAAACAATTCTCTAAAAAATTAAAAGAACAAGGAAAAATGCTTAAAGGTAAAGTTATATAAATTAGAAAGAACAACGGAGAATATGTTGAAAATGAAGCTGAAATAAGGAAAACATGGAAAGAACATTTTAGAGCATTACTAACAGAAAATGAAGAAGATAAATACAATATACAGGAAGATATATAATAGGCAGGAGAGAAGAGTGTATGTGAAATACAAGAGCTAATCAAAGCAGAGGTCATAGAAATTATAAGTTTAAAAATGAAAAAGCTCCGAGAAGAAATGAACTGAACATTGAATTAATAAAATATCGTGGTGAAAAGCTACACGAAACAATTTATCAACTAATTGAAAACATATGAAAAACATAAAACATGCCAACAGAATGGGAACAAGACACAATCGTTACATTACATAAGAAAGGAGAACGAAAGTAGGTGTGAGAACTACAGAGGCATTACCTTTTTATTTAGACATTATTACAACATACAAAATTCTGACAAAAATTGTTTAATCCACAAAACTCAAAATGTAATTAGCGAATATCAATAAGGATTTATGAGAAACAAAGGCGCAACAGATGCAATTCATATCCTCAAACTAATTATTAAAAAAACGCAAGAATATAGAAATAGAATACGGTTCGTTAACTTCCAAAAAGCGTTTGATTCTATAGAAAGAGGGAAATTAATGAAAGCACTAAAGGAAATGAAGGTTGTACCTAAATTAAGAAGGCTTATATACATGATAATGGAAAAAACGACAGCAAACGTGTAGAGAAACAGAGGAATTCACTGTAAATAAGGGCGTTCGACAGGGCGACGCGCTATCGATTACGCTATTCAACTTGGCACTAGAATATGTCCTAAGAAAAGTAAATAAAAAGGGAAGCTTGAGAAGCAGACGAGCACAAATTGTAGCGTACGCTGACGATATAGCGATAGTCACAAAAAAAACGAAAAATAATGGAAGAAACATTAAGTGAAATCGTAAGAGAGGGAGAGAAAATGGGATTAAGAATAAACGCCAACAAGACTAAAATAATGAGGTGTGGAAGGCAGAGACACTATGTTAAAATTAGAGAGTTCAAATATAAAGCAGTGAAGAGGTTTCAATATCTGGGAATTGAGGTAACTAGTAATGGAGAAATAACCTCGGAAATCAAAAAGAAAGTACAGGCTGCTAATAGAGCAATAAGTGCCAATAAAAAATTACTAAAACGCAACCAGCTCTCGAAACACGCAAAAATAAAAATTTATGAAACCTTAATAAGGCCAATAATAACATATGCGGCAGAATCGATGACGTTAACACAAAAAGAACAAAACGTACTGTTAGTAACAGAAAGGAAAATTCTTCGATCAATATTATGTCCAGTAAAAATGCGTGAAAATAGTTACAGAAGAAGAACAAATTATGAAATAATCAAAGAGACAGGAAATGGAAATATCATAAGTATTAACAAAGCCGCAAGGATAAGAAACACAAAAATACATAAAAAAGGATAGAAATATATCTCGAAAATTCCATAGCTCGCGCTGAAGAAAACATTTTGAGATTACAATTAATTAGAATTAAGTAACCGTCACGAAAGAACCGAGTTACGATTTTACGATTTTTTTAATATTTTACGAACTTTACAATTTTCAAAGATTTTTTAAAGATTTTAATAAAATTCCAAAGAATTTTATCGGTTTTAATGATTTAAAATATTTCAATATTTGCACGATTTTGAGTAAGGTTCAATTAAATCAAAATTCAATTCAAGCAGTTATACAATTCAAAAGTACAGTGAAAAGGCAGTGCAGTTATGTAATCGCGCGTAAATTGTAATAGTTCACTTAAAAGTTCTCGAGAGTTATGGATATTCAACCGTCATCTAATAACGGCTACATTTCAACCGTTGTTCATAAATAAGGTACGATTTACATTACTGACCAGTGTTTTTTCGTTTTAAAAAAGGGAAAACAGATCATTCACTAATACCATTTACATTTGCAAAGTTACATACAAGTACATACAAGTTACATTTGCAAAGTAGTTACCCAAGTTCATTTCATTTCAATTCAGTTCGTTGCAAATGTTACTAAACATTGCTAAATATTTTCTAATTATTCCAAACACGTACTAACATGAAAAATATACCCCTTTTCATTTCAATTGTAACTGGAGAGCCACCTGCTCGTACCCGCCATTTTGTGACCCAACATGTTTCGTATTTGGTCCGCCATAGTTACCTTCCGGAAACGCATTTCATCTTTCTAACAATAATTTTCATCAGCAGTAGACACGTTGAACCTATTATTTGCCATAAGCTTTTCAATAGCCACTCACACGTTGTCCGTTTACCACTTTCAAAGGTTCGCCCAGGCCATTGTTTTCTGAAGGCTCTAAATTGAGCAACTAATCAGAAACACAATGTTTTCCCATAATCGTGACGGCTCCTTTGCTAAATTATTAAATAGAAAAAAAAGGGAATAATTACTAGATATAGGTATTAGATAAGTTTAAAATAGTTAAATATATTTCATTCTATATTAGTGTATAATAATATTATAATTGTAATAAATTGTATTTATTTTGAGAAATTTCGCTTGATAATTTACTTACGTTCCGACACAACACATTCTTTCAGCAATATTATTCACAATTCTCGTCGAAATAATACTCATAAAATAACACAAACACAAAGCATCCATTTTGGTTCAGCGACAGCTATAAACTGAAACCAAGCCACAAAACGGGTCAACATTATAGTCTCCCTAACATGTATTAAAGCGCCACATTTAAAAATTCAAAATTAAATTGCAATAGTAAGCTAACATTATAGTCTCAATTATATACTCATAAACGGAGGAAAGGGGATCAGACACGGCCTCTTATTACCATCGATCGAAAATTGAGACAATTAATCACCAGAAAAATATTTCCACTACGCACTACTCAAATTAAATTAAAAAAAGATAGGAAAGGAAAATTGTTTTTCTATCGATTACACCAGTTATGAATTCTGGACTAACCACCTTAATGGAACATCAGCTAATCTTCAAACTACTTCATTAAAAACACCCATAGGATATGTAACCAATACCATACAAATTTCAAGAGAAAGCTAGTCAACGTATGAACTAATATCCATTAAATATACCTACAGGATACACAACCAATGTCATTTCAAAAAGTAACAGGAAATTCAGTTGTATATAAGTCAAGACAAAATTAGGACAATTAACAGTCGTTCAAGCCAAGCTCACCGGAGTCAACTACGTATTAACTCGATCACCGCGCGGTGTTAAAGTAAATATTATTATAATACTTTTAACTTGTATAAAAATTTGAAATTGTTTTATTACTATTTTCAACTTGTAATTTTTGTGAAAATAAATTTTTTTTAAACAAACTTCTATCGAGTTTATTTTTCACCTTTTGGTTGAAAAATTGCCATTCAACGGATCATCTAGGCAATCGCTATTACTTATCTACACATAGCAAGTATAAAAAATGCCGCAAACGACATTTACATTTAAAAATTATTAAAATAAACTACATTCTGTCTCCAAGGTAAGGGACACGTGAACAAGGAAAAATGTATACAGATATTAAAGGAAATATTCATCATAATAGACGTGTATGATCTTCATGCAAATTTCGCTTTAACTGTTATACAAAAATTAATTTAGAATGTGGGTGGCGTCTGTTATGGACTGAATTGTCCGGAAAACGGACGTTATTTTAAAAAAAAAAAAAATTAATTTAGAATATAGACAATATATATATATATATATATATATATATATATATATATATATATATATATATATATATATATATATATATATATATATATATATAAATATATATATATATATATATATATATATATATATATATATATATATATATATATATATATATATATATATATATATTTTTTTTTAGATATTTTAGTTTTTTTAGATATTTTTAGTTTTTCTTTATTAGACAAACTCCAGAAATAAATAAATATATATATATATATATATATATATATATATATATATATATATTTATATATATATATATATATATATATATATATATATATATATATATATATATATATATATATTTATTTATTTCTGGAGTTTGTCTAATAAAGAAAAACGACTATTTTATACCTTTGCAGGGTCAAAAATTTTAAAAATGAAGTAAAGAAGCAATACTGTTTTCAGTTTGTTAGCGTACGTAAAGTATTTTTTCTTAAACACTTTAAACTCAAGTCATTTTTTGCAAAATTCATTGATGAAGATAGTTGTATAATTCAGGGATCAACAAAAGGCAAGAATACGAAAAAAGTACTGTGTATTGATGCATTAAATTTAGTTCCGAAACACATATAGTTAGGCAGATTAATGCAAAATATTGGTTAGATGTGGACACGCCGGACAAAAGCACCAATTTTGGTTTACATATTGGTTAAGTTCTAATCTTTAAGTTTTGAGTAGGATCCACTCAATTTCATCACCTACATGGCGGCCATCTTGAGTAATGTCCTCCAAGAACCTATAATGTTATTGACAAGTAACTGTACTTGCTAAATGTGCCTGCGACGTCGTTCGCTTTCTCAAAAATTGCTGTTTTGGTACATCTATATCGGTCACTATCTATACCAGTGTTTCTCAATCGCTGGTCCGCGAAAGTATTGTGTCAGTCCGCAGAAAGTTGTATGAAATTATTCATTACAATTTTTGTTTTAAAATCAGCTGATCAAAAAACATATTTTAATGTTATCTGCTACTTCATTACTTCAATACATACATTCTGTTACTTCGTCATTTTTAAAATTTAATTATTTATTGTTTTATAAAGCCGTATCTACTGATTCTGATGAAATTTAAATATGTTATAAAACAAGCCTAATTTCAATACTACGTTATTCTAATTGTCTGAAACTAGTTTCCATGAAGAAGTTCTTGAATTGCTCGAATTGTACGATTATGTCGATACAATTACCCTCTAATTAACTAATCCTAGACTTAATATTAGGAAATTAAGCAAAAACAGGTCAATTATATATTTTTACGTAGGTTTGAAATCTGTAAACAAAATTTTAATATATTTTATTTTTTACTCTCTTTTTGAAAAATTAACTTCCAAATTTTAATCCTCAACCACCTGTGTTGACGTAATTTCAACAAATTTCATATCAATAACTAGGTCTTTAAAAATATAGCAATATGGATAATTCAAACTTTTTATCTACGTCATACCATTTTCGAGACATTTGAAAAAAATTAAATTTTTACCCCAATTTTTGAAGTCATACCAGTTTTGTGTATTGAACTTAATTTAACTTCTGAGTTTATTATGTTTATAAAAAGGCCTTATGTTGTATTAAATTTCATTTTAAATAATTCAAAGTGCATTGTAAAGTAAATAAATCAAAGAATCAAAGTACAAAGTAAATCTATCTTTTTTCCATAATTTTAATGGAAAACGTAAAAATAAAGTTGAATGAAAATTCCTAATGGTTCCGGAGATATTTACATAATTATAATTTGTAAACGAAGTAAGAAAAAGGGGGCGTTTCTTTTGCACGCGCAGAATTTCCGCGAAATAACTTTTTTTAATGTAGTAATACTGATATCTCAAAAAGTAATTAACTTATGAAACTAATTCTTAGTTTACTGTGGGCTTAATATGCACTTGTTCAAAATTTATCGCCTCCCGTAGATGAATTTTTATGCTCTAAAACGTGATTTCTTTCTAAAGACAATTTTTAAAATTTTGACTTTATTCTAATTTGCACACTTAACTAGAGAACACAATTTCTAATAAAATGCCGTCTGAAATTTTTGTTTTAAATGTCTTGGACCCAGGGCCGTCTTAACGTATGTGGGGGCCCCTGGGCACAGTAAGTTTGGGGGCCCCTTTTAAAAGCTGAAAACCAGAAAAACAAAAAAAAGAAAACATCAGGAACTAAAAAAAAAATTAGTTGACAATTATTTAATGACTTTATTGATACAACTCTATAGAAACGTTTCATCGCACACATTTAGGGTAAAGGCCTATACTTTTTTATATAAATATGAAAAGTGCTGTAAATATATAAAACGTAAAAATAAATTATTTTGACTTAAATTTTATAAATTTATACATAAAAAAAATTATTTTACTTAAGAATTTATTATCACAAATAAATAACTAAATCATTAAAAAAATTAATGTTTGTTACTTTGTAATAGGTATATCTTATATTATTTATATAATAACGTTCAAAACAGTTTCCAATGTATAGGAAAACTTCACAATATTTGGACATATAGCATATTTTTAAGTATAATTAAGTTAATCACTTTAGCACTGCACTGATATTAATGGTTTTTTTCTTGACTTCTGGAAAGCAAAATCTTCAATTACGTCATCGAATTCCAGTTCTTGTAGAATATCACTTTCGATACACATAATTGATAAATTGTTAAGTCTTTCTTGTAACATTGTCGTCCTTAATTCGTTCTTTATTCTTCTCAGCCTTGAAAATGAACGCTCTCCACTGCAGTTGGTGATCATTAGACATAAGAATATTCTTGTGGCAATTTCCACATTTGGAAATATCTCTTCTAATTTGTCTGTTTTTATTAGTTTATGTAAGGCAGATATACTTAAATTACTGTTTACTTGATTTTTCAAATACTGCTTTAAATGATCACATTCAGATTTGAGTTCATCAGCGTTAATGTCCTCATGATAAAATTCTGCAAATTCTTTGCATTTGCTTTTCAACTGACTCGGTTCGATTGTATTCAACTGAGAAAGAAATTCAAAACGTTGGTTAACTCCCTTGTATGATTCCGATCGTTGCTTTAACTGAATACTTAGTGTATCGATCATAGGAATAAACGTTTCTACTTTAAATTTTTCCTTGCCAAATAAGTGTACACTTTCTGACGACTCGTCAAAAAATGTGATACGCGTGCTACGATTTCTTTTTCTTTGACAATTATCTTTGTATTCGGCATCTGGATTCTTTTCTTTGGCTGCCGATTCGTAAAGGTCGAAATTATTTCGTGCGTTACTGATGAAATCAGCAAGAGATCCAAAAATTTTCGTTGCAGTGTCCATTGTGAGGGTGTTTTTTTGCAAGCTTACGCTTGCTTTGTTAATAATTTGAAGTAGGTCATTCCATATCTCCGTTAGGATAATCATCTCTAGTTTTTCCATTTTTTTGCTGAGACTTTGGGCCTCGTTTCTAATTTCTGCTGGTTGATCTGTGTTTTTGGAAATTGATGTTAAAGCCTCCAAAATATGTTCGTAACCATTGCGTAAAGCATTAACCGCATCGGCACGTGCAGACCACCTGGTTTCACAGAGACATTTTAAAACTTTATTTGTACCCAAAGATTCTGTTAGTATATTCCATCGATAAGTCGAAGCAGAGAAAAAGCTATATAATTTTTGGACAAACTGGAAGTATGCTACCGCTTCTAAAACAGACCCCACAGCCTGAACGCCAACCAAATTTAGTGAATGTGCCGCACATGGGACAAAAAGAGCAAATTCACATTTTTCTTTTATTCTTTTTTGTAAGCCTGAATATATTCCAGCCATATTTGGTGCATTATCGTAACTCTGCCCTCGGCAATCCTTTATCGAAATATTATGGCTTTCTAAAAAATTCAAAACCGTTTTTTCTAGATATTGAGCCTTATGTTCTTTAATAGGTAAAAACTGCAAAAATCTTTCAACAGGCACTTCGTCTTTTACATATCGGACGATGAAGGTCAACTGATCGACATGCGAGAGATCGGGTGTGGAATCCACGCTTATTGAATAATATTTTGTTGTCTTTAGTTCATTGACAATCGTAGCCAGTACTTTCTTTCCCATTATATTAATAAATTCGTTGCAAACATTAGCAGACAAATAGGAAGTATTTTCTTTTCCGCGATTTCCGCAATTTTTTATATGATCAGCAAGGAACGGATCAAATTCGCTAAGTAATTCTAAGCATCCCAAGTAATTTCCATTGTTTTGCGATCCCAAAATTTCGTTGTCACCACGAAATCCTAATCCTCTTGAAGCTAAAAATTTTACAACCGCCACAATCCTTTTCAGTACATTCTTCCAATAATTTACTTGTGTATTGTATTGCGATAGTAAGTCACAATCCACTCGACCAGCCGTTTTGCTTCGCGCGACATAAGTCATCATAAATTGTCTATGCAGTGAACTATTTTCATGCTCCGTTAATTGGTTGCTTATATGCTTCCAGTCTTTGTATCCACTGGAAGAGCTCAAACTGTTACTGTTCGTAGTATTATTAAAAAGACGGCAGCAATAACAGTACACACATTTCTTCGAAGGTGAATATAGAAGCCATTTCCGTTCTACGGATTCACCATTCGTCAGTTTGCGAGTAAAAACGTTCCTAGTCAAATTTCTAGTTTTTATTTTACCGCGCACATCACAGAAACTTGAAGAGGTTCCCGAGAATTCACAGTCTTTATTTTGAAAAAACTCTGGTCCTTTATGAATCCATATTTCGCGCACTTTTTCCGTAAAAATATCGTCACAATAAGTACCAGGATCATTTGAAATTTCATCTAAATTATTCGTGAATGTATACTGTGCTTGTGATTGTGACTTTGAAGAATTTGCTGTTGTTAATAAGTCGCAATTTTCTGAGTTAGAAGATGTAGACCTCGATGTGTTTGCGACTATTTCTTGAACTGCTGAACTTGATTTCGAAGTCTCTGATCTAGGAGCATTTTGATACGTTGAAGTCGAAAAGTCAGACTGTTGACTAATTTCTTCCGGAATAAAAAACGAAGTTAATTTAGGTAATTTGCTGCTATTTTCTTTTTGCATAGCAAGTCTTTTTCTTTTTTCTGAACCACTTAGATATGTTCGTTTCGACATAATTGCACAAAATTATAAATGCAGCTTAATACACAACAGTTTAGGAACACTAATAACGTTGTAATATACGTTTTACAAGAAAAATTTATTTATATATATTTTTGTACCTAAAAAATTTTAATGGTTCCAGATGCAATAATTTAAAAAAAAAGAAAAAGAAAACTAGTCTAGCTCTAAGAAGGGTCACAAAAGGGTCACATATGTTTCACATAAAATTTTAGAAAGTCCAGATCTAAGTAAAAATAAATCTACTTATTAAAAACACAAATATACTTTTCAAAATAAATTGAAATAAAAGATTTAAAAAAAGAAACTAAATTGTTAGGTCCTTTTATCTACATATTTTTTATTTATATGTAATAAACTAATATAAACTAAAAAGGAAGAACCATTTTAAATTGTTTTCTGAAGAAGGGTAAATATTGTATTTTGCTAAAATATTTATAGCAGCTCAGGGTGATTGTAGTCCTGATGTTTGTATATACTTTGCATAGATCATAAATATAACTATAAATTATTTACAAGTAGTTAAAAAAGAGGAATTGACAGATGAAAAAAATCTCAAAAAGTCATAAAGTTATCTTGTTTTTTGGGAAATTTTTTATTGTAGGAGTTCTTTAGCTTATTTTTAAAAAGTTGTCAATCAATGTAATTTATGGCTTTTTATTATAAATTTACAAACTATATTATGTGAAATATCACTAATATCAGTTACATATTATATTATATCGTCTTCATAAATACTAATTATGTATATATCATTTATACAATTTTTATTATGTTAATTATTTATACAGCAGCACTTAATATATTGTATAACTTGTTTCCTTAAGTTTTATATGAGCATGGGCTCGGGGGCCCCCTCAGCTTGGGGGCCCTGGGCTCGTGCCCTGTGTGCCCCTGGGGTAAAGACGGCACTGCTTGGACCGAACTTACCGGTGTTACAGTTTCACCTTCTTTTTGCGACCTCCACTTTAACGCCCTTTATAATAAAAATGAGGGAAAAGCAAAAAAAATTTAATAATATAAGGTAAGAAATGTACCTACCCTCTAGTTATAAAATCACTGAGAAAAAAATTATTGGAAATTACGATTTCTTTGTTAAAAATTAAGAACACTCTCTTAATGAAGGTACCCAAACGTGGGTTGCATTTTTAATTAAATCACCTATTGCATCGAAAGCCTGTAGCGAACTTGTAACTTGTAAAATAGCAAAAATGGTTGTAGTGGAAGCTGCTTATGTAAAAATAAAGACTGGAAGTGTGCAGAACATTCCAGCTGCATATGTCAAGAAAGTATTTTTACAGTATCCATGGCTAATGGTTATCGATTGGGAATTTTTAAATTTACATATTTATAAAAAATGAAAAAAAAATTTGGCGGAAAAAAAGCTCTTATAAACCCCCTTTGCATCAATCAATCTTTTTGGTTTGCGGGCTTAACCTGACATTTCATGTTTATACCAAGTTTCGTAAAAATTACACATTTCCCTATGGGAAAATTCCATAAAAATATTTTAAACGGATTTTCTCTATATATTTCAAAATGGTCGTCATGTGGCTGATAGGGTTAAGTGGATCCTACCCAAAATTTGAAACTTAGGGTATGAGTAGTTAGTAAAAAAAAATTGGTACTTTTGTCCAGCATGTCCACATATTTTTATTAATCTTCCTGACTAATAAATTCTTTTGCAAAAGTCAAAAGTCATTATTGTCGTATCGACGAAACGAACATTGTGAATTTTTCAAATATGTGGATGATCCCACAATCGCTCAAATTCAAAATCATAAGTTATTATTTATTTAATTTTAATTTATTTGAGCGTTACTTTATGGTATTTCATATTTGCTATTAACAAATAAAACATTTTAGTTTATAAGTTTCTTGGGATAATACAATTGTATAGAACTGAACTTCCCAATTTTATGTACTAGTTTCCAAAGGAAGATACAGGAATTAAATAATTTGTAGATCTTCAATATGAAACTTTTCTTTATTGTTTCACATTGAAGATCTACAAATAATTGAATTGCTGTATCTCCTTTGGAAACTAGTCCATAAAATTGGGAACTTCGGTTTAAAAAACTTTTACATAAAACATTTTGCTTCACAAAAAATCACCTTTACCACAATAAAAATAAATAAAACATTTTACTTCACAAAAATACTTATTGTATAGTTGTATTATACAAAAATTTCACTTTTACCACAATAAAAATGGTATTTTTGCAAACTAAAGGGCTTTGTTTAGATTTAAACTTATATATGTACTGTGTAAATATTTGTAATTAAATCTGAACTTTTCATTTTCAATTTATGGAATGTATTCCTTATTTTGGATTGCTGTATATTCTGCTATTTCAAACTAAAAAAAACTTCTGTAAGGTGCTCATTATTTATTAGTTCATTTAAAATTAAAAAAAAGGCTCGATTTCTTTATGGGGTACTAGATTATAATTTATGTTTTATTTAATATTATCGATTTCTCTTTCTATCTATTTTACCATAAAATAATAAGTATTACAAGCAAATTTTCACAACTTTTAATCAAGAGTAAAATTTTTGTTAAAAATTTAGAATTACTTACAAATTTTAATGTTGTTACAATTCAAAGAGATTTACAAAATTTGAAGAGAAGAAAATTGATAACTAATACCTATTACATTTCGACCCTAATTTGAAACATGTAACCTTAATGAAAAAAATTTTATGACGATATAAATCTTTATCCTCAATTATCTCGAAAGTAGGATCTTAGCTGTTAGTACAAACCAATAATCTGCAAGCGATTTTTCAAATAATATAACTAATCTAATCAAATAATATACATGTTATAGTCAAACACCAAAGCGCCAGCGTTCCTAGGTTTGCCTAGTCAAACCTCAGGTCTGACATAACAGCTTACAAAGAAAGGTATTCAACTGTATCTCTAAAAAATTTTTGAAACTTTGGTGGATTGTAGATCTTATTAAAACTAATCACGAGCCATATTTCGTTCGTGCCCATAAGCGCTTTAAGGGGGTGAAACTCACTCCCAAAAATTTGAGTTTTTAAATTTTCTTAAATATCTTAGAAATGGTAAGAGCTTTGGTAGGCAAACTATATATATTTGTAAATGACACTTTAAGATCTTTATTATGATTTATGACAATTAAAGTTATAAAATTATTGGGGTTTCATCCCCCACCCCCAACTCCTAATTTTATCAGGTATTATTTGGTAAAAGAGAAGGCTGTTATGTGTAAATAATTGAATTTTTAATTAATATATTTTACATCACACCAGTTTATTTCTTTTTGCATAAATACACCCTTTGCTAATATTAACTTGTGAAAAATTTTAACTTTTTGATTTAATAATGAGCCAAAATATGGTCAAAGAATCTTGTATTTTAGTAATAAATTGTTACAAGCTTACGATATACTTTAAAATACATAATTTAGAAAGAAAAAATACACTGCAACCCCCCACCCCCATGCTTTACCGATATCCCTACAAATCTATTTACTTATTTATTTGTTTTTATTTATGTATACAATTGTCAATATTTTAAAGTTTGTAATTTACACAATAATAATATTGTTCATAAAAATGTTCAAAACAAACGTATTATCTGGTGTGATGAAATACATTAATTAAAAATTCATTTATTTACAAATAAAACCGTCCTCTTTTACCAAAAAAATACCTGACAAAATTAAGGATTGGGGTGGGGAATGTAACCCCAATGATTTTATTATTTTAATTTTGGCATCATAATAAAGATCTTAAAGTGCCATTTACAAATATATAGTTTCCCTACCAAAGTTCTTGCTATTTCCAAGATATTTAAGAAAATTGAAAAAAACTCAAATTTTCAGGGGTAAGTTTCACTCCCTTAAATCGCTTATGGGCACGAACGAAATATGGCTCCTGATTAGTTTTAATAAGATCTATAATTCACCAAAGTTTCAAAAATTTTTGGGAAATACAATTGGATACCTTTCCTTGTTAGTCAAAGTCCAAACGAATCGCGGTTATCTACCTTTGACTAACGAATTTTTAGTTAATCCTAGGAGAGACTAATTTGGACAGTCAAACGCTGAAACTCAGTTTAATGAAATCGGGGTTTGACCAGTCAGACTTAAATTATCTAATTAGATATTAGGTACAATAAAATTTCGGTTTTTTTTCTTTTGACATTTTTAGCATGAATCAAAATAGAAATTAACGCACTCTTTTGTGACATTTGCATACTTTTTATTCAAGGCTTAAATTGTAAGATCTCTACCACCACGATGAGCTCTTTCAATGACATCGAATAACTCGTCATCTACAACATAGTATTGGATATTTTTTGTATCGGATAATGGCTTAATCATTTTTTTTTTCGTCTCCGAAACACACAACGTCGTAGCGTTTGAGACAGCTATACTGTAAAGGTATCTTCCTAATAGACACTTGGGCAGATTCGACGTCACATAATTATGATCTCTTATTTTCGTTTATTTCCAACATGAAATGAACACATCCTTATTCAGATTAAATATTTTCTGCATAAACTTAACTTTCAAAGCTTCTTTATCCACGTTTTCAGTCACAATACAGGTTACACTCCCGCACGTTCAATGGATAAATACGGAGTGACAAATAAATTTATTCGCAGTGAACACAATTTTGTAACTAGCGTTAAAATTATAGAACCCAAAATAACACGTTATGTAACTTGAAAGTCACAGAAAACGCACAAGTAACTTACAATTTCCCACTCAGTTACATACAGTGTTCCCTCTAAGCTGTGCGCGTGTGCGCGCGCACATAAATTTTAAACATAGCGCACATGAAAAATATTCGCGCGTACAAAAGTCTTTTTCGTGTAAAGAAAAATTGCACCTGCATATGAAATCCATATAAAAAACTAAAATAAAAAAAATTGAATCAAATGTAGTTTTAGATTTGAATAAACCGCCAACTGTAGTTTTTGTGTATAGGTATAGATGAATATTAATACTATTCTGTATTATATTTTGCTTCCGGCACTACTAAAGTAGCGGAAGTATTGTGATAACTTTTGAATAATAAAAAAGATTTTTCCGTCCAAAATAAAATTTTTTCCGTACATTTTACGTTTTAGAGCTTCCTGAACAATTTTGGTTTGGTGTCTGTCCGTCCGTCCTTCTGTGTGTCGCCAGTTCGCACCGCATAACTTCTGAACTATTCGATTGTTTTTAATGAAATTTTCAAAAATTATGCAGTTTAGTTTCTGATGGTCCCCTACGAATTTAATCGAAATCGGAGTAACTGTAGTTACGCCGCTTGTCGTTCCATTAATATACTAAATTGCACCAAGTGGCATAACTTCTGAACTATTCAATTCTTTTTTATGAAATTTTCAGAAGCTGTGCGGTCTGGTTCCTCGATGGTCCCCGACAACTTTTATTGCATTCGGAGTAATAGTATCCACGGCGCTACCTTGAAATCCCCTTAAAAGTCAATATCTAATTTACTGCTAGTCCCACTTCGCTCAAATTTTTTAAGTACTTAAAGGCAAAAATTATAAAATAATAGCAAAAATATTTTAGAATATAACCCCTAAAATACTTAAAAAATTTGAGCGAAGTGGGATATGTATGTATATATGTATGTATATATATATATATATATATATATATATATATATATATATATATATATATATTGGTAGAACCCTGTTTTAAAATTTTTTACGAGTACGAGGAAGCTGTGTGCCACACCCCAGTTATGCGCTTTTTTAATTGCCGCACAAAATTATTTTTATTTTGGAAAAAACTGCACACACTTAAAAAAGTGCGCACACAGGTCATAAAAAATTAGAGGGAACACTGGTTACATAACATTGTTACGTCTAAGTTCCAGAATTAAAAAATAGAATTTACTCAAAGATTCCATTTACCAGTCCTTTGAATCTGACACCTCCTTTTGTGAAATACATATTCAAAATTCCCTTTTAGCGAATTTCGAAAACTTGAAATTCAGCTACTACAACCGCTCTCATGACGCAATCTGAGGCCAAGACCATAACAGAAATATGTTTTGAGGTTCCTAGAATAGGAAAATGATATTCACTAAAATTTATATATACTCATACATATATTCACTATATGTATATATATCTATATGTATATATATCATCTATATGTATATATATATATATATATATATATATATATATATATATATATATATATATATATATATATATATATGTGTGCGTGTGTGTGTGTGTGTGTGTTCCCACGATAACTCTCGAACGAAACGTTTAATGCACATGAAATTTGGCGTGTATATTGGAATCTGCTTTGGCTTAGCTAAGATCCCACGTGTATGCCAGACACGTCGGATGCCCAGAAGTAGGTTTTTCGGGCATATTTTGTCAACAAACTGAGTTTTTTGCCAGAATTAAGCAATTTTTCAAATTTTGTTTTAAACCACGCCAAAGTAAAAGGCAATATGCGTAAAAAATGTTTGTACACCATTACTCTAAGTTAATTACTTTCTGAGAAAAGTTAGAAAATATGTTGGAAGAAATCATTTCCCATTACACTCACACTCACAGTTTTCTTTTCTGTCTCATTATTTGCGATGCTACTTTCCAAAAAAGGGCTTTATAGGTGACGTGTCATGATTTTTTTAATCCAATTTAACGATTCAGCTATATTCTATTTCTCTCGTTGAATAAGTTTCTATAATCTATCTATTCCATTTGTTTATAGGAAAATTACCAAGAAAATTTGTTTTATGTGATATGGTCAGAATTTAGATTATGTTTACACCTTAATAAAATTAATAAGTTTGCTACAACCGCATAAAAATTACGTTAAATCGTATTCAAACAATAATATTTTTACGTAAATTTCCATCCAAATGATAATACAGTTATAATTATAATGTATAAACATAGCATTTTACTCGTAAATAAAGCACATTCAATTTTTTTAATTTTTTTAACAAAAAAAAAAATAATTTTAAATTTTGACATATTCTATCATACATTTAAAAAAATATTAAATATTTTAAAGCGAATCATTTAAAAAGGGTTAAATTAATAAATTAAAGTCAAACATTTATACATTCTAATAAATATGTACTGAAAATTTTACAGTTTTTTGAAAAAATGTACTGAAATTTTTATCTAAGTATTTACAACAATTGTATTAGAAAGGTAATCACCGGTAATTTTTTTTAACTTTTTTCACTAATTTGTTATTTTCTTTTAGAATTTTATTCTTCATGGAGAAAGTCTTGGGCGTCTATTCGCTCCGAGCCAAAAGTATACCACGTGTATCAAATTATTCGTTACGCAATCATTTGTAGTGTGTTATGACAAGGCCCCTGAAAACGATGTATAAAATAAAGAGAATGAAGACGAACTTTTGATAAAGAAGTATATTTGAAATTTAAATTTATTTAACATTTTAATGTTAATGTAATACCCCAAAAAATACTCAGTATTCACTCGGCCAATTAATTGTACTTTGTAGCTAATCCAGGTAATACAAGGGAGCCTATACTGAAACAAAATACCCTATAAGAGTTTTTAAAATATTCATTTATTTCAAAGTTATTGATTTTTAGACAAAATTTTATTCCAATTTTTTTTTTTTGAACAAATTACGCTTTGTTACATTAAATTAGTAACATAAGAATTGACATTTAACTTTGTTAGTGTATAACATAGGGAGAACATTAGTGACCCAGTTTTCAGTGACAAGTACACATTGCAGACGGCGGGCTAAATATATTTTTACATGAAATTTTTTGACATTTGGACATTTTATCAAATTTGAAAGAATCTTTTCGAATAAAAATATAAATTAAACATAACTAAATACCTATATACCTATTAGTAAAAAAGTAAAATTATATAAATGTTACTTACCAATATACTGCAACTGATGAGTTTTGAAACAGAAAGAGGTTTGAATTTAATTTTGAATTTAATCAAAATTTATTTTATAATTCTTGGAATATTTTCACGTGCAAAAAATCATCATGAACTGTACGATGAAAATATAATTTTAAGGTACATATTTCATGGAAAACTTGTAGCTAAATGATTAACAATAGGAAAACTAAGAAATTTTTACGTCTGTGGAAAATCATCGAATTACATTCTTTGTATAAACATTTATGAACAAAATGATAATTTAACAATATTTTACTAATTTTCAGTTAATTTGTCACTAACTAATATTACTAATTTATATTTTCTTTTAATAGATAATTTATGGTGGAAGGTTTTGGAAATAGCACACTTTCAAATTCTCAAATGTCCTATCACACTTTATTTTTTGAGATCACAAAAGAGGTTTGAAATTAATAAGATCTTTACTGACAAGATTTGTATTTTAACACTCTTTCAATCTTTTTTTTTGGAAATAGACAAATGTTTTTATTAACGTGTGTTTATAATTATAATGAGTAATTTATTTTATTTGTTATTATGTATACAAAGTCCCATACAAAACATAGAGAAAAGATAATTTATATTAATATTATAAGCACAGCACATTAAACATTTTAAAGAAAATATTAAAATATTCATTTAATTCCATTTTTTTTAATAAAATTTTATTAAGAGAACAATACATAATTGTATACTGGACGCTATCAGTATCAATACTGAACAGTGAACAACATACAAGAATTATATTTTAATATTTGGAATTTTCAACAAAGAGAGATATTTTAAAAAATTTTTAACAATTAAATTTTTCCGTTACTGATATTTGTTCTAAATTAAAATGCATAAATGCAATAATTATATAATATGAGGGTCGTGATTTCAAAGTCTGCAATCTCCACCTTGCTCAAATTTTGGGAAATCGCCAAAAACTGATTTAGACTATTGGAGTTCGAATATACCAATAATCTAAATTAGTACGGTTATAGATTTAGACCATAAAAAAAAGATTTCCGGTGTTAAAATCCACGTATTTTTTAAACTTTCTGAGTTACTTAGCTTTAAATGTTGGAGATTGCAGACTATGATTTGAACTAGTGGATATTGCCGACCTTGTTCCAAACGTAATTGGATTTTGCTTATTTTGATCTAAATAGTCATACAATTTGAGTGTTATTTCACACATTAATTTCTTATCATATTGAAAATACATACTGCGATTTAGATTACTTACTTTTAATTTAGCATACAAGAAGGTTAGCATACAGGAGGCTTAGGTTCGAATCCCGGTTGAATAGAGATTCCCTACTATCTACTTTGGATGTCCGGGGTGCACTCATACTTTGTGAGGAATAATGTGTATGAGTGGCGGCATTACTAGAGTAAAAAAAAATAATGTTAAGGATTTAGAAAAATGATGAGGCTCTTCGTGATACCCACAAGAACTGTGAAGAAGCTGTTCCTTCACCACAAAGAATTTATAGTTCACTTACTTATTTTTAATCAAAAGTGATGGAGATGAAAAGACGATTATCTTAACTTGGCTTTATGAATAGCCATCATAGGTTTTATGGATGATTTTTTTTTAGTAGGATAACTTTTTATATGTGTAACTAGGGTTGCCACCATTTTTTAAGAAAATAAAGTATTTTTAAAATTTTCTGCAAAAAAACAAAATACAATTAACTAAAAAAGTATGCGTTCCCACTTTTTTGGATTTTGTAGTACAAGAAAATCCTTATAAATTCGTCATATCTGTCATCGCATTAATTAGCTTACTCCCACTTAACCACTTTTAAATAGTCAGTATCAGATCTTACGTAATTTAATAAACAGTGCCGTTTTGATTTTTTTAAACTCATTTAAATATTTATTGCTAGTGATACTTCAATTATTTTCCTAACTAAAGTCCGCCGCACACGATGCATGTTTCCGTGATAAATCGCTTGATTGGAGTTCTGATGGCAGTTCTGCTTACTACGCTGCTAGATAGTGACGTCACTGGTGGCTCTACTGCATGCGAGCTTGCTTGATTTTGGTGATAGATCCCGTGCTATTTTTTTATTATTTTTCATGCTAGGTTGCCTACTAGTTTAAACGTTGAGCAAACCATCAAACAGAATTTTGTCACGTGGGCTTAAAAAGTATTAATTTATTATATGTACATGGTATACATCGCGTACATGGTGTACATGTCAATTGTCAACTATTGGGCAATTATTTTATATATTTAATGGGGCAATTACATACGAAAGATGCAAACTGTCATACTGATAATACTGTGTAGATATATCTGTAGTGAACTAATTAAAATTAGTTTTCCCTTTTTTCCCTTTTATTTCTTAATATATCTGTCATTAAAAATTTTGTAACAACAATTCTTTTCTCTTTTCTTTCCTTTTATTTCTTAATATATCTGTCATTCAACATGTAGAACAGCAATTCGTCTACGAAAAATAACCTGAATAATAGTTCCAGTAGTTTCCATGTCAATGACAATTAATAAATTTAAACTAGCAGTAAACCCTGCTGTACTACAAGCAACATAACGAGCTTCGTGTGAGCCAAACTAGCAGTGCTCCCTGCTTATCTCCAAGCAGCATACCATGCACAGTACCCTTTAAGAAAATACTGCAAGTAAACTAGCACGAAAACAAGCATCGTGTGCGGTAGACTTAATAAATTAAATTTTGTAGGCTGATGATTTTGTAGATAAAAAAGGGGCATCTAGGTAGCCTCTATATTAGACAAAAGTCTGAAAAACGGACGTAGAATCTCACTGTTATTAATTATTATTGTCTTGTATATTTGTATTATTGTCTTTTGAAAAATTGTTTTTTGAACTAAAATAAGTTAATAGGAGGAAATTCGCTATGTTATGCATATGAACATTATATACACATATTACAAACTTATTGTCGCATAGATTAAATTATTATTATTTTTTTTACTTTGTTAACTCTTGTGGGATTCGATCCATTACCCAAGCTGAACCATCTTTTAAATTATCGACAGTCTTAATCACTAGACCAAAATCATTTGTTTATGATTACCATTATATACTAATACGTATCATAAAATAGTAAATAAGACTAACAAGAATTTCCATAACCGTTTTATTTTTAAATCAATAACAAAAAATTATTTTTAATTTTAAGACGAAAACTTATTTAAGCATTGAAAATATTAAAATTAATGGCGGATTTTCTGACAATTTTGGATGTAAGTAGGTAAACATCATAAGTATATTAGGGTAGTATTATAAAACTTGAAAGTAAAATAAAAATTTTTTTGACTATAATAATTTCAAAATCGAACTAAGACTGGCAAGTACTCACACACAGAATGTACTCAATTGCTGTGGCCACATAGGCTCACACGGTCCTTATAGAAAGCGCGGTGTGAGTCACATGATCGTATGTACGCATGCGTTATGTTAAAGTAAAAATGTTATGTAACTGATATAATATAACGTAAAGATAACAAATGTTATGTAAAATTTAAATAATATTATTAGGTAACTGAAACATAACATAAAAGTAACAATTATGTTACATAAAATTAAAGTAACATTGTTATATATATAATGTAATACATAACGTGAACGTAATACATGTTATATTAAATTGAAGTAACACTGTTATGTAAATCATACATAACATAAAGTAACATATGCTACATTAATCTGAAGTAACATGGTTATGTAACTGATACATAACATAAAAGTAACAATTTGTTACATAACATAAAACCTAAATGGTATGTTACCGTTATATTAAATTTATATAACTTTAGTTATGTAACGAGTGATTCCAGTGTTACATAATATTAACGTTTTGTGTACACTGGGTTAGAATACCGCAGAGGCTCCTGTTTAAACATGCAACAAGTGCAGTATAAATCGACGTTTGACCGAATTTGCCTTAGTCGTTTCGTATATACATATATATATATATATATATATATATATATATATATATATATATATATATATATATATATATATATACTGTGTGAGATTTTCGAGAGTTGCCATTGTTATTACAGCCAAACCGTTGATTCAATCGGAAAATTGTTCAAATTAGAGTTGTAGATATCGACGGGGGCAACCGATTGCTATAGTTAGAAGCTTTATAGCTCTTATGGTTTTCGAGCTATGATACAAACATATAGATCTTTAAATGAGACTATATATTAATTTTCCGATAAAACTGATTTAATGCATTAATTAACAACATAAATGAGCAAAAAAAATTTTTTTACACAAGTTTAATTTTTAAATTTTTCTTTATCAGTTAAGCGGTAAAAATATGCATATGTACTTGAGGCTACTTCAACCGATAGTGTTTTCCTTGGTTACATTTCAATTACATCCAAGAAAAGAACCTTTTCCAGTACCATTTCTATCATAAAAATTTGGTTGTAATAGAATAATAGAAATGGCAACCCTCAAAAAACTCACATGGTATATATATATATATATATATATATATATATATATATATATATATATATATATATATATATATATATATAGTATATAATAAGACTTACAAAATGGTTTTGAGGTTGTTTATTATATTTATTTTTTATCCGCCTGTTAAACGTAACCATTCTGTTTAGAAGTACACTTTTTTCGTTACTAATGTTGATTTGTACTTTGGTTACAAATTAATTGAAATAATTAGGTAATTTTAACTTTGAAAACACCATCTATTTAAATTATATTTGTAATTTTTGTTGCAGGACTTTTATTTCATCGTGCCATATTAATGTCGGGATCCGCTTTTTCACCCTGGGCATTAATACAAGAACCAGCTAAATACGCAGCACAAGTAGCCTTACACGCAAATTGTTCACCTGAATTACCTTACACTTTATTAATGAAATGTTTGCGGGAACGACCGTTGGAAATGTTATTGAACGCGCCAATTCGGGCACCTGATTTTGCTTACGCTTTTGGTCCCAGTGTCGACGGAGTAGTTATAGACACAGGCGAACCATCTCAACAGCAAGAAATTCAAAATTTTGATCCACCAAATCAAAAGAAAAAGGAGATATTACAAAATCCAATAACAACATTAAATAATGTACTTTTAACAAAAACTGCCTTATCAAAATTGACCAGATATGATTTGCTATTGGGAGTTGTAAAAGCCGAAGCATATTTTGCTTTTAACGGAGAGGACGTACAGTATGGAATTGAGGCAGATCGACGTTCAAAAATTCTACGTACGTTTGTGAAGAATACATACAGTTACCATTTGTCTGAGATTTTAGCAACAATAGTTAATGAATACACTGATTGGGAGCGTCCCGTTCAACATCCAATTAATATTCGAGATGAAACATTAGAAGCGTTATCAGATGCACAAGTTGTCGCTCCTGTAGTACGTACTGCCGACATTCATTCAACAGAACACAGAAATTCCTATTTTTACGTATTTGATTACCAAACGAAGTTTGGTGATTATCCACAGGTAAAATTTAGTTTTTTTCTTTTATTATTGTTATCCTAAGCTATAATACGCTAAATTAAACCAACACTTCTCAATTTTTAATTCTGATTATAGTACTATAATTTTAGAAATACACGAAATTAGAATATACAAAAAGATATTAATACGCTGATTCTCCGTCCTTATATGCAGAGGAATGTCCTTTATTGAGCTTTGTATTATTTGCATTGATTTTATTTCCTTTTTCTCCGAAAAATTAAAACTATCCTCTTCTTTTTTCGGTTCTCAATTTATCTTTTCTATTTTTGAAGAAACAGAAACTTCATCAAACGATTTACTGTTGATTTTTTAAAGTCTGGTTCCATTTATTATTATTTCTTTACCAATAATTATACTATTTATAATTGCTGAAGTTTTCATATTTCTATTATCAGTACTCAACATTTGTAAAATTTCTACTTAGGAAACTAAATATATAAAAAAAAAACATTATAAAAATATATGAAACTTTATGAAATACCACTTAAACTAAGACGTCTTGGATACGACGCATTGTAACCGATTTGTGTTAGCTAATAGAAAAATCGTAAGCGTATTCGAGTATTATCCATCACATTCGTATAATATGCATGTTATTCAGCTAATACACGTATTTTCTATTTCATGCATATTAGTCGTAATATATATATATATATATATATATATATATATATATATATATATATATATATATATATATATATATATATATATATATATATATATAACGTCAAAACCTGGCTTCATGATGTTCCCAATTTTTTCTAAGTACGGCTCTGACCAAATTATGCATTAATACCTTCTAACTCTCAAAGGTACAAATAGACGAGGTGCTAGGTGACATTGAGTATGCACTGAAAGAGGTATAGAATTTGACTTTTGATTATTTTTAGGGGGTCTCAGATGAGTATGAAAACCCATGTCGTCGACCTCTAGAGTGGTCGACAACTTGGGGGGAGGGGGGTAAAGTTGCAGAAAAACTCGATCGGGAAATCCCTTATATCTTGCTTATTATTGACCGTAGACTGATGATTTTTTTAACATTTATTTACAATGAAATGATCTAAAATTTATGTCATATGCAAATTTTTGACATACAGAACGGTTTTCGTGTAAAAAAATGAAAATAGAAGGCAACGTTCAAATTTAAGTATTTTTAGTATACAGGGCTAGTCAAAAGTATAAAAAAGTCAAAAATCTCAGCGGGAAAGCATTTTTGGGATAAATAATGAAGACAAAAGTTCCACCATTTGCTACTTCGCATCCGATAATGACCTTCATCTTGACCACAAAGCCAAGGTTCAAGGTCATATCAAGGTCAAGTTCGTTTTTTATATGGCAACCCCCACTTTTGACCCCGGAAATGGAAAGAGCGGAAAATTCTGCATCCATATATGACCTTGATCGTGATATCAAGGTCAACGATCAGGGTCAATTCTAGAGCAAACCCAAATTCTTAAATTTTACCGTTATTTTCTGTTTTCATTTTTTACACGAAAACTGTTAGGTATATCAAAAGTTTGCATGGGGCATAAATTTTAGATCATTTCATTGCAAATAAAATTTTAAAAAAATCATCACTCTACTTACAATAATAAGCAAGATATAAGCGATCTCCCAATCGGCTTTTTCTGCAAATTTTCCCCCTCCCCCCAATTTGTCGACCACCCTAGATGTCGACGACATCCGTTTTCATACTCACCTAAGAGCCCTTAACAATAATCAAAAGTCAAATTCTATACCCCTTTCAGTGCATACTCAATGTCACCTAGCACCTGGACTAAAAACAATTTTATTGATTAAAATTTAATAAGATTTTACAAACAGGTTTACTTCTAGTTACTATTTATAATAAACAAAACATAAATATGTACAGTGTCTCACAGCTAAAATCGGACAAAACTTTTTCATAACATTTGACTATAAAATAATTATTGGTACTATTATGGTAATGATTTCTTGTAATTGATCATGTCTCAGATTTTATTATTTTCCACACCACCCAAGAGATAACAAAAGGCGCATTTTGCTTGCAAGCGATTGGGCATTGATGCGATTAACTTTGTTGTAAAATCCGGATTGACTTGGCTCTATTCATCAATTTAATGCTTTAATTAAATCCTGTTTATTAGAAATATTACGTTTTCTTATTTGAATACCTAGATATTGGCCATAGATGTTCGATAGGGTTTACATCTAGTCACTGTGGAGGTGTATGAAGTAAATGAGGTACGTAATACAAGAAATACTACTTCACTACAATGCCGAATGTTTAGAGGTCACTGACCTGTTGACAAATTAGTTCTTGGAAAGCTTTCGGATAAATTAAATTTTCTGATGCTTTCACGTTAGTTCTTTTTAAAATATTCCGATAAACATATTTATCCTTTATTTGATCCAAAAAATGTAAATTTTCAACAATTATACATCCCTACCCCATGCTAGACGTACGACCATGTTTGACAGTATGCAGGAAATTTTGTTTTCGAACGGCTTTACGGTCTCGGATGCAGTTTGAGTCCTCCAAGGAACGATAAATAATCGAATCTCAGCCAAACAATAATAATTTGAGTAATTTTTGTTGTATATTAACAAGTCACAAGAATGCCGACAGTTACATTAAAAAAATGTTAAGTTTTTACGGAAAACTAATAAATCCTTAAAAAATATAACCAAAAAGTAAAGAAATAAATCTCATGCTTTAATCAACGAATTTTGGCTCAAAATATTTTTTATCATTCTCTAAGCAGTTACAGATTTATGCGAACTAAATTAAATTTTAAGTTACCATCACCTGTTACTCTAAGCAATTGATTTCCAGTAAAATCCATGCAACCAGACTTTAATTATACACCGTATCCAAATATGAGGCTACAAAAAGAAGTGAAGAATTTAGGTACAGTATACACAGTATATTTTGTACAGTGGATAACAATACAGAAATTTGCTCTAAAATAACTGGTAAACATATGTCTCCTAACGATTTCCCAAAAATGAACGTAAAATTAGCAATCCAAGTGTATAGTAAAAGTGTCGCGACAGGAATTAGAACTATTTTAAAACTTAACAAATTTTCAAAATCTATATAAAAAAGCTAGTTCTAGTTATTGCTATTTTCTTTGAAAAATTAGATGGCCTTTTTATTGTCGCTACCTAGAGTAATGGTAATATTATTAACTGAAAAAAATATTTGCAGAAAATCCTAATATTGTAAATACATTTTCCCAAATCAGAACAAAAAGAGAGGTTATAACAGAAACCCTTCAGTGTATTTAATTATATTATTACCAAAATCGTATCAGTAAAATTTTTACATTTTTCTGAATTACAAAATGTTTTTATAAGTAAAAATAAAATTACTTTTAATAAATAAATTGGAGTTAAAATAAAAATATAAACTTTTTTCAGTAAGTTGTATGAATTTTAATATTATTATTTATTAGTAGTAATTTTGACCTAATTTTAATCAATCATCTATATGTTAAAGAAAAAAAAATCCGGGGTTATTATCAGTCGCGGCGATAGCGGGCCCGCAGGGCCCGCGTTGCGGATGGCCCCCGGGCATATTGGGGCCCCCAAGACAGCAGGAAAAAATAATTTTTTTTATATAAACTCTACTGATTGTATAGATTTTAATTTTATTGTATTCTAACTGTACCAATTCAATCTTTTTTAACCGTTCAATATTATTTTTTTTATTTTTCATGGACAATATGTAGACAACCAATAACTCTTACTAACAGATTCCAGTTCTCCAAACAAACGTAATTGCGGCGTACATAAAAAAAGGTTGTCAGTTAGAGACGTCCAACAGTGTTTATAAGGTTTCAGTTAACAATTGCATATGAAAATATTGCATTAATGCTACAATGGGGTGTATCAGTTGAAATATTCATTTCACTTACAAATTTTACAGTTTTGAAGGAGAAAACACATACAAGCATATGGGCTAATTTCAAAGGACTATTATATAGTATATTTATTTAGTTTAGAAATGACGTCATTATCATCTCTTTTCAATTTATGACGCTAGCTCTCCTTTAAAAAAATTATACAATACTGATCCGTAAAATAGTATATAAATTAAATTTATTTGCATTTTTTATTTTTCTCATTCTTTGTAATTGTCAAATTATATAAGATTTCACTTACGGATTTGTGCATATTGAATGAAAGTTAGAAAAAGATAACACCATTAAATTTGGTATTATTAAATAATTTTTACCAATAATTTTTTATTTGACCCACCCATTTCAATTCATATTTTTATGGTACCTTACTGTGGTACGTTACTACCTAGGTATCATAAAAATATGAATTGAAATGGGTGGGTCAAATAAAAAATTATTGGTAAAAATTATTTAATAATACCTAATTTAATGGTATGTTATCTTTTTCTAACTTTCATTCAGTATACACAAATCCGTAAGTAAAATCTTATATAATTTGGCAATTAAAAAGAATGAGAAAAAAAATGGAAATAAACTTAATTTATGTACTATTTTAAGGATCCGTATCGTATAATTTTTTTAAAGGACAGCTAGCGTCATAAATTGAAAAGAGATGATAATGACGTCATTTCTAAACTAAAAAAATATACTATACCCTCGAATAAAAATTCCAGATTTTTTTGATTTTATTATTTATAAGTAGGGTAAAAGCCCCCTTTGTGAAACGGTATCTAATACTGCAACAGTTTTGATATTTACATATTTATTTCTTTAATTAAGTAAGGAAACTTTAAATGCGAGGTGAATTTAAATTGAAAAACAATCATTCTATTAATAATAATTTTTGTTATCAGACGTTTCTTTCAGAAATAAATTCATTAATATGTAAATGTTCATAATTAAATACCGTTCCACAAAGGGAGCTTTTACTCTATATCTATAATAGATACTAAAAAAGTTTGTTTGAGACGTTTTTGGTAAAATATGATATTTGCAGCCAGTAGGTCATAAAACAATAAAAATAATATTAACAATACATAACTATAAAAAAAACGATAGATTTAGAATTTTAAAAATTAAACAACAATGCACCAGATGTAAAATTTTGAAAATTTTCTTACTTGCCAAAAAAATCAAACAGTATATAATTATGTTTGTCTCAGTACTCCAAAGTTTTATTACCCTAAAGTCCTAAACGTACATATTTTTTGAAAGGTTTTATTACCCCATCTTTAATCAGTTTGTCGGATAAATAGATTGGTCATGATAGATTTTATTTACGTGAATCATGGTATATGTACGGCTCACCTAACGGTCTATTTCCTTTTGCCCCTTTTGTTGCCGCTCTCCCTTCCTGCCGACTCATTCTGCTGATTACAAACATTTTTTTCAAACCTAAAAAAGGGCCCCTAAGAAAATCTTGCGGGTGGGCTCCGAAGGCCTTAGCTCCGCTACTGGTTATTATATTTTCTAGTTTACCATAATTATCTGGTCTCTAGTTATTTAGGATACCCCAAATGGTGTGATTGTCGATAGTATAAATTGCAACACACATATTCACACTCAGCACACACATACTTTTACAAAAATTAGTCACAAACACAATCAAAGGAGCTATAATTTTGTTTTGAAAAAAATAAATATCTAACTCCATACACTTTTTATCTCTAACAGATTATTACTTTATGGTATGAGTGACTATATACATCGCACCACAAGTTGTGTTGAGCGCCAACAAGCGGCCACTCGAGATGAGTTGCCACAAGCTGGCGCTCGTAATGAGAGTTCACAAACGACTCGGGTGCCGGGTAAATGGCAACTAACTAACTATTTTTTTTAACCGGGGTTGCTAGTGCAACCAGCAAGTTCAATAGGTTTCTCCCACTCCGTCGGACCACCAACAGTTTTAAGCCGCTGCTACACGATGCTACGAACACCTTCCAACATTCGACGTTGGATGGTTCATAGCATCGTGTAGCCGTTGTTCGAACCTACGAGTGTCCAATGTCGAGCGTCAAACGTTCGCATTTGGTCGTGTCCCGTTCGATGTCGGTATTTTTGCACCGAGTCAAAGGGGTGCTTCGAACGTTTGAAGGTCAATGTTGGTTGCGTTGGTTGGTTCGACTCAGCAGTTGCACGACTCGTTCATGTGAAGAGAGACAACATCAGTGTATAACATTAGAGATAACATCAGACAGATAACAGCGTCGTCCACTGAGTACCAACACATCATCATTCGTATTGGATCAAACATTCGATTCACCGTGTAGCAGATACATTCGTCGCACCAGCTATCGAACTTAATTGCCTCAAACGTTCGATCGAATGTTGGAAGGAACGTTCGTAGCATCGTGTAGAACCCGCTTTACCAACAGGATCAATTCTAGTAAAAGTTAGAAATTTTAAGTGTCAGTTTCAATTAGTGAACCGTGAATCGTTCTGCATTCGCAGTAAATATAATTGTTTCTTTTTTCTTTTTTTAAATATTAGAGTTACATATTATTAATCACTGAATTGAAATTTTATTCCCAGCAATGTACGAAATAACAGTTAAAAAATTTTTCTTTGCAATAAACAAGCTCATTTGGTTTTATAAAATGAAGACTCAAATTGATATGAAAATGAAAATTCTAGTTTTCTAGATAGTTATTTTATATCTAAAAAATTAAGTTAACCGAATTTTATGTTAAATATGTATTTTTTACTTATTTTTTCTAATAATAAACATTTTTTTAAAATATATTTGCATTTTAATGTGCAGCCTTATTTAATAGATTTAAATTAAGAAGATTACCTTTTGAATGTTTTATGTGCTTTCTGTTTGTAAATCAAAAACTATTTTTATATAAAGATTTCTCTTTGATTTAAACACCAGACCTTAGAAATATTATTGGGATTACTGCTCAATTTTAAGTGAAAACTTTATAAACTTTATTCGTAATTCTAAGTTGGTTTGTTGTTGATTTAGGTGAAGTTTTTCTCTGTGCAGATGCTGATGGTTGTGGTCAAAATGATTCGTTTCCAGAGTCATTTTCACTACTAGCTGACATTGACGAATGACGAACCAAACGTAGTACAGAATTACGATGAGCCAAATCAAATGTTATAATCTATGTAAGATTGTTATAATCGATGTTATAATCGATGTTATAATTTATGTAAGATTTTAAGCTGCAATCCTGAAAATAATACAATACTAGTAAATATAACAATTAGTGAAATCGGCGAGCCCTGCTTCGCAGGGTCCTCATATAGGTAAAAAAGGCGGTCGCCTTGCTTTCAGCTACCACGTTTCGGCTACTTTTTCAAGGTCACTAGTTTTACTTCGACTGTTTTCGTTTTTTGTCGCTAATATTCGGCTTTGAGTATTGTAAATATATAAAGTAAAATTTTTGGTGCTTTTATTTAGTTGTTAAAAGTAGCTGAAAAAGTGAAGATAAGCTCCTCCAAAATGTATAATATTTCTCAATTGTTCGGAAATAAATTAAAACCAACTGACGAGAGGTTTGGATTATGGTTATTGTTGGGAAATTTGGATAACAACAATCTGATTACCGATGTTGGGAATATAAATTATACAGAAGGAGAAGAGTTGTTTGAATATGAGGCAACAGCTGTTCTGTAGACTCTCCATCAATTTTGTCCATATTTTGGCAATTGAAACAGAATATACTGGCGCATCTTGGAAATAGTTTTACTATCTTCTAATAACGTTAAACAATTTTCTAATGGATTAAATGTATTTTCCATTTTATAATAATTTCCGATATTACAGTTATATATTTTTGCTTCCGATCTTGTAACTCCGTATTCTTTAGCCAAAACAGATGAAAATGTTTCGTTTAATCGCATATCTGGACCACCGATAAAGTCAATAATATGATTACCAATTTTTTTTATTGACTCCTGGACTTGTTACTTGGCAGACAAAATTTGTTATATATTTTAATTCTAGCATTCAAATTTAACGATGTTAAGCAATCAATTCCGACTGTTTTATTATTATCCACAATTACATTGATATTCTTTTTGTACTCCTTGGTAACAGAAGTTACAATTATTCGTTAAAAATTGACACATTTCTATCTTGTTAAATATTCCTGCAAAATCTTGTGTTGTGTCCAAATCTAAAAGATAGTAGTCGTCCACTGCAAGTTGATTTAAAATGTTTGGCAATTCTTCCAGCAGAGTCTCCACCTTAACGTCCGCTAGTAACACTTTATACGGAATACATATTGGATTTATATATTTTTTATTAATATTTTCCATTTCTTCGTTTCCAATAATTTCTTTAACTCCTTTTGCCATTTTATTTTCATTTTGTAAAAAAAGTTAGTTTTGCTTTTACTGCATGTCTTGTAGAAATAAATTTAGAAAATTTTCCTCGTAAGTAACTATTAAAAGCACCACATATTTCTTTTTCCACAGTAAAACGGTTTTCCCTTAGCACTCGTTCTTCACAATTCCGAATATCATTTATTTTCACAAGCATTATATTGTCACAAAAAGGTTATATATAACAAAGGTTATATATAAAGTCACTTATAACATAGTGTATATAATATAGTGAAAAAACATATATAATATAGTGAAAAAACCCAATACTTTAAAATATTCTTCATTTGGGACGTATCGCAAGTGGCGATACATCCCATTTGAATGTGTTAGGGTGGCACCCATATAACTTTTCTAATATTTGTAAAATAAAGTTAAAAAATAATATAATAAACCCGTATTACATCTTTTTTAAAATAATTTAAACTACTGTCAAAAAAAAAAAAAAAAAAATATTTAAAATACTTATTTTTTTCAAATTATTGACTACCAGTGATATACATGGATGGCCAACTATGTACCTATTTTTGAAGCAAGTATATTGTACACAACTGGGATCTATGACAACAAAAACCCCAATATAAACAACTGATAAGAGTGTGACAACAAAACATTAAAGGTTTAGTGTATCTTTGTTTATTCCTGACTCAAAATTAGCATTTCTTTAACAAATGTATTTTGTCATTCATTAGATAAAGACAAAATATAGTTTAGAAATACAAATTACTGCTGTCATCTTTTTCTTTAATGACTATTTAACTTTTTAAACGATTTTTTAAGTTGTCTCTCTATGTATCTCTATCTTGACTACTTATAACCCCTTAACAGTATATATTTTTAAAAAAAATCATGACAGGATCCTGAAAATTGTTTAATTGTTCAAGTTAATTAATTCAGCAAAATAAACGTAATCAAAATGAATTTTTTACTTATTGTTACACCAGAGGTTTGTGTTTTCTTAATTTTCGAATAAATTTGTCTTTGTCTAGTGAAAATTGGTTGTCTACTAATTTACCGAGAAGAACTGTCAACTAATAAAAACGCGACAGCGAACCTTAAGTGCCTTTGTTAACTGACAGTTCTTCGAGTTAATAAATTCCTTTTAAGCAACCAATTTTAGATATAAAACACAAAATTCAGAAAAAATATAGTAGGTATTCCCATATAACTCGAGTGTAGTACGGTAAGGCAACTTAACGGATAAAATAATTTACTACAATTCATATTATTTTTTATCTAAAACATATAAATTTTATTGTTACTACACTTTTGAAATTAAATTCATCGATAAAAACTTTGGTTTCATTTTAGCGAATTTTCGAATCGATTATGGCAGAAATTTATTTTGAGGTCCCTAGAAACCGAAAATAACATTTACAAAAATTTATATATATGTATGTATATATATATATATATATATATATATATATATATATATATATATATATATATATATATATATACATATAGATATATATATATACATATATATATGTATATGTATATATATATATATATATATATATATATATATATAATATATATATATATATATATATATATATATATATATATATATATATATATATATATACGTACTTTATTATGTACTTTATTATTACGTATATATATGTACTTTAGCAGCGGGAATAAAGAAATGAATCTACTTGTGTCTGTTACATTGTATCAGAGCTTCAAGAAGAAAGAACCCAATCGGGCGCATGTGCGACTTGCAGTAACTCGCCACTCGCCGAACAGATAGAACAAACGATACGGCACACTCACATGTATTCCAGGTAAGAGGGCAGCAGAAAGGCTAATCATAAATGCACATTCAATAAAGTACCAATTTCTGAATAATAATAAGAAAAATTAATTTTTACATTACAATACATATATATATATATATATATATATAT
Organism: Brachynemurus nebulosus; assembly: GCA_035578155.1. Taxonomy (NCBI): domain Eukaryota; kingdom Metazoa; phylum Arthropoda; class Insecta; order Neuroptera; family Myrmeleontidae; genus Brachynemurus; species Brachynemurus nebulosus. The sequence goes on from JAPWDM010000001.1 coordinate 113,092,939, forward strand.
ATATATATATATATATATATATATATATATATATATATATATTATAATGATGTGTATGGTAAAATAAAACTATTAGTTGCATGTTGAATTAAAATTTACAGTTTATTTACAAATGCAAATTACAAAGTTACATTAAGATGTTGGTATAGTTTCTTTTACAAAATTACTGACAATTGTTCTATCGAATCGACTAGCTCAGATAAGTTTATTACATGTTACTCGGTGGTCAAGCTCAGAGGATACGCCCTGTCTCTATGTTTAGTGCAAACGGCTCGAAAGAAAAAAAATGAAATTGAATTAATGACAATGTTAACTTAATAAAATTAAAGCTTCCGGCAAACGCGAAGAAAAACTACTAATCCGCCATAAACGAACCACATTGGCTGCGGCAGGTATGTGCAGGCAGGAACACGCCACGCATCGGAACACAGGTTGGCGCGTTCATTGTCCAACACCCGCAGCGAAGAAAAGGGAAAATCCATGATATATTGGCGAATTTCGTCATTAAACAAACAATGCTCTCAATAGCATTTTGCCGAACCAGTTATGGACCATTTGAACAAAATGAAGAAAATCCGAAAGAAAAAAATTAAGAAGGGAAGAGAAAAAAAACCTAAATAATAAGAAAGCCATTAGCAAAACGAAAACTATCCAAGCAAATCGTTCTTAATCTTTTACAAAAAAAATAATATAAAAAAAAATTATTACTGATAATTATAATATGTAACAAAATAATTGGTATTGTTTCCACACGAAACACGCGGTATAATTCTTCAGTTGTGAACACATGCATTTAAATAAAGAAGATTTCAAACAGCGTATTACATCCAATTAAAAATTGAATACTTTCATAAAATTAAATACTGACAATGTGTGGAAACAAATCAATTTTATAGATATACAGTAAATGAAAAATAGCATTAAATTATGTTATTCAAAAATATAAAAACGTTACGTCATATATGGACACACCAAAAAAAGTACAAATAAATAGATTTTGAACAAAAAATACATACCAAGTGGCATCGAACCAAATACGAAATATATTTACACAACCATTATAAATACTTTAATAATTCATAAAAACTTTGTGATAGCACATTTTTAAACAGAAAATAAATAAGTAAAGCGCTTGCAATTTTAATAGAAATTACATTTTGAGGTTTTTGTACTCGGACAACGAACATAAAAATAAAATTGATCTTTTATGATCTGTTAAACCGAATCAATGCTTCGGTAACAAAGGACCTTGTTAGGCGCATGTGCGACTTCTTGTACCCTCTACTCGCTAAATAAATAGAACAAACGATACGGTACACACACATGTACTTCAGATAACAGGATAACAGAAAGGCTAATCATTAATTTACATTACCAATTTCTGAATAATAAGAAGAAAAATTAATTTTTACATTACAATATATATATATATATATATATATATATATATATATATATATATATATATATATATATATATATATATGTATTGTAATGTAAAAATTAATTTTTCTTATTATTATTCAGAAATTGGTACTTTATTGAATGTGCATTTATGATTAGCCTTTCTGCTGCCCTCTTACCTGGAATGCATGTGAGTGTGCCGTATCGTTTGTTCTATCTGTTCGGCGAGTGGCGAGTTACTGCAAGTCGCACATGCGCCCGATTGGGTTCTTTCTTCTTGAAGCTCTGATACAATGTAACAGACACAAGTAGATTCATTTCTTTATTCCCGCTGCTAAAGTACATATATATACGTAATAATAAAGTACATAATAAAGTACGTATATATATATATATATATATATATATATATATATATATATACATATACATATATATATATGTATATATATATATCTATATGTATATATATATATATATATATATATATATATATATATATATATATATACATACATATATATAAATTTTTGTAAATGTTATTTTCGGTTTCTAGGGACCTCAAAATAAATTTCTGCCATAATCGATTCGAAAATTCGCTAAAATGAAACCAAAGTTTTTATCGATGAATTTAATTTCAAAAGTGTAGTAACAATAAAATTTATATGTTTTAGATAAAAAATAATATGAATTGTAGTAAATTATTTTATCCGTTAAGTTGCCTTACCGTACTACACTCGAGTTATATGGGAATACCTACTATATTTTTTCTGAATTTTGTGTTTTATATCTAAAATTGGTTGCTTAAAAGGAATTTATTAACTCGAAGAACTGTCAGTTAACAAAGGCACTTAAGGTTCGCTGTCGCGTTTTTATTAGTTGACAGTTCTTCTCGGTAAATTAGTAGACAACCAATTTTCACTAGACAAAGACAAATTTATTCGAAAATTAAGAAAACACAAACCTCTGGTGTAACAATAAGTAAAAAATTCATTTTGATTACGTTTATTTTGCTGAATTAATTAACTTGAACAATTAAACAATTTTCAGGATCCTGTCATGATTTTTTTTAAAAATATATACTGTTAAGGGGTTATAAGTAGTCAAGATAGAGATACATAGAGAGACAACTTAAAAAATCGTTTAAAAAGTTAAATAGTCATTAAAGAAAAAGATGACAGCAGTAATTTGTATTTCTAAACTATATTTTGTCTTTATCTAATGAATGACAAAATACATTTGTTAAAGAAATGCTAATTTTGAGTCAGGAATAAACAAAGATACACTAAACCTTTAATGTTTTGTTGTCACACTCTTATCAGTTGTTTATATTGGGGTTTTTGTTGTCATAGATCCCAGTTGTGTACAATATACTTGCTTCAAAAATAGGTACATAGTTGGCCATCCATGTATATCACTGGTAGTCAATAATTTGAAAAAAATAAGTATTTTAAATATTTTTTTTTTTTTTTTTTTTGACAGTAGTTTAAATTATTTTAAAAAAGATGTAATACGGGTTTATTATATTATTTTTTAACTTTATTTTACAAATATTAAAAAAGTTATATGGGTGCCACCCTAACACATTCAAATGGGATGTATCGCCACTTGCGATACGTCCCAAATGAAGAATATTTTAAAGTATTGGGTTTTTTCACTATATTATATATGTTTTTTCACTATATTATATACACTATGTTATAAGTGACTTTATATATAACCTTTGTTATATATAACCTTTTTGTGACAATATAATGCTTGTGAAAATAAATGATATTCGGAATTGTGAAGAACGAGTGCTAAGGGAAAACCGTTTTACTGTGGAAAAAGAAATATGTGGTGCTTTTAATAGTTACTTACGAGGAAAATTTTCTAAATTTATTTCTACAAGACATGCAGTAAAAGCAAAACTAACTTTTTTTACAAAATGAAAATAAAATGGCAAAAGGAGTTAAAGAAATTATTGGAAACGAAGAAATGGAAAATATTAATAAAAAATATATAAATCCAATATGTATTCCGTATAAAGTGTTACTAGCGGACGTTAAGGTGGAGACTCTGCTGGAAGAATTGCCAAACATTTTAAATCAACTTGCAGTGGACGACTACTATCTTTTAGATTTGGACACAACACAAGATTTTGCAGGAATATTTAACAAGATAGAAATGTGTCAATTTTTAACGAATAATTGTAACTTCTGTTACCAAGGAGTACAAAAAGAATATCAATGTAATTGTGGATAATAATAAAACAGTCGGAATTGATTGCTTAACATCGTTAAATTTGAATGCTAGAATTAAAATATATAACAAATTTTGTCTGCCAAGTAACAAGTCCAGGAGTCAATAAAAAAAATTGGTAATCATATTATTGACTTTATCGGTGGTCCAGATATGCGATTAAACGAAACATTTTCATCTGTTTTGGCTAAAGAATACGGAGTTACAAGATCGGAAGCAAAAATATATAACTGTAATATCGGAAATTATTATAAAATGGAAAATACATTTAATCCATTAGAAAATTGTTTAACGTTATTAGAAGATAGTAAAACTATTTCCAAGATGCGCCAGTATATTCTGTTTCAATTGCCAAAATATGGACAAAATTGATGGAGAGTCTACAGAACAGCTGTTGCCTCATATTCAAACAACTCTTCTCCTTCTGTATAATTTATATTCCCAACATCGGTAATCAGATTGTTGTTATCCAAATTTTCCAACAATAACCATAATCCAAACCTCTCGTCAGTTGGTTTTAATTTATTTCCGAACAATTGAGAAATATTATACATTTTGGAGGAGCTTATCTTCACTTTTTCAGCTACTTTTAACAACTAAATAAAAGCACCAAAAATTTTACTTTATATATTTACAATACTCAAAGCCGAATATTAGCGACAAAAAACGAAAACAGTCGAAGTAAAACTAGTGACCTTGAAAAAGTAGCCGAAACGTGGTAGCTGAAAGCAAGGCGACCGCCTTTTTTACCTATATGAGGACCCTGCGAAGCAGGGCTCGCCGATTTCACTAATTGTTATATTTACTAGTATTGTATTATTTTCAGGATTGCAGCTTAAAATCTTACATAAATTATAACATCGATTATAACATCGATTATAACAATCTTACATAGATTATAACATTTGATTTGGCTCATCGTAATTCTGTACTACGTTTGGTTCGTCATTCGTCAATGTCAGCTAGTAGTGAAAATGACTCTGGAAACGAATCATTTTGACCACAACCATCAGCATCTGCACAGAGAAAAACTTGACCTAAATCAACAACAAACCAACTTAGAATTACGAATAAAGTTTATAAAGTTTTCACTTAAAATTGAGCAGTAATCCCAATAATATTTCTAAGGTCTGGTGTTTAAATCAAAGAGAAATCTTTATATAAAAATAGTTTTTGATTTACAAACAGAAAGCACATAAAACATTCAAAAGGTAATCTTCTTAATTTAAATCTATTAAATAAGGCTGCACATTAAAATGCAAATATATTTTAAAAAAATGTTTATTATTAGAAAAAATAAGTAAAAAATACATATTTAACATAAAATTCGGTTAACTTAATTTTTTAGATATAAAATAACTATCTAGAAAACTAGAATTTTCATTTTCATATCAATTTGAGTCTTCATTTTATAAAACCAAATGAGCTTGTTTATTGCAAAGAAAAATTTTTTAACTGTTATTTCGTACATTGCTGGGAATAAAATTTCAATTCAGTGATTAATAATATGTAACTCTAATATTTAAAAAAAGAAAAAAGAAACAATTATATTTACTGCGAATGCAGAACGATTCACGGTTCACTAATTGAAACTGACACTTAAAATTTCTAACTTTTACTAGAATCTGTTAAACCGAATCAATGCTTGGGTAACAAAGGACCTTGTTAGGCGCATGTGCGACTTCTTGTACCCTCTACTCGCTAAATAAATAGAACAAACGATACGGTACACACACATGTACTTCAGATAACAGGATAACAGAAAGGCTAATCATTAATTTACATTACCAATTTCTGAATAATGAGAAGAAAAATTAATTTTTACATTACAATATATATATATATATATATATATATATATATATATATATATATATATATATATATATATATATATATATATATACAGGGTATAACTGTCCGAAAAAATAGGGGAGAAAGGTCTCAATTTACTAATTAAGTTTTGCTAGTTAAATTGTACCGATCAAGTTTCATTTCAGCAATTTTCGATTGTCAAAAACGTGTTAAAAAATGGCCCCCGAGAAAAAAAAACTTAATCAGGCTCTGATTACTTATAATTTTTTTCCTTTGCTTTTTTGAACGTAAATTTTTTTTGTCAACAAAATATTTTTACCTGCTTGTTTACGGAATCTTTTTAAAATAGCTCTACAGCAGTGTCCATAAAAATTTGAACATAATTTTTAATGAAACAATCTACGTCATATTTCAAAAAGATTGATTTCGTCAAATCTCATTAAATTATTTGGAAATTTAACAAACACCTGCAATCGATTTTAGTAATCACCGACTTACGTCAACTTAAATCCAATTCTTTGACGCATTTAACACATTCAGGGCTGCCTCTAACATTGGCGTAGTTCAGAACAAAATTAAAACTAAACACCCCTAAGAATAAAGATGGTTTAATGGTTAAGGGCTCTTTTCTAATGATTAGACTGGTGACATGAAAGTATTCTTTTCACTATAAAATTTAGTTTTTTACGAATTATGACACAACAATTAAATTTAAAACATTTCTAAAATATACAATCGGTTTATTATTCATGCACATACAAATACTTTCAATTTTAATACTTTGATTTAAAGAAAAACCAATACCTCTATTGTTAAAAATATCGTTATTTTCGAAGTGAAAAATGTTCTGTTTTATTAATGATAATATCAGTCGTACCCATTTGGCAAATATGTATAAATAGGTTATTAGTGTTTTTAATAAATAACAAGAAATAAATAACTTCAAAATATCTTTTTTAAAAAATAACTAATGGTCCAAGAGCCCACCGTATGCAAAACCTTTGTATAAGATAGTGGATTTTTTGTAAGTAGTACTACCCCAGACCTAAATTTTGCCGCATGATAAAAATATGACGTCACTTCCGGTTATGATTTTGTTACGTCATCAAATACATTGATGATATTTACACCAAAATGAAAGCTGCCAGATCTTAAAAATTCGTAAAACTGTGGCTGCCTTCATTGAAAGGTTTTTTCAGTGAAAGCAGCCTCATTGTTGCGAATTATTAAGGCCTGGCAGCACTCAATCTTTTTATTTTGGACTTCGAAACCTTCGTTTTGGTGTAAATATTATCAATGTATTTGATGACATGACAAAACCATAACCAGAAGTGACGTCATATTTTTATCATGCGGGAAAAATTTTGCAGTTCTAAAGAAAGCTCCCTTTAGCGGTAGTACTACTTAAAAAAAATCGTTCATCTATCTTATACATAGGTTTTGCATACGGTGGGCTCTCGGGCTATGTTGTGTGTACATATATACAAATACAATATAATATCAATATGTGTATGATACTATTAATACTTATTTTATTGACTATGTATTGTAAAAATGCTTGGAAATACATAACACAGTAACACTCACACACATACATATGTATTACATATTTCAATCTTTTTTTTTAGGGTTCCGAAGAACTCTAGAAGCTCTTGTAATTTTTTAATGTAAGTGGGTTGTAACATTTTCAGAAATTATACGCCTTTGGAACACGAAATTTTGCAAACATAATACATGCTACAGATAGATATCTCAATTAACCGTCAGTAAAACATTTTTTTTAATTTTTTACGGTATCTTCCGTATTTGAAACTCGACATAAACACTTTTAAGTACATAATTTAAAGGAAGAAAAATGGTTCTCACTAAGTGAAATTTTACGTCAAAGTATATTTTGATATTTGATAACATTTCCAAAAATTCAAATCAAAATTATTAAGAGAAATGATTCATGTTTTATGATAGTTAAAAGAAAAAGTTTTTATTTTTTGAAAAATTACAACTCATGGAAATTTTTCTTGTGTATTTTTTTCATTGTTCTGTTCTGTTCTCTTTTTATTTGTTTGGTAATTTATAAGTGTAGTTTTTAATGTAATTTGTTACTAAATTAATAATGTGTAATGCAAATACTAATATCAGAGTTATGGTTTTTGCAGTATTCATAATGCACTGTGATATAAAAAACTAAAAAATTTTAAAAACTAAAAAAATAATTCTGAAAAATAAAACTTATAATAAAGCTTATTTTAATCAAAAATAAAACTTATTTTAATGAAAATTTATGAAAAACTGTTTGCTTTTCTGTTTACAATATAGTAGATATAAGTTCGACAATCAACACATGTTAACATATTATAGTAAAATAAAAAAAAATTTTTTGTTTATTTTTAAAAAAATTTTTATTATACAGGGTGCGAATAATTTTAGTTTTATCAGAGGCGTATTCAGGGACATTTGAGATGCGATTTTTTCAGATAGCGAATTCCGAAAAATAATTTATGTCTTCGGCAATTATACACCGAGATAAACCATCTGCTAAAAGGAAGAGAGTTATTTACTTTACACTCTGTATATATATATATATATATATATATATATATATATATATATATATATATATATATATATATATATATATATATATATATATATATATATATATATATAAATTTTATTGTTACTACACATTTGAAATCAAAGTCATCGATAAAAACTTTGGCTTCATTTTAGCGAATTTTCAGAAATTTATTTTGAGGTCCTTAGAAACCGAAAATATATATATATATATATATATATATATATATATATATATATATATATATATATATATATATATAAATTTTTGTAAATGTTATTTTCGGTTTCTAGGGACCTCAAAATAAATTTCTGCCATAATCGATTCGAAAATTCGCTAAAATGAAGCCAAAGTTTTTATCGATGAATTTGATTTCAAATGTGTAGTAACAATAAAATTTATACGTTTTAGATCATAGATTCCCAACGGGGGCGATAAGGCCCCCCCAGTGGGCACTGGAGCCTTGCAGGGGGCGGTAGCGGATCCAGAGGAAAATGGAGGGCATTAATGTAGGCAAGAGGGATGGTCAAATAAATAAATAAAATTAATATATTTAATATTTTTTTTATAATTATTTAAAATATAAATTAAATATAAAAAAAAGATATTGAAAAGAAGATTATTTTTAAATGTTTTGTAAAACGGTTTAACAATCAAATCTGAATAAACCTTTAGAAGCCATACTCATAAAAAATTTGGTTACAAACAATTTATTGCACAATTTTTTGTACAATAGTGTCGCGTAATGTATAAAATTTCAGGTAGACAAAATTCTATTTATCTGATTATTCTGATAAATATAAACTATCTGATGGTGTCACTACCTGATGGTGTCATTATGATCTGTCGAGTACTGTAGGTATATTTAATTTTTTTGAGCACGTGTGAGCACGTGATCACAACTGGTAATACCTTTTGTTAGGTACAACAAACAAAATTTGTTAAGCGACATAGGTTTCTATTACCTGTAATATGATCTGAAACCATCAGTCACAGAGTACCACTGAAAGCGTTATCTATAAATCTGTTGAGAAGTTAATTTCGATTCGAAAATGTCTGAATCTACTTCTGCATCTAAAAGAAAATGCCGGCAGTACAGTATTGAGTATTTGAAATATGGATTTACGTACTCTCCTACAAACCAATTATTACCTATGTGTCTAATTTGCCGAAAAGTTTTTTTCAAATGAAGCTATGAAACCTTCTAGGCTACAAGAGCATTTAAATAAAATGCACGGTGATAAAAAGAACAAGGATTTATCCTATTTCCAAGAACTGGAAAAGCAAAATTTAAAACAGCCAACTATATCACATCTTTTTGCGTCGGCTTCTAAACAAGATGATGATGGACTACGAGCCTCATATAACGTTTCATTGTTAATCGCAAAAGCAGGAAAACTACACACAATTAGCGAGGAATTAATTTTATCGGCAATCAAAGAGGTATTGAAAACTGTTCTTCATCATAGAACACCGTCGGATATCATAAAAAAATTCCTCTCAGTAATAATTCAGTGCAAAGAATAGATGAAATGGCAAAAGACGTTGAGGTATCATTATGTGATTACTTAAAGACTTTGGAAATTTTCCATTCAACTCGATGAGTCAACTCTACCAGATAACAAAGTTCTACTCTTATCATACGTACGATTTATAAAGGAAGAAAAAATTCATCAAGAGTTATTATTTGCTAAAAATTTGGAATCTGATATAAAGTGTGAATCTATATTTAATACTATGCAAAAGTTTTTTCAAGAGAAAAAAATTCCTATTTGCAATATTTTGTCTGCTGCTACTGATGGTGCACCAGCAATGATAGGGCGTCATAAAGGTTTCATAGCCCATTTGAAACAAGCAGTACCAAATGTACTCACTGTACATTGTATTATTCACCGTGAGCATTTGGTTGCAAAACATTTGAATCAACGTTTGCATACGTCGCTCCATTACGTTATTAAAGCAGTCAATAAGATTAGAAGCAATTCATTGATTGACTGATTATTTAATAAGCTTTGTAATGAAAATGATGAAGATTACAATCGTTTGTTGCTGCACACAGAAGTCCGTTAGCTCTCTAAAGGTGTTTGCCTGAATCGTTTTTTCAATCTATTTGACTCAGTACTGGACTTTCTTCAAGACAACGAAGAAAAATTACGTGATAACCTGATTACCTCGAAAAATGACATCGCTTATTTGACAGACCTATTTAAAATATTTAATCAAGTTAATTTACAATTGCAAGGTGATGAGTTAAATTTAATTAAAACAAAAAAACGTCGTTGCTGTTTTTGCGGGAAAACTTCTTCTATGCAAAAGAAATCTTGATAGAGGTGAATACAACCACTTTCCCACATTATTAACAGTTTCTGTAAAACCGGAAGATTTACTTACTTATTGCCAACACTCGGAAGTTTTTCATGTTGATTTTACGGACCGTTTCCAAGATATTCTTAACATTAATATACCGAGTTGAATTATAGATCCTTCCGCAAACACTGAAGATTCGTCAAATTTGGAAGAGGAACTCATAGAACACACGAGTAATGAAGAACTCAAAGTAAAATTCAAACATGGATACCAAGAGTTCTGGCTTCAAAAATCAGTACCAGTTCTCTACCCTGGATTATGGGCAATAGTACAGAAATTTTTAATCTCATTTCCTACGTCATATGTGGTAGAGCGTGGATTTACTGCGGTAACTAATTTACTGTCAAAGAAGAGGAACAGGCTACACATCACAAAACGTGGCGATCGGCGATTGATGTTAACCAAATTGGAGCCCGATATTAACAAATTGTTATCACTCCATCAGCCTCAATCATCTCATTAATATTTTTATTTATTATTAATTTTATATTTCTTTTTCATATAGAAAAAGAGGGCGGCATTTTACAGCCGACGAGCAAAAAAAAAAAAGCTGGGGGGCGTTGAAATTTCTGTTCTATGCTAAAGGGGGCGGTGGTCCAAAAAGGTTGGGAATCTATGTTTTAGATAATAAATAATATGAATTGTAGTAAATTATTTTATCCGTTAAGTTGCCTTACCATACTACACTCGAGTTATATGGGAATACCTACTATATTTTTTCTGAATTTTGTGTTTTATATCTAAAATTGGTTGCCTAAAAGGAATTTAACTCGAAGAACTGTCAGTTAACAAAGGCACTTAAGGTTCGCTGTCGCGTTTTTATTAGTTGACAATTCTTCTCGGTAAATTAGTAGACAACCAATTTTCACTAGACAAAGACAAATTTATTCGAAAAATAAGAAAACACAAATCTCTAGTGTAACAAAAAATAAAAAATTCAGTTTGATTACGTTTATTTTGCTGAATTAATTAACTTGAACAATTAAACAATTTTCAGGATCCTGTCGCGATTTCTTTTAAAAATATATACTGTTAAGGGGTTGTAAGTAGTCAATAATTTGAAAAAATAAGTATTTTAAATAATTTTTTTTTTTTTGACAGTAGTTTAAATTATTTTAAAAAACACGTAATATGGGTTTATTATATTATTTTTTAACTTTATTTTACAAATAATAAAAAAGTTATATGGGTATTTATTGTAAACCACGTTACCGCCATATTTGTTGGACGCCGTCCTAATTGGCGGTGACTCTCATAATATTATATTGGTTCATCTAATTCTGTCTTCTTTATTTTTTAAAATAAATTAAATTACTGTCAAAAAAAATTATTTAAAATATTCAATTTTTCATAACGGTGACTACCCCTAACCCCTTAATACAATCATCAAAAATCAAAATTCTTCTTAATCTGCAAAAATATAAGTATACAGGAAGTGTCTATATATTTATATTTTTGTACTGTATTGTGTACGTATGTACAAATGCATATAAGTAATTGTTTGGAAAAAATTTCCAATTTTTTTTTTTTTTTAAAGACATGACAAGCAGTCATAAATTATTTTTTACCAAAAAAATCTACGTAATATACATTGGTGTCTGGTCTAAAAAGAAATAGTACTATTGGCTATACAAACATGTAACAAAATAAAAGAAAAATTTTTAATAACAGCATTATGAGAGAGTGTGACAGAGTTTAAAAATGGATAGAAAATTAATTGCTCCTCTTTTTTTACTAAATTGGTTTTATCTTAAAGTAATACTTGTGACTCTGTGTGTCACTTAAGAAATTAAGTTCCACACTAACACATTCAAATGGGATGTATCGCCACTTGCCATACATACCAAATGAAGAATATTTTAAAGTATTGGGTTTTTTGACTATATTATATATATTTACACTATAAGTGATTTTGTTTTTGCTCTTTAGAGAAAACCAAACTATTTTAGAAAAATTCTATTTTCTAACGTTAATAGTGGCTGAACTGTTTCCCGATGTAGTTCCTTTGTTTTTAGTTCAGTCATAAGTTGAAAACTACTTGACACTGCTTCTTTCGTATCATTAAATACTTACATGTTTTTCAAACTTAATTAGAATTTCATACGATCAAGTGATGTTTTCACAGGGGCTGTCTTCTTTCATCTAACAGTTCATCGTTTTCACACAAGTATTTAAAAACAAATTTTAATACCATCTATACGGTCTTAAATACAAGCCACGACCATTGGTTGACGAAATTTTATTAATGCTTGTTCATTTTGCTCTTTTGTTGTTGATTTTTATTCGTCGTTTCGAGGATCATCATCATCACCACCATCATCATCATTTCTTTTTCAGTTAGTGTCGTGACCATTAAATTTTTTAATTCACTTACTGAAAGATTTGGATCATACAAGTATTTTTTTTCCTTTATCATATTTTGAATAACCATTATGAAGACTAGCGTTTTCAATCGTTGTTAAGTACTCATGTCTGGGACATTTAACTTGTATTATTCTACAATTTTGAAAAAAAAGTAAAGGTAATAAAATTTGGAAAAAATATGATTGGTTATAAAAGATGACAAGGATAAAAAAAGCAGCTTGTACAGTGTCAGTTTAATTTACTTATCTCTCTCACACAAAAATGTGACAAACTTAGTCGGATTTACATAGCTAAAAAAAAACTTCATAATTTAAATGAATGTATATAATTTTTAAAACTATTGATTTAGATTATAATTTAACGTTTCTAAATCGTATTTTGTATTGCCATATTCTATTTTGAATTGAAAAGTAATATTTTTGTCAATGTTGCTCCAAGAGGGCAGTTTCGTATTGAAAATAATTTATTTCATTTTTTATTATAGTGTAAATCCAACTTGTAAAATTTTATTACGCTTACTTCTTTTTCATTTACGCTTAAATTTATCCATACTTATTCAATTATATTTGCCTCCTTCAGTTCTTCAATGATCAATATTATTTCGTTGGAGTGACCAGAGTGACCGACTTGTTGTTGTTGTTGTAAGCCACCAGTTGTTGTAATCGATTGATCAATTCATTTGGATCATCCCAGTGTATAAAGCCTTTTTTCGAATTGTTAAAGTGCATCAAACCAATCCCGAATGTTGGAGTATTACCGACATGGCTTCTTAGAACTGATCATGGAAGTGGTACCATTTCCCTAATAATATTTCGGTATTTATAACTTGCGCTACCTTTTGTTTGTTGGTTTAGACTCTAGTTTCGTCTATGTGGATTTGCTTGCTTTAAAATTCGCTTATACCCATTTAAATCGTCAGTACGATACACACTCCTTTTGGTGCGTTCATGAAAATCAACTCATATAAACCTGGTGTTCCTTTATACGTAATATCAATTATTATATCATCACAGTCTATTTGAAGCGGCTGATTTCCAATCATCCATTCTTCATCTTTTTCGTACGGTCCATATACTATATCAATACCGCTATTTGGTTGAAGGTATAGCTGTAAGTATTTTCTTGCTATTGGTTGAAACTCTTTTGTTAAATCTTTAGGTGTCACCATCAATTTTCGAGCAAAACTTTGTGCCGATCAATGCTATTTCGGTATTGGAAATACATTTTGCTTTTCTTCCATCAGATACGATTTAAAAACATCTTTTGGAAGACGTTGTATTGAAACATTTTCCTTTTTTCCCACCTCCTCACCCTCCTTCTCTTCTTCTTCTTCTTCTTCTTCTTCCATCGACGATGGAAAGTTAAAGTATTGCCTTTTCTTTTTGATTCTAGATGTAAACCGACCTACTACTTGTGTCTCTTCTTCTTCTTTCGTTTCGTTTTGTGGTTATTTCTTTGATTGGCGCAGTTATTGGCTCGAACGTAGTGTGTAACAACATGTCTGATTCGATCTTTCCAGATCGTAAAACATTAAATTTTTTTCGTATATTGTTCGCCGTCTTTATAATGTTCTTTATGACAATCTTCCTTTTCTTCTTATCCATTTCGACGACTGCTCTCCTTTCATACAACTTCCTTTTCATACAACAACTTCTCAATAGAATTAGTTGAGAAATACAAGATGACGACGACACAAGAAACATTTTATTACCGAAAAAATAAATCCCATTACTTTTAGTATTATTCCCACTATTTATTAATTATGTAAATACCAATGAATTTAAATTCTGTGATAATTAGTTATTTAATTAATTAGTAAATACTCAAACTTAATAATAATTAAATAAAAAATAATTAAAATTGACATAGTGTTTGAAAAAATACCAAACTGGATCGGCTGGGACTCGAACCCGGATCTCTTGGTTACCAGCCAAGCGCCTTACCAACTAGGCCACCGATCACTTGTTCGAGTGCCACTCCAATTCAGTAATCAATCAAACACAACCTCTCTCTAATGCGAGACGCAGTTTTTTTTATACTTTTAATTTCAAATGTTATCGAGTGCCTGTGAAACATTATTAGTGTATGGCGGATTTTTATCCGTATTTAAACATACACCAATATTCATATGTTCACTCAATGTCCAGCTTTGGCTGATACCTGAACACTCGATGTACTTTGGCAAATGGCCAATTCATTATGTTAATTAAAATTGACATATATTATTGACAATAATTATTTTGTGGCCGGTGATTTGTTTTTATTAAAAAAAAAAGTTAATTAATTTATCTCTTTAAAATTCTATTACATTTAGTTAATAATGGTTATTGTGGTATGGAAAATAATGAAATCATGTTTTATTTTCAATATTTATTTTTATTTGCCTCAATACCCAATAATAAAATCAATTGTCTCGGTCCAACCTGACAGACCAATACTAAGATTCAAATAAATAAAACAAAGACACAAGCAAATTTACCAGATATTGTTATCAAAATTTCACTCAACTTTCAAAATGGCTTATTAATTAGTAATTTATTAGAATTTTTAAAAATTTCTAGATCATGAGAAATTTAGGAAAATGAATAAAATTTTCGTTTATCACTATCAAATATATAGTAATTACATATAATAATATATTAATTTATCTGCTAATTTGTCTTACCGTATAACACTGACAATGAGTCCTATATTTTTTTTTTAAATAAATTTATGTTTCCTACAGCTCTTTGTTGCATAAAGGCAATACTTCGCTTCCGCATTTTTGTTAGTTGATAGTTATTTTTCTCGTTAAATTGCTTAATTTTTAGTTTTTGTTTGTATTTACGGTATTATTTTCGTTTAAAAAAATAATTATAAAAAAAAATTTTTGTCTATACAAATGTTGTTTTTCCTAGAAAAAGACCGAAAACCAGTTATTTTAAGCGGCTTTAACCGTCAGGTTAAACCGAGCATAAAATAAACCGAAATAACCGAAAACCGGTTATTTTTGAAAAACCGCCATGCCTAATTATAACGTTTATAAAAAAACAAAAAAAAAAACAAATGTGCTGACAACATTAAAAAATCAATGTTATACTTAAGGGGTTATTCAGGGTTGCAGAAAAAAAATTTTTTCTCTAATATTTTTGTTCCTTTATATCCCGAGAATCATCAGTTAAAATTTGGAAACGAAATATGAAACGGTCGCTGAGTTATATGTATATAAGGTATATGCAGTAAAGTGGTCGAATTGTCCTCTTGGATATACGTGTGTGTTTTTAATAAAGGATCAGAATCCTTATTAAAATTTTTCAATGTGCTGGGGCTTAACGTTGGATCGCACGCATACAATTACATTAATAAAAGAGACAATGAACGTGTTAAAATTTCGGAAAAACACTGCACTGGAAAATCTAAGAAGGTAAGGACGGCTAGAAAACAAATGATTGTTGAGCAGGAAGAATTGTATGAGGGAACCTTCTGGCTCCTGTATGGTCCTGGGATAGCGGACTAAATAAATGTAAACAATTTCTTTGGATTCAATCGATTTTAATACAATAAATAAAAATTAGAAAAAAATCTTTAAATGCCTGTTACACAAAACTACATACATTTTCAAATCGGCTGCCACGCTGCAGCCCCTAGCTCTCTATTAATTATAATGTTTAAGGGCGGGTTGGAAGCATAATATTTTTTTCTAGTTTCTGAACCTAAAAAATCCACTCCGTTTA
This sequence comes from Brachynemurus nebulosus, assembly GCA_035578155.1. NCBI lineage: Eukaryota > Metazoa > Arthropoda > Insecta > Neuroptera > Myrmeleontidae > Brachynemurus > Brachynemurus nebulosus. The sequence goes on from JAPWDM010000001.1 coordinate 113,109,418, forward strand.
AATTTCAACCCTTTTTTACAGAACAAAATAATCAAAAAAACCGCGAATTTTCGATTGTTCTTTCAAAAGCTTACAGTTTCTTATTTTCGTTCTGAATCGATGTAATTTTAGGTTAAGAGACTCAGAAAATGTATTTATTTTTTAAAACTCTGTTCGATTTTTTAATTTCTGACCACCCGTTGAAACTGTGTGCTGGCGGCCGAAAACGATGTTTTTTTGAAGCATTGACTTTTATACTGCGTATAAAATGCATCGTCATCGGGAAAAGGAAAATTAATTTCTTTTTTGATAGTCAAAGGAATACCTAATAATGTGTATAAGGTTTCAGATTGATTGCATATAACGTTTCTTGAGAAAAAATTACTGAAAATGGGTCTTTTTTTTAGCTTCTAACTCTGAATAACGCCTTAAGTCATGGTCGAAATAACTGCTGTCACAATTCGGTCTATTGCATGTAATACATGGTTGCTTGGTTAAAAGTATATAATTTATAAGACATCAATTGATAATGCCTCTATGGTATAGTGGCTATAATACCTGCTCCGTATACAAACGGAAGCAAGTTCAATTCCGCCTGCCGAGTTAAAGAAAAAGTATTACCTCACAACATGGCCGACATTCGACGTCAGAACATTGGCTTTTACCATTGCGGACATCTCGAAGAAGATGACGTCAAACAAATCAATTAAAACAGTGAAAACAAAAAAAAAATTGTCAACGACGACAAAAAAAAAATTGTCAACGACACTGACAAAAAAAAAAAAAATTTGTCAACGACATCGACAAAAAAAAAATGCCGGTTAACGACACTGAAAAGAAAAATGACGTCATCGATCTATATTGTCAAATACCACCCACGCAATTTCACATGACCATACCCAAGAAAAAACTCTACGTCACGTAATAATAATAATAATAATAATAATAATAATAATAATAAACGCCCTGTGGGTGGGGGCTTCACTTTGCAGAATTTGCCCACAGTAAGTCCTGCTTGTCGTAAAAGGCGACTAAAAGGACAACCCATTAGGATGGAGAAACCACTGAAAAGAAAGCCTCGTAAAAATGCCGCTGCCGGTGGAGCGACCGGGCGCATCAGGGTCACCACTGAATGTGACAGTTTAGATCGCGGTGACGACAGGCTGGGTTCTAGGCAGCCACCTGTCAGCTGTAATAACACCTTCAGCCAAAATACTACTGCCCTACTTACAGAGCCACCAACACCTTTGGCTCAGCCGACTTTAAGTGTTTCCTCGGAGCACCCTCTGGGGACCACTAAAGCTGGTAAGAAGCGTGTGCGTATGCAATGGACAGATGAACTGAATGAATTCATCGTACGCACATACTTCCAAGTTACTAAACTTGAAACGGACAAAACTGGTTACCGTACGAAATTACATCAAGAGTTCGCGCGCACCTATCCTCACCTAAATCGCGTCACTGAACAGAGACTGGCAGACCAAAAGCGTGTCATTTTCACCAATAACCTTATACCTTCTTCCCTCATAAACACTATTAAAACACAAGTCGCACATCAATTTGCTCAAAATGAAGAAAGTCAGGCCGACGACGGCCCACCAGAAATGGGGAGCCCCACACAAAACGACACTCAACAACTTGTCGAGAATGAACCTAACTACCATGAAACAGCAGTAAATGACACCCTACTGCAAGAGATCAAACTGGAATTTAACACAGCGCTTACTGAATTCGAAGGGACGGACCCCACACATCGGTACTTGTTGCCTAAACAACACACCTAGCGTAGATTGGCTGAGATCGTTGAGATATTAAATAACATAATACTGCCTCAACACTTGCAAACTTGTGACAATTTTATCGAGTTACACACAGCTATCTACTGTGGAGCCGTTGCAGCAATACGTTGTAACGGGTCCGATGTAACACCACCTGTAGCGCACAACTCGAAGGAACACAAAACCCCTGCCTGGGAAACACGATTGAATAAACGCATCAGCACCATCCGATGCAACCTCGGCAGGATCACCCAATACCAACAGGGTACGAGGTCCAAACGGCTCAACAAATATATACACGACATATTACACAAACACACAGTACACACACAATACGAGGAACCCAATAAAACACTCACAGAGATCAGAGATACGCTTCACCAAAAATTAACAGCACTAGCGAAGCGCTTACGAAGATATAAGACCAGTACTGAACGCAGACGACAAAACCAAGCGTTCAGCAGAAACGAGAGACGGTTTTATCAGTCTCTAACGAACAGGGTAACTGACAGTAATGGTCTACCGGAGAAGAACGCACTCCATAGTTTCTGGGCGAATATATGGTCCAACACCATTGACCATAATGACAAAGCCAGCTGGATCGATACAGAGTGCAGGAATAACGAACATCTTCCGGAGATGCCCTATACGGACATTACTACAGAGGACGTCTCCAGAGCTTTACAGAGATCGCATAACTGGAAGGCACCTGGCATCGATAACATACAAAACTACTGGCTCAAACACTTTACATCAACACACAAATACCTCGCTGAACAATTCACACTATTTATAAGAACACCAAACCTGACACCGAAGTTCCTAACGCAGGGTATCACATACATGAAATCTAAAAACAGTAATACAAAAAATCCTGCGAATTATAGGCCTATCACCTGCTTGCCTACAATGTATAAGATTTTGACGTCCTGTCTGGCAGAAAAGATCAATGAGCATTGTCAGATTAACACCATACTGACAGAAGAACAAAAGGGATGTCGAAAGAGGTCACAAGGCTGCAAAGAGCAGCTTCTGATTGACTCCGTAGTACTGGAACAAGCGAAAGGGAGACAACGTAACCTGTACACAGCGTTTATTGATTACAAAAAGGCATTTGATTCGGTCCCGCACTCCTGGTTACGGAGAGTATTGGAGCTGTACAAAATACACCCAAGTATCGTGAACTTTCTTGGAACGATCATGTCCGATTCGCGAACGACCTTACATTTGAGTATTGGTAATGAAAAAACAGCAAGCGACCTTATTCAAGTAAGACGCGGTATATTCCAAGGCGACTCATTGAGTCCATTATGGTTTTGTCTCGCAATGAATCCACTTCCTCGCCTGTTAAATGAAACCAAATACGGTTACAATGTAGGTACGCAAACGAATTCGCGCCATACCATCTCACATCTGATGTATATGGATGATATTAAGATCTATGCAGCTACTAAACATCAATTACAGCAGCTGCTGGGACTTTCCAACAAGGTTTCGCGAGACCTCTGTATGGAGTTTGGAATCGATAAATGTCGAACACAATGTCGTTCTGGAGGAAAACGAGATGCGGTCGCATTCGAACTCGAACCAGAGTCTGTTATGCAGCCCATGGACGAGGGAGAGTCGTACCGGTATCTCGGATTCAATCAGGACGAACGTATAGATCACAGCGCTGTAAAACAACACCTGATGCAGCAATACCTAACGCGTGTACGGAGATTACTGAACACCCACCTTGATGGCAAAAAAACCATCAAAGCAATTAACACCTACGCAGTTCCGGTGCTAACGTACTCATTTGGGGTAATCAAATGGACGCCTACGGACTTGACAAACATCGAGATCAAGACCCGCGTCCTTATGACCAAATACCGAATTCATCATCCTAAAGCAGCTATAGAACGATTGACGCTGCCAAGAGCCGAAGGGGGTCGGGGTCTTATAGACATAAGGAACACGCATAATATAGAGGTTCATAACTTGCGAGAATATTTTTACACCAAAACACACACATCACACTTACACAATGCAATAATCCAAGCCGACAAGGCATACACACCATTAAACCTCTCACACACAGAAATGCCAGATAGTTTCTGCCCCTTGGTCACGAAGGAGGACAAAATCCAGCAATGGATCCGCAAGCCTCTACATGGAAGACATCCACATGATCTTAACCAGAGTAACGTCGACAAAGCAGCGTCGCACGCCTGGTTGAGTCAAGGAAGTCTTTTCCCGGAGACTGAAGGATTTATGCTAGCTATACAAGATCAAGTAATTCATACAAAGAATTACTCAAAATACATACTTCGTGACTCGTCAATAACATCTGACTCATGCCGGAGATGCCATTCCAAACCCGAAACGATTCAACACATCACAGCTGCCTGTACTCAGCTCGCTCAGTCCGAATATAAACACCGTCACGACCAAGTTGGCAAAATTATATACCAGAAACTAGCGGTTAAGCACCACCTTATAACCGATAAAACCACTTACTACAAGCTCACACCAAAAGTAGTAGCGGAGAATGACTCCTGTAGACTTTACTGGGATCGGTCGATTATTACAGATAAGACCATAAATCATAATCGACCAGATATCACCTTCGTAATGAAACAAACTAAGACCACCTATCTGATCGACATTGCGGTTCCGAATACACATAACTTACAAAAAACACACGTAGTTAAATTGGAGAAATACACTGACCTCGCAGCCGAAATAAAACAACAATGGCGAATGGAACATGTCCACTTGTTCCAATAGTACTCAGTGCCACCGGGGTCATTCCACACACACTGCACAATAGCTTGAGTCTCTTGGGTCTCCCAAAGTACACATACGTCACTATGCAAAAGGCAGTGATCATAAACACATGTCGTATAGTACGGAAGTTCCTCAGTAATACGAATCCGACTGCGATATGTGAAAGCACAAGATCTGCTTGTACTCCATCTGAGCCATCTACAGTGAGTGAACAACACACTGACACTCATCTTACAGACACACAACACACATACATAAACACACAATACGCTAACACTGAAACACAAACACCTAACACACATACAGATCCAGATTCGTCTGATGGAGAGGGAGGATCGACCAACTGCCGCACTGTCACTGTTACCGCTCTGGTGCACAATCCTCCCCAACTCAATAACACACAAGGTCCGTCAACCTCTGTACCATCTAAACGCGCAATTCCAGGAACACCCGATCTTAATGAGCAATTTGGTGAACCAGAACACATTTACACCAAGAAACGAAAAATAGAACGACACATCCACACACATACACGAACACACACACAAACACAAACAGTCCTTTCCCTTCCCTCTGTCCCTAATCCTACCTATTCTCTGAGGACACGAAAACGAACTAGGCATTCACAGCCGTCTGTCATTGAGCCAACATCTACGCTCCCACAAAAGTCTCGTCGTACGAACCAGTATACACCAAAATAGACGCATAACATCTCGTTTCAAGCAACAACAACAACAATATAAGGAGTGATGTGACAAACCCGTCCGTGAATGTACTACGGTACTTTTACGGATTGGTTTGGCGCATTACCCTTCCACAGAGCCTAATACCTTGCATAATGCCGGTATAGGTGAATGTTACCCAGTACTGTCCTACTGAGTAGTGAGCGCCAGGTTGGCGTAAAAGTCTATAATAATAATAATAATAATAATAATAATAATAAACACCAAGAAACGTAAAATGTGACGACACATCCACACACATACACGAACACACACACAAACACAAACAGTCCTTTCCCTTCCCTCTGTCCCTAATCCTACCTATCCTCTGAGGACACGAAAACGAACCAGGCTATCACAGCCGTTTGTCATTGAGCCAACATCTACGCTCCCACGAAAGTCTCGTCGTACGACCCATTGTACACCAAAATAGACGCATAACACCTCGTTTCAAGCAACATCAACAACAATATAAGGAGTGATGTGACAAACCCGTCCGTGAATGTACTACGGTACTTTTACGGATTGGTTTGGCGCATTACCCTTCCACAGAGCCTAATACCTTGCATAATGCCGGTATAGGTGAATGTTACCCAGTACTGTCCTACTGAGTAGTGAGCGCCAGGTTGGCGTAAAAGTCTATAATAATAATTTATTTATTTGTATAAGACTTTCGTTTGATACAAAGAGTTTAACATATAGATCGGGAATGAACAATTTAACATATATTACAGTTTTCAATATTTAACAATTTAAAATGAAATATATAACAAATACAATAATAACAGGAAAAATTAACTATAGCAAAAATAATAACAATAACAATAGATTACATCAAAAGAGCGGTTAAAAAATCTTAAATATTTTGCTAATAATTTAGGTGCCAAAGTTACCGCACCAGGTACAGTTAAAGACTTGAATTTAGAAAAACGGAGGCTAAGAAGAATATGACAACAAACCAGGTTTCCAGGAGACAAAAATCGTTTTAACAGAATGTCTATTAGCTACTGAAGCTAAATACCTAGGTATGGATCTAGATAAAAAACTGACTTGGGGTAAGCATATTTGGACTAAACGCAAGCAAGTAAATGTTAAGTTTTCTGTTAAATGTTAAGTACTATTGGCTTCTAGGTCGTAAATCAAAATTGTCTTTAAGAAACAAAGTGCTAGTTTATAAAAGTGTTATCAAACCAGTATGGACTTATGGTATTCAACTTGTTAGAATATAGATAACAAAATCTCTAAATAAAAATTGACAAGTAACGCCATCTATGTATTTCTATATGTAACTATATATGTACCAACTTATAAAAAATAAAAGTAAGTCTATTACAGAAATCAACGTGTTTTAGTAGGTTATGGGCAAATATCCTGTTTTTTTCGGTTTTATACTGTGTAAATTTAGTTTAAAACAGTCGAAAATTGTTGACCTTTTCGTGGAAATATGGCTATGAACTATATTCAAAACATCCCGAAACTAAAAGGACGCGAGAATTATGATGAGTGGAGTTTTGCTGTGGAAAATCTTTTGGTGCTTGACAACCTCGTGAACTATATCAAGTCGGAGCCAGATGCTAATTTCGTAGCAAAAGTATCAGATGACGCAAAAGCCAAGGCCAAGCTAGTATTAACCATTGACCCTGGATTGTACGTGCATATTAAGGAAACAAGAACATGTTTGGAGTTATGGAATAAATTGAGAAACATGTTCGATGACTCAGGTTTTTCTCGTAAGATAACCCTACTAAGACATTTAATCTCATTACGACAAGAAAATTGCGTGTCCATGACTTCATATGTCACGCAAGTAGTCGAAATGGCTCAGAGATTAAAAGGCACAGGATTTACAATAACCGAAGAATGGGTCGGATCTTTATTATTAGCAGGTTTGTCAGAAAAATTCTCGCCAATGATTATGGACATCGAGTACTCGGGGATGCAGATTGCCACCGATGCAATAAAATCTAAATTAATTAATATGGAGGTTTCAAAGAATGACGTGGATTCCAGTGGCGCCGCATTCGCTGCAAACAAAAACAAAAAGCATAAATTTAAAAATGGCGCAACATCATCGACAAACTTGAAAGTGACAATGACAGGTGAAAAAATAATTACTTGTTACAAATGTAAACAAACAGGTCATTATCGAAACCAGTGTCCATTGTTGCAAAAAAACAAGCAATCAAATGCTTTTAGTGTGGTATTTTTGAATGGAGAATACAGTACAAACGAATGGTACGTAGATAGTGGCGCAAGTGCACATATGACGGCCAACAAAGAATGGATGCAGAACGCGAATTTTACGCTGTATTTATCAGAGATAACCGTCGCAAATAATATGAAAGTACCAGTTTTATGTTCCGGAGACGTACATATATCGACTAATTGTAACTATGATATCGTGGTTAAAGATGTGCTATGCGTGCCAAACTTAACAACGAACCTATTGTCAGTGAGTGAACTAATCAAAAACGGTAACAAAGTTGTTTTTGAAGAAAACCAATGCTACATTCGCAACAATAAGAATGTGTTGGTGGCCACAGCAATGTCAACAAATGGTGTGTACAAGCTAAATATTAAAGTAGCAGATTGTATGCTGGCAACACCTGCCGTAGCAAGTGCAGAGCTTTGGCACAGACGGTTAGCACATATTAACAGTAATGATTTAAAAAAAATGAAGAACGGCATTGTGGATGGATTGTCTTACCCGGATACTAGTGATATGACAATGAATACATGTGTGACCTGTTGTGAAGGTAAACAAACGAGGTTACCATTTCATCATGCTGGACAAGTAAGTACAGAAACACTACAGATAATACTTGCTGATGTATGTGGTCCTATGGAGACGAAGTCCATAGGTGGTGCTCAGTATTTTGTCTTGTTCGTTGACGATCACAGTCGTAATACTTTCATATACTTCCTCAAACATAAGAATGAAGTCTTCAAAATATTCAAGAATTTTAAAGCAATGGCTGAAAACCAGCAGAATAAAAAGATAAAAATATTACGCACAGACAATGGTGGTGAGTTTTGTATTGGTGAGATGGAGAATTACTTACTTAAAGAAGGAATTATCCATCAGAAGACAAATGCATACACGCCTGAGCAAAATGGTGTTTGTGAGCGAGCAAACAGAACTATTGTGGAGAAAGCGCGATGCTTACTGTTTGATGCAAAACTAGAAAAGAAGTTCTGGGCTGAATCCGCTAACACAGCGACGTACTTAAAGAATAGATCTGTAACTTCAAGTTTGGGAAATATAACGCCCTATGAAGCGTGGTATAAAAAGAAACCAGATTTAAGTCACATACGTCTGTTTGGTAGCCTCTTAATGGTTCACATACCAAAAGAAAGACGATTAAAATGGGACAAGAAGGCCAGAATGAACATTCTTGTAGGATTTTCAGAAACAGTAAAGGGATATCGAGTATATGATCCTATAAAAAATATTATAACTATAAAAAGAGACATTATAGTGATGGAAGAAAAAACAGTATCATCGGAAAACAATGAAGAAAACACAGCAGAATGGATACAGGATGATGTTGAAAATGAAGACCATGAGTCTCCAGCTATTAATGATGGTAGAGATTCAGTGGGGGAATCTTCAATGAATGAATCTCTCCATAACTCAGATTCGAATACATCTATATATACTGATCCATTTAGTGACAGTTATGATGATACAACCACCACAAACACAGAGACAGATATCTCAAACAGTGAGTTGCAACCGATTTCAGAATTACCAGAACAGGATAAGAGAACAAGAAGACCTCCAGAACGTTTTGGGTTTGGTAACATCTGTATTTCCAATTCTAATCCGGAAGTCGAACAAATAGATTTCTCAGAAGCGCTGAATGGACCAGAAGCTGATCAGTGGAGACAAGCCATGCGAAAGGAACTTCAGTCGTTCGAAGACAACAATGCGTGGGAAATTGTGGATGTGCTAAGTGACGGAACAATTGTGCAAAGTAAGTGGGTGTTAAATAAAAAGCTAGATGTGAATGATAAAGTGCGGTATCGTGCTCGACTCATGGCTAAAGGTTTTACACAGCGACGTGGTATAGATTATGAGGACACTTTTTCTCCTGTGGTGAAACATTCTACGCTGAGATTATTGTTTGCTCTGAGTGTACAACGGGAAATGGACATCACACATCTTGATGTAACAACAGCTTTTTTAAATGGACATTTGAAAGAAAATATTTACATGTCAATTCCGGAAGGTTTTGTAAATAATCAAATCGGAAAGGTTTTGAAACTAAAAAGAGCTATATATGGACTGAAACAGTCTTCTTTAATGTGGTATGAGAAAGTGAAAGACAGTATACTTAACTATGGTTTTAAAATAAGTAAATTTGAACCATGATTGTTTACATTTTTTCATGAGAATGTTAAGACTATTGTAACAATCTATGTTGATGATTTTTTAATTTTCTCAAATCGTATTGCTGAAACTGAAAATTTAAAAAATGTATTATGTACTGAATTCAAATTGAAAAATTTAGGTCCTGTTAGACGTTACCTAGGCATGCGAATTAATGTAAACAAAGAATGTAAAACTATAACTGTGGATCAGCAGGAATATATAGAGCAGTTATTATTAAAATTTGGTATGTCTAATTGTAAAACTATAAATACTCCTATCGAGAGTAAGTTGAACATAGAAAAGGCTAAAAATTATGTAGCCAACATTCCATATCAAAGGCTAATTGGAAGCCTTATGTATTCAGCTTTATTGACTAGGCCTGACTTGTCATACTCTCTTAGTTACCTCGGCCAATTCAACAACTGTTATGATAAAACACATTTTAGTTATGCTAAACGAATATTAAAATATTGTACTTACAGAAAACAAAACATTATTGTTTGACATAAGGATAATGTAGAGCTGACAGGTTTTGTTGATGCGAACTGGGCTAGTGATAGTTTAGATCGTAAATCTTATAAGGGGTTCTGCTTTGTAATGAGTGGTTCTGTGATCTCCTGGCAAAGTAAAAAACAAAAGACTGTTTCCTTATTTAGCACTGAGGCAGAATATGTTGCTCTTTCAGAGGCATCTAGGGAAGCTGTTTACTTAAGAAATCTCATGTATGAGCTAAGTGGTAAAAAAATGTGTAATTAAATTAAAATGTGGTAATCAAAGTGCATTAAAGTTAGCAACAAGTCATCAGGCACATGCTATATCAAAACATATTGATGTTCGTTTTCACTATGTTAGAGATGCCGTTAAAAATAAACTAATGAATACGTTTCAACACAGGAAATGCCCGCTGACTTGTTAATCAAACGTCTGTTATCCACTAAGCATTATAAGTTCATGCATATGCTGGAAATTAGGGTTAAATAAAAAATATGTGTTCTGTTTAGAAATTCACATTTATTTTGTTAAGTGGGGGTGTTAGAATATAGATAACAAAATCTCTAAACAAAAATTAACAAGTAACGCTATCTATGTATTTCTATATGTAACTATATATGTACCAACTTATAAAAAATAAAAGTAAGTCTATTACGGAAATCAACGTTTTTTAATACAACTTTAGTGCTGCTAGTGTTAGCAATATTGAGATATTGCAACGTTTTCAATCGAAAGTGCTTCGAGCTATTAGTGCTTCCGTGTGGTACGTGCGCAAGGATGACATACATCGCAGTCTTCAAGTGTCCACAGTGCGTGAGGAAATAGTACGATACTGTGATAAATACATTCATCGCCTAGAAAATCACCTTAATGTGTGTGCCCTTAACCTATAGTGACTCTTTGTATAGACTCAATACACAGAATATTTTAGAATTAAGATATAGATTTATTAGCTTTTAATGAATAGTATATTATATTTAGTATATCACCATTCCCGTTATGTTCTATCATCGCTCGATTTATAGTTCTATTTAGAACTGATAATCGATGAACAAGGATGTTAAAAAAAATATTTGGAAACACTCGTTCCATATCAGTCGTTCAATATACAGCCACGCATTTGAAGAGCCGTAACAGTGTAGTATAAAATGTTATTTAGTTTATTTTTATCATTAATAAGGAACAAATTAGTGTGAAAATTATTTTCATTGATACCTATACAGTAATCTTTAAGATAATGCTCCCTAAAACCTTGGTATACAGGATATTTACAGCAGAAATGATAGACACTTTCCATTTCATTTAAATTGCAGATTGAGCAGAATTCATCTAAGTTAATGGCGTATTTATGTTGATTAATTATAATTCTGAATCGATACTTGCAGTGTCCTAATTTGGGCAATGACTCGCATTTTACTAATCGGGCAACGAACATTCAAATAATAATCTTCGTGCAGAGAGTGGTTAAATAAATCCGCGTAAATGGTGCTATATCGAGAGTCTTGCAGCATTTGTATATCTCGAGAATGTAGCAGGGACTTGTAGCTTGTGATTATATTTCCTCTGGCTTTTCTAACTTCTTTAACGTCCTGAACGTTCCATAGATGAAGCATATCAGTTTCTTCTAAAATAGATTTCAGTTGCGAGCACCAACTTTTTTCAGTTATGTTATTAGGAGCAGAATCCAGTTTTAGACGATGCAAGTAGCAAATTTTAACAATGGAGTATCAAGTTAGAACCTTGTATAAAATTGCAGCTTTTTAGTCGAATTTTTCCTTGAAAAAATTAGACTTATACAGCCTATACGATAAGAACGGTGAGAGGCGAGAGTAGGGGCGCTATCCGTTTTTGGACCCGTAGAACACGATTATGTAGAAAAAAATGTCTGATATATATATATATATATATATATATATATATATATATATATATATATATATATATATATATATATATATATATATATATATATATATATCCGGCTACCTTTTAATATGTGTAGGGCCCCCCTATGGAAGTTAAGAGCTGAAATTTGGTAAGTGGGGCTCATTCCGATGCACAACAATACTATAAAAGTGGGGTCAAATTTTGGGCAAATTTTTGATCCGACCCACCTTTAAGGACGTGGTGGGGAGCGGTAAGACAATAAAACTTTTCCAAACCGGTTGGAAATAATGTTTCGGTGAATTATCTACACCATATCCAAAATTCAGCTTCCTAGGATGATTAGAAGGGAGTAGAGGGGGAAAAACCGATTTTGGCAGGAATTAACGCGCCCCCAGCCCCCAGAATTAACGTAGAGGGTTGAAATTTGGTGTGTTGCTAGAGTCCGTACCTAGGTTGTGGTTTTTGGAGGTTTTAATATTTTACCTCCACCCGCCTCATTTTTAAGCTACAATTTCATGATTTTCCGACGTTTTCGAAGATTTTACCACTCGCACAGGTCACCCAAATAAACCTAGAGAGCTGAAATTTTGTATTCGGATTGAGTTAGTATCAAGGGGTGCCTTTTGGAGGTCTCAACTTTTAACCCTTACCCCCACCATATTTATACCAAAAAGAACATGATTTTTCTTGTTTTTTTGACAGTTTCGTTCGGGTCAAAATCTCCCCAAATAAACCTAGAGCGCTGCAAATTGGTGTACAGGTTAAGTTAATGGCCAGCCACTGCTTTTTGGAGGTTTCAACTTTTAACCCTTACCCCCACGATTTTTATGCCAATATTTCTTTGATTTTTTTGCATTTTTCTAACACGCCTAGAGGCTCTCTGAGTAAACGTACAGGGCTGAAATTTTGTACATGTATTGAGTTAGTATCCAGTTAGTGCCTTTTAGGGATCCCACATTACTATTCCCCCCACTTCTTCCATTTTTACATCGGAATTCAATGTATTGTTAAATGTGTTTAAAATGCTTTATATTTATACTATAAGACAAGTAGGCGAATAATAAATTTAAAAATTTTAAAAAAATGAACGTACTTTTATGACAAATGCAATACATACGTAATACATACAACATGTACATATAATATAATATAATACATACATAATTATAATAATACATATAATTTAAAAAATGTTATTGATGCCATTTTTTATTTTATTTATAAAATATAAATTCTGGATTTTTTTGGAAAGAAAAAATATCTTCATAAAGGCCTTCCAGTTTACTATTTAAGGTGCTTTTTTAATATTTAAAAATAAAACACAAAGGCAGTTGGCGGATAAGCATGGGTAGGAATGCCCTCGTACGAATTGTGTTTTTTTTCCTGCTAACTGCTATCGGCACCAAATTGAAATTTACTGAGATTCAGCCCTTAAAAACTTAAAACCTTTTTTTAAAACCCCGATCAACCGGACACTCATTATCAGTTTTGAAACCACCAAAATGACAAATCGCTTGTAGACTTTCAATCACATTTCGCTTGTAGACATTCAATAACAAAGATGAAGGGAAAAATTCGACTTCCGTGATGGGTCCCCGCTGCTCACGGCGTTTTTTACTCAACGAGTTCGGTAAACCTTCGGTAAATAATGAATTGACATTAAAAATTATAGATCGCATGAAAACACTTAAAGATAAAGATAACACACTAGCGACAGAGATAGAACAAAAAGGATGGATGAGGAAAAAAATCATATTTCAACCTCTAAGGAGCCTTGATTTATTTGACTTTCCACAACTGGATGAAATTCAATTAAAATTATTATTTACGGGATCGTATCAATACAGTCAAGCCATTGCTTATCTAGCTGAAATATTAAATGATGATAATACAATAAACATAAATTTTGTAAAAGATCAATCGATCATATCTTAAAACTGCAAGTGAGATCACGGCATATAACACGAAAATCGTATAAATGTTTTATTGAATATATTCCTGAAAAGAACGACTGTGATGGAATCACTCGGCATTTTTGTGAATGTCCTAATGGACGTCGTACCATAGGATGCTGTTCCCACTTGGCCGCGACAATTTATTATTTATCATTCGGGCGATATCAATCTCGTTTACCTCGTCCAGTTGAAAAACTCAGCCAGTTATTGTATTTACAAAAGACAATATTGCGGTAACGATTGAAGAAGACAGTGATTGTAATTGGTTCATTATAATAATAGTTTTTATTATATTATGGATAATTAGTATTGTTATAATTATTATTAAAATTACATATAGGTATATCTGTCTATTATTTATTTATGCATGGGGAGTAATTATATTTTTTTTAACACTGTTCTACCCATCTGAAAATTTTGAAAAAAATATATGATATAGAGTATAGTAATGTTTGTAGTGCATAGTAGTGTTTGATGTCATTGAATAGACTTTTTAAAAATATCAAACACGTATTTTTTATTTTCTGGTCAGATGTGTATTTCTCGAGACAATTCACCATTTTAACACTTTTCTTCCGGAACCAGCAAACAATTTATTTTTACACTTACAGCGCCATCTGTTGAGAATTGAAAAAAATGTTTCAAATAAAAGTTATATATTTCGTCTCGTAGAATCTAAACTGCAATAAGAAAAAATGGGGGTTTCTATTTAAAATTTCAAAGTTGCTCTCCGCTCAGCCCACAGGGGGCAGGGGGAATAACTAGTTTTAAGACTGAAAAATGCTCTCTTCAAAAATATTAATTTTTTTATTAGCCAAGCTTTTCTTGCAACGCTTTTTTTCCAGATGTACAAAATTCCAGGTTGAATGAATCATTCGGTATAAAATCTTAATTATAGGTATATTAAAATAATTAATTTGTGACAACACTGTATAGTTTATGTATACATATATTAAATCAAGGGTCGGTAACCTTTTTAGGACAGTGAATCACTTTCAAAAGAAATATTTTTTGACGGGCTGCGTAGTCCCAAGAAAATTAAAATTAAAAAATAAAAAAATTTAATAAGATAGATTTTAATTTCCATTTGCTTCTAAGATTTACATGCTGCACTTATACGCAAACATTAAATAATCTTTTCATTATTTTCTCTAGAGACAAGGATGTATTCATGGAGAAGAATTACCTTACATATTTGGAGCACCTTTAGTTGGTGGTATATCTCACTTTATTCGAAATTACACTAAATCCGAAGTGTCACTTGCAGAAACTACAATGATATACTGGAGTAATTTTGCGAGAACCGGGTATGTATGTATGCGTAAATTTTTAGTAGTGTACTTTCTTCTACAGTTCCACTCCTGTGTACTTAATAGTTGACCAGAGGAGTACGATTTTTGAAATACCTTGGTTTGTGTGATGGTGTGGTATAGAATTATTTTTTTATAAATAAAGATTTTATTACTAACTTAAAAAAAGAATAATAATAATATGTAATCATAATAGCATACCCTAACACAAGACATTTTGAGAATCGCGCCTCTGGTCAGTAGTATACGAAACTACAAAATTTTCTACTACTAATCTACTGAGATCCTTTCGATTTGACCTTCGCTGTAACATATCCATTTTTTTCCTCTTATCATTAAGCTAGGGTAAAAACATCAAAATGTATTTGAACACCTGCGTTTAAGAAGTTACTAAGTGCAATTTATCAAAATTGAGTTAGCACCATCCTCTGCTAGTATTTTTGCAGTGAACGTGTTAGTATAAATACTTTTTTTGTATAGAACTTATAAATGTAGCTATGTGAACTACGCAACTGACATTCGAATATTCGAAATTCGAAAACGGAATTCGAAAGAGAATCGTTTGTACCCGATTGTATCACGTTTCTTTTCGTTTGTACCTCAAAGGGTTCGGAAATAAAGGGTCCCCGATTTTCGAGGTATGGTGAATTTCCTTGTTTTATAAGATCTTGAAAATCTAATGACGGCATTTGAAAGAGAATCATTTACACCCGATTGTACCATCTTTTTTTGTCGTTTGTATCTCAAAGGGTTCGGATATAAAAGATCCCCGAAATTTGAGGTATGGCGAATTGCGTTGTTTTTAAGATATTGGAAATCTGAAAACAACGTTTGAACGAGAATCGTTTGTACCCGATTGTGCCACTGTTCTTTTCATTTGTACCTCAAGGGGTTCGGAGATAAAGGGCCTCCGAAATTCGAGGTATGGTGAATTTCGTTGTTTTATCTGATCTTGAAAATCTGAAAATGGAATTTGAAAGAGAATCGCTTGTACCCGATTGTATCACTTTTCTTTTCGTTTGTACCTCAAAGGGTTCGGACATAAAGAGTCCCCGAAATTCGAGGTATTGTGAATTTCGTTATTTTATAAGATCTTGAAAATCTAAAAACGGCATTTGAAAGAGAATCGTTTCGATTGTACCACTGTTGTTTTCGTTTGTACCTCAAAGAGTTCGGAGGTAAAAGATCCCCGAAAATCTAGATATAGTGATTTTCGTTAGTTTCTAAGACATTGAAAATCTCAAAACTTAATTCGGAAGGGAATCGTTTGTACCCGCTTGCGCCACCTTTCTTTTCGTTCATACCTTAAGGGGTTCGGAGTTAAGGATCCTAGAAATTCTACTTAGGATTAATTTGGAGCCAGCTTTAATTTGGCTGTTTTGAGAGATATTTAAAATTTGAAAATGACCTAAATAATAATAATAATAATAATAATAATAATAATAATAATAATAATAATAATGGTGGTGAGGACACCTATAGCAGCTGCCCTTGGCACCCGTGAGGGATATTTATCCCCCATTGGTGTCAAGGAGGCTAAGGGTTCCAGTGGTAGTTTATGCGCAATACAGTAATCTTCGGATTCCATTAGCCTCTGACTACCCAAGATCGGCACCTTTCCTTCTCGAGGTACCACTGTTTTCACAAAAGATGCCGGATCAAAATTTTCGACGAGGACGAACGTCGTAGGATCGACAGAGGTTTCCACCGTATGTGAGAAATACCATCGTCTGCTAAATGCTTGTAATTCTCGCCCTGATGTCTGGCTGTAGCGTCGAATGTGTTTAGTATCCATATGTGTGTGAATACCGAAATCGTGATTTGACTTCGGATTAGTCGAATAGGTGATGTCTGACTGTGATTTTTTTTTGTATCTTGTCTTCCTGATTGTGATAGTTTGCACTTTTGTTTTTAATTTTTTGCCCTTTGTTTTTTTTTTATCTCTGTGTTCACTGGACGGTGCACCCCAGTGAACACAACCGTGATAATTCGTCTGTGATATTGCGTTGATTTTTTGTCCCTGTGACTTCGACGGGTGGGAATGCGGTACTCGACGCACTCGTTCGCGTCACCCAGGCGTATGAGTCGATATCTGCCCGAACGGCTTGAGTGAGCTCGCTTACTAAGGAGATGTCGTCTTCCCTCATACGGATGCGAGCTTGAGCGTCCTGGGACTGCTTTTGCCCCGTCGGAGTCATAGGGACATGAGTCTGATATACTGTGATACTCTGTGGCATTGTCCCGTTCTCTGTAGCCTCGACTCGGACGAACGTGGCCTAGTCATCGTACCGGTCTCCCGTATAGGTTGACCCCGACACCTGACAGAACGGCACATGTACCCAGTAATCAGTTATCTGACAGAACAGTACATGTTGCTCAGTAATCAGATGTCACTGTCCCTACACGTGTGAGTTCCTAGGTGTTGACGAAGCCATTTCGGAATTGTCGAGACTATGGGGAGCGGAATCGTGTCACAGAGCAAGAAATTTTGAAAACTGTGATATTGTTGTTTTTGTTTTTTAATAAGATTGATTTTAATTTGTTTTATTTTAACGATGTACCACTGAGGGCCTTTTCCACCCGAGGTGGTACATCAATTGTTTTTCTTATCTGTGATATTTTGTCGTGCCGCTGTAGGCTTGCTGTTGTGATCCTTCAGCGGTATCGTTTTTTTTTTTTTTTTTTTTTTTTTTTTTTTTTTTTTTTTTTTTTTTTTTTTTTTTTTTTTTTAACTACTTATTGCGGCACTGGTCGGCCTGTGGCTCCCCAGTGACGTAATAAGATTTCGCTTTTCCTGTGATATTTCTAGTCAGTATTTTCCACTCCGAGGCCCTTTACACCTCGGAGATTCATCGTTGGATTTCAGACCTTGGTGACCGGACACTCTGGCTAGCCCTTAGCCTACCGCCACCAAGGACTGTCCGTACTTTTTAGGCCCTGGGATGGCAGGGCTCATCGTTGAATTTTAATATGTGTATGTTGTCCATTGTCTATTGCATTTATGTGTTCCTGTCTTTATGTGTTGTTTTTATCTTTACTGAGTTTTGGCGGCGCATGCCCTTAGTAGGCGATGCCGCCGGGTGCTGCTGACCGCGCCATCCACCGGCAGCAGTACCTCAATTTTAATTAAAAAAAAAAAAAAAAAAAATAATAATAATAATAATAATAATAATAGTAATAAACGCCCTGTGGGTGGGGGCTTCACTTTGCAGAATTTGCCCACAGTAAGTCCTGCTTGTCGTAAAAGGCGACTAAAAGGACACCCCATTAGGATGGTGAAAAAACAAAAAAAGCCTCGGAAAAATGCCGCTGCCGGTGGAGCGACCGGGCGCATCAGGGTCACCACTGAATGTGACAGCTTAGATCGCGGTGACGACAGGCTGGGTTCTAGGCAGCCACCTGTCAGCTGTAACAACACCTTCAGCCAAAATGCTACTGCCCTACTTACGGAACCCCCAACACCTTTGGCTCAGCCGACTTTAAGTGTTTCCTCAGAGCATCCTTTGGGGACCACTAAAGCTGGTAAGAAGCGTGTGCGTATGCAATGGACAGATGAACTGAATGAATTCATCGTACGCACATACTTCAAAGTTACTAGACTTGAAACGGACAAAACTGGTTACCGTACAAAATTACATCAAGAGTTCGCGCACAGCTACCCTCACCTAAGTCGCGTTACTGAACAGAGACTGGCAGACCAAAAACGTGTCATTTTTACCAATAACCTCATCCCTGCCTCCCTCATAAACACCATTAAAACACAAGTCGCACATCAATTTGCTCAAAATGAAGAAAGTCAGGACGACGGCCCACCAGAAATGGAGAGCCCCACACAAAACGACACTCAACAACTTGTCGAGAATGAGCCTGACCACCATGAGACAGCAGTAAATGACACCCTACTGCAAAAGATCGAACTGGAATTTAACACAGCGCTTACTGAATTTGAAGGGACGGACCCCACACATAGGTACTTGTTGCCTAAACAACACACCTCACGTAGATTGGCTGAGATCGTTGAGATATTGAACAATACAATACTGCCTAAACACTTAGAAACATGTGACAATTTTATC
This sequence comes from Brachynemurus nebulosus, assembly GCA_035578155.1. NCBI lineage: Eukaryota > Metazoa > Arthropoda > Insecta > Neuroptera > Myrmeleontidae > Brachynemurus > Brachynemurus nebulosus. The sequence goes on from JAPWDM010000001.1 coordinate 113,128,761, forward strand.
GAGTTACACACAGCTATCTATTGTGGAGCCGTTGCAGCTATACGTTGTAACGGGTCCGATGTAACACCACCTGTAGCGCACAACTCGAAGGAACGAAAAACTCCTGCCTGGGAAACACGATTGAATAAACGCATCAGCAACATCCGATGCAACCTCGGCAGGATCACCCAATACCAACAGGGTACGAGGTCCAAACGGCTCAACAAATACATACACGACATATTACACAAACACACAGTACACACACAATACGAGGAACCCAATAAAACACTCACAGAGATCAGAGATACGCTTCACCAAAAATTAACAGCACTAGCGAAGCGCTTACGAAGATATAAGACCAGTACTGAACGCAGACGACAAAACCAAGCGTTCAGCAGAAACGAGAGACGGTTTTATCAGTCTCTAACGAACACGGTAACTGACAGTAATGGTCTACCGGAGAAGAACGCACTCCATAGTTTCTGGGCGAATATATGGTCCAACACCATTGACCATAACGACAAAGCCAGCTGGATCGATACAGAGTACAGGAATAACGAACATCTTCCGGAGATGCTCTATACGGACATTACTACAGAGGACGTCTCCAGAGCTTTACAGAGATCGCATAACTGGAAGGCACCTGGCATCGACAACATACAAAACTACTGGCTCAAACACTTTACATCAACACACAAGTATCTCGCTGAACACTTTACACTATTTATAAAAACACCAAACCTGACACCGAAGTTCCTAACGCAGGGTATCACATACATGAAATCTAAAAACAGTGATACAAAAAATCCTGCGAATTATAGGCCTATCACCTGCTTGCCTACAGTGTATAAGATTTTGACGTCCTGTCTGGCAGAAAAGATCAATGAGCATTGTCAGATTAACACCATACTGACAGAAGAAAAAAAGGGATGTCGAAAGAGGTCACAAGGCTGCAAAGAGCAGCTTCTGATTGACTCCGTAGTACTGGAACAAGCGAAAGGGAGAAAACGTAACCTGTACACAGCGTTTATTGATTATAAAAAGGCATTTGATTCGGTCCCGCACTCCTGGTTACGGAGAGTATTGGAGCTGTACAAAATACACCCAAGTATCGTGAACTTTCTTGGAACGATCATGTCCGATTGGCGAACGACCTTACATTTGAGTATTGGTAATGAAAAAACAGCAAGCGACCTTATTCAAGTAAGACGCGGTATATTCCAAGGCGACTCATTGAGTCCATTATGGTTTTGTCTCGCAATGAATCCACTTCCTCGCCTGTTAAATGAAACCAAATACGGTTACAATGTAGGTACGCAAACGAATTCGCGCCATACCATTTCACATCTAATGTACATGGATGATATTAAGATCTATGCAGCTACTAAACATCAATTACAGCAGCTGCTGGGACTTTCCAACGAGGTTTCGCGAGACCTCTGTATGGAGTTCGGAATCGATAAATGTCGAACACAATGTCGTTCTGGAGGAAAACGAGATGCGGTCGCATTCGAACTCGAACCAGAGTCTGTTATGCAGCCCATGGACGAGGGAGAGTCGTACCGGTATCTCGGATTCAATCAGGACGAACGTATAGATCACAGCGCTGTAAAACAACACCTGATGCAGAAATACCTAACGCGTGTACGGAGATTACTGAGCACCCACCTTGATGGAAAAAAGACCATCAAAGCAATTAACACCTACGCAGTTCCGGTGCTAACATACTCATTTGGGGTAATCAAATGGACGCCTACGGACTTGACAAACATCGAGATCAAGACCCGCGTCCTTATGACCAAATACAGAATTCATCATCCCAAAGCAGCGATAGAACGATTGACGCTGCCAAGAGCCGAAGGGGGTCGAGGTCTTATAGACATAAGGAACACGCATAATAAACAGGTTCATAACTTGCGAGAATACTTTTACACCAAAACACACACATCACACTTACACAATGTAATAATCCAAGCCGACAAGGCATACACACCATTAAACCTCTCACACACAGAAATGCCAGATAGTTTTTGCCGTTTGGTCACGAAGGAGGACAAAATTCAGCAATGGATTCGGAAGCCTTTACATGGGAGACATCCACATGATCTTAATCAGAGTAACGTCGACAAAGCAGCGTCGCACGCCTGGTTGAGTCAAGGAAGTCTTTTCCCGGAGACTGAAGGATTCATGCTAGCTATACAAGATCAAGTAATTCATACAAAGAATTACTCAAAATACATACTTCGTGACTCGTCAATAACATCTGACTCATGCCGGAGATGCCATTCCAAACCTGAAACGATCCAACACATCACAGCTGCCTGTACTCAGCTCGCTCAGTCCGAATACAAACACCGTCACGACCAGGTTGGCAAAATCATATACCAGAAACTAGCGGTCAAGCACCACCTTATAACCGATAAAACACCTTACTACAAGCTCACACCAAAAGTAGTAGCGGAGAATGACTCCTGTAGACTTTACTGGGATCGGTCGATTATTACAGATAAGACCATAAATCATAATCGACCAGATATCACCTTCGTAATGAAAAACACTAAGACAACCTATCTGATCGATATTGCGGTTCCAAATACACACAACTTACAAAAAACACACGCAGTTAAATTGGATAAATACACTGACCTCACAGCCGAAATAAAACAACAATGGCGAATGGAACATGTCCACATCGTTCCAATAGTGCTCAGTGCCACCGGGGTCATTCCACACACACTACATAATAGTTTGAGCCTCTTGGGTCTCCCAAAATACACATATGTCACTATGCAAAAGGCAGTGATCATAAACACGTGTCGTATAGTACGGAAGTTCCTCAGTAATACGAATCCGACTGCGATATGTGAAAGCACAAGACCTGCTTCTACTCCATCTGAGCCATCTACAGTGAGCGAACAATACACTGACACTCATCCTACTGACACACAACACACATACATAAACACACAATACACTAACACTGAAAGACAAACACTTAACACACATACAGATCCAGATTCGTCTGATGGAGAGGGGGGATCGAACAACTGCCGCACTGTCACTGTTACCGCTCTGGTGCACAATCCTCCCCAATTCAATAACACACAAGGTCCGTCAACCTCTGTACCATCTAAACGCGCAGTTCCAGGAACACCCGATCTTAATGAGCAATTTGATGAACCAGAAAACATCTACACCAAGAAACGTAAAATAGAAAGACACATCCACACACATACACAAACACACACACAAACACAAACAGTCCTTTCCCTTCCCTCTGTCCCTACTCCTACCTACCATCTGAGGACACGAAAACGAACTAGGCTTTCATAGCCCTCTGTCATTGAGCCAACATCTACGCTCCCACAAAAGTCTCGTCGTACGAACCAGTATACACCAAAATAGACGCATAACACCTCGTTTCAAGCAACAACAACAACAATATAAGGAGTGATGTGACAAACCCGTCCGTGAATGTACTACGGTACTTTTACGGATTGGTTTGGCACATTACCCTTCCACAGAGCCTAATACCTTGCATAATGCCGGTATAGGTGAATGTTACCCAGTACTGTCCTACTGAGTAGTGAGCGCCAGGTTGGCGTAAAAGTCTATAGTAATAATAATAATAATAATAATTACCCTGTTCCAGCTGGTCTGGCAGGGTACTTTTAGCTTTTCGTTATGCCACTAAAGGCCTTTTACACCCTTAGTGGTACTGTTTGTTATTTATACATGTTTTGTCGTTTCCGTTATTGTTTTTTAACGATGTACCACCGAGGGCCTTTTACACCCGAGGTGGTACATCACTTGTTTTTTACTATCTGTGATATTTTGTTATGCCGCTGTAGGCCTGTTGTTATGGCCCTACAGCGGTATTGTTTTAACTCCTTGTTGCGTCGCTGGCGGGCCTGTGGCTCTCCAGAGACGTAATAAGTATTATCTGTGATTTATATCTCTAGTCTTTGTATTTTCTAGTCGGTTTTTTCTCCACTCCGAGGCCTTTACACCTCGGGGGGAGTCGCAGCGATGGTCTTCAGGCCTTGGTGACCGGACGCTATGTCTAGTACTTATCGTACCGTCACCAAGGACTGTCCGCTCCTTTTTAGCCCTGGGATGGCAGGGCTCATCGCTGGATTTTATTTGTGTATGTTTGTCCGTTGTCTATAGCATTTATGTGTCCCTGTCTTTACGTGTTGTTTTCATTTTTTCTACCGTTTTTGGCGGCGCATGCCCTTCGATGGCGATGCCGCCGGACACTGCTGACCGCGCCATCCACCGGCAGCAGTGTCCCAATTTTAATTTAAAAAAATAATAATAATAATAATAATAAATAATATATAAATTTAAGTTATATATCAGTGATAGTCCAAGCTCCGATAGCACAAAATCAGACCGGATAAAACACCTCAAATTAAAAAAGCTAAATCGATAGTAACTAATGCCTACAATGGGAGATGCCCGCCAGACCTTTAAGTTTTTGTAAATTCTATTTTTAAAAAATTTTTGAAATGGCCGAAATAAACGTCAAATATACCTCACATAATACCTCGTTGAAATTTACATATGTTATAGAAAATCAATATATTTTACTAAACAATCGGTCTGTCTGGCATATTTTGATAATGTCTGACCTATTTTAATTAGTGAAAATTTTAGGCAAATCTACCTCATATAACAACCCTAATTTTTTTGTTTTAATTAAAAGTTTTTGACATTATCAAAGTATTAAAATTGGTCTGTCTAATAAAAAACGTTTATTAACCATGCCAGACTTAACCTCAAATATTCAGCCTTCATGTATCAAATTGACTGCTGTTTAAAGCAATGTTATCTTTAAAAGTATGTTTTTTTTTTTTCTTAAAATTAAGTCTGAGACCCCTTATATCAATTACAATTGACCCGGCTTTAAAAGAATATAGCTAAGTTTGTGATATTAAATTTTAAAGTGTAGCGTTGACTTTTTTTTATAAACAAATACACTTCCTTTGGGGCCGCGACAAAACACCACCTATGTCCTTTTTTTAAAATGAAGTTTAAGATCTCCTCTAATCATAAATATTGGTCTGTCTCATAAAAACCGTTTTTTACTAGGCCAGACTTAATGTTTTAAAGCTACGAAGCCGCAGTATTCATGAAAAAAGTCGTTTTTAACCATTCTCAAGCAAACGAACAATTAAAGAAGGGAACTTTTCTAATTTTAATGTAAAGTCTAAGATCACCTTTATTCATCGAAACAAATTTTGGAAATTTTTTTTGGTGTTTTACTCAGTCAGGCTTCATTGTTAAGCGCAGCAGTGCCTATTATTTTAAATACACTGGTTTATCCATAATAAGCCGACGAACATACATACATACATATAACTTAGTTGTCCACTCAGAGAAATATATATATATATATATATATATATATATATATATATATATATATATATATATATATATAATACTTGTTAAAAGTATTATTAAATTATTTTTTTTAAGTATTAGTTAACAAAATTTTCCATACAGATCAATTTAAATAGATTGGTAATATCTAAAATTTTCATTTAAAAATAAAATTAAGGTGTTATGTGAGGGTAAGTTTGCGTAAAATTTTTACTAATTAAAAAAAGTCTGTCAGACATTAATTAACAAAATATGCCAGACCAACCGATCCCTTAGTAAAATATATATAATCTGCTATAACATATTTGAAAGTCAACGAGGTGTTATGTGAGGGTAAGTCTACCTAAACTTTTCACTAATTAAAAGAGGTCTGTCAGACATTAATTAACAAAATATGCCTGACAGACCGATTCCTCAATAAAATATATATAATTTGCTATAACATATGTAAATTTCAGCGAGGTGTTATATGAGGTAGATTTGACGTTTTCTTCGACCATTTCAAAAATTTTTTAAAAATAGAATTTAATAAAAACTTAAAGGTCTGGTGGGCATTTCCTATTTTCGGCATTAGTTACTATCGACTTAGCTTTTTTAACTTGAGGTGTTTTATCCGGTATGATTTTGTGCTATCGGAGCTTGGACTATGACAATGTGTCACAAATATATACGACAGGATTTTTTAAAACTTATTTAATGTTTAAAGCTTTGGGTGATGTTTCTGAAAGTTCCATCATAAAAGCCGACGTGAGTACAATTTTTCTTTTTTCTTTTTTTTGAAAACACTTATTATTTTATTAGTATGGTGACATGAGTAGGAGGAGCCCAACTAAATTTTCCTAATATAATTAAGTTACGAAAATTATGTTTTTGCAAAAATACTTAACCAGGTATCCACAAAATTAAATTAGGAAATAAAAAAAAAAAGAAAAGTGAAATTTATTTTTAATTGCATAAATAAGTACATGTAAATTTAAATATACCGTCAATTAGACTTATATTCATGCATATGGCAAAATTTAAAGTGGTACAATCAGAATCGTGTTAGTCATTGTGAATAACAGACGTGTTTAATTGTTATCTAGTGATACTTACATAATTGTTTTTTAATTGATAAACAATCTTATTATTAATTTTCTTTGTTTAAAAGAAATTAAATATTTTATAATTATATGTTAAATAAAATGGATTGACTTCTCTCAGTGAGAGAGAGAGAGTCTTTCAAATAAATATAATATTAATATAAAGGTTTATGAAACTAAATATTAATAAAATAACAAAATATAAAAATCAAACATCTGTAAATAAAAAACTAGTTAAATTATTAACTAAAAATCAAAATAAAAATGAAATAATCGCCATGTTTGCGGGTAGTGAAGCCGAAAAAATAACATCAGCTGATGATGAAGATAATGTACCTAGACAAGAAACTGCTGGACATAATCAAGTACATCCAAATGTACCTACCTCAAATAGATATCTCATCTTGCCTGATAACGAAGATGAAATGGACGAGTCACCATCTGATCAAACTAATCAAAAAATCCCTCCAATTTTTTTGCATGAGGTAAACAACTACCAGGCGATTATTAAAGACCTGGAGAAAATAGTGAAAGGCTAATTTAACACACAACAAAAGTTCAACAACATAATAAAAATTAATCTGACAACGGTAAACGATTTTCGAAATGTTACGAAATTTTATGATAATACGAATGTCAAATATCATACATATTGTCCACCAACGGATAAATCATTCTCAGTCGTTATTATAAATGTTCCTTATTCTCTCAGTGATTATGAAATCCAAGAAGAACTGGCTGAAAACTATCCAGTCAAAAAAGTAACAAGATTACTAAACAAAGTTAAAAAACCAACTCCACTATGTATTGTCGAATTACATAAAGGGGGAAATTATGCAGATCAACCTTCGCTACATACAAAGAGCTGTAGTATCGGTCGAAGCCAAACGAAGAAGTAATGACATTCCTCAATGTACCCGTTGTCAGAGATTCGGGCATACAAAAAATTTTTGCCGATTAGATGCCCGCTGTGTTAAATGTCAAGGTCAACATCATTACAAAGATTGCAAAAAGCCAGCAGATCAACCACCTCAATGCGTAAATTGTGGTAATAATCACCCTGCGAACTATTGTGGATGTCCATATTTCGCGGAAATAAAAAATAAAACTAGAAATCCTATGTTTCATAGCCGAATAACCGCAAGTCAACCAAATGAAAATACTACTAAAAATACACCAACAGCTGAAACAAATATAAGACCACCAGTCTTCAATCGAACTTATGCGTTAGTTCTTCAATCTTCCACGTCAGAAAATACCAATCAGAATTCAAACACACCTCCTAACCCAACCAATAATTTTGACTCCCAAACTAATGATATTTGTTTTTCAATCATTAAATTCCTAACCAATTTAATTAAACCTCACCCTCCTGACATAAAATCTTTCCTGCTATCAATTTTCTCCCCGTTGTTCAACAATGGCCCATAATTACGCTATAATACCAAACCTTGTTATACTAAATTGGAACGCAGACGGTTTACGAGAAGAAAGATCATCCCTAATTCATTTTCTGTCAACAAACAATATTGATATAGCAGCTATTAGAAACTCATTTGACGCCAATTGAAGTAATCAAAATTCCTGGCTATGCTGTATATAGAACAGACCGGCCCAGCCCTGTCGCATCTGGTGGAGTACTGCTACTAGTTAAAAATAAAATACATCATGCTCAAATGTCTGTACCGTTACTCCAAAATATAGAAGCTGTAACCATACAAATCACTTTAAAAAATAATAGCACCATGAAAATATCCGCCGTCTATAAACGACCTAACTTACGCGTTCTCGAAAGTGATATTAAAAGTTTTTTTCTCGAAGCCACACCAACACTTGTAATTGGCGATTTAAACTGCAAAAGTTCTAACTGGGGATGTTCCAAAAATAACCCAAATGGTATAAAACTTAATCTAATTCTGGATAAGCACTCTATAATCCCATATGCTCCTTCAGAACCCACCCACTATCCATATAACACCAAGCATCAACCGGACATCCTGGATATCGTCCTTACTAAACACATAACTAATTCTATTCACCAAACTGTTTTACCTGATCTGACCTCCGACCACTATCCGGTAATTATATCTATTAATTAAGAACCATTAACCTCACAACCAATAATACACCACAAAATCAATTGGGAACAATTTAAAACTGAACTGGACAACAATATGAAACGACCAGAAAATCTAGTTACCATTGAAGACGTAGATACGGAAATTGAAAAGTTCACAAATACAATAATATCGTCCGCAAGGTTTGCTTCAATACCCATCAAAAGAAGAACCTACTGTTGTGAAAATCAGATTCCCAATTGTATCTTAAACATTATTAAAGATAAAAACAAAGTCAGACGACAGTGGCAGAAAACAAAAGATCCGCTCATGAAAAAGGAACTGAACCGACTAGTCCATTTGGTGAACAATGAATTAGAAAAATTACGGCTTGAACAATACCAAAGATACTTATCAGAAATAGATTACCGTGATCCCGAAGTATGGAAAACAACACGTAGAATTATAAACAAACCAAATAAGATTCCGACACTACTACACAACAACAAAAATTACGTCACTGATAAAGATAAATGTGAAGTTATGGCCGAGCATTTTGCAGAAGTGTTTTCAATTCCGTCTCAGTCTCCAAGCGAATACATTGGCATTAGTGTCGACAGCAATAGCCGATTGAATATTGAATACATTAAGTCAAGTGAAATTAAAAATATTATTAAAGCACTTCCAAACAACAAAGCTCCCGGTCATGATCAAATCAAAAACGTACTTATCAAACAACTAACTAAACGTGCTATAGCTTACCTATGTTTAATATTAAATAGATGTCTAACAATCGGTTACTTTCCGCAAACATGGAAGATTGCTAACATCATTTCAATTCCTAAAGCAAACAAACCTAAGAACGCCCTAACAAGTTACAAGCACATAAGCTTACTTCCTGTACTATCTAAAATATTTGAAAAAACGATTCAATATCGCCTCCTGGAATTCACAAAAGCAAATAATATTATTCCAAATTTCCAATTTGGTTTTAAAGAACGGCATTCCTCAGTGCACCAAATTCTGAGACTAGTGAACATAATTGAACATGGCTTTGATGACAAACAGTTCACACTAGCCGCATTTATTGATTTGCAACAAGCATTTGACAAAGTCTGGCATCACGGCTTAATACAAAAGTTAATTACAATCAAAACGCCAAGTTATTTAGTAAATATTGTACAATTTTTTCTATCAAATAGAAAATTTCAAATAAAAATTAATTGTAGCTTATCTGTGCGGCAAAATATTCGGGTTGTGTATTGTTGCAGAATTTTACGGAACATCGAGGCAAAAATAAAAGGAACGTTGTGATAAAATATAATTGAATTATTGGTGAGATAAATGACGTGTAAGGATAAAAGTTTGAGGTTCAGAGCAGCGCGGTATGTGGTGGAAGCGTATGGCTTAGGCTACGTTAATGCGGTAATTGCAAAATGTAAATAAAATTAGGTGTTTCAATTTAACAAATATCTTACATTTATTGAAGTAAATTTGTGCAGTGAAACACGTTCACTGCGCCTGGCCACGAGAGCGGCGTACAATATAACTATCTTACAACTATTTATTAAAGGAAATTACCATATAATTTAAATTGACTAGGAAGGAAATTTAACATTAGCATAACCTAAAGGTGTTAATTACACTGAACTAAACTATAGTACACTAAATTACAGTACGGGACTGAGACTTTAAATGAAATGTGGGACGACGGACTGACGTAACGATTGCATGCAGATTAAGACGAAGAAATCGTAATATACTTGTCGGCTTAACAAACTAAATGGTACATTATAGGCACTTGAACTTTGAAGCTGAATAATATAAATTCATGAAGTTAAATGGATGGAGCTGAACATTACAAAATACAAAATGAAATGTTATAAGCGTATTAAGCAAAATATCACAAAATTACTAAATGAAATGTTACAATATTGAACCCTAATTTTAATATACCTGCCATGAGGTATCAGCTCCGTGACTTTGAGAACGGATTTCGAGTGGGACACGACATGCTAAACATTGACCTTAAATTAAATAAATTAAATGCTAAAATTAATTAATAAAATAAACTATTAATTAATTTATACTTATATAACCATTAATTAATTTATAATTATATATATAATTTAGCCAAAGGAAAAATAAAATTTTGAAATTATAACCTAGATTGTAGATTAATTTAGACGTCGTTGGACACTTAAGTCAAATATTAAATGAAACGTGAAAAATGCAATGATATGCTTAAACTGATTGACAGAAAAAATTAATAAATTCACGTGTCCAATGAATACAACGTGAAATAATTTGGTCAATAGTTAAGCATAGTTTAAATAATTTCCAAACTTTACATTACAGCATAGAAATGAAATTTTGAACAAAAACGAACGTCTAATTAATGGTAAAAATACATATTCTAAATTTTAAAATAATAAAATTGAATAATTACATGCTATACTATTGTTATGTAAGCCCAAAAAAAAATAAATTCAAGAATGAATCAACACTTACGTGTGTCCATTGCGAACTCCGTGCAAAAAGTGATTAATGTTTCATATATGAAACATAATCAAACCTTTTTCTAGAACCTTCTAGACTTTATGGTTTAAGTTCCATACAACAACGCCACGAGTGGTGTAACTGTAGCGGCGGTTTAGCTTATATTTAAAATTACTCAAAATTCACGCCCAACACTGTTACTTGTTGTCCCACGCAGAAATAGCGCTAAATTGGATGCCAAATTAATAAAAAGTTCCCAAAGGTATTAGGTTCTTTCGAAATATTATATTTCGTTGTGTGTTTAGCGTCGAAACAATTTATTGATTACAAAATAAAATTGTATTAGTCGATAGATGTTTAAATATGGCATTTGAAATAATAAAAAAGTTTCATTTTAATATTTTATATTTATTTCATATTTTAAGTACTTTTATATTTATTTAAAAATGATTATAAAAATATTTTACAAAAAGTAATTTAAATATTGTTTTAAATCTTTGTTATGACTCACAACAAAATTACGTCTGCACCTATCTAAGGTCACATTGTGAGTGGCTGATGCGCGAAGCATCAACATACCACTGGTTTACCGTTGTTCGTTGGCCGCTATTGTAACAGTTCTCTGTTAAAAATCACTTAGTTCGGGAAATCACAAAATCAACCCTTGGTGTAAGAAATCAATATCGGAATAATGATGGCGGCCTCACATAGTTCACGTTACGGCCGCTAGTTGGCGACATCCACCACGTTACCTGGGGTTTGAGCCCATGATAAGTTCCCAAAAATTAATCAATTTCATAGAGGCAATCAACACTACATTAGTGTAAATTTGATTGCCTAAAGTTCTCGGCTGCATCTAAGACAGACTGTACATAAACCGATGAAGTACTATCGTCTCGGTCAAGTGCAAGTGTTAAATTTTATATTTATTTCATATTTTAAGTACTTTTATATTTATTTAAAAATGATTATAAAAATATTTTACAAAAAGTAATTTAAATATTGTTTTAAATCTTTGTTATGACTCACAACAAAATTACGTCTGCACCTATCTAAGGTCACATTGTGAGTGGCTGATGCGCGAAGCATCAACATACCACTGGTTTACCGTTGTTCGTTGGTCGCTATTGTAACAGTTCTCTGTTAAAAATCACTTAGTTCGGGAAATCACAAAATCAACCCTTGGTGTAAGAAATCAATATCGGAATAATGATGGCGGCCTCACATAGTTCACGTTACGGCCGCTAGTTGGCGACATCCACCACGTTACCTGGGGTTTGAGCCCATGATAAGTTCCCAAAAATTAATCAATTTCATAGAGGCAATCAACACTACATTAGTGTAAATTTGATTGCCTAAAGTTCTCGGCTGACACCTACTACCATTACAGTGGGCACTTTAGTAACAAGATTTAAGCGTAACATATTATTTGAGGACATATCGAGTTGAAATCTACTTATCTGTGATTTTAATAAATTTTATGTTATTTCACTAGATGCCACTAGGTTGATACATTGATTAAATGTTTGATTAACAGATCTATGTATGTACTTTGCAACAGTCATCCAAAGATGACGTGGCATCTGAAGTGCATCATATATCATCTGGAATACCACAAGGTTCAGTAATTGGTCCTCTTTTGTTCCATATATACACGTACGACATACCAGCGTTTGATAACACTACAATAGGAATATTTGTGGATGACATAGTACTCGTAACACAAAACGCGGTCATTAAAAAAGCGGTAACACAGCTTTAATCTACAATCAACTACATACAAGACTGGCTTCATCATCAGAAAATTAACCTAAATCCAACTAAATGTGAAGCAAAAGTTTTCACTCTCCGCCGATATCAACCATTGACACCGCTTACTATTTCTGGATTGCCAATAAAATGGAATGAAAATTGAATCAAATACCTGGGTGTATACCTTGACAAACGACTGAACTGGAACCAACATATTCAGAAAAAACTAAAAGTAGCTTCTGCCCGACTCGCTCAACTATACCCCTTAATAAATAGACATTCATGTCTGCGACCACAAACCGTAATATTAATTTATAAATCCCTAATCCGGCCAATATTTACTTACGCCTGTCCCATTTGGAGGACCACATCTATATCCAACAGGAAAAAAATCCAAACCTTTCAAAATAAAATACTAAGAATATCGGTGAACGCTCCATGGTTTATACGAAATAAACAACTCCACGATGAGATAATGATTCTAACTGTTGAAGAACACATTGAAACCCTATCAAAAAATTTTTTCGGCACAATAAACAACTGTGAAGGGGCACAAATCTACGACATCGATAGAGTTCCAAGTAATAAACGTCTCAAAAGGAAACTACCGCAAATGTTAAATTAATTCTCACCTTTCAATCCAATTTTTGTGACAGAGGAGCTACCACAGCCGTCCTCTTAAAGCTACATATTTTATTGTTATTTTTTCTATTATACCTACATTGTATAACATTTTTGTTGATCATGTAATATCAATAAATTAAAAAAAAAAGAAGTGGTACAATCGGGTACAAAAAATTCTCTTCGAAATGCCGTTTTTAGATTTCCAATATCCTATAAAACAAACGAAAAGAAAAGTGGTACAATCGGGTACAAACGATTCTCTTTGAAATGCCATTTTTAGATTTCCAATATCTTATAAAACAACGAAATTCACCCTACCTCGAATTTTGGGGACTCTTTATCTCCGAACCCTTTGAGGTACAAACGGGTACAAACGATTCTCTTGCAAATGCCATTTTAAGATTTTCAATGTCTTAAAGAACAAGGAAATTCACCATACCTCGAATTTCGGGGACCCTTTATCTCCGAACCCTTTGAAGTACAAACGAAATGAAAAGCGGCACAATCGGGTACAAGCAGTTTTCTTTTAAATACCGTTTTCAGATTTCCAGTATCTTAAGAAACAACGAGATTTGCCATACCTCGAATTTCGGGGACTTTTTATCTTCGAAACCTTTGAGGTACACACGAAAGGAAAAGTGGTACAATCGGGTACAAACGATTCTCTTTCAGAAGCAGTTTTCAGATTTTCAATATCTTAAAGAACAACGAAATTCACCATACCTCGAATTTCGAGGACCCTTTATCTCCGAACCCTTTGAGGTACAAACGAAAAGGAAAATGATACAATCGGGTACAAGCGATTCTCTTTTGAATGCCGTTTTCGAATTTCGAATATTCGAAAGTCAGTTGCGTAGTTCACATAACTTGATCGCTGTTCCCTCGAGTTAAAGACAAATCACACGTATGTACGCACTGTCACAGTATCACGCAGCATGTATGACCTTGGGTACATACATATAGTTTGTCTATAGGTTGAGGTATACTACGATCAGTGATAATAAACTACGATCAGTGATAAGATCAGACTCTATGTTGGGCTAATCATGCCCCAATACTTGGACCAATCTTGCCCCAATACTTACCACAGCCAAAGTTACCACAGCTTACAAAATCACATTTTACAAATAAACAAGGTAAGTATCAGAAAAAACAAACTTAAATACTTTGAATATATATCAAATGAAAGCTGTTATACACTTACCAATCAAAAATCTGGTTTCAAATCAAATCAAAAAGTAGTTCTGGATGTGTAAACAAAAGTTGGTTTGCAACAAAACATTCACAAGTAATAGTGAAGTTGGATCAGCACTGAACAGTGGCAAAAGATGGAATTAAATCAATCTTAGCATTCGAGTATAGCCAGTGCTGCTACCTGTCATTTACCACAAGAACCAAGTGGATATCTGTATTTGCTAATTAATAGTAACAATTTTAATTTCAAATACTATCGAGTGCTTGTGAGACACTACTACGTATGACAAACTTTTGTTTGCATTTCAACACACGCAGTATTGATATGTTCACTAATCGTTCAGCTAAACTGAAACTTTATTTCTTTGGTATAGTATGATCGCCTCAATTTTTTTTTGTAGCGTGTTAATTACATCGAAGACTAGACGAAATGCATATATATATATATATATATATATATATATATATATATATATATATATACAATAATGGAGTCGGACAAGCACCTAATTTTAGCGAATAAGGAACTGTTTCTCGCCTCAATTTTTTTTGTAGCGTGTTAATTACATCGAAGACTAGAGGAAATGAACATTTTCTACCACTTGAACTTATATATACACTTCTTCTATATATATATATATATATATATATATATATATATATATATATATATATATATATATATATATATATATATATATATATATATATATATATATATATATATATATATACATATATATAAAAATAAAGGTGTAACAGATTAAAGAAATTTAATGGTATTTTAATGAATTTATTTTAAATGAGAATTCTTTCTAAAAATTTTTGTTATACATGCAAAAGATGGATTAATTAATTGCATTTAATTTTAATTAAATATAATGTGTATTATAAAAAATTATTTGATATAATATATATATATATATGTATATATATATATATATATATATATATATATATATATATATATATATATATATATAGTGTCTTTCATAAAGTTCGCACCATATAGGAAACTTTTATACTATTGATTTTTTGAAAAATATTTTAGTGGGGCTAGTTGGTGCATCAGTTGGAATGAAAAAGTAGCTTAACACATCTTACCCCCTTCTTGCTATTTGGCGGGAAACCGAAAATTTCGAAATAAAGAATTATGAAAAACTACGATAATTTGAAACATATTTGGTATCATATCAAAATTAGGTCTAGTTAACACATTTTGTTAACTAAATACCACAGTATGGAAAAATAAAACCCAAAAATTGACTTTTCCAAAATTCGACTTTAAGTAACCCTAAATTTAAAACTGTTTTATTAATTCTAGCAAAATAAAAATTATACCAGTCTTTAAAGTCTGCTAGTTTATAAAATCACAGTTATTATCAAAATATTGCCGCAATTAGTGGCCTTTCAATAAAAAAATTTAATTTTGTATAAAAAAGCGCGTCTCTGTAACATTGGAGTTCTAATAAGCATGAACAATTATCATCACTTTATTTTCTTTGTAATTTGTAGTAAAAATATGCAGAACGCTAATTCCATATAAAAATCTTTTAAGAATAATTTAAATAAATGACCCCACTCCTTTAAAACTGCTGGAAATTTTCTTAATATTTAACTAGTTATTATTAATATTATCAATATTGCCGTGATTTTTAGGTATCATGATTTATTAATAAAATATCAAATATTACCAAAAATTCTAGTAATTTTAAAGAACTGGAATATCATTTATTTGAATTATTAGGAAATTTTTTTGTGAAATTTGCATAATAAGTATCTTTGCTACTAACTATAAAGAAAATACAGTAATAATAATAAATTGTTCATGCTTATTAAAACTCCAATATTACAGAGACGTGTTTTTTTAGTACAAAACTTAATTTTTCTATTGAAAGACCAATATCGGTCTATGGCAATATTTTGATGATAATTGTGATTTTATGAATAAGTAGATGTCAAAGAATGGTATAATTTTTATTTTGCTAGAATTTGTAAAATTATTTTCAAGTTAGGGCCATTTAAAATCGCATTTTGGAAAAGCAGATTTTTGGGCGTTATTTTTGCAGATTATGGTATTTAATTGTCGGAATATGTTTACTAGACCCAATTTTGATACGATGCCAAAATTTCACGTGGAAGTGACCAATAACGTTGAAATATGGGAAGGTATGGAAGAGGTATTGCGTGTTCAATAAAACTCCTCGTTTGTATTCGATAGAATGCACTTTTATTTACAAAACTAATATGTACAATACGTTGGGATGTTGGACGTATGATGTTTACGGCGTGTTCACTTGATGAACGTTGCACTATATCGATGGTGATGTCGTTCTTCTGTCAATGGCTGTCGCTTGTCCGTTCCGTGTCGTGGAGGGTAGTTCGACTTGCACTGACAACCGATTCGCACGGTGATTGGTTGCTGGCGTTGAACGTTTAGCACTGACACTGCACAGACTGGTCGTCACGGTTACTACTGATGTACTAGTATTGGTTGTTGATCACAAACTGTAGGCAGCTGACTGGCTGATCGTTGTAGACGACTGTCGATTGCTGATGCGTTCGTATAGACGATCGATCACTCACTGACTGATTGTAGGCGACTCACTCTGTATCCG
The DNA here is from genome assembly GCA_035578155.1 of Brachynemurus nebulosus. Taxonomy (NCBI): domain Eukaryota; kingdom Metazoa; phylum Arthropoda; class Insecta; order Neuroptera; family Myrmeleontidae; genus Brachynemurus; species Brachynemurus nebulosus. Next base: position 113,145,957 of record JAPWDM010000001.1, read on the forward strand.
ATTGTTGACTGGTGATGCGTTTGGATAAGCAGTTACCTAGCATTGACTGACTGTGGACTAGCTGCTGCTATCGTATTTATAGCAGGGTATGTGGTTCCATCCGCTTCTAAAGAATTCTATGCTAGAACACTCTAATGACGTACGGGGGTTGTGGTGTTGTGCAAGCTACTAGATCCTTCTTTTGCTGTAACGGTCGATTGGTTGTGTATATATGTGTAT